>OX388325.1:8363813-9563813 GCA_947579605.1 Athripsodes cinereus | reverse complement strand
TGAAAGATGCCGAAGGGTAGGAAGAAAAAAAATGTCTTGACTGTCCAATACACGACAGTCGACTAGCGCAGCAAGTAGTGCAAACATTGCAGAAAAGGGAGGCAATCCCCAACTGATAGCCAGCATAGGGTATCCCTGATAGCGTACTAAGAATAGAAGATAAATTTCTAGACTATCTAATCTAATCATTACCGGAAGAAAGCCTTCAGGTTTTAATGCAAAGTGCGTCGGCACACAGCCTCATTTGTGACAGAGTAATTTCGCACAAGTCATAGCAAACATTTTATTTATAATATAAAGCACGTATGCATATTTACATACATAATGTGGTTATTGAATGTGCAGAGGTGTTTAGCTGTTAAATGCGAGAGGCCATCACGTAGGCGTTAGGTTCTTTACCCGTAAAGGTCGTAGCTGTAATCATCATTATTGTATATTTATATAACAATATAATACAGATCCAACTTCCAATATACTTGCAGAGAAACTAAATCTATGAATTCTCGCAATTAGATCTCAAATCACTCTAACACAAATTAATAATCTAGGCGGCCGGTATGACGCAGTCGTGTCTAGAGGGTTACTCCCGGGAATTCCCGGGAAAACCCTCTAATTTTTATTTCCCGTTTCTCGGGAAAAAAACGAATCCTTTCCCGGGAAAAAATACAAATTATTTATTAGTCATGCAGATTGCCATACCGATACCGAAATCTTTGTTTAGTTAACTGTAATAGTCGTGATAAACTTGTAGAAGCTGACGAATATTTTGATATGAAAATATGAAAAATAATATTAATTACCAATATAAGTGTTATACTTAAAAAAAAAAACTTAATTATAGCTTCAATGTATTCGTTTGAAAGAAGCATAATTATTCTAAATATAATTCGAAATCGGAGTGTGTTTGGCCGACAATGTATAAGAATCCTACAATTTTTCATGTTTTTTTTTACATATTTCAAAAAATTAGATAGTTCTTAATAATATTAGTGCAGCCAACTGTAATTTTTTTGTTTTATTCATGGATATTAACCGATATAAAAAATCTTTTTTTGTCGAAATTTCTCATTTTTGAAAGTCAAAAATCTTTAAAAAGCTTTGCCAAAATCCATAACATTTTTTTGCTTGATAGGATGATCAAAAATTAAAAGTTTATATATTTTGTAAACAATTTTTATTTTGATATAACATAGAGTACCTAAATAAATCTCGTCAGTCAGCTATTTAGTTTTTTTTAAGCAAATTACTTATATTGGTAACAAAAATTTGTTTTTTTTTTAAATCAAAATGTTTGCAAGGGTCAACAAGTTATGAGAGTTTTTATACCAAATTTGTTGAAAATTGAATATTTATAAATATAATAATGAATTTCCCGGGATTCCCGGGAATCCCGGGAAATTCATTTTAAAATTTCCCGTTTCCCGGGAACAAAAATAATCCGGGAAAAGATACCCTCTAGTCGTGTCTTTAGAGTCACGAGATCCCGGGTTCGATTCCCGCAAATAATATTTATTTGAATCCGAAAACTGTACCGCAAAAAAAATGCAATAACAAATTCTCTATTAGTAGGTACATATACACACACTAAAAAACAATTATAGATATATACGTATATACAGATATATCTATAATTGTTTTTTAGTGTGTGATATACAGATATATTTATCTAATATCTACTAGGTTTAAATTATACTTGCGATAATCATTCTTAATTCTTTCTTAGGCATTTCCTGTCATTTTTTAAACAACTATTACATAAATACAGAACACCTGGTAGAATACATAGTACAACTATTATTATTATATGTACCGTACATCCTTCCTAACAGAAAATTGCGGTTCAATTAAACCATTGTTCACGGTTTTCTACGAATAGTATTAAAATATATTGTGTAACTCGAGAGGATGTAGTCTTAGATAGACCGCAACTGAAATGCCTAAACGATTAGTTTTTGTATAAAATTTTATTCTTATTTATTTATGGTAGGTATTTGAAAATGTATTGCATAAGCAGGTGATGAAAATTATTTATAACTAGTATATTAGCCTGCAGGGTTACTCTGATCTTTATGTTGTCTTGATCTTCATCATAAGATACGTGAAGGGACTATTGTCAAAAATACCCCTACCATGAGATTGAAATGCTCGTATTTTCAGCTAAAGTCATTAATTGTATTAATTATCCATAAATACTGCTAATTATAGGACCAATAGGAACGGTAAAAACGGTTAATTATTCAAAAGTAATGGAAATGCGTGGCGGCTGCTAAAGAGAGCACCTGCACACGAGAGTGATGTTGTATGAATAGCTATACTTTTTATAGCGTGAAACTGGAAAACCTGAAAAAACCAGAAGACCGATTTGTTTGGGATACTCCACCAGAATATTCTGTTTTTGGACACAAATACAATAAAAATGATATGTTTAATTTCATTGATTGTATCAGCATTAACTTTGTAACACTTCATTTTAAATTATCAAATGAATGAATATTTATTATGATTGTTTAATGTTACTATTACGAGTGTAATGACTAACGCACGACCGGTTTCGTGGACTTCGAGTTCGCATCATCAGGTGTTGATCTATACTGAATAAAACAAAAACAACAACAAATTTTATAAAAGTTCGTTAGGATTGACAGTGAAGGTGTAAGGGTGGGTGGGGTCGTGTTGGTTTCAGGCGTGGAGTTCTTGGAATTTGAGATAGGGAATAATTGTAGTATTATTTTATTATACACCTACACTGACTGAACTTGAGTGAACTGTAGGTATGGAGAAACGCATCTGACTGATGATGATGATTTTGGATGGTTTTATTTTATTTTTGACGCCGTTTAACAGTCCCTAGACCGTCTCAAGGGCGCCAGTGAAGAGTTCAGTATTTAATTTGCTTCTGAAGCTAGTGACTGTCTGACTATCTCTCAGTAGCGCAGGTAGGCGATTCCACATAACCGGTCCAACAACACCAAAGGCCCTCTCATAGAAGTTAGACTTGCCTGCTCTATTGGGCTCAGTAAGTCTATTCACGGCCAGTTCCGAAGAGCGCAGAGGTCTTCTAGTGGTCGAGTCAAGGGGACTAGCGCATGATATGGAGGCATTCGCCTTAATAAATAAAAATATATACATCCTGATGATTTTTTTTTAACAAATTAAGTATTTCACATTATAACACATTGCAACGGTAATGTTTTAACATGAACTTTCATTATGGTGCAATATGTTAGTTATAACACAATCAATACCTGTAATCATCATTGTGTAAACTAATAATAATTAAATGATTTTTGTATAATTTATTATTGATGTTACTGTACAATAAGTATTAATGTATTTCTATTATTGCGCAGTCTATGTAACATTATTTATTGGCAATTAATATCATTCCACGATAGTATGCAATAAATTATTATAGAAGAACATTGAATTTATTGCTGGTATGCACTTAGTACATTTTCACAAATCAGTAAAAGTTTAACAATTTAGCCGTGGTGCACCCGGTAAAGATTTTTTTTTTAAAGATATATCTGGGTTTTGTTATAAACCCAAATACAACCTCATACACCTTTCACACTAAGCTAAAAGCTTGTGCCGTGAAAGGGGAGTTTGCCGGCACCTGGTATCGAACCACGGACCCCTTGTTCTAAAGGCCGAGACTCTACCTCCAGGCTACCGACGAACTCAATTGGTCTCCCACTCTTTTCTGTAAGTTTTCGAGTGTCCTGTAAAAGTCAGGTGTTCGAAAGAATTAAAACATATAACATCTTAAATTCAGCGATGAGGTTCGCCACCCATCCTGAATGTCTTAATTTTATGTTGGCACGGTAAGGACGTTTCGCATGTATGTTACACGTGGCTGGTCTGCTGGCTACCCAATTTGTGAGATATGCCGTGATGGTATAGTAGTAGTAGTAAAATGTTTTTAATATCTAATTCTTTCTTCTTCTTCTGTCGTCTTATACCTAATGCTCCTCTTGGGAGCACAATGCAGAAACCAGCCTCCACCATTCTGAGCTATTTAGCTACTCTATGCCACTTCAGTCACCTTCATACACGATTTTTGCGACTCCATCACACAGCCACGGTTGTTATGCGAATATTGTTTTTGTAGACCAGGCGTCGGCAACCTATGGCACGCGTGCCAGGCTTGGCACGCGATGGGATTCTGAATGGCACTCTACAAAGTAATCAGGGAAATCGCGAAAATAGAATTTTATGTTATTTTTTTTAATAAATATGTTTAAAAAATAAATTTGGTATAAAATTCTTCTCCTCTAGAACCCCATTATATAATTTAGAATTAAGGCGGCACCCTGAATCATATTGGTAGAGTGGCTTGGCACACCACAGCTAAAAGGTTGCCGACCCCTGTTGTAGACCATCAGTAATCTTGTGGAAGAAAAACAGTGTACTCAGAAATTGAATATTAACACAATTGAAAAAAGGCTAACGAAATAAAAAAAAAAACAATGTTTTCTTCAACTGTAGCTATGTTCTCAATTAACACACGCGTCTTTCTTTTTATAAGGACATTGTCAATCTGATCAACATTGACAATGTCCTTATAAGACAAAGGATGTCTCTTTTAATAAAGAGCTTTAAAATAAAACATTGTTTATCTTTTTATTTCGTTACCTATGGAATTCTACTACCTAAATTATTTATTTATTTATTTATTTATTATTTATTAACATAATATACGGCTAAATAGCCTTTAAAGTACAATAACTTACAAAAACAAACTTGAAACAAACACAATTAACACATAAGTGACAATGAATACAAAAACATGACAGTAGTAACTACAGGGGATTCTCAACGGAAAGCATGTACCCTCGTATAAACCTGCTCACAGCACATCTCCTCACAGTGTACTCCGAATCGTTGAAAATATCGATCTCACTGTAATTATTCCCTATTACATGGAGTCGATTCATCGATGAGTAATAGATATAATTGGATGATGATCCCGCAGCATAGAACAATGCCTGACTTCTGGTATTACGACTCGGGACACGATTAAAATTATTTGTATTATTTGTATCATTTCCTTTAGATTTTTTTTTCTTCTATCTACATGACATCTCCTACATTATTGCAATTTTAATTCTTGACATATTAAATACTAAACATTTCATTGACATTCTGTACTGACACTCCAATATTTTATGATTTGACTTAAATTTATTATTATTGATATGAAGATATTCCCTTTTGTGTTTTGTTAATTCTTGTTTTCCAACTGTGTTGTGAATGAGATATTTGATTTGTGTATTGTTTATTCTTGAACATGTAAAAGGCTCACGCCGTGGATTGTGAAATAAATAAATAAATAAATAAAATAAACACCGACACACTGAAAAAATAGGATATTTTCAGTTAAATTCAGACTTAGTGAAGACCGCAACCGCAACAACAACAAGGATGACCTTTATCATTTTTTTTATGTATATGTATGGATAAAATATGGAAGTCGGTCCCCAGAGTTATAAGCTATCCGAGTGGTTGGGGAGTCTCCTTCAATATTTACTGATTTTGGTTGTTACATGTAGCTAAATATGTTTCTTCTTCTTCTTCTTCAACCAAGCGACAAGCTCCTCCACCGTGCCCTGTCCTCCGCCTGCGCTTAGTGCATTTTAATTATAATTATTAATTATCGTCACGTTAGTAGGTACACATAATACAAGATTCTTGTCAGAGTTTGGGACTAGCTCGATCTGTGAGAATTGTCTATACATAATATTATTATGTTTACGTAAGTTATAAAAAAGCGATAAGAAACTCGTGTTAAATGATGCACCTATTATAACCGATCTATCTAAGTGGTAGTTACATATATATACCAATAATAATATAGGTATGTATAATGAAACTATTGGCAGACAATATTAGTATATGATATACTGAATTACATCACGATTTTAAATATATATACACATAAAGTAAACTGTAAAATCTATCAAACATAATGTCAAATTAATATCTACCAATGTATTGTAGTACACGAGCGAAGGTTGTATTCTAGAGTCCAAACAACATTCACTACGAAAACTATGCAATACAATTTATTAATGACTGTTCTCGAGGAATAAGCTATACCCATATAAATTAAATTTAGTATACTGAATTGTACGAGTATAATTATGACAAAAAGTCATTGATTGCGGACCAAGTTTGTTAGATCAGAAAGAGGGAAAATAATACCCTCCACATGGTCTCATTCTTTGGGCGGGCTATTATACCAGAAGGGTAATAATTTTTTTTTTTATTTTTTGTCAAAGCTTTTTTAATACCCTCTAAGTTCCTATGGTATTACCAGGCGTCGATGAACTCGCTCTTCGACGCCTGCTGTCTCCACGAAACCCGCGCCGCTGAAACCTGCCACTTACCCTTAACGCCCCAGCTTCCAGATGTCAGGTTAAATTCTGTTCGAAACGTCGGGCAGAAGCCAAAGGTCTTTTTCAAGACTTACTAAAAAAGTCTTTTTCAAGAGTTCGTTGAGTACGCAAAAAACGATTCTTTTATAAATATACCTTTATTTAAGTAAATAGTTATATCAATAAGAAGACTGGTCTGGCTTATGTAAAATAAATGTTGTTGTACCCATGTATCAACAATGACATCATCTCACTTCGAGAGAAATGTCTATAGACATCACCAGTGGCAGGGCAAGACTTTATATTGATTATGGTTTCGCAATGAGTGCCTATTTAGTCATTCATATCACGTAGGTACCATTAGGTACCATTCATATCCATTGTGAGTTGGTTCATTGAAATTTCGTGACGTGAAGGATGGAAGAAATATTTAAGATGATGATGATGAAGATTACAGATGACTTTATTTTTGACGGCATTTGACAATCTCTAGACCGTCTCAAGGGCGCCGGTAAACAGTGCAATCTTCAATTAGTTTCTGAAGGTGATAACAGAGAGTGTCCCAAACAATGAATAGGTTTTCAACGTTTTTTTAAGTTTTTGAGTGACCTGTGATTGGCAGATATTCGTAAAACCTCACGTATAAGACAATTAACATCTACAAATCAGCGATGAAGCATGCCACCCATTCTGAATGTCTTATTCTTCCATTGGTACGGAGAGGGTAACTGACATGTTTATTACATACATTTGGTCTGCTAGCGACCCCATTTGTGAGAGTATGATCCTATAGTAGTAATAGTAAGGAATAACAGGCTAATTCTGCCGCAGTGAAGCTGGTTGACGATTCTGTCAGAATCAGAAATTAAATTAATGGCTAGTGCCAAAAAAATTATTCTAATGGGAATTTGAGAGACAAAGTTCTACAAGATCGTTTTATCCGATGTAAATTAGGTTTAAAAAAATGTGAATATTCTAAACATTTTGAAATTTTGCAGTCGTGCAAGTAATTGTTAAGGCATCCGTAAGTATTTTGCATGTATGGAAAGCACGCCATTGCAGGCATGTGTTACTTTTTGGCATAAATGGAATTCACACCACTGTGAGGTACCGATTCATACCTGTAGGTAGTATGACGGAGCATTGGTAAATACGTTTATTTGGCAAACATCAATTTACTTGACCGCCCATTACAATAATATCTTGAAGTGAAGAAATCTTTACATAAGAACTCCTACATTAGTTACATATTATGTATTTCGTATATTTCTGTGTACATTTACTAAATACACTTTAAGCAAAAAAAAGACAGGATAATTACTGCTTTCCACACGAATGTACAGCTTTAGAACGTGTTTCTGGTAAACAAAATTTCTCATGGATACATTCCTACATTCGTACATACATCTTCTTCCACTTGTCCTTATTGAGTCTAGAACACATCTAGCCTAGATACATTCACCAAAGATTCCTACTGTTCGTTGCTGTTATTATTATTTTTGGACACTTAAAAGTTAAAACACACATATTTGACACCGATCTACTACCCTGTGGTCACAGCCTACAAACATTAAATTAAAATTGTATGAACCTTATTGAAAAACCCAGATGTAAACAAATAATGTGAAAGCCAGAGAACTTGCCCTCTCCCATAACCTCCAACCATTTTTTTATGTATCTCAGTTTTTGTTATACGCCCAAATACAACTTTGTACCTACACCTTTCACAGTAAGCTAAAAGCTTGTATTGTGAGAGGGGGATTCGCCGACACCTGATGGGATCGAACCTCACACCACTTGTTCAAGAGGCCAAAACTCAAGGTTTACGCTACCGATGACGAATTGAATTAAAATTGTATGAACGTTATTGAAAAACCCAAATATTATAAATAATGTGAGAGAAGGTGACTCTAGCTTTAAGTCATTGTGTCGGGAAAGTTTAATAGAACAAAGCTGTATGATTCTGGATCTCAGGATTTTCTGGTTATCGCGAGTCTACAAATTACATCAGCAGGGTTACTCTTGACACAATTTTCTGGTGCATTCTTGGGGCTATGTCATAATTATGATACTCATGTAAATGTTGAAAACGACTATCCTCAGCTACCGCGAGATAGGCATGCACGTATTTTTTACTATAGCCACTCCGTGCATCGTAAGATTAAGAATAAGACAAAATGAAGATCGTATTTAAATTGTGTCAAGAGTAGCCCTGCTGAACTTAAAACCCTTTTCTCAGATATCTCATCACCATAAAAATATTGCAATATAAAAATAGGTCTTTAAGGCCAAGAAATACCAGATAGTGGGCAGGTAAATTGACACTTATACTTTCCTTACAAATACTAAAATAAACCATAAAATATTAATATTTCAAATATCCTTTTTATGACCTATAATGTACTCCAAACATTATTCGGACATTGCCTTTTCTCAAACTAATCCGAAGAAAAAACTTTACACAACATACGACAATATAAAACATTAAAGTATTAACTCCATTTCTGATTTGCATATCAAAACTCGCGAAACAGGATTTACATATTATAAAAAAGTAATGTTTACATATGCAAAATATAATATTTGAAATGGTTTTTAGCCAGTATTATAATTCTTAAATATATTATTATACTGTTTGCTTAGAGGCAACACGTTAGATTTGAATGATATTTAAATCAGTCGGTTAGTATTCATATTTTGAGTCATCCATCTAGCCAGACGATTATTATAATTTCGAACGATAAAAACGGCATCAGAAGTGCTTGTTATGAAAAAAAACGACTTCCAAGTTACACAGGATTATGAACACAAAAGTATTTTTCAAAACTTCAATTCAAAAATTCTTTAAACGGGCTAGTACCTACTGGAAAGATATCGCAATTTAATGATAAACTCACCCTCTGTAGTATGAATGGGCCACTTGCAGATTTTTTTTTTATTACATAAATTTGGTTGTAGAAGGGAGGAGGGGAAGGGGCAGAGTGCCAATAAGATGGAGCGACCAAATTAAGGAGGCCACACAGAGCTCACTTCACGAGGCCTTGCACATGGCGGAGGATTGCTCAACATGGAGACAGATGGTTTACAGAACGAGGCATGATGGTCACGATCCTCAGGATTGAGGGACCGACAGAGATGATGATGACATAAAATTGTAATTTAGTATGAAAGAAACACAACCACAATTTATTTTAATTTTTCTTGCACTATTTTCTTGGGTATTAGCTTTTAAAAATTGGATTTTCTCGGAATGATCAAAAACGATATGGCGGCCCTGTGACGTCACGGAGTCCCATGTGTGTATGAGATTATAATCTGTGGTGCGAAAGTTTCTATGATTCACGGGACTCCGTGACCTCATCAGCTGTCAAAAACCATTTAGAGTGTTTTGCCAAACTTCAAAAATTTTGGGTTTTAATTTTGGAAATTCTCCATAATTTAGATACTTCAAAAATTTTAACTGACATATTTGTGTTTTCCGCCCTCAAATTTACTTAATTCGATCATTTTTAATCCCCACGACTGCAAGTGGCCCACTGTAAAGGGCAATTTTATGATAGGAGATACCTTTCTAAAAGTAACGAAATTAAAAAATAAACTTTTCTTCTTTTAAATTATGTTCTTTATTGAGAGAGGCGTCTTTCGTTTTACATATAAGAACAATGTCAATCTCGTTTGAAAATGTCCTTATAAGACGAAAGACATCTCTCTAAATACAGAACTTATAGTAGAAGAAAACGTTTGTTTTTTTAATTTCGTTATGAAATTCTACTACCTAAACACCGACACATTGAATTTATAAAAATGTCATATTGAATAGTATATGTGTTGAACTGATATTGGTTTTGTTTTATTTTGTTTTTAACTGAATTCTATACATTTTTTTAAATATTTGAAGATTATTGTTAATATATACTTTGTATTGATTTATGTTATAACCAATATACAGCGAAGAATAAAATAAATAAATGAAAGTATTTTTATTTTATATTTATGTTATGAATTTTTTGACAGAATTGGATGTCGGGAACTGGATTTTTTATTTACTAGAAGTGTAGATGTCACACATATTTTGAACGACTACAGATTAATCATTTCAATTGATCACCCTCATCCATAGTAACTCCTAGTTAATGCCTATTCAAATAGGTTGACTATGGATGAGTGTGATCAATTGGAATGATTAATCTGGAGTAGTTCAAAATATTTTTAAATAAAAGTATGTATTTATCTTTCTTTACAATCAAGAATATTCGTAAACCAGAGAACTATACCTACAATCCACATGTAGTAAACTTTAAGGTCATTCCTTTCATTTCATAAAAAATATGGCAATCAGGATGGGTAACATATTATAACTACTAAATTGAAGATATTAGGCCTTTTTTAAATATATATGTGGGTTAAGTTTAATTTATCGACCGACGGTTCTTGGTGGAAGTCCATATTAATAATCTTTAATATCAACCATATGTATTTTTTTAAGATATAAGTAGGTATATCTTGATATTGCATATTATAATGACATTTTGATATGTATTGTGAAGGGTACCATTACGTGTTTGCTAATCTATGAGTTTTGTAATATAATTAATAAATGTGAATACATTGTGAAAAAAAAAAAAAAAAAAAATCTATAAAATGAAACACAATATATAGTTATTCCACTATTGACTTTATTTATTTTTGCGAGCCGACTTTCATGATAATAACACATCTCTTTAATTTTAATTTTTACCTATTGTTTTCTGTTTGTCACATACTTAACTTGTAATGAAGCTTCACTTTACTTTTGCCCGACGATGAGAGCGGAAGCTCTTGAAAGCCGGCTCGCAAAAATAAATAAAGTCAATAGTGGAATAACTATATATTGTGTTTCATTTTATAATATATGTGGGTTTTGTTATAAACCCAAATACAATCTTATACACCTTTCACAGTAAGCTAAAAGCTTGTGTCGTGAAAGGGGAGTTTGCCGGCACCTGGGTGTCGAACCACAGACCCCTTGTTCGAGAGGCCGAAACTCTACCTCCAGGCTACCAAGGAACTCTTATACGTGATATTTTACGAATAGGTAATATTGGGAAACCACGGATAAATAAATAAATATTTTTCTGTGGGCTATAATTTTTTTATTAGTATTTTAAATCGTGTACAAAATCATAAAAAAAAAAGATTTAATACATTCTCTGTAAATTCCTATGTACTATGTTTTATGTCTAAACTACGGTTAAATACATGATTGCCAATAAATCTTAAGAGGCATTTAAATTATGTACCTACTTTAATTTTCATATTAATTTTACATTTGTGTAGGGTTATGTAACTTTACGGTATTTGAAATTAAATACCACACATTCCAATAGATAGAATTGTAAAATAATATAACAATGTTTTAGAAATTAACTGACATAACTTTGTTCGAGTATGTTATAGGAAAGTTTAACTATCAAATAATATACAATTTTTGTTTTAAGTAGGTACTGTTTGTATTTACATATTTTAGTGTATAGTAATCTCTCTTGAGACACGGCGTGAGGGAATAGATAAATAGATAGATAGATAGTAATCATTGGAACATTGTCTTAATTATTATAAATAGACACTGCTTGCCCATCCTACACAAGTGTTGGTACACTTTCTGAAAGTGTAAAAAAACGTATATGATATCTAGAAAATGTGTATAATATTATAAATTGTGTTAAAGTATATAATTTAAAAAAAAAAATACATATAACCACTAGTCAAAGCAACGCTGTAAATAAGAGAACAGTATCCGGTGTTTGAGGTTGACAATCAACGATAGATTGTTAAAAGCTTCGAACACAATCATAAAAATTGTTGCTGTTATTTGACATGTATGCTGATATTAAAGATGTCGATCATAGTGGGTTGAAACAAGAATTGGAAGGATTAGTTAACGTACCATGGGCTAAAAGCACTTAAACCAGCCTGCGCCGATTCGTAAACATCGGAACACCATTAGAGTTTCCTAATAAAAAGCAGTTTGTATATAGCATTAATATGTTACATGCACATTAATTTTTGAGCCATCTCCGTATCGTAGGACGGAGTTTGAAGATTTTTTGTGATCGTTTTGTGTTGCGGGCCCCAGTTGCTGGAATAAGCTTTCTCTTAGCCTGCGAGAGGAGGCGGGTGGAGAGGGCTTCAGAAAGAGGCTGAAGGCACTTTTTTCAGGAGCTTTAAACAATAGATACCTACACAATTTGATGCCTTTGAGGTCGTGTTATGAGTAAATGATGGTCTACAAATTGTACCACATATAAGAATGTAATACACAGTTATACACAGTCCTATGGTCATCGTACTATTTTGTTCTTACAAAACAAGAAGTCTAATATAACTAGTTTAATACGTAACCAATTTTAGTGCTGTATTACTGAATACGAATAAATTCAACTTTTATGTATATGGACAATATTTATAAAGCGCCGATAACTCATAAAACGACCTCAAAAGAGATGTACGAGTATTGTGCGTTCATCGTCCGAAGCTCCCATCAAAAAGGTTTGTTTTTTAGTTTCCTTCTGAAGCCCACTCCATTCACCTCCTCTCGCAGATCCAGAGGCAGCTTATTCCAGCATCTACTATAACTACTACTATTTAGCAGAGCACAACGTGATATGGAACAAAATGTCAGAAATGATTTTTTTTAAGTGAAGGTCAAGGGGCCTTGCATCCGTTGTATCACCGCGACCATAGTAGATCTATTGTGACATCCTTCTTTGTCATATCTCACTCTCAAGACCTAAGTGCGTCATGCAACAGAAATGATTGGCAAAATATGTTTTGGAAGGTTTACAGAGGTTTTCATGGAAAGTAAACAAAGATAGTCCAAAAAAATAACGTCACACTCTATTTCAAGCTGCTAGATGTCATATTGTATGCTAAATACTTGAGTGATTCTTACATTTTAATTACTGTGTGAAAGATATAGAGTTACATGTAAGCAACAAATAAATATTATAAATAAATATAACAAAAGCCTCTCCTATGATTCACTTTCTTTCCGTTGCCACTCCATAACTCATAGTCTAAATTTAATCGCTTACATTTTTTTGAAATATAGGTATACCACAATCGTAATTCTTTAACATCTCCCGTAGATCCTTTACAGGAAACTTGAGTTCATCATTCCAAAGAATACGTAACAAAAAATTGACACAGATTTTTCTCAGTACTAGTAGGACGTACAGTACAGGAGGTGGTCACTCTAGTACCGTGTCAATGAAGAGATATTGTATAAAAAACAACATAAAGGGAGTAACAGACATAAAAATATAAAAAAAAATAAAACGCAATAAAAATATGGACACAAAAATTCTTTTCCTTCAGTACTAAAAGGATGTTAAGGGCCCATTTAGTACCATGCGAAAGTGTGAGAAAATAGCTAGTAAAAACAAATAAACAAATCCATTATAAAAAAAACTAATTATGAAAATAATTTAATAATAAAAGAAGTGTATGTTTTAATAATGCACGTACATTTTTAAACGTATATATTTTTATCAGTACAACGACTTCAACTATACAAAATTACGCTTGTATTGTAGTGGAGAATGGATGCATAGTCAACTTGTATCCATGTATTTGTTAGCTAGCTGGTTGGCGAGTGGTTGGTTAAGGAGGTCATTCACTATTTACATCTATGTATACTGTCATTCTTTATTGATTTATCACTATTTTTTTTGTATTTGTGATTAATTAATAATTAAAGCAACAAGTTTTGTTATGCAAGTGGCAACTTTCAGTGAGTAGGTGACGTTTTTTTTCTTTCTCCAATCTTATCAATAAATTTGTGAAAGATATAGGTATTGAGTCTATTTATGTACGATTCCAATATATTCTAGTCAGAAAGTGATGTCGTTTAGGATTTTGACACATTCTAGCCAAAAAGTCTTTATGAACCACACTTAGAACAATATCGTACCTATATACAAAAGTTACATAAATGTAGGTTTCGAATTTTACTGTTTTTTCATACCTGCGTGAGTTAAGATATTAAGAATATTACATCAACAGACACTTCATCTGAACAACCAACAGACTGTGCAAACTCCCTTTAGTAAAAAACAGAAAAGGTGTTCCGATGCTAACGAATCGGCTTAGGCTGGTTCAAGTGCCTTTTACCTTTGGTTCATTCACCAATCCCACCAATTCCTGTTTCATACCACTATGGATGTGTGATATAGTTAGGAATTGATGGTATTGATGAACGTACCATGTGTAAAACGCACTTACACCAACCTTAGTCAATTCGTAAGCATCGGAACACCTTTCGTATTTTCTACTTAAGAAACTTTGCACAATCTCATCTCAATTCAGCAGGATGAATATTCTGCTACACATACTGAATGTACCTATTGGTTATTATTAACACAGAGAGAGCAACTCGCATATTTATTACATACAGTGAAGAGGCTACCTTCCTTGTAAGATATGCAATAATAATATAAATAAGATATATTAATAGTTTTCTTTTTTTCTTCTTTTCTATCTTTTATTAATAGTTTTTATTTGTACTTAGGTATAATATATTTCAAACTATATTTTTGTGTGTTAGCGATGGCTGCTTGTGTGATATGCTAGTGAGAACAGATGAATGAGCGGAACGTGCGATACTTAAATTATTGACTTAACTGTGGTAATATGAACGACTTATTTTTATTTTTGTAAACCATATTTATAGTTGTTGTCTGTTTTGTACTTTTTACCAATCAATAAAATAAAATATCTGTAGGTACCATCAAAACATCTCCCAGAAGAAGCCAGCAGTGGACTTACTGGGTGTACTTAATTCAAAAATATTTTACAATAACTATATAAACACACAGTAGGTAATAATTACTTAACTTATATAAATCATTCCACTATCAGACATGCGCACGATTCTCTTCAACATAATATTATAAATTGTTTTAATAATGTATACATGCATACATTCATACACATACACGTTATATTTTACCATCCGTTTGATAGTTAGGTACCCGTTTAGTATAATACATAATATTCTATTGATAACGGTACTCTGTGTAAGATGTTTTATAATATATAACATTACGTATATGTACATTTTAAACTCGCTATAATGTTATATTATGCTATAGAATAATATATGTTATGTTAAAATTATAATAGCATTCGTGTTTTGTACCTGCTACAAATATTGTATGGTAGGTACTACATCTTTTGATAATAAATTTGATAATGTAAGAAATCTTCATGCGGTAAGTCTAGAGGTAGAATAAAATAACATTCTTCAAAACCAATCAGATATCTCGATAGGAGAACCATGTCAAATTGTCCAAAATCAAGAAATGAGAAAGGCATCCGAAATTTAATGAATTGACATCCGCTGGTTTAATTGATCGCTTATGGAAAACGTTCCCCAGATCCACCATTCTCCATTCCCAATCGAAAAACATTTCGTGCATAGAGGCAATGTTTTTTAAAGGATCTCCTATCGAACGGATCAAGTTGTCCCGTGTAAATGGTGCCTGTACAAAAAAACACCGAGGTGACGTTCAAGTCGTTTTAAATATAAGAGGTTGGTTCCTAGGAGGCATTGATGGGCGAATGTATGATTACATTCAGTTACTCAATTTTTTTCCTGCTGAAAATATTTTAGCCTTAACGGTATGAAAATTAAAAGATGCCATGCAGTCAGTTCAATAAAAAAGGGAACTACCTTCGGATCCACATGAAGTTTTTGTGATTTCTTACCAAATTAATGATGACTACGAAAATAATCCCAGTTTCCGCTGTGCTATATCAACGAAATATCTAACTGAAATGTCGAAAAACGCTAGTGTCGTTCGCAATCACACACAAAGATTCTACATACAAAGATTTATTATTTGAACAAGATTAAACATTTAGCTTACACAAGTTTAATTAAAATTAGCTCACGGTTTGCCGGTCATTTATTTATTTTGCTGGACAAATAATCATTTTGCCGGACAAATAATAATTTTGCCGGTCGATTAAAATTTGAGTTTTTCAATATCACATTATTTGCAATAGAAATCTAATATTCTCGCTGGGCATAAGTAGCATATCTTCTTCTTATTTCATTTTACGGCAATGCACCCGCAATCGAGTGAATTATGTAAGTAGCATATCAACATGATATTTATTATATTTGTCGGTAGAATACATTTTTCTGCTGAACATAACTTCAATATTATCCTGATCGTTTAAATGATAGCCAATAAAAAACATATCTACATTTACTTCTGTTAGTTTATTTTGATGTGAGGATTATGCTTTTTTCTTTCAAAGGCAAAGCACCCAATATCAAGCGAATTGTAAAGAGGCTTTTTTTTATCTCAAACTAGCGACCTTATTTTCCAACTCTTGCATTATTATTTCTTGCTTTTTGAGTTCAAAAGAGCATACTTATGTAAGATTATTTACATCCAAATTTATTAAGTGAAAATTTTACTACATGAAAATATCCCCTAATGTCTTTGGTTCACATATAGATACCTACGTACACATGTAAAAACTAAAAGCTCACAGTTAGTACCAAGGGTTCAGGCTTCGAACTCCTATACACCATGTTATTATTATTTGATTATTATTTAATGATCATTTTCGAGCTTATCGACTCCTCCCACAAATAATCATCATAACATTACATAGGAATATTGAGAGTGATAATAACGCTATGTAGGTACTAAGGAATAATTATATTTATAACTACTGAAGTACATAATATTATAACATGTATGTAGGTTTCATTCAATGAATGCGGAGAACCCTGTGGATATGGGAATCCCAGAGTATATTTGTTAAATTTAATTATTTATTTTAGATGAATGAAATAATTTTGAACTAAATATTAAGAAGGTATTTCAGTGAGAAGGTGGGTGTATAGATTTATGAGATGTAATAGTTTTGGAAATTGAAAAAACTGCTTTTCCTTTCTATTCCCATTTTCAGTCCTGGTTGCGATGTTTTTTTTCTTCTCCTTTGTTTTCTATTTCTATAAGGAGAATTATGTATACATGAAAGGGTGAGTATAGTGGTAAGTAAATTTCTAATTGCGCCAACACTAGAAAATAAGTAGTAGAGCGTTGTCCCTAGTGTTAAGAGTTTTAGTACGTAGCAATATGTAACTGTAAGAAAGTAGTTTGTAAGAATATTGTAGTAGTGAGTAGTGCCTTGAAGTGAGTGTCTCCTCCAAGGGACATTAAGGGTTTTGTAATGCTAGGGAAGATTTTGTTGGGGGGAGTCCTTCTGGCAAACCCTGAGCCCTCCCTCGAAAAATTTCTTTTGTTTCGTTGAGTCTGGATGATATAGGAGGAGCTCTGCTCTTGAAACATCCAGGGGAAAGAGGCGGGAAAAACCAATTATGTTAAGAGAAAAGTGTCATTTAGACAGGCATAAAGTTGTTCTAGATTCGAGAGTATTGTTCGAGACTATTATACAACAATGAATACATAGTGAATAATATACATAGAACTGTTCTTAATATAACACTGAGTGAATGTAGTTTTTGGCAAACTGGTTGGCTGTCAAGGTAATATGTATTACTTAAGTCTTTCTGTGCCCAAGTAAATATCATATTAACATAATATAAATAGTCATAGCCATATAAGATATTTACAGATATATTCAATATTATATCTTAATGTATGTATTAATGTTGACGATAGCGCACTGTGAAAATTAACTTAACATAAGTTTAAAAAAAATGCGTTTATTTAAGACTTATTAAAGATTATCCCACAGCTTAATACATTTTAGTATTTACCTGTACCGTCACGGCTTTTTACTATTAGGTATTTATTAATATGGGTATTTATTAATAATAACTACCGTTTCAGTCGCCACGTGCGGCAAGTACAGCTCAAGGGCATTAGGTATTTATTAATATGGGTATTTATTAATAATAACTACCGTTTCAGTCGCCACGCGGCAAGTACAGCTCAAGGGCATTGGGATCAGCTAGTGAACTTTCTGTATGTTTATTATCCTCTCTGTAGGTACTAAAATAAGCCATTTGCACAAGTGGCATTCATCGTATGAGGTTTGACGAACATCTGCCTTTTACGGACTTATTGGAGAAAAATTGAGGTTGGTCACGGTGTGGGAAGGTTGGAGCTGTCTTGGCTAAGAAACATCAGAGATTGGACCGGAATCATAGCACAGGATAGAGAAGCCTATGTCAGGGTGATAGCCGATTTCGAGGGGGGCCTGACATGGCATATTTTTTTTTTTTTTTTTTTTTTTTTTTTTTTTTTTTTTTTTTTTTTTTTTTTTTTTTTTTTTTTTTTTTTTTTTTTTTTTTTTTTTTTTTTTTTTTTTATAAAAGATATATCTGGGTTTTGTTATAAACCCAAATACAACCTTATACACCTTTCACAGTAAGCTAAAAGCTTGTGTCGTGAAAGGGGAGTTTGCCGGCACCTGGGATCGAACCCCGGACCCCTTGATCACAAGGCCGCGACTCTACCTCCAGACTACCGACGAACTCAAGAATATTATTAAGAAGAAAAGACTTAAAGAAAAATGTTAAATATTTATAGAAATATAAGAATGAAAAATGATACATTTTTTTATTCTACAGAGACACACATAGAGAATTGACTAAACATTCATAGAATAAGAAAAAAAGGACACATTGATCCGGTCAGGCCAACCCCCCAATTAAGCGTTTCTATATCATGCACGTACAAAAAAAATTATACAAAAAAAAAACAAACATAAGGGTAAAAACTAACCAATGCAAGTTCAGTAAACCAGACTCACATTACCGCAAAAAAAAAAAACAAATTATAAAAAAGATAAAATGAAAAAATACAATTAGATTATTAATATTTTTGAAAATTACTTGTAAAGAATAAATAAACAGATAATAAAAATCATCTACCTACACATTTTTTCAATTACACTATGTAAATGTGTTAATATTATTTGTTTGTAAATAATATAATTATTTTTGTATGCACATTATGAATGAATAAATAAATGTTATTTTACAGTTAAGTCTTTCATATTCAAAGTGTACGATATTTTTTGCCAATTGTACAATATATTATACTATAAGTTATATTTGATATTTCATATAGAAAGACTGATATATTTCCAACACTAAACAAGTATTACATACTGCAATGAATTGTTGTAACATTTAAAAGTATTATACAATCGCTTAAAATAAATCATATAAAACCATTTTTAGATAATCCAATTTAATACACTGGTTATTATGTCGACTAGTATTAAAAAAAACTGTTTTGAATCAATAAATAGGTAGTTATATTCCTAAGAAATCGTAAATAGAATGGTTCTCCCACTCTTTTGGATTATGTGGAATAAACGAATGATCAAAAGATGATTAAGAAAGTCTAAAAGAAGAGGTTTAAGAAAGAGCGGAGATAGGAAATTTAATATATTTATTCAATTCAGCGATGTGGTATGCCTAGTGATGTGAGTAGAGAAAATTCTCCGGAGAAATTTCTCGAGAACGAGAAATTTCTCCGAGAATTTCTCCTCTGATTGAAGAGAAATTTCTCTGATTTTTTCCCATGGGGATTCCCCTATTATTTATTGGCGATAATGCGGCGGAATTCCCCTACAAAATATATGAAAAAATATCCGGTATTGACTAACTTTAATTGTAGCAATATTGGTGATAAATTGTCTCAACATTTGTACATTGTTATTGATTGATTGAATAAAGTACTGATTTATTATTATTTTACTGTTAAATAAAAAAAAAAAATCTCGGTAAATTCTCTACTTCGAGAAATTTACCGAGAAATTTCTCGGTAAATTTCTCCAAAAATTATTTCTTGAGAATTCCACAACACTAGGTATGCCAGATAGCCTGTTTTTTTTAAACTTTCA
The DNA here is from genome assembly GCA_947579605.1 of Athripsodes cinereus. NCBI lineage: Eukaryota > Metazoa > Arthropoda > Insecta > Trichoptera > Leptoceridae > Athripsodes > Athripsodes cinereus. Next base: position 9,543,555 of record OX388325.1, on the reverse strand, counting down.
TTGCTACGGAGACAGCTTTCACAATAAAATTGTTACACGTAGTTGGTCTGCTGTCTATCTCACTTATAGGAAATGTTGTGATACACATTGAAGAACTCACCGACCACCCGGATAATACAGAAGTCTGGGGACTTCTAGTTTTTTTAAAGATATACCTATCTGGGTTTTGTTATAAAACAAATACAACCTTACACACCTTCACAGAAAGCTAAAAGCTTGTGTCGTGAAAGGGGAGTTTGCCGGCACCAGGGATCGAACCACGGACCCCCTGTTCACGAGATAATTTACCTGATGATAATTTCTACAATAGCAAATTTGTCTAGACGGAAATCGAAAGTTTGTGACAGTATGAATGAATGAATTAATAATAACAAAATGAATGCGCAGGTTACTGAGAATCACATAGGTACTAAGGTTAATTCAAATTCTCAATAACGACCGCATGTTAGTAAGTAAATGTGGCATTCCTACATGAGGAACGGCTTAAATATGGAAAAAAAGTTAATGTAATGTACATTATGGGATTTGTGATGTGTATGGTTGAGGGATATGTTGTTTTTGTTCTTATTTTATATGGAGAAATGGTTTGTTTGTGTATTGTTTCATGTATGGACAGTTTACAATGCAGTATTTGCTTGTTATGAATGTGATAGATATATTTGTGAGATGTTAGCCTTAGTACAGGATCTACCTAGTTGGGCAGCATCGATAAAGTATGTATGTAAATTGTAATTTATTAAGAAACAAATAAATAATAAAAAATAAAAAAATGTGCAAGGACATACCGCATTGGCTAATCATCCTCTCTGCATATCCCACAAATGAATGTTCTGTGAGGCATGAATGTTTTTATTACGACTTCAATGGGAGGGTATTCATAGAACATCAAGATTATCTTGAATTCAGAAGTGAAAAGATACACTACTACCACCCAAGCTTAATGACATGTTTTTTTGGCACGAAGAAAAAAAGCTCTATGTTCTTTACATGGAGTTAATCACTGGATACTCCATTTTTGATAGATGACATTTTATTTTTTAAGATGGCAATATGTACAGTTTTATTTTATTATTAAGTTGTTGTTTATATAGTTTGTAAATGCTTATTGGATGTGAAATGTGTATTTTTTGTTTTGTTTTATTACATTTTATTTTTGCAAACGGCCGTTTATTTGATAAATAAATAAATATGGTACAAAGATTCATTATCTTTTCTCCTTTAAAATATTGCACACAATAGATTAACCTTTTCCAACTTTACAAGTTTATCCAGATTACATACTAAAAATACTTTCGCTCTATCTCTACGCTATGAAAAGCAACATCTTATATCGAGAAAACTAGTCTTGAAGATAAAATAAGGAGTAATATATTACATAGTACAAGCTTTAAGCCCGATTCAACTCAAGGAAATACAAGCTTTGAATATTAAGAATATTACATCAAGAAAATAACATATAAAAAATACAGCCATGTCGATATTTAGGCCTAATCATAGACATTTGGAATTAGGGGCAAAATACCTCTTAGCTGCTGAATAGAACATGTTTCAATATGCTCTTATGATGACTCTTATCCTGAGATAGCTCTTAACTTGTTTTAATTTGCTTTTACACCCTAAGCGCACGTTAAAATATTAGACCTTAGGTATTGACAACGACCGGTGTGGCGTGGAGGCTAACGCATTTGCCTTTGAGTCACTAGGTCCCGGGTTCGATTCCCGGCCAGGGCAAAATGAAGAATGACCTTTTTCAGATTGTCCTGGGTCTGGGTGTTACATGTATATGTGTGTAGTGCATTGTATATATGTGTATCGTCGCGTTAGTACCCATAATACAAGATTCACATCTTAGTTTGGGACTAGCTCGGTCTGTGTGAATTGTCTATACATGTTATGTTATTGAATTTTACCCAACTAGATGAAAAAGCAAGTAATGAAGATATTCTTTTTTTATATTATTATCTTAAAAATGGCACCCTGCACATTATATCATAACAGCTTTTGGTCAAGGTGACCTCAGTAGGAAAAAATACGAAATTCAGGTAGGAATATTGATTTGCAAACTCGTCATTATTGAGAATTGTTACAAATCGCGAGTAAAACGATAAAGATGTTCGCTAAGAGGCCATTAGTTTTTCTATTTCTTGTTTATTGATATTGGGTGCGTCCAGATAGTAGGATGCGAACGTCAATCAATCATCAATCTTCAACGATTCGGAGCATTCTCCGAAGAAATATTTGAATGAATGCCTTCGAAACCCGTATAAGGACGGGAAACAAACGCATTCATTCGAATATTTCTTCGGAGAATGCTCCGAATCGTTGAAGATTGATGATTGATTGACGTTCGCATCCTACTATCTGGACGCACCTAATCACAAAAAAGTATTATCAATCAAATAAATCAACCGCCCATTAACACTTTCTCGTGGAACAGAGGGCAAAAACCAAACTTGTTCATTTAGAGCGCCTTTGCGCCAATTGAGTCACCTCTTCTCACGTATTCCTATCCACGAGTGTGAACATGCCACAAATGATAATATTATGCTTCTATGTATTTAACAGAGATAAAAGATATATGTTGTCTCTGCAATACAGGAGAAACGATGGTTCTGTGTCATACTGAAAATGTCCAATGATTGTGGCCAAAAAAAGCACAGCGATTATATCGACAAAGTTTCCGATGACCTGAGCGTTTCTCTTTCACAATATACCGTTCTTACGACAGGATAATGTATTGTAAAGAAACAAAAATACGAACACACGCAAGGATTTGTTAAGTATGACACAACATTACACATTATATTGTATGCTGTATGGGTGAATTGCACAAGCCAGTTGTATCTCCTTATATAGAGAACTTACCTGTTCAAAGACACTAGAGCGAAACAGTAAGTAAATAAAAACCTACGTAGGTATACCAGTTAGTTATGGTATATTATTAAACTTGTTTGATGTAGTGAGTAGGCTGAAAGAGATATGGCAACATTCATATCGAGCATATTATATCGAGGATTAAATTAAATTTCATTTTACAACAAAGAAATTTTCTATGCCAGTTTTTCATTGATTTTCCTCTCTTGAATTTGTAAAGATCCTAGCGGAAGTACTTTCATTCATTCATATCATCACAGCATTTACCATAAGTGGGGTAAACAATGGACTGTAATATCGATGGTTTAAAGCACAAAAGACACATGTCCACTATTTAGGTAAAATGAGTTAATATAATGTACAAGATCGGTTGCAACGTCGTCTATGTCCTGATTACATAATTACCAATAATACTAATATCATTATCGAAATATTTAATAAAAACCAGATGCCAAACATTCTTAAATTATCATTTTTTTATACACAGATGTAACATTCTTAAAAAGCACATTTCCACCAAGGACATCTTCTGAATTAATTTAAAATTAGTTAATTAATTTTGAATCTCAAACTTTCAAAACCTGTTTTCTCTAAACTGTCAAATGTGGACAGTGTCTTATGTGCTTTTAACCATCGATATACAAGTTGACATATTGTAATATACAGGTTGGCTTCTTCGTGACATAAAGCTGAAAAATTCAGTGGCATCTGCCATAAAATACAGGAAGACATCACATTCCAGCGATAAGCTCGCCCTCTGTACATTGAATAACTGATATTTTTATGATACTTTGTATTGATTTGAAATAATATAACCAATGCACAATGAAGAATAAAATAAATAAATAAATACGAAGTTATTCTTTATAAAGATTTACTTATTAAGTTCAAAGTCAGAGCAGTGCTAATTTTAATTTGGGAGTTAGGTTAGTCAGATTTTACAATGGAAACATCTTACATTCACTGTCTTTGAGTATGTTGAGTTCGTCGGTAGCTTGGAGGTAGTCTTGGCCTCATGCACACGAGGTTCGTGGATCGATCCCAGGTGCCGGCAAACTCCCCTTTCACGACACAAGCTTTTAGTAGCTTACTGTGAAAGGTGTAAAGGGTTGTATTTGGGTTTATAACAAAAACCCAGATACACCTTTTAAAAAAAATATCTAAATATCTTAATGTGACTGTATGAATCTCAAAAGTAAATAAATAAATCACTTAAACTGTATTTTTCAAATAGTATAATAAATTCTTATATTGTGTAAATTTCTCCTAAGACAAATTCCTCTTCTGCATCGAGATCGCGTTGATCTCTCCAAGGAGGATTAAAATATTAAGCGTGCGTTGATGTTTATTATATGGACATAAACCCAATGCAATTATACTATCATATAGTACACAATCATGAGGGTTGATAACGTAGAAAAAATTACTAAAACAGGAAACACGCCGGATCAGGGACCTAGAACGAAAATTACAATGAGACATGCACGAACCCTACAAGTAGCAGACCGTGGCTCCCTTAGCCACAGTACTGAGGACAAAAGATAGTGCTACAGAGTAATGTTTGTCAGGAGATCGTAACTATGAGGAAATCTACAAGAGAAAGAAGAAAGAGAAATAGAATATAAAATTATTCCCTACTGCATTAATATTATAATAATATAGAGTTTTACATCAGCTGGCCCCATTTCATGTTATAGAAACACAAATCAACAATACTTACTTAGTTACACAGTCCACCAGGCAACACGGTGTTATATTATTATGTACTTATTACAAAACATAAGTGTTGATAACTACAGAGGGTCTTGCACTGCTATACCATACCATTATGGATACCATAATATTATTATTAGCTAGTAAGACGTCATTTTGTGTTACGCTTCAACGCCCAAGAAACTATGCCATAATAACAGCAACGCACAGAATAGTAAGTGCGTTGTCCTATCGCTGGTTCTGCTTCTATAGCTAAATCCCGCATTAATGTTTTGAGTCTGTTTGTTTATATGCAAAAACATTATTACGAATGTTTGGAGTCCAAAAACTTAATTAATTCCACTAAAAAAATATTCTATGCGCTATCAAGATTTCAAAATATCCTGCCATACTCAAGCGCAATATTTGACGCAATAAAGACATGAACTATGGCACATAATTATGATGTAGAACTAAAGAGACAAGCAGCAAATAATAATAATAATAATAAAAATAATAAAAATCGTTATTGCACAAAAAAACAAACATTATTAAAATATAAACATTGTAGAACCAGACAGATAAATCTGTGCAATGGGCGAGTTTATCGCAGAAGCGCGATATCTTCCAACTAACCCATAATCGTAGAAATGGAGAAGAAAATCCAAACTCACTGCAGACCAATCCAATAGATATCCAAGCTCACTATATAATGATCCAAATTATTATAAATAAAAAACTTACACACGTGAGTGGAATAATTTAACATGAACAATTGAACTTTCATCAAGAACCGTCGGTCTAAAATATCGACTTTATAATCCGTATTCTTTATCAACTCGGTTATTAATCTTTGAGTAAAGCTGGAATAAAAACTAGTAAATAATAAAATTACGCGTAAGATGCCTGTTCACTTGCGTATACTATCATAATACTGGGAATAAAAGAAACATTACTATTTATTTTTAGTTCAACTATTGCATTGTTATGCTTGCTTTTGGGAAAAACTTACTGTAAAAAATATATGTATGCGTAGCAAAACAATGTTATCCAATATCATTGTTATAATTTATTTATGTTATTAATTCTTATTTGCATATTATAAAAAAATAAAGAGGCTTTTAAGATAAACCTGTGAAGTATAAATTAAAACAAAATTACATAAATGAGAAGCTTAAAGCAATATTATACATTAATCTTAAATATAGAAGCTCAGAAAACGGCATCATTATTTTTCTACTTGAAACGTTCTTGTTTCTTATTCAATATTTAGAACTGAATTATTTGAACATATACGCAGATTTTTAATGTATCTACAGTGTTGCCAGCGAAAATATTTATAAACATTTCTGCATTCGTAGCGAAATATTTGTGAAAAGTGGATCAATGTGATTTTATTTCAATACCCCTCATACTTAAGAAGGCTGATAAGAAAGATATTTGAAACTTTTCTTCTGTCGCCCGGGAGCTTAATTGGACAAAGTACAACTCACGATAATGATGTTGAAAGGTTTGAGAAAGATAAAACTATTTATCTTACATAACTTTCATCGAAAACCACACGGAATCGATAGATTTTTTAAATGAAATATATACACAAACAATGGTTCACTGTAAAAATAACTTAGCTGAAATTTAGTTACATGGAGAATCATCATCTCTGCCGCAACACTGAGATTATATATAATGAGTTACATACATTGAAGGACCCACCGACCACCCGGATAGCGCAGAAGTCTGAGGACTTCCATTTATCCGAAATTCTACACTTAACAAATCTTGTCCACAACGGAGGCGCCATAGTGGGCAGCCTGAAGGGCTGGCCGGCCAAAACCTCCGTGTGAAATCTTTTGACTAAACTCCTTCGATGTACCTCTATACGAGAGAAGCAAACAACATATATGAAACAAAACAAAATAAAAGTATACAAAAACATTCTTAGCCAATTTTACAAACCATACAATAACAATTAAACAGAAATAAAATAAAATAAGAAAAACAAATTTATATACATATTTGAGCACAAGGCTGAATTGAGGTGTCCAGAAACTTTTCCAGGTTTTTAGGTCGGCGAGCACGCGAGTCGCCGATACCGTCAACGCTGCAGAGACGCTTCCCTCCCTAGGGGACATCCCACCCAGACCTAAGACTCTCCACCAAGGGAGACAGGACAGCACAAAAACAAATAAACGAGTTCGTTCGCGACAACCATGATCACACTAGACCAAATCAACCATGTAGCTCTCCAGGTGAGCCCGGCTCACGTAAGAGATCCCATCGAGTTACCCAGACATCTGCAAACTTCAAGAAGGCCCTGAAGTTCCCTGGACAAATCATCAGTTCTCCAGACCAAATGGGTCTGGGGGTGTCATCACTCATACTATCAATCATTACGTCTCTAGCATCCGTCATCATTGGGCACTCCCACAGGATATGCCTAGCAGACTGAGTTCCCGTCCCACAAGCACACCACGGATCATTCACCAGTCCAAGCTCAAAGAGCTTGGCTTTAAATTCCCCATGGCCTGTTACCAACTGAACGGCAAAGTGATTGAAGGACAGGAAGCCCCTTTTAATCCTCTCTCTTACATCCGGGAGAAAACTGTAGACAAGTCTAGCAGTTCTCCCCCGGTCCCATCTTTCTTGCCACACTTCAAATGTTCTGTCTCTGATTCGGCTGAATGCCCTACTAATCCCCCCATTCCCGGGTTCCGCTTGAACAGAAATTCCGAGATGTTCAACTCTACCGTCCGCCTTGATCTTACGCCTGGCTACACTATCTAGGACTTCCAAATCGGCAGGCAACACTCCAGCGATGACAGGAAGACCATCGCTGGCGGCAGTACGATACGCACCTGTAACGGCGAGCAGCGGGAGTCTTTGTCCCCTCAAGACTGCCGCGGACACAGAGCCCACCGAGAGTCTGTGAGACCAAACACGTGCAGCATAAGTGACTTGCGCCACGTATGTGGCCCGATATATGGTCCTCACAGTTCCCGACCTCAGGCCCCATGTTCCACGGCTAAGTCTGCGTAAAGTGAAGAAAAGCACCTTCGCTCTCTCAGCAGTCGCTCTCACGTGAGGGAGAAAGGAGAGGCCCCTGTCCAGAACAACCCCCAGGTACCGGACTTCATCGACCACCCTCACGGGTGCCCCACTCATCCGGAGGACCGGGTTTCTGCCCCTTCCAAGAGTACCCTTCAACCACATCGCAGAGGTCTTGCTTGGCGAGAAGACAAGCCTATTCACACTGCCCCACGTCAAGATGCGCTCGATCGCGGTTTTAAATTTGTCCTCGATCGCTCTCCTCGTGCTGCCCGACAGCACGAGAAGAGCATCGTCAGCATATGCAAAAACAGTGCAACCAGGCGGAAAATCCATTCTGAGAAGATCATCGAAAAGAACGTTCCACAGGAACGGCCCCAGGACTGAGCCCTGAGGACAGCCCATGTCAACAGTCCTTTCTACCATGTGTCCCGCGTGAGTAATTACCACTGATCTATCCCCAAAATAGCTGCTAACGATGTTAAACAGCCAACGAGGACAACCCCGCATCTTCACTTTGGCCAATATAAGTGGCCACCATGCATTATCAAAGGCCCCAGCTATATCAAGGAAGACACCTAACACATTCTTCTCCTTACTATCATCCTTCCATTTCAAACAGGCATCAATGGCATGCTCTGTGGATAAGCCTCGGCTAAAGCCAAACTGTTTAGGATCCCCAGGCGCAAGGGCCCCAGCAAGCCGGTTCCTCACCAAGATCTCTAATATCTTGCCGAAAGAAGGCAGCAGGGTGATGGGTCTATACGCCTTGAGATCCGACAGAGGCTTATCATTACCCTTGGGGATTACCCTGAGCAAGCCTCTCTTCCAAACTCTCGGAAACACTCCCTGTCTTAGACAAGTCTGGAAGAGTCCCAGCATTTCAACTGGGCAAATCCTCCAGACCTGCTTCACAATCGCACCATTCACTCTGTCGATTCCAGGTGCCTTCCTTGGTCCTAATCCCTTGACGATTTCTCCCAATTCTTGATGTGTCACATCGTCAATCTCGATTACTGACTCATCGGGGGGGCAGCGTGACTGAAAACGCAGCGCCGTATGGAACGGTGTGTCCCTCGACATTGAGTCAAGAGGCACTAAACCATCCAGCAGCGCCCTGAGTGTGCCGTCAATACACACTGTTTCACTATCGCCAGAAACAATACTAGTAAGATAGTGATCAGCTGACCTCTTAGTCTTTACCGCAGTTCGAGTCACAGACCAAGGGTCGGCGTTTCCCATTTCTGTAATCCACTCCTTCCAGGCTGAGGTCTTTGCATGCCTTATGGCCATTTTGAAAGAGCCCCTCGCTCGCTGGAGCCGCTCAAAGAGTTGCTTACCAGCTGGAGAGTCCCGCAACACGCTGCCACTTCTCACGGGGCAGAAGGCCCGTTCGGCGGACTTAAATTGTCGTCTTAAGGCCGTGAGTTCCGGAGTCCACCAATTGGTGGAACGACGTCCCCCAGGCCTACATCTACCCAGCGCTACTGTCGCCGCTGAGACGACCGCTGAATTAAATTTTTCCCCAGCTACTTCAGCTCCATCAGACAGCCATACATCAAAATCTTTCAATTCTTCTTTCAAGCAAATCGCAAAAGAATTCCAGTTAGCATTCGAACGCTTGAAACTCCACAAGCCGTATGGTTCGACTTCCAACGAGCCTCCGACAGACCAAGTGATCAGCCGATGGTCGCTGACAACCTCCCCAACGTGGACCCTCCAATTGGAGAGATCCGTAAGCAAATCATCGGTGCATAGGGTGAGATCAATCCAACTCTCCCCCATTGGCCCAGCAAACGTGGCCGGTTGACCAGCAACATTGAGAATACTGAGACCTGTGGAAGATATAAAATCCTCCACAGGCCCACCACTCCCAGTGCGGTCCGAGCCAGGTCTGTCGTGCCAGAGAGGCGAGCGCGCATTAAAATCACCAGCCACCAAGACAGACTTACCCTGCAAAGCGTCAAGGGCCCGTTTTAGGCCCCGGAGGTGAATCCCCACATCATCAGAGAACTTAAAGTACACAGATATCAAGAAAATCTCTCGTCCACCTATTCGGAGGCAAACGCAACATCGAAATTCATCCGAAAGTCCATCCAAAAGCAGCGGCTGAACCTTACTGGTGTCTATTAAGAAACCCGCCATGGGACGAGACCCCTTGTCGATTACGGCAAGTGGTACATCGGCACCATCGAGGATTACTCGCGAAAACAACTGCTCCTGGACGAAGACCAATGGAATCTTCCTTCGCTGCACGGACCTAACCAAATCGATAGCCGATGCTCGGCAGCGCCCCAAATTAATCTGGCCCAGCACGACATAATGAGTTACAATCCATTGGATTGGTCTGCAACGAGTTTGGACTTTCTTCTCCACTCCTCCCTATTCTCAGCCAGTCTCTTCAACTCCATGTATGAGCCACAGCTCATGTCCCTCTTCAGTTGGTCCATATAGGCGTCTCTCGGTCGGCCTCTGCCATTTGTGCCTTCGGTCCTACCCTCTACGATTGCGATGAGCAGTCCTGGGTGCCTGATGTTGTGGCCAATCCAGTTTTTTCGCCAACCCTGGTTAACACTTCTTCGTTTTCAACGTGTTCCGACCAATGAATCTTCAGCATGCGTCTATAGCACTACATTTCAATCACTGAGATTATACTTATAGAAATACATTGTGAACATAATATTGTGAAGATACAAAGTTGTTAATATCATATTGTAGTTGATGTCTATAGGCACTGCATGGGCGATGTTAGAAGGTCGCACTAATTATTAATGAAACACATACTATTTATATTAATAATATGTTAAACCTAACCTTGTGTTCGATTTCATTCGTCGCTGATGATTTCAATGAAAACGTCATGAATCTTAATTATTATCAAAATATTTTATATGCGTGAAGACAATCAGTAATGTCTTGATTTTATTACTACGCATATTAGATGGGACCAGGAGAGAATGGAGCTAGCTGCTCACTTCGGTTCCGGCCTTGACGTAAACAATCTAGTGGACCGCATTATTGAGTCGCCGCGCCGGAGGTATGGAATGCGGCTGAAGAATTTATGGACAAGATAATTTCTATCAAGGAGAGGGAGCAACCCTAAGACAAATTGCACCCCCGGGTAGACCGCAAGGTGGGAACCGGGGCTGTAAAGAAGAATGAGGGGTTTAAGCCGGTAGGAGTCCGGCACTACCTATTTAGGTGTCCATGAAGGATTTCCCCTCATTACAAAAAAAAAATATATTAGGTACTACAAGGATTTACCTAACAATAATATTTTTTTTTTATATATCTAGAGATATAGCCTCTCGGTTCCATGGCAAATAAATACATAAATCAACAAAGTCTTATGGGGATGAAAGATAGGATTTTTTTACAAAAGAAAACGAGAAAATCATCAAAAATATTATTTTCAAGGTTAAAATTGAAAAAAAAACACAGTATGTAGTTAACTTCCAAATGGCTTTTATTAACTTCGCGTGCTAGTATTCGGAGACTCTCGACTCCATCATCAGGCGATTAGTAAAAATACTTAACTGATGATGGAGTCGAGAGTCTCCGAATACTAGTACACGAAGTCAATAAAAGTCATTTGGAAGTCAACTACATACCTACTGTGTTTTTTTTCAATTTTTACTTGAAATGGACTTCCAACAAGTACCTTCGGTCAATAACATCAAGATTATTTTTAAGCTTCCATAGCTTTACCAAGAATCGTCCTTTCAGGATAACTAAGCATGTCGTTACATTACATTGCCAGTAACACAAAATTGCTTTAAAGAAGAACTTCAAAGGTGAGTACAATTCTTTGAAATCTTTTATCCTCTTAAATTCTATTCCATAATCAGTTGCATAATGCAAATTGGACATAATATCTATTTTGTGATTTTCTCGTAACATACAACAATCTCACAAAATCAAGGTTTTCTTGAGAACCTCTTCATTTCGAGAACTTATGTATGAATAATAACAAATTAAATAATTAATATCTGCTGGCATTTATACGTAAATCTATTAAAAAATAAATTAACCACTGACTTGTACATCTGACATTTAAATGGCATTGAATTTTGATTAGTGGATAACTTCTGAATCAATTTATAGACCAGCTAATAACGTGGTAGGCGATTTTGGTTCGTGCAAGAACTCTATTATCTTCCTATTCCATCAAGATGTTTTTCTATCTTGGAATGACCACCGGGTATCAATTTAGATTTGGTAGACACGCTGCGAGCGCATGAACACCCAAAACTTTTTATTTCCTTTGTCACAAAAGTAAATAAATTGAAGAGGGATGATATCACTCCATAGAAAGTATAATAAACATCTTTAAAAAAATATTTGAAATGATTTGTATCAGCTTTTTAGGGATGTTTATCATTTAATTCGTAAATAAATACCTACTGATTAATTTTCCTTTAGCATTTTCTTTTCTAAAAGTCTTGAATTTTTACAATAAAATGTCTATAATAACCACAAGATATACCACAAAACTAAATTATAATGTTAATTTATATTTTCAGATATTTGTATTCAAAGTAAATTAAAATTTTCAATATTTCCTAGTCTTATTTATGCGAATACCGTGGACAGCCTTAGTGGCCAATACAGAAGCCCTACGTAGAGCGCATACGAATAGAGAGCTCCTGAAGACTATTAAGGCTCGTAAAGTCTCATATTTGGGCCACATCCTGAGAGGCGATGATGTCGGCTTCTGCAGTTGACAATAGACGGCAAGATTGATGGACGTCGTGGAGTGGGAAGGAAGCAGATGTCGTGGCTGCGTAATATACGGCAATGGACCGGAATAACACAGATGGGAGAGCTAGTTCAAACAGCGCGGGACAGAGAAGCATTCCGCAGAGTAATCGCCAACGTCAGATGGACCTGATACGGCACCGATATAAAAATATTCGTGCTATTATTCATGTAGGTTTATTTTTAAAATAAATATCTGACTAATTTTACTGTATTTATTCCAATACCTAGAATAATAAGCTAACCACGTGAATTTTATATGGAAAATCACTCATTGATCTTTAAAATACAAGATTTAGGTATTTATGTTCATAAAAAATTCAGACAATCTTTAAAAATAACAATAATGAGACAAAAATATGCACCTCAATATTGTCAGCTGGTTTATAATTCGTCTGCATTTCAATGGATTTTCTAAGGCAACAATAATATCAAAATAATATTTACTACATATTATGTAGTTAATTAAATATCAGACAATTAAATGTATGGAGATATATTTACTCAGTTGTACGGAAGCCAAGACTGAGTATTTGATTAATATTGAGAAACTGTGTCACCTCCTCCTAATCACATATATATTTTATGCTTATACTGTTAAGTAGGCGTAGACATATCTGGCTTTGTTTAATCAAACTAAGACAATGTTAATACATATCTGTATTATTTTAAAGGATCGCTGTTGACACAATCGCGAAAGAGTAAAACGAGTATTTAAAAAAAATGTTATTGTAAGACATAAAACAGATTGTATTTTTTTATATTTAATGGCCTTGTGCCGTGTATGAAATAAGTAAATGAATAACCAGATATTGTATTATTTAAAAAATATATTGAGCAAAAATAATTTTATAATTATTACGGGAATGCAGGGAAAATACCCATACAAAAGACATCAACGCGCATTGGATCATTTTCTTCCTACGGGAGACATCAACGGTAAGAGTATAGAAGCGAAACATAATCCTTGCGCAATTATTTAGGAATGTTAGATAATTGTGTAATAATTGGAAGATTTGCAACAAGCGTGCAGATAATTTTGCAATATTAAAAAATTTACCTAACTCAACACGCAATCGCGAATATTTTATCAAACATTTAAGAATTTCGGTACCTGGTGGTAGACGTCTTTAACTTTCAATTCGACCAAATAGGGGAGTCCGGGTGAATAACGTTAACAGAGGATATATTTAAGTGACATGCTCGTAAAGAGGCCTATGTATTTTTTTATTTATTTATTTATTCTTTTTGCACATCATCATTACATAACAGTGTTAACAAAATAATATAAAATTTTAGAAACTAGGACGATGTGCAGTGGCGAGATTATCACTATAAAGTGATTTCTTCCATCTAACCACGACACATTGACATGAAACTAGTAAAAACAAATTTACTTACAAAAAAACATACAAAATATCAAAACACAACAAAAGAAAAACAAAAACAAAATTTAAAATAATATATTTGTGACACACACCCAGCATGTGGTAGGGATTATGGATCAGAGGAGGGGGAGGGGGCTAGGGAACGGATACTGAGTTAGAAGATAGCATTTTTTCCTTAACATAAGATTTAAAGACATTGAACGATTGTGAAACTCTATGCGAAGAAGGAAGATTATTCCAACAACGAGCACCATAAACTGAGAATGATTTCGAGAAATAATTGGTACTGTGTGTAGGAATTGCCAGAAGACGCTCGTTATTGGATCGCAATGGTAGGCCATGGCTCGCTAAATACTCGAAATTTTCAGCAGTGGATAGACAAAAACTGAAGAAAAAATGATGAATATGTTTCGAAAATCGTTTGGTACAAAATTTCTATGATTCTGAATAAAAGAGTTTTGTTTCTACGCTGTGATCTCGAGACGAACGTTAAAAAAAGAATGAGTTGTTTGCATTCAGAATGGTTGTCAGCCTTCACAATTAACAAAGGCGTACCCAGGGGGGAGCAAAAGGGGCAGCTGCCTCCCCCCCCCCCCTCTTATAATCTCCAAAGGAGGAAAAAATAATATTCATGTTTGGAAAAAAAAAATATGAAATTGGCATCAAACTGAGAAACTACCCTCCCCCTAAAAGTGAGACTTCTACTTCTTTTTAGTAGATCATCGATCTTTTAATTCGGAAGTTGTTGCCTCTTGTGATTCTGAAGACCAGTTGTCTTTTCATCTTTTTTATGTTCTTCCTCGGGGCCGTGAACCGACTGGTATTTACTTAGGGAAACTAAATATAAGAATATAAGGTGGCCCTAAAATTGTTGAACAATAACGAGAAGAACGTGCAACATTTCAAACTTCTATATCAAATTGGAGATTTGACGACTTACTGAGACTAAAGAATGGTTCAAACATTTGATAGTTGTAATAATAAAAATTTGCTAAAGTGTTGCCCTCCTAGAGAAAATCTTGGGTATACGCTCATGACTATTAATATATTTTAATAACAATAACAGCTGTCGAATTATCCCACCTATTCACTTTGTAAATATACAACAATTAACCTTGATATTATTTCTACTAACGTTTTAATTTGTATCAACATAACAATGGTAATAAATACGTAATAGAATTTTTAATATAAAAATAGTCACCACAAGGTTTCTGGCGGTCTAGGAGTCCCTCTAACACAGAGCACACCATTCCTAAAAAAACGACATTAAAATGCAACAAATTTCACATGACGTAGAAGTGACTTAACTGTCATTATGACGCATTGAGTACCTATGGAAGAATAGTGTTACTTTTTTAGTAAACTAAGTTCATTAGACATTCTAAGTAGAGTGATCTAGCCAATACTATGGGCTTTACTATGTCACAAAAACTGCAGATTTTGTTGAGTGCTTTAGCCCTCGGTATCATTATTGTGAAATGTTACACCATCGAACATTCAATATTATCCTAGTACTTATTTTAAAATCTTCGTATCTCTTGCCTACTGAGATTCGGTTAGGTGCCAATAAGGCTCACAGTCTTTGTACAACTTATACTTATACCATCACGGTATATCTACAAGTGGGGTAGCCAACAGCCTAACAACATATTATGAAAATACAAGTAGTTGTCTCTATATGCCAAAAAAATAATGTGAGACATTCTTCAGATAGCATAATATTTCATAGCTGAATTATTGATGATGGTAATAATGTCTTACCCGTGAAGTTTTATATGAGCACCTGCCTTTTACAGCTCGGAAACTGGAAGACTTGCAGTAAAAAGAGGAGGCATGTTCAATTACGGGGGCAAAATGTAAATGAAGAGCTTTTCTATAATCGGGAATTTCATATGTATGAATAAAAACCTATTGAAAAGCCAAATAAGTTAAATAAATAGACTGCACGGAGCAATAAATAAATAAATGGATAAGTATTACATAAAAATAAACAAGTACCGTTATATTTATTATGATAAAAATAGAAAAAACGAACTACCTAGAATCTTATAAGAATGTTAATGATTTTAATGATTGCTCAATTGTATAAGAACTTACCTCTTGCCAAGTAGATTTAGTCCAAAGAGTACAACCATAGAGTATAATAACTTGCAACAAGACTACTTGTACGTATTATTAACTATAAAATTGTGCAATAGAGAACACAAAACTGGTACGAAAACAACCTCTAAATACTCACTGAAACAATAAAATAAATAAATAAATAAACAAACACTACCAAAAATCGATTTGAATATAAATTTATTTATTTATTATAAACACTCACACACACACAAAGCAGCACCTTTCACTAGGTATTTTATAAAGTCTCTCGTGTTGAATTTGTTTTATTTTTTTTCATCAATTCGTGGCGACCGACGACGTCTCGCACACACCCACTCTAAACAGTCCTCCACAATGCACTGCTAGGTATAATGTTTGACGTGAAGTTGTCTAGTTTGCACCGTCGCAAATGAGTCACTCTCTGCTTGTCTAGGAAAATGTTGAGTCTTGTATTGTGCGGATTACCTCTGACTCAATGCTGCTTTGGAAAATACGCACAGTCGTACCCACAAACGAGGATTAACTGTTATTGTTCCAACTATTCGATTTGATCAAGTGGCATGTGGCAACTCGCTCACAAATGGAAAATGGCATTATTCCGATTTTATGGTTAAATAAAATTATTCCTAATTATACTTCTTCTTTCTGTGCCATGTCAAGTCCCCCCGACGTTGGCGATCACTCCGGTGAAAACCTCCTTGTCCTGTGCTGCTTTGAACAGGTCATTCACTGTCCTCATTCCAGTCCACTCACTAATTTTGCGTAATTAACTTAAGTATTTGTTTTTATTTATTTAAACATATTTTCCCAAGTAAATATTTTTTCATTTACACAAAGCGAAAACATGCACAAAAAAGAAAGGAATAAAAACAGTTATATGGTAAATTTGAGAAGGTCCTCCGAGCCATCCACTCCCAGATCCAAAAGATATCTTCTGACCACACGTTTGAAAACTCTGCCAATCTCTTATCGTCTCCACTCAAGTCTCAGGTATTTATATATCTTTGGAGCAAGAATCCTATGAAAACGCTGTCTAAAAGTAGTACTTACCTCTGCAGTTAACCTTGCCTGGTAATGACAATTAATTATACTATCATTGTATATCCAGTGCAAATGGGTTAGCCAGCAGAATAACTGCGAGTAATTAACATGCAGATTGTCCTCTCTATACAAAAAAATAAGTAAAATATTCAGAACGGGTGGCAAGCCTCATCAGTGAATAATAGATATTAATCATCTTTTACTTGATGTACTTTATGTATGTGTTTGCTTGTTAATGTCAAAATTAGAATTTTCGGTAAAATATTAAGTAGGTTCATGACAGAACAAATTGTTTTTTTTTAAGAACATTACGAACAGACACGTCATCCACACAACCAACAGACTGTGCAAATTCGCGCCCTTTAGTAGGAAATAGGAAAGGTGTTACGATGCTTATGAATCGGCTCAGGCTGGCTTAAGTGAACTTTACCCATCAGCCTTAGCCGATTCGTAAGTATCGGAACACCTATCCTGTTTCCTACTTAAGGGAAATTGCATAGTCTGTTGGTTGCGTACAGATGAAGTGTCTGTTGAGTAGCAATTTACTTTATATCTCCACTCACGCACGTTCGAGTGTCCAGTAAATTACAAAAACTATATTTGACAAATTGTTTTGCGTTATCATTTAATCATGGATGAAAAATTGTTAATTGAGTAAGGTATTTAATTAAGCCATAGTTAATTTAAGACATCCTTAGTTAATCAAATCTAAATATAAATTGTCTATGTGATTACGGCTGTGTTACTTTTTCATGTAGGATATGCGTGGAACTCACCGCTGCAGTAATAAATAAACAAATCCTTTTAGTGGTCATAAAAAAGACATTCAGGATGCATAGAACCACATCATTGGTGAATTGAAGATGTTAAATATCTTACATGTAATTTTTATTTATTTATTTTATTCTTCACTGTACATTGTTTACAATAATACAAATTAAAACAGTATCACAGAAAATATCAGTTATACAATTCAATGTACAGAGGGTGAGTTTATCGCTAAAATGCAATGTCTTCCAACTAACCCGGTAAATTTTTAAAAATCTCTGGGTTTCCCAATTGATGGCCAATGTGATGCGGAGGTAACAATCTTACCCGAGTCCAGGGTACGATTCCCAGCCAGGATAAAACAAAGAAAAAAATAACCTTTTTTGAATTGTTCTGGGTGTTACATTTATATGTATTTAGTACAATGTGTACCATCACGTTAACATAAATAATACGAGATTCATATTTTAATTCGGGACAAGTTTGATTCGTGTGAATTATCTACATATCGATGGTTTAGAGCACAGATGTTGTTAGTACAATTTTTGGTAAATCGAAATACAAAGATAAGTACACAAAAAAATTGTATTATCTGAAACATTATTGTGCAAGAATATGGTAAGTTGTAAAATAATAAATCAGTGATTATGATAATGTATTAATAAAGTCTTCAAATGCATAAACAAAGCAATAGTTAAACTTTCAAAATGCTCCCCTGTAAAATCCCTCTGTGGCACTTTCAACATCTGTGCTCTAAGCCATCGATTATGTTATGATATTGCTTCAGATGACAAGGGTCTAAAAAAGCTGTCAGCTATCGGAAGTAAGTTAGTTAGTAACAGGAAAAATCAATCAAGGACAAAAGTAATAAAATAATACCAACATATATACATATTTTAATTTATTTATTTGTACCTCCTACAAAATAATATTCACAACAATATAAAAAGAACATCAAATACCATTGATAATAAAAATAATACAATAAAAAAAACACATACACATTAAAAAATTATATAAAAATATAATATAATAAGTAGTTATCAACACTAAATAATTTGACTGTCCAGTTTCATAGCTCGATAAGTAAATTTGCTATTTTTATATTATATGCTTTAAAAACACAACAGAAAGTGAAATATACTATAGGTATAATAGTCGCACCGTTAAACACATAACGTTGTTGCATATTCAAAAAGGGACATGTGAATTCATAAATGTTTTGACATTTCCACAATAAACTGACATCATAATTATTTTATAAAGTGATTCTTAGTATCAAATATTAAAATTCAATACTTGAAGAATAATATCACATGCCAATAAAAAGTCCAAACTACAATTTTAATGTTTTAATGAACACTTTTAAAAGAGTATGCCCAAATAAAAATGTGTGCACATGTCTCTTTTTGAATATGCAACGACGATAAGCTGTATTTTTTAAATTTACATATATGACCTCATACAATTGTTCAATTGTATAAATACATCGATAAACATACCTGTCGACTCACCTGCTCAGTGAGAAAAATAGTTCAGTGACACTAGCGACATCTAGGTTCGCATCAAAGCTAACAACAATGATGCGAACCAAAAAAAAAATTATAATAGAATATAAATAGATGTCTCTGGAATCATACCTAGAGAGTTCATGATAGATATAATCCTGTCTGACTACACGTGGTAGTATCCAACATGAAATACCCATACTAGGTATCTCAGAACAATACCTACACATGAAGCTGTCATCGGGTTTATAAGAGAGAATATCGGAGCTTTCGGCAAGTCGCCCGGTAGCTTAATTGGACACAGCACTCCTCGCGACAAGGTTAAGGGATGCGGGTTCAAGTCCCGTCCGGGGCACTACCGAATAAGGTGACGTTGTCTTTTCTAAGCCTTATATGGTAGTTTCATGTGTTAAATTTACACATAAGTTATCTTTGTTCGGTTCAATAGTTAAACAATTCTAAATATTTATTTGTAGAATTGAAAATAGGTACATTATATTTTTTCCACAACTAAATATAGAACCATGTATTTTTTATAGTATTTGTTTGTGGAATTGAAAGATTGGCATTGATTGTGTGTATTACCAATTAATTGGAAATTTTCGACTTATTGAGATGTAGAACTGGAGAGTCGATATGTAAACTAAATATAAATGCACAAGTAGATATATTGCTGCCTTCACACAATATTCTACCATCTCAAACAAACCCGCTTTGAGAAAATTAATGTTAATAAATTTAGACTGACCTCGCAGACATGTAAAGTAGAGATGCAAGGAATAGTATACTTGCCGAATATTATGCAAGATAGTGTGCCGAATAACCGAATATTCGGCAAAACAATGGCGAGAGCGTCTGGTACTCCCGACCGCGCATCTTCGTGTAGGTACATCATCGACATGTGTACTAGACTTGCAGCGCAGTACATTTTTTCTAAATTTGTGTACTCCATATCAAATTAAATTCATTAATTAGATATTTGAGGATTAATAAAATTATGCATCTGCAGCTGACAATGAAATAGCAACAATCTACAAGCTATTAGTTCCATCCAGTTTTACATTTAAACTATTCGGCAGAATACCGAATAATAAACCAAATATTCGGTATTCGGCCAAATAGTAAAAATGTTGCCTAATAGGCAGAATACCGAATAGTTGCTGAATATTTGTTGCATCTCTAATGTAAAGTTACAATTTGACAATAAAATATGTCGCTTTTTTACAATATTGAGTAGGAAAAATATTTGTAAAAGAATGAGTAAGCGCTTCAAAGATTATTTTTTTTTAGTCATGGTTAAATTTATGTAAGTGAGTCTGATGATGTCTAAAAAGTCTGGATAATACTAACAGTTTAATAAAAAATATTAGAGAATTGAAAAAAATTTGGCACATAAAACTTTCTCGTATAGTGTCGAGAAATACTGATTTATATGTAAAATAAAAAATTAATAATTAAGTCAAAATGAATGTTATCTCATAAATAAAGGGTCTATTTGCTATAAATATTTTTTAACACATAGACCCTTATTCAGTCCACAATAGACCATTAAAGGTCACGTGGTCTTGTCTATGGATTCGCTTTTGCTTGTAGGGCAAACCTGAAACCTTGAAATTATTTACTATCTGAGATAGCATGTGTTATGGTACTTTATCTCTTTTTCACACATAGTTAGGCGCAGTTAGAAAGAGATACCACCTTTTTGTTTGTTTTGATTTTGTTTTAGAACTGCGCAGTTAGAAAGAGATATCACCTTTTTGTTTGTTTTGTTTTGTTCCGTTGTTGTCCTCCAAACATTTTTCTGTGACGTCATCCTTTAATGGTCTATTGCAATAAAAGTTTTTCTCGGCAAATTTTAAATCAAAGTTTTTTAACATAGACAGATTCGCAACGAATGTTGTTTAACATAATGACCCTTATTAACTGCACAATTTCAATGAATGTTGTTTAACATATAGATCCTTATTCAGAGTACAGTTGCAATGAACATTATTAAACAAAAACCTCTACTTGACTGCACATTTTCAATGACTGTTGTTTAACATATCGATCCTTATTCAGAGTACAGTTGCAATGAACATTATTCAACAAAAACCTCTACTTGACTGCACATTTTCAATGACTGTTGTTTAACATATCGATCCTTATTCAGAGTACAGTTGCAATGAACATTATTCAACAAAAACCTCTACTTGACTGCACATTTTCAATGACTGTTGTTTAACATATCGATCCTTATTCAGAGTACAGTTGCAATGAACATTATTCAACAAAAACCTCTACTTGACTGCACATTTTCAATGACTGTTGTTTAACATATCGATCCTTATTCAGAGTACAGTTGCAATGAACATTATTAAACAAAAACCTCTACTTGACTGCACATTTTCAATGACTGTTGTTTAACATATCGATCCTTATTCAGAGTACAGTTGCAATGAACATTATTCAACAAAAACCTCTACTTGACTGCACATTTTCAATGACTGTTGTTTAACATATCGATCCTTATTCAGAGTACAGTTGCAATGAACATTATTCAACAAAAACCTCTACTTGACTGCACATTTTCAATGACTGTTGTTTAACATATCGATCCTTATTCAGAGTACAGTTGCAATGAACATTATTCAACAAAAACCCCTTATTGACTACAATTTTCAATGAATGTTGTTTAACATATACATCCTTATTCAGAGTACAGTTACAATGTACATTATTTAACAAATAAGACCCTTATTTGAAGGCACCACTTCAATTATTCTAAACAACATAATTATAAAATGACATGTTCCGTATCTACAGTTAATTTTGGCAGATCATTTGTGAGGGAATCTAATATATGTTTTGAATAAGTATACAAAAAAATATTGTTGTACGTTAAGAGATTTATATAAAAGCTCTCGTCGCACAGATGTTCGATTTGACATACTGTGAGTAAAGCACATTTGACATTTGTATGGGATTCTATTTCTTTCGCTTTGTTGATATTACAACTGATAGCTTGGAATAAATGACCTAACGTTTTATTTTTTCTGAAATTCTCTAAATATATCAAACCATTACTAGAAAAAAACAATTTTTCAAACGACGTCTGAGCCAATATGTGCAAAACACCCGCACTGAATTGAGTCAAAGCGAAATAGTTCTTTAACAAAAGAGAATCACCTTTTTTTAAATTTTTAGTAATCGATACTAAATATTTAAAATTGTTCTTTTCCCAATCGTCGAAACATTCAAATTTCGAATAAGGTTCGAATTTTAATTCTACTATTTTGGCATCACTAGAAAAGCTGTCCGTAAAATCAAATATTTCTCCATCAAACGTGTAGTTGGAAAATTCTTTCAACAACTTATTATAAAACTTTAAAACCCACGACAAAACAAATTTAGAACTGCGAACATGACTCACAGGTTTACCGAATACCCAATTTGAATTATCAGTTTTGTTTTTATCAGCTGGACTGCTGGCTACCTCACCTGTGGGATATGCCGTGATGGTGGAGTGGTATGGTGTAGTAGTAGTTTTTTTTAACTGATCACACATTACGCATTTTCGAAAATTAGCAGAATTCGTAAGGCTGTATATCGTTTTTATTGACTCTAATTCGTTGCAATATTTCTTTATTTTCTCCTCAATAGTTTGAGGTATCAAATGTAATCGCTCGGAATAAGTTCCAAAATGGTTTCGTGGATTTAAATGCACGTAGCTATCATCCCGCCAATTGCCTTTTATAATCCTATCTTTTGGATCTATAGGAATCATGCAATATTTTTTAAAGTACGTATGCATTACGACAACGCGATATTTATTCAGAAAATTTTCATTACGCAAGTGCGGTTTTTCATACGTTGATATATTACTGTTTATGACCTCACATTGTAGTTTATAAAAATTGTACGCACACGAATGTATTTGGTCTAAAAAATCTTGCGGTAAAGAATCTAATGGAAACATTGCCTTTGAAAGAAAATCGTCGGTTCCGTAATGGGCCATAAAAACATCTATGTAGGGTTCGATAATGTGGCGTCCAATATACTCAGTGCATATTGCATACACTTCAGAATTACCTTCTTTGGAGGTTGCAGGTTTGAAGATGTTAACTGATTCAAAACTGGTTATCAGAAGATAGAGGAGATTAATGGTAGTGTGTTCGAAAATTGTGAAAAGTTTGAGGACAAGAGAACCACCTGAAAACAAAACAAATAAAGAATTGAAAATATTTTTAAAAAAAAATATACAGGAATATGATTTTAAAACGTTTCCTTGAAAGTAATTCTTGGCCCAGCGTTCCACCTATATCTAAGGTAGGCATTTTCAGAGGTGATCATGTGCAATGTGCATGTTGCCTTTTGTAAAAAGAAACCAGCACCGTCTGGCACGTACATCAAGTTGCCACTGGGCAGAAAGGAAATCTTTCCCAACTCTAGATCTCCGTATAATGCTAAACTTCAGAATGTGATTGGGACTAGAGGGCTTACTATTTAATTGGACATCATCAGACGAGTCTGATCATAGGTCACAGTGCACAACACACCCCATCTAATCATATAAAATAATAAATAGAGTTGCCAACTAAACTATTGTCATCGCAAACACTTACTTCTGTCTGAAGATGCCCACCACAGATGTCGGTGAAATGTTAGATAACAAATTACCCTCAAGACCACGGACACACAGTCCGGAAAAAGAAAACATTTCTACAAAAAAAAATGATGTTATTTGCATGAACATCTATAATATAAGTATTGACACAAACCATCAGCAAGTGTCAGCAGTGCCGTAATGACTTCACAGTAATGCAGTGACGCTACGACTTCTTCCTGTTCATCTGGCTTTAGCATGCAGTCTATAGAACCGTCTGCAGTCACCAGGTCCACCTGCATGCAGAGCAAAGCAACCGCACGATTAAACAAAACATTGTTCAATGAATTGATGCACAGGAACTAAAATGTCATAATCATTTAGAAAAACTGTTTGTTCTCTATAATAATAAGATGACTATTTATATAGCGCCGTACTGTGATAATATCACTTCAAGTGATCAACATCCACATCCATTTTAAAAAAACTACATAATATCAATTAAAAAATTGACCTCTTATTGGCACATAATATAATAATTACAACAATTACTTTTATTACAACGACAAGTCCAACGACATAATATTATCTCTTTATAAAACATATTTATTTGTAATATATACATGTTCCGTGGAGTCCCAGGCAACAAATAAGTTTCCCATTATTTTCAATAAATTTTTCAATGTATTATTTGTAGAACAACACAATGAGATACAAAATAACATCTTAAATAATTATTTCTTACTACTTGAAAGGCTTTTAGAGTAGAATGAAAGATCTACACCATGCTTGTCTAAAGTGCGGCCCAAAACACTTTGAGATGTGGCCCAAACGCAAATTATGAAAATATTTAAATTTGCTTATTTCTACTAAAAAAAATAATGTTTGCATTATTTTTCATTTTTGCAACATACAAGTGATGTAAGAAGATCAGCCCACCTGTGTATAAGCAGACATCACGTGAGTGAGAAAAAATTAAGTATCGTAAAAAAAATATACATATATCTAATTCAAAAAAATAAATATATGTAATAAAAAGAAGTTCTTTTATTTTAATAGAACTACATATAGGATGATATAGGTATATAGTTAATTTTATTTCCATTTGTTGAAAAAATATTTATGTGCGGCCCAGCATATATTTTTTTTGCAATGTGGCCCTCGTATGGTCAAAGTTTAGACACCCATGATCTACACTATTCCGTAAATTAACTCGATAATTCTTTTAATTATTTTTTGATTATAAAAAAAATGAATTTGGGTTTTTATTCTAAACCCAAATACAATCTTGGACACCTTTCACAGTAAGCTAAAAGCTTGTGTCGTGTAAAGGGATAACATTTCCATGTAAGGGCTTAAATGGTGGTCAAATTTGGTGGAAATTGACAGGCAAATTTCGCTCGCATAAACAACAAGATTCGCAGGACGTCCATTGATCGTCCACCGATATAGATACGATCTGTCAGATGCGCTTTGATATTGATGTTGTTTTTAAAATGGCGGACGTTGAGATAAAGATAGCGAAGTGTATATTATTAGTTGAAAATGTTATAGTAGAGGTTATAAGGTGCCTTTTAATTAAGGAAACAAACACCACAAACCAACAACAAAGATAACAACTGTCACGAAGCGGGAAAGATTATAAAATTTATGTTATAAAGTTTTTACCATAGATACGGACGCTGCATACATCTAGGCATGCGCGAATCTTTCCACCAGAGAAAAAAGGTGAAAGGTAGTCAACTTGAGACAATATCGTTTTTACTAGTTTTTATCATTTCAGACTGATGATATTTTTGTGTCCTGGCAATATTCGCCAAATGTGAACACTACATTATAATCTTAAAATTGTGTGTAATTTTTATACAAATCAAACAGAATTGTCACAAAATTATAATCATGATAGATTTAAAATAGCAACTTACATCATCTTGAGCCATCTCAACCAATTGATTAGCGTTATTTTTGTTCATGATATTCCCCGTGTGATCGCTGCCGAAAAACCAGTTGTCCAACGTGCAGAAGATGAAGCGATCATCACAAATCATATTGGAAAGGGAGTTGTCTTCGTGATAGGGATTCAGCGATGAAGCACGCCAATTCCACTGAAAAATAAAATAATAATAATCAGTCAATCAAATGAAGTTCGTCAGTAGTCTGGGGGGAGTCTCAGCTTGACGCACAAAAGTTGCACGGATCAATCCCAGATGCTGGCAAACTCCTTCTTCATGACACAAGCTCTTAGCTTATTGTGAAAAGTGTATAAAGTTATATATCTGGGTTTGTTTTACAAACCCAGATATATCCTTTTTAAAAAAGTGCATTATTATTATTATTATTATTATTATTGTTACTAAAAGCTATCAAGCAGGCAGCTAGAGCTGATGTGCTTGATATCCACATTGTACATATATATTACAGAAAGCTATAACCAAAAATTTATCATTTATGTACTATAGATAGATACAGAGTCTATGTATGACGAAAAGATGACAAAGAAATTGTATTTATCTGAAAAAAGTGGAAGGAAGGGCAGACGTCTGAGATTCAAATGGCTGGGATCAATTCTTAAAGATGGGCGAGTGTTGAGTAATAAAATTAGTGTGCATCCACGAGAATTTGAACAAATATGAAGGAAGAAAAAGAAGTGCTTAGACAAAGATCAATTGAGTATTCCTTCCTCTCTGTCTACCCCCTAAAGCTAAATACCATCTGCAAAGGATCTTATGCAGTAAAATTGCTGTCATGAAGCATTACCCAACAACCATATAACACAAAAATGCTTCGTTATTTATTTATTTACGGCTAATTAGCCTTTTACGCAATATTTTTTTTGCATAGGTACAATATCATAACAAAACAAAACATAGGTACCAAACACAATATTAATAAATCAATATTACAAACATATATAAAAAACATGGGTAGGTATATAAAGGAGGAAGGGTTCCTGCTAAGATGTTGATTCCTGATTATTGTCCATATAAATGTGATTGTAATGTGCAAATAGATTTAACTTTAGTATGTGGATTGGATCATGGAACAAGTCTATTAAATTATTGAATTTATTTCCGAGAATGTGAAGGCGATTTATAATAGAATGTTTGTGATAGTTGGTCCTTGCCTGCGCTTAAAATTAAATATTCATAATACCAAATTCGTTACTAAGATAGATATTTTATTTAAAATACATCCATCACCCAATTCTTTGGGCTAACAACTCAAAATTCTCCAAAATCTAGATTTTTGGAATTTTTAAAACTTTCCTATACATTGGTTATACCATTAATCATTATAGAGTACCTATCATGAAATTATCAAGCATTTCAATGCAAAGATGGCGAGTGTATCGCTAAATTGTAAAAGGCGAGAGCCGTTTATTACATGAATAAATAAATAAATTGTGATATATATGCAAATAATCCGGCAAATGCTCACCTCATGTAGGAAGTGATACTTTAAACTCCCTAAACAAAAAAATATAAGACTTTAGTATTTTATATACCAGAAACACATATTTGGGTGTGATTTTGATTGACTGTCAAAGTTCTTCAAAATCTTAAAAAGCTGTATCTCTGGAAAATTAGAATTATGAGTCATCAGCTCACGGAACTGGGCATTCAATATTTATTTTCACCTTCAACTGCGGATAATTTGACTTCAAGAAATGATTAAGTGATGTCACGAAGGCTCCCGGTGCCTCACACAAATGCAGACTGTTCAGTTTTTTATACTTCAGTGCATCGTCTGATATGATATTGTATGAGCTGGCGCACTCGTAGAATTTGGTCCACGCTTGTGTGAGGAATTCTGGATTAAATCTGGTCTTCAATCCACCTGCAAAAATTATTTATTAATTCTTTTTACACATCATTAGTATAGAACGGTATTTTTTTCATACTATGCCAATGTATCTAAGCGACGATTATTTTGTATTATTATTATGAAGCTATGTAGTATTTTACTTGTAACAAATTTAATTATTTGCATTCGTATGCATATAATTAAATTTGTTACAAGTAAAACACTGCATAGCTTTTGACATGTCTCAAGTATGTATACTTTACATAAGTGTTTTATTTTAAGTAATTCAACATGAATTTCCACCAAGTACCGTCACTCGAAAATACCAACTTTATACTTCAATTTTTAGGTTTGGCTAATTTGTAGATTAGGTTAGAGTTAGCCTGGTGTTATTCTATGCGAAACCACATTTCATTTCAATATTACATCGACTGTGTTCAAGACACAGGCATCAAACCACAATTTTGTGCAGTTTTAACTATGCGTGAAAAAGAGATAAAGTACCATAACGCATGCTACCTCAGATTGTAAATTATTTCAAAGAAGAGCGTTGTTATGTAGGTATTATCCTTCCAACTGTCAGTATTGCAAAATCACTCAATATTGGGTGGAACGCTTAAAGAATACCAAAAAAAAACTGTCAGTGTCGTTTTTGTTATTATTTTGTCGTCGGACTTTCTTTTTTTTCTCTTATGGCATAACATCCTGCAAGGATGATTTGCGCAATCTGACGGTTTCCCCCCCAAGCAAAAGCAAATCCATAGACAAGACCACGTGCCTATAAAATTTTACCTATGTGGTTTGAAGCCTTTGTCCTGAGCACGGTCGATATCATTTCTTTGGTCAAAAAATATATCTATAATTACATGAATATAAGTAGAAAATTCATCAATTTAATTTTGATGCATTCACCGTATCTGAAATTTTACCAATACCACTGGTACCTCGACATATGAGTTTAATTTGTTCCGCAACCTTGTTTGTATTTCAAATTACTCGTATCTCAAAGCAAATTTCCTAATTGAAATTAATTGAACTGCCATTAATCCGTTCCAGCCCCCAAAATGTCACCCCAGTTATTTATGTTACGTGTTTTTGGAAAAAAAATTATTTATAAATGACAAATATTGTACAAAAACATAATAAAAGAGAATGCAAAGAAATAAACTAGATTTCTAAAGTGTTACTTTCGCTTAACTTTCGTCATTGCTTTTCTCTTCGCCGATCTTTGCTTTTTTCACCACGCATTTCCCTCTTTCACCTGTAGGCTGTTTAAAAAAAACATGTCCAAGGAGGTTTGTTTCTTCCTCCCTTTCAGAATATTCCAGAAATGAGTTAGGCCAATGTCATTAAGGTGGGGGATTCACGCGGGAGGACGTGACGCGCAAATTGTGTGACCGTGTGTGTGTGTGTGATAGTGGCTGACCCACTAAGCCAATTGTTCGTATTTCAAACCAAAAAATCGCTCACTCAAAAAACTCGTATGTTGGGGCATGTCAAGGTACTACTGTATTTATATTAAACTGGCAATTCATTTAAGAATTCTTATAGAAGTGGCTTGCATGTTATTTACACGCAGTTAGTTCGCTGGCTACCCCACTATATACATAGATGAATACATGCTTTGGTAATCCATACCTTTACTGATTTATGTCTATTGATTTATATTCACAGTGTTAAATGTATAATTGTTATTAATGCCTGCCCTACAAAATTTGTAAGATAAAATAAATGTAATATAGGTATACCTCTCACAGCCCCTGCCGGATTCCTTTTTGCAGTGTGAGCACTCCATTCTTCAATAGGATAATCATTCAACTGACTTTTTTGAAAGTTCAAGCCACTCTTTAAAGTCTGCAAATGCCTTATCTTCCATGGGTCTGATGCAAAAACCTGACTAACATCCGGCAATCTATAGGGAGTATTTTCTTTCTTAAACTCAAACTTTTTATTAAACAACTTGTGAACTGAAAGGTTAATGTTTTGGAAATCATTTTGCCGAATTTCATAGTCCATTGTTGCAAAATTTCGTAAAGGAACATGGAAGTTTTGATGTTCAAATGTCTCAGGTAAGCTGTCATTTCCTTCAGCCATTTTTATTTATAAACTTTTACTCAATTATTTTAGTAAATATTCACATTAAAACCACAACCTTGATGCGTGTATTACAAAAAATACTTTAAAAATGTTAAATTGAAATAATATCACTAAAATTTAGGGCAACTCTATAACTTTTTGTAGGAAATATATTAACTTTAGCTATCTATATATTGTTTTCATTTCACAAAGAAATTTAGTAAATAAGAATAATTTAAATACTAGGTGAACACGATTTGAGTAGGTACGAATTTAATCTCGAAGTCGAAATTAACTTAGTATACACGAATTATTTTTTTCTTAAATTAATCCATACAAGTTAATACTAAACACTTTTTGTTCACTTTTCAAAGTAATAATTAATATATTTTGGTAATACTTTAATTTAATGCAGTTTTTAGCTCTTTGTATGAGATAATTTTGACTATTTACCAATGTGGCTTTGTTCGGATTATTCCCATTATTCCTTTTTATCTAATTTTATGAAATGTCAAATTATTGTATCAGTATCATAGACAATATTCAATATGGAGGAGTTATACGAAAAGAAATTTTTCTGATAAATTATTGTTGGCCAAATTTTAATAAAAACAGGGAAAAAATTTCACAAAAAAGAAATGGTTGATTGCTTGATTGTCAAGAATTTTCGATTGAAAACTTTATGGTACGATCTCACAAAACATGTTAAATAAAATAATACAAATATAATTATTTGGTTTTATCACAAACTTATAATAATGATAAATAAAACAGTGTTCGTCTTGGAAGTCAACGATAGTTTCTCAGAATATTAGTCTCGTACAGTTTATTTAAGACATTAGGGACGGATCAAAGTATGATAATATTCCATAATGACGGATAATGGCCGGATGATTTCGCTTTTAAAAAAATAAAATTTGTCGAACGCCCATGAACAAATATGAAGAGATCATGAAGCATTTCAAATTTCTATAATAATTTACTTATCATTTGCATTATCATTGGCCTCCCACTTCCCTCTATAGAAAGTGCTGAATACACTCATGGTTCCATTATTATTTATAATTAATGATAGTTATATGCATGATTTATCTACTTTTCCCTACACCACCTAAAATGAATTAGCGAGAGGAAGAAAAAGTTATATTTAAACTTTTTCTTCTTCTTAAAATTTATTGTATCATGACCGTAACAAAAAACAAGCCATCATGGCCTCAGTACAGCCAACGTAACAATGCGTGATGCAAAAATGTGCTGCCATATACGATTATTTTGTCGACATTCTTTATTATTTTTCATCATTCATTCATTCTCGTACCATAACGGCATCTTGCACAAGCGAGGTAGCCAGCGGAACAACAGTACTAACAAACTTGCAAGCTATTCTCTCCATGCCAATAAAAGTTCAGATGATATGGTATACCATGCGTCACTGAACTGAAGATATTAAATATGTTTTATGAATATCGAACTCTTTTATGTGACACTCAAAAATTATCAGAAAAATGTGGGATAGTAATGGTAAATCCAGTTCTTTTTCAGTAATCGGTACTTGAGACATCGTTCTTCAAAACAATTCGTTCTTTACATTCGTTCTCGTTCGTGGAATTTGTCACGCGATTTTCACCTTAGTCTCTTTGAAAATAAAGTATTTTAAAGGCCTTTTTCCCAAAAGACGACACGAAGATTTAAATCCTTAAATCTCGTTTGTGATAAGTATATGTCACGCGATTTTAAACCTTAGTCTCTTTGTAAATAGAGTATTCTAATGGTATTTTTACCAAAACAACTTCACAAAGATTTAAATCTTTGAATCATGTTTGTTACATTTGACACGCGATATAAAACCTTAATTCCTTTGAAAATAGAATACTCCAATGGCGTTTTTTCCAAAATAATAACACGTAGATTTAAATCCAAGAATCTCGTTCTCAACGTTTGACACGCAATATGAAACCTTAGTATCTTTGAAAATAGAGTATCTTAAGGTTTTTTTTCAAAAAAAAAAACACACACGAAGATTTAAATCTCGTTCGTGACTTTATTTGCCACGCGATGTTAAACCTTAGTTTCTTTGAAAATATAGTACTTTAATGTAATTTTTCCCAAAAGAACGAAAAAGACCGAACAGATTTGGCATTGAGGATTTAGTTCTTCGAGTTAAGTTGAAGAACGAATACAAAAAAACGAATATTCAGATTCTGAACAATACTAATGCGGGAAACCCTTTATTTATTTGGGACCCCACGGGATAAAAATAATTACTAAATCTTTTTATAATTTGATTTTGAAGACCAAAATCAAATTTTCACAATATAATTTTAAGGTATTTAATTAATTACTTACTATACTTTTTGTTTAAAAAGAACTGTGATGTGAACAATAATATTTTTTTATATATTATAGTCCTTTTTTATGCAAAAATATTCATTTTAATTAATATTTAACTTACTAGAATAAAAATAATATTTTATATTGAGTAAAACTAAACTTGGACTTATGTGAAGTACCTACACATGAATAAAGATTCATAAATTTTAGTCAGTTGTGACCAAAATACAAAATTTTACATATGGCAACTTTCATGCATAACAAGTACCAATATAAAAAACGCCATCCATTTTCCTGTTCTCTGAATGTGTGTAGCCATTTTGCCGGGCTGTCGATTGAAGCGTTATTTTGATATTAACTTATAAAACACGTTCAATTTGGACGCTTTTACAAGCGTTCAGTGAATAAACATTAGTTTAATTTGTATATACACAAATCGGTGAGTAATTTTTATTATTACACTTGAAAATATATCTTAAAGTTAGGCGGCTTGGAATTCACATGATTTTGGGTAATTTACCGTTAATTTACTTGTTTATTCCCAAAAATGGCCTTTAATTGCTATCAACCCGGATCTCTTAGCATGTTATTCATTGAATTTTCTTGTTTTTTTGTTGTATTTTCCTATCTTTATAAGTGTGCGATTAAAACAAGTTGTTTTAACTTAAGTATATCGATTAACCTCTTGAAATTGAGTTATTTCTGCTTTTACCTTGTAAATTGCACCCCTAACTTCTGTTTAGAGATATAATCTTGTTGAAACATCATTAAACATTCATTTTCGACAATATTTACGTACTGAATTGTTGTATTTACTCGCGTAACTCCGCCTAATGTAAGCACGCTAGTTCCCGCCTTCCTCATGTATGATTCATGCTACTTTTTAGTTTCCGTTTAGCGTATTTCTCGGAAAAACTGTTGATAATCTGCGTGTAAAGGTGTCTCAATTCGATTACCACCTGCGAAAGATGATTAAATCCTTTATTTTGTATGTATTAACCATATGGTTTTCTTGTACGTGACACACAACGCATATTGTTTACAGGGGTTCGGATAGAAAGACGCATTCGGTTTTTGATCTCAGTTCGGGAGGCTCAATGTTTGTACTCATTTGATCTCAAAACAGGTAGTTCAATCCATTTCTTATACTTTTAACGCGCTGTTTAGTGATTCTTCATTGAATAAAATACTAAGAAATTCATCTTTTTGATAAAAATGGTATGCGTAATTTTATCTTTCTGTTTAACCCTATTTAGTTTTTATAATTTCTTACTTGTTTTCTATCTGTTTTTTAATTGAAGTGACTAATTTTAAGTACATAGCTTATTATGGGTAGATTGCTACAAATAAATGTATGTACTAGTAGGGTAAGCATTCAATGTCAAGTTCATTGCCCTTTAATCAAGTCACATGTTTTATCTTTTGTTTTTTTTTTATTATTATGTTTTTTTATCACATTGTTTTGATACAACAATATTGTTGTTAACTTTGAATATTCTGTTCCCGTTGAGAACTCTAGCGGCTACTATGTTCCAAACTTTTTTTTGTATGGTGGTTAACCGTTCGATATTTTGATTTATTTATAGGTACTTCTCTTTATTGAATTCACGAAACCTCCTGCATGCATTTAGAATGATTTAACAAAATATAAACAAAAACTGTTTTCCTGGATGTCAGTAATTATATCATTTGTTACATGGGAGTGGTCTTAGAAATTTTATAGTTTATTGAATTAGGAAAATGAGCAGATGCATGAGGAGTATTGTGGATAGAATGCGTGTAAATAAATTTAGATGGTTTGGTCGTGTGGAGCGAATGGAAGGATTGTTACTTTGTTATTGATATTAAAATAAGACACATGTTTTCTAATAATTTTTCTTTTGTTTTCCTTATACAGGTCAATCAACCAGAAATGTCTGCCGATGCAGAGGTAGTTCCGGTCGACTCTGAGCAGGTCGCAACCGAGGAGCCAGCAAAGAACGGAGATGAGAATGCAACAGAAAACACTGACGGAACAAAGAACGGTACCAAGACAGACGGACAAAACCAGGATGCCAACTCTCAACCAAGCGGAAAGACTGTCTATATCCTCAATATCCCACCTACAGCCATGTTCACAATGGAAAACGATTTAAAAGAAATTTTCAGCCAATACGGTGAGGTCAGATCTGTAAAACGCGCCGGAGTACAAGTTGAAGGTAGTGCGACGGAAGCTACACTCTCTGCTTACATCAACTTTGCCACAAATGAAGCTGCTGAAGCGGCTTTGGTCGAACAAGGACG
This sequence comes from Athripsodes cinereus, assembly GCA_947579605.1. NCBI lineage: Eukaryota > Metazoa > Arthropoda > Insecta > Trichoptera > Leptoceridae > Athripsodes > Athripsodes cinereus. The sequence continues at coordinate 9,509,296 of OX388325.1, read as the reverse complement.
TGAATACAATGGTCACATATTGGACATGTTTGTGTTGAAGGCTGGCCCCTTCTCCATTGTCGCAGATAGTCTTCCGGTTACAATGAACACAGAGTGTTTGAAGAATCTGCTCGCGGCGTGCGGGAATATTTCCAAAGTTGTCAAAATTCCCGGCAGAAGAACAGGTAATTTTTTTTTGTTCATTTTTCATTTCAAAATTAATCTGGACTACTTGATTAAATGGACGCATATACCCCCTTATAATAGTAGGCAATTTGCTTGGTAATTTAAATCTATTGGGCCGTCGGTCAGAAAAGATAATGTAAATTCAAATTGTATTTGATAGCATCGTTTGTTGTTTTCCGGACTCCAATAGTGATCTGACATGGACTATGCTGTACATCAAATGGCAGTAGAAATGCGAGATTATCATCGTTGAACAGTAATTTATTCCGTCAAGACTACTCGATAACTACATGTAATAACTCATGAGTTGTTGACCTATGAAACTGGATGATTAACAATATCTCATTGTGTTAGAATTTGGCAAATAGACTAGTAAATATACAAAAGACAAAACCTAGAAGGATTGCCTAGTCATCTGATTCACATACCATAAATTTGTAATACACACTTGTACTCAAATAATGCTGACGATCAAATACACGTGACAGAATATAATATAAGACATTGTTAATTGTGTCGGTGCACACATAGTAGAATTCCGTAATAAGGTAAATTAAAACAAGTGTTTCTACTATAAATTATTTATTGATCACAAGAGAGACATCTTTCCATCAATAATTTATAGTAGAAAGAAACACCTGTTTTTTTTTACCTAATTGTATAAGGCCCAACGCATCAATCTGTAGATAGATAAATTTAACCTAAGGATAAGCCTATCTCTAGGATATTTGCCGCATCAATGTAAAGATACGGCCTATCCCTAGGATAAACGACGCCATTTTTAACTACATCTTTAAGTGGTGGATAAAATTTAACCTTGGGATAAATCGTCCCAATTATCAAAATGGCGTCGTTTGTGAACAGCTGTGAAGGATGCGTTATGTGTTGTTTTTGCTACATACATCGAGTATGAGTATTTTTTGATGTTCAACAATGTCGTATTATGTTTAAAAATGTTGTTAAATCATTGTTTCAACCATCTCAAAGAAAATATTCTACAAATAACGCGGTGATTACTTTGAAGGAAAGATGACATAACCGCCATTTTTGTTTTCGTAGAATCGATTCACGTAATACTTTTAGGTATATACGGTAGATGGCATTATCAGATTATTATGCATGTTTTATCAACAACAAAAATGTATAATATTTTGTATAAAAATGTATTCAAAATGTGGTAGAATATATTAATAAACTACAAAAAAATACTTAAAACGGAATTATAACTAAAAAACAACAAAAATAAAATCCTTATGTAATGTTTCGAGCTATGATTGTTGTTTTCACATAAAGTATTTCGTAATATGTGTAAAAATATATTAAACAATATTTTTTTCTTTACCTGGAAGCATATTTTTACAATTATACAAATTTATTTTTATATTAAAATCTCTTTTGAATTGCAAATAATAAATATTTATTACGAAATATACGCTGGAATGGGAGCAAATTGGGCGCCAAACGAAGATCAAGCTAAAACCATAGACAAAACATGCGATTTCAGTGTAGCCAACATTTAAGACTGGTGGATAGCTATCCACTGGATAGTTTTAGATTGATGCGGCAAATAAATTTAACCATCACTTTATCCATAAGATATAATTATCCTTTAGATAGCTAACTACAACTTTTATCTATATATTGATGCGTTAGGCCTCAGACATGTACCAAGTTCATAGGTTGCCCACTTTTCTCTGCAAGTTACTATTGCAATAGTTGGTTATTATAAATTCACTAAATTAGATAGATTTTCAATTAAATAGTGATGAGGAATATTGCCATTCATTCAAAATGTTTCATTTTCGTGATAGATAAAGGATGGCCTGTATGTTTAATATGTACGGTTAGACCACTAGCTGTGAGTGATGCTGTAATAATATAAGTAGATAGATAAAAAGAATCTGATTATTTATTCTTTACTTGATTGATTAATTACAAGCAAATTTACGCAAAAATATATTTAAAATAAATACAATCAATATACAGAGGGCGAGTTTATCGCATAGACGCGATTTATTCCGACTGAAACTCGCACTTCTCATCTAATTTTGTTTGTACATTTTTTCTCATGTATTGTTTTGTTTGTTTGTTGCAGCATTCATTGACTTTGAGGATGAGGAAGGTGTAAAGAAAGCTCTCTCATTAAATGGCAAACTGATGATAAACAACATCAAGATTGCCATTGAGAAGAGAGGCGCTGGAGGGATCCTCAGGGTTAGTGTCTATATTTCTCTATGAAATCTCAATCATATTGTATGCTTCTAGAGAACACACAATGTAAGAATAAAAATTCCTCATTGACATTGATTTTACTCCAGTTGAGTTACTTGTTATCACGGTATTTGCTTTTTGTAGTCCTCTGTGTGAATATTCTTTTCCCATTGTCTTCTGCAAGTTTTTGAGTGTTGTGTGAAACGTAAGTATTTGTAAAACATCACTAATAACACATAGCATCTTCAGTTCAGCAGTGGTATTGGTTGCCACCCACGCAGAGTTTTATTATTTTATTGGCACATAGAGGATGATTTTTAATTGCATGAGGTTAGTCTTTAGACTAGTCCACTTGTGGAGGATAATATTAGCGGAGATAGTATTTGTTTATTCAATCGCTGATTCTCTGAATTTTAATATCAATATGTTAAAAATATTAATATGACATAAATGAACAGTTCACACAGATTGAGCTAAACCCTAAACTAAAATATGAATCATGGCTACAATTAATGCATACTCATTTTTTATTTATATTTCACAGAATAAAATAAAGAATGCCCGCAACCCACAACGCTTCAAGCGGCCCGGAAACCCCGGTGGTAACTTCAACCGTATCGGAGGAAACGGTCCTTTCGGAGGCGTCGGTGGATACAACAACAGAGTGGGCAACATGGGACGAGGGGGACGCGGAGGCTCAGGGGGTCCCAGAGGGGGTGGAAGGTTCGGGGGCAACCAGGGATACGGAGGCGGTTACGGAGGAGGATATTGGGTTGGTATCTGAATTTACTATCTCCAATCGTTTCTGTCTGTAGAAGTTTGATTACGTGTTTGAATGTTGTGTAACTCTCTAGTTACTGCATGGTGAATGTAATGAATGCATATGTGTGTTAGTGTTCAATGGAAAATGGCGTAGATTCTTATGAATCAACTTTGTATACGCTGGATAGAATTTGGATAATTCTTGATCCCCTCAAAATATGAATTACATGAGATGTTTGGGGTTAGGTTTTTTCGACTGGACAACATCCCATCTAATGAAAGTAACCCAAATTGCAGTATTCTGATTATGACATGGGATTTGGAAAGTTGATGAATGCAGTATCGAGATGTCTTTTATAAAGTTCTCTGTAAAACAGATTGCCCGGTGTTGTATGATTGTGTTAGTCCATTTTATCTCCCAGCAAATATTAATATTTGTATTTGCAACCCATCTTGAACGTCTAAAATTTTATTGGAACAGAGATGAGAACTCGTATGGTTAATATACAAAATTAGTCTGCTGTCTAACTCACTTGTAGGTTATGCCGGGATAGTATAGATGAAGAGAAGTCTTATGTTTAAGTCATTCAGTTCAACAATAAGCTGCACCACCTATCTTGAATATCTTGTATTTCATGGAGCAGAGGGTGCAACCTTATAACAACATAATGATGTCATTCTCATTTACTTTATTGTGATGTAAAGCTCTCCTATAGTTTGCATCAGTATTCTTAAGTCGGTGTGAAAATAGTTAAGATGTTATATATTTTTAATTTTGATTGCCTGTTCTGCATTTGGGTGTTTGTGAAATTTCTTGTATGTCTCTATTTCATTGATGTGTATATTTATGATTCTCAACTTGGATGCTAATGGGTCCCAGGGGGGGAGGTTAGAAGGCTCTGAGATATTTTGGGGGCAATTGCAGATGAATTTGCAAGTTGCGAGCAAAAAACTATGATTTTTTTTGTATATTCCTATCTATGGCTTACGCTGTCTCCCAACTGAGGTAGGGAGAGAGAACAGAATATCATATTGGTCTATCTTTACATTCTTTCAGTTCCTTCACATTCATGAACTATTGTCATCAATTCATTTAACAACTGAGCTATTTTTAAATTAGCAATGATTGAAATAAAGTTAAGAACCTGGGATCTATTTGTATGTGTAACATAATGTTTTGTGAGATTGTGTGCGTGAAGCGTGAATGTGTATGTGATAGGGCATGTAAGTTGCGAAATAATTAATTCATTTAATGTATGAGCAGTATTAATTCCCAGGGAAACAATGAAGGGTACAACAATGGAGATGGCGAGAGACCAAACAAGAGAAGAAAACCCAACGAATGGATACGCCAATATTGAGAGAGACACTTTACTATTATATATACATTTCACATAAACACAAACATCCCAACAAACAACACAAAGTTACTCACAGTGTTAATCTTATCTAGTATCTTAGAAACATCAACTTAATAATCTCTATTCTTGCAAATAAATATTACATGGTCTTCACTTTTAATCGAGGACCCTGAAAATCCTGCCGTCGACTTCTGTGTGAACCTTCAAGAGCTGCGATTTGATGTTTGTAGGATACTAGACTATAAGATCCACTAGACTATAAGATCCACTAGACACAACAATATTTACTAAACATATATATATACACAAAGTACCTTATCCATCACCTCGCTGAGTAAACCAGTAAGATGTATTGTAATGATTTTTACAATGAAAAACATTGCATTGTAGTGGATTTTGCTGTGCAAAATAATAATAATTATAAAAAAAATATACTGCAATGGATTTTACAGTGCAAGAAATAATAAAGCAGTGTATTTTACAGTGCAGAGCATTTTATTAGTGTGAAATGTGATACATTGTAATAGATGATTGTATAGGGTATATTGCAGGACAACAAAGATCAAATAAAAAATTATCTGAATATACAATGCATTACAAATTGTAAAAAATATTACACGAGGTATAAATAATACAAGAGACTAAATAATTTATTATTTTTAGTGATTCTGTTTTTTTTTTCGAATAATGTAAATTGGTATATAATAAATAATATAAAAATCGGTAAAAAAATAAATGACTAACAATTGATTGTGAATATATATTTTTTCTTTTGTTTTTCAAAAGTTTAGATCACAATGTACTTACGTTTTATTTTTTTTATTAATTTATTTAAATTAACTTTGACTAATTATTTTTAATCAAAATTCAGTTTATGACTTTTTTTATTTTTGTCTCATTATAAATGTGTAAAATCATAATATTTGTTCAAAATTATTTTCTTTGACAATTTTGTTCATATTTTTAAAAATAGTCAAGTGATATTTTTTATAAGGATTGTTTTTTTTTATTATATATATATTATACTATTACATGGTGTAAAGATTTTTTTACTACTTTAGAACGGTTACTAAAACTGTCGAGATTAACTTTTAACTTAGGATAATCTATAATTTCTTTCCCCTAATCCTAAACTGTTGTCAATTATTTTGTTTTTGTGTTGCCACAATCTCTCCGAAGCCAAAAATATAATATTTTTCCATGATCTTATTAATCTGTATATGAAAAAGGTGAAATCTTGTTATAAAAACCAAAATGTACAGTACGCCCAAGGAAAAATATTATACATGTATATTTTTTAGAAAATTTGACATAGTTTCTATACATTTGAGTCAAGAAATCTTATACTCAAATCAAAAAATAAACAAATTATATGGTTTTTTTTTTCTTTCTAAAAACACATTTTTCATTAACTTTTTCTTTATTTCAAAATTTTTGTTTTGAGTCTGCTAAACATAATTCAACATTATTTTTTGTTTACAATATTTTTTTGTAGTAATCTTGCAACAGTTTTTTTCTATTGCTTATTTAGAATCATCAAATTCTACTTTTGATAGTAATTTAAAATGTATTTTGGTCAATAAATAAATATAGATGCAATCATTCCGGATGAAAAAAATAATGATAATAACGTGTCTCTCCCATGGTATCCTATTTATACGTTGTTTGACAGTATTAGCCTAAAACATATTTCATATATAAAAGTGGCCACAAATTTTAAGGGTATCTATGAATATTGTATTTTATGTTTTTTTTTTATGTATATTAAGTTTTCACGTGTGTCCCGGAAAATTGGTTAAATAGTTGTCAAAATTGGTGTTAACCAAAATATACACAGCAATATTTCTCAGTTTTATAAATATTTCTGTTCAGGATTGTGAAAAAAATGTCTGTTTATAGGAGCAAAGCTGTGACAATGTGTAGGCAAACCGAAATATATAATGAACCGTTATAATACCGTCATGCCGTTTCTGATGGAATTTCCACCATACATGAACTGTAAGGAATGTAATTTGTTTTTGTAAAAGCGAAACAGCACTAATGCAGAACATGTTTTCATGTTGATAGTGATATACTATACACATGATTGACAATAATATCGAACAGATGCAAATTAACCTTTGAAGGATACTGGCAAATGACATAGTATTTTCTCCAATATACAGATATTCAAAGTTCTCGGGACATTTACATAATACGCTGTATTTTTTTAGTCTTATGTATATTCGATGTTTATTAATTTTATTTGTACAAATTGCAGCAACCATTGTGTTTTTTTGTTGATCTGATTTAATTTGATTCTTTGACAAAATTCGATGGGTGCGTGTTAATAATACATTAGAAGATTACGTGTAGATCGTAAAATAAGATTAAAAAACTAAATTGAGGAATGAGCCCGGCGCGCGTTTGACATGTTTTTCTACAATCTTAATCACTCGGTAATCTCAAAATGACAATGCTGTTTTTTTTTACTAAAATTTTACAGTTTTGATAGTTGGTTTGCGAGCGATTTTGAGTTTGTGCGTAAATATTTTTCACGTTCGCTGGGTAATTATATTTGTAGGTAAATATGGTACGATGAATTTGTAGGTCTCTATGTGCTGTCTCTAGGTGTACTTTTTGTTTTTTTTTTCTTACATTAAGGATACTAAATATAATAATAATATTGATAACTATTGCATATTATTATATAACATTACAAATATGAAATCTGTATTTGCGAAAAAAAAAAAAATGTTTTTTAGACAAATTTGAAATAAATCAATAAAACGAGTGTCCTGAGACTCAGTTTTGATGATGTAATACTTTTTTTAATGTGTTGTAATATACATTTGACAAATTGATACGTAGATGTGACTTTTTATGGAGAAAAAATTCAAACGCTGCAATATTTATTGGCTATTATAGGTGGAACAAAATCTTTGATTATAGGTTTATGATATTCATAAATAGGAAACAAAAATACATTGATTTTTCGTTTATTATTTGAATTTTTTTTTATTTCATTCGTTACTGTGACAGTGGTCAATATAAAATTTCGCATCTGCATTTAATAATCATCAATTTTTTCTTGTATAATTTAATGTCGTATTTGTGTGTTTATAAAAAAAAATATTCTCGTATGTCTTAAAATTAAATCATTTAAATAAGTGAATTTATGATAACTATTATGGTACATGTTGTATTCTCAATATTTTCTAATTTTTTAACGTAATTTAAATAAAGATGAGGCGAAAAGGTTTCTATGCGATGACACTCTCGTGTAGTGTCCAATGATGGATTTTTTTTATTTTGTAAGTATAAATGATTTTTCCATTTATGAATATGAATAGATATATGGAATTTATGGTGTTTTTATTTTACTATACTATACCCTCGCTCCATATTACAAATTGAGTAGGCAGAGAGAGCCAATTGCTGTATTGATTTATCTGTACATACTCTTCGCTTCCTCCATATTGATAAAATTTCTCTTATGGCCTGTTTCAATAATCTATCTATCTGCTACTGTCGATTGAAATCTATTGCATTCTATATTTTAAATCATACATTTCAATCGACAGTCACGGATAGATAGGTTATTGAAACCGGCCATTACTCAACATGTATTTGAGAATTTGATCCTATAATTCAACTTTGCTCATGTGCCACTTTTAATTTTCATTTATAAATTTGACGCAGTAAGTAATCTTATGGTAGAGGCTATGACTATTAATTTAGAGATCCAGTTTGATTCCTCCTGCCACCAACCTATTGCATCCTCACATGGATGTGTTTTAAACCTAAAAAATGAATACTGGCAATAAAATAGGTACCAAGTGCCAGTTTTTTTTTTCAAGTAACAACGTGTGGCACTTACTAGCCGAAAACAGATAGGCATGACACTTATACTTTTTTTGGGGATTGACTTTGGCATATACAACCAATTAACGAGAGAAAAAAAAGTATTTTTGATTTGGCGCTTAGCCCCTATTATATTTCCAGTATTCAAATAATCATTTGGTATGTTTTTATCTATCCTGGATTGGAAGGTCAACTAAGTTCAGTACGCATGGTTCACAGGAGAGTAGGAAACCCTTTAGACTATTGAATAATGTAAGCTTAGATTCGGAGGAGCTAAATGCTGAAGATTGCTTGGTGATCTACTTTCCAAGGCTGAAAATATTGAATATCCATCGTTTCCGAAGCCAAAGCTAAATGAGGACTATCTAGCAATTGAAGTAAATGTATAGGGATTGCGTCATGAAATCCGAAATGGAATATCTTTCCATTTTGTCGTTGGTTCTATTTCTACCTCTTACGTGCTCCAAACCAAAATTTACAGGGAATGCAAAAAACTGTTTAAAAATCCACTAATCAACAAATTTAATCAAATTCATCTAAAACTTTGACATTTTACATAAATTGGATTAAATTTGTTGATCTGTGGACTTACCAAAAGTTTTTTTGCATCTCCTGTCGAATTTGATTTAGAACACAAAGAGGTTTCATCGAATCGACGACAATTTGTTTTCTATGTCCCACTGTAGCATCTCTAATTCACCAATTGAAAAGAATGTTGCAACACTTGTGGGATGAATGGTGTGAACACATGTTCCATTCACTTTTCTTTTTCTTGTAAATAGTGTAGGGAAGAGATGAATCTAATTATTTTGTTGTACCCAGGGAAGGAGCATTTGTTGGTCCAGTATATTTGCAGATAATCCTGAATGCCTAATTTTTTATGACGCAGGGAATCATTAAATTTATAACATGCAATCAGTCTGCTGGCTACCCTGGTTAAGAGAAATGCTGTGATTGTGTAGAGAAAAACATTATTGCCACCTGATCATATGTACAAATTGATGAAAGGATTGCCTAATCCAAATAAAGAATATATAGTTAAATGTAATACAATATTTTGTGGGGAAGATTTGGATCTCACCATTTATAAAAAATGTGAGGTTTTTCATTTTACCACTGTTAGCTTTAGACATGTGTAACTGGTTAGTCTAACTAGATTGAAAAAATAACATTCAAATTGTTGATTAGTTTTTGCTTTGTGTGCTTGACTGTAAAAATGCCACCTCTCAAAAACCAATGATATTAGGTTGTGGAAAAAAAGTAATTGATTTTAAGAATTCTTTTTGTAATAGTGTTCATAAATATGATACAAATCATACATCCAAAACATGTCCGCGGTGATGGAAGATTTCTTTAATTCAAAAGCTGAAATACATTTTGCGTTTGTCAAATCGTCTACATAAATATCACCAAGGATAGAAACGAAATCTCCAACTTGAAAATTTAAATCAAGACCCTTTTCAATTTGTTCTATCATCCATTTCATGGTTCCTGTGTGCTCGTTGTCATACATTTTATCGTGCTTCACATGGCGCCATTTTTCTTTTGATATCTTTCGACATTTGTGTCGATTATGAAATACACAAACGCGTCCTGTTACATCAGATACTTCTATATTAATAACACCATCTTCTAATGATAATATATCTGTGACTACTCCGTGTAATCGAACATTTTTAAATTTCATACCATACAAATGGACAATGTATTTGTTGTCTGTGTCAAATGTAACTTCTTCAATATCTTTTACAAATAATTTGACAGGCTCTTTTTCTGTTTCCAAATTAGAAGCTTGGGCCATTTGATGATATTAAATTACTTTTATTATTAAGTAAATAAAACAATGACCGAATAATAAAAAGTCTAACAACTCACAGACGCAATTAACTTCTGATTTGACAACTAGTCAACTACTGTCATAATTGCCGCCAAAACGTAAAATGTGACCACACTACAAAAAATAATTATTTCCGTAGACATAAAAATATAATATATCGCCTAAAACCAAAATCTTTGCTTATAAACCATAGTCATGTCTCTCTCTCTCTTTTTTCTTTTGTTGGCTTTCACCCTTGAGGGTGTTCCTAGCCAGAAACTGCAAGTAAAAATTATTAGATCAGGACAAAATACAAAAATTCAACATTATGTCGTTATGCACAAGATTTATAAAGCGCAGTTCACATGCTCAGTATGTTGTTTCTTAATATCAATAATTATTATTGCTGAGACAATTTCATTGTTATTTTTTTACTTTTTTGGTGACTTTTAATATAACTTGCTGTGTCTTAAACCATTATGCATATGCTTACCTTATAAAAATTATGTATGTAAATCTCCTACTTGTAAATGACTCGAGCCGTGAACAAATAATAATAAATAAAACCCTTCTAAGACTTCCGCAGGCATAAAAAATCTCATTAAACAAAATAGGTGGGTATAGACCATTAAAGGATGACGTCACAGAAAAATCATTGAGGGGCATCAGGCATCCCAACACAACACACGATTACGGTGTAATATTAGGTGGAACGCCTAAAGAATACCTTATAATCAAAAAAACTGTCAGTGTCGATTTTGTTATTATTTTGTCGTCTGACTTTCTTTTTTTTCTCTTATGGCATAACATCCTACAAGGATGATTTGCGCAATCTGACTGTTTGCCCCCCAAGCAAAAGCAAATCCATAGACAAGACCACGTGACCTTTAATGGTCTATTATAATGAAAATACATACGAGTACTCCATCTAGGTATTATACATAAAAATATGATAAAAATCTATGCTATTATTGTCTTATTCTCTATGAATTAGTTTTGAATGTCAGAATCATAAGCGAAATGAACACGCTATTGTATAATTGCGTAAATTTTGTTAATTTTTGTTGTTTTGATAAATGTTATTTTTCATTGATTGTTTTCTTTTTTAGAAGATACGTCCGAACCATTTGGACTCAAAGTATATTAATATAATGTGGTGTTCTCACTTTGGCGAATATCGCCAGGCAACAAAATATCGCCAGCCATTTGAACCGTGTGAACAAAATGACAGCTAGTCTGAAACGATAAAAAACCAGTAGAAACGATATCGTCTCGAGTTGACCACCTTCCAACTTTTCGGCCGATTGAACGATTCGCGCATGCGCAGATGTGCGCGGCGTTCGTATCTATGGTAAAGACTTTATAACCTATAAATTTTACAATGTTTCCCGCTTCGTGACAGCTGTTATCTTTGTTGTTGGTTTGTGGCGTTTGTTTCCTTAATTAAAAGGCGCCTTATAACCTCTACTATAACATTTTCGACTAAAAATAAACACTTTGAAAACAGTGTCAAAATCAAAGCGCATCTGACAGATCGTTTCTATATTGGTGGACCGCGTGAACAGGTGTGACGATCAATGATGTCCGGCGAATTTTGTTTTTTCGCCTGGCGATATATTTTGAAATAGACATCGCCTAAAACCAAAATCGTTGCTTATTGTTAAAATAACCGATGGTTCCTCACTTTCATATTACATTAAAAAATATACGAATATCATTGCGAAAAAACTTATGATTAAATCTCAAGTTGCATATATTTTTGAAATAATTATCGAAAGATATTAATTTTTCATCACTTTCTAACTATTAAATTTGAATTTTTAAAGTACCCTTCATTCTGCGCCCCATACAAATTTGACATTGTTCCTTAACACTTTGATAGCTTTTTAATGCAAAATGTAAAAATGTCATTATATTTCAACGAAAAAAAGTATTAAGTTTAATAAAACTATAGTTAATTTCGTTATTTTTCCCTTTATTACGCTTTTTATTACCACCAAAATAAAAAAAAGCTAAAATATCTGCGTGTTCCTGCGTTATGCACAAATGTGCATAACGATATTTTATATGATTTTTTTTTTCTATTTTGCATAAAACGACATTTTTTTGTTTTAAGTATGGTTCCAACTTTTATTTCTTCATTTCAGTACATAGAAATATCATTCAAGTGGAAAAAAGACCTCAAAAGCTTATTATATTAGAAGTAGTATAATTAAGACATTTCTTTTTGTATAAAAAAAGATACATTTCTGGCAAGGTAAATGAATATATCGCTAAAATAATATATTTAACACTAAGATAATACTCCCAACTTGTATTTAATTATAACAAACACTAAGAAATTGCGCGAAGTTTCAAATAAAAAACAAATTCACATTATAAATCCCGTGTTTTTTGTGTATGTAAAGGACAGTTCACATTGTGGACCGCGTTATTACAACGGTGATAGATATAAATACTACATCATGCATGCGCATAAATTTTAAACACTTTTTATTTGAAAATAAGTTATTTTATTCATATTCGTATATAGTATAATATTTTTTTTGTCATAGCTGCAATACATTATTATGTAAACATATCTATATAATAAGTTACTATGTGATATACCATTGTGCTCTGAACTAAAGTCTAGTTTGAGAGATCTACAGGAGTCTGATATATATAAAAATATTAATAAAAAATAAGGTGACTAGTCTTATTTTTATTCCCTAAATTTTAAATCCGAGCTATAAAAGTTAAATATCTTCAGTAATTTGCGCAAGGTTCCCATATGTACGGGGCCCGGACGGTCGGACGGACGACCCGTAAAAACAGCAAATTTATTTCTGTGTCAATATAAATATTCTCATAGAATCATTTACTTCATCATTAATTTCTAACTAACCACATCGCGGAGGTTACGCTGTTCGCCGCCAACAATTCAAAAATAAAGACACATCGCGGAGGTTACGCTGTTCGCCGCCAACAATTCAAAAATAAAGACATACGGAAACAAGGTACTTACGTTAGACCTTGGCCTCAGGCGACCGTTTAAGTGGTCATTCATAATTGCCGAGGTAAAACGACCGATTATCGGCGCCGACTTCCTAAGACAATACCGTCTGTTGGTTGATTTACATGGCAGATGTCTAGCTGATAAAACAACCAAATTATCAAGCCGCGCCACTCTTGTCACGAGACAAGAAAACACAACAATTAGAACAATTAATACTAACAATCCGTATCATGATATACTAGCAAGATACCCGAACATAACAAGACCCGAGCTCTTCCGTGAAGAAGTTAAACACGACGTGGTACACCACATCATTACTAAGGGACCACCAGTTTACGAAAGGGTACGACCATTAAACCCACAGACATTCAAGGCTGCAAAGGAGGAGTTTCAAAGAATGTTGGACATGGGCATATGCAAACCATCAAAAAGCCCATGGTCAAATCCATTACACATCGTCAAAAAGAAGAACGGACAAATAAGACCAGTCGGAGACTACAGAAGGCTCAATGCAGCCACAGTACCAGACCGATACCCACTACCAAGACTTCTGGATTTTACTTATATATTGGCCGGAAAGAAGGTTTTTACAAAATTGGATCTATGCAGAGCATACCACCATATTCCTATAGCGCCAGAAGACGTCCAAAAGACTGCAATCATCACCCAGTTTGGCTTATATGAATTTTCAAGGATGAATTATGGCTTACGTAATGCCGCGAATACTTTCCAACGATTTGTCGACACGACATTACGAGGATTGAACTGCGTATTCGCTTATCTTGACGATATATTGATAGCATCAGCAGATGAAGAAGAGCACAAACAACATCTGCGACAAGTGCTAGACAGGTTAGAGAAGAACGGGCTATGCATAAATTATGAAAAGTGTGAATTCGGCAAGAAACGCTTAGACTTCTTAGGATACGACGTTAATCAAGAAGGTATTGCACCTAGCGAAGAAAAGGTTAAATGCATCACTAACTTTCCGCAACCAAAGACTGTAGACGAGTTGCGACGTTTTCTAGGTATGGTAAACTTTTATAGAAGTTCTATACCGCACGCAGCAGAAATACAGTCTGAGCTAAACAGCTTCCTACATAACTCCAAAAAGAAAGACAAATCAGCTATCCCATGGACACCGACAGCAATACAATCATTTGAAAAGTGCAAAGCAAGCCTCCAAAGTGCCATGATACTGAATCACCCATCTGCCGAAGGAGAACTAGCATTAATGACGGATTGCTCCGATACATGTGCAGGTGGCGTACTACAAACTAAAATCGACGAAGTTTGGAAACCTTTAGGATTCTTCTCGAAGAAATTAAGTGACGCTCAACGTAAATATAGTACGTTCGATAAAGAACTGACGGCAATCTACTTATCGATGAAACATTTCCGACATATGATTGAAGGAAGAAATGTGACTGTTTTTACCGATCACAAGCCTCTTACTTACATACTCACTAAGAAAATATCATCATCTGACACACCAAGAAGAATACGTCAGATCGACTATATCTCACAATTATGCAGAGAAATAAAATACATCAAAGGTATCGACAATACGGTAGCCGACACATTATCAAGAATACAAGAAATACATAATAAACCATTGTTTGATGAACAGGAATTATACAATGACCAGTGCAATGATGACGAATTAAAGTCTTTGTCTAGACAGAACAATATTCAACTGAAATTAATAAAAGTGCCACCCAACAATAACCCATTGTTCTACGAGACGTCTACTGACAGTGCACGTGTTTACCTACCGCAGAAATATCGACAACCTGCATTTGATCACGTACATAAATTCTCACACCCGGGCATAAAAGCTAGTGTGAAAATGATGACGCAAAGATACTTCTGGAAATCCATAAAAAAGGATGTCAGCACATGGGCAAAGTCGTGTATTCATTGTCAACGTGCGAAAGTGCATAGACACACGTTCTCACCTTATGGACAATACGAGCAAGCTAAGCGTTTCCAACACGTTCACATAGACATCGTGGGAAAACTGCCGGAATCAAACGGGAACCGCTATCTAGTGACGATGATAGACCGACAATCGAATTGGCCAGAAATATATCCGATTTCAAACATAACAGCCGAGGCAGTGGCGGACGCTTTTATACAAACTTGGGTCTCGAGATTTGGTGCACCTACAACAATAACATCAGACCAAGGTTCGCAATTTGAATCAGAACTTTTTAGTCAGCTGCTTAAGAAGTTAGGTATCACGAAGACAAGAACGACAGCGTACAATCCAAAGTGCAATGGAAAAGTGGAGAGATTCCATAGAACTCTTAAAACCGCGCTGAAAGCTAAATGTGAAAATAACACACAGTGGGCAAAGGAGTTGCCACTAATAATGCTAGGAATTCGATCTACCATTAAAGAAGACACCGGTTATAGTCCAGCACAAATGGTTTTTGGGGATAACATCAGACTGCCTGGAGATTTTTTCAAACCTAGCAACACCAATATAAACGACACGGACTACACGAGAAATTTGATGGAACGCCTATCAAAATTAGCACCTACGCAAAGGAAAAATATAAATGTAAGCATATTTGTACCGACAGATCTCAAAACTTGTTCACATGTCTTTTTACGAGATGAAATAAAAAAACCATTGACCGCGCCATATCAAGGGCCTTTCAAGGTTTTGGAGCGAACAGAGAAAGTATTCAAGATACAACTACCAACGAGGGACACATTTGTATCAATAGACAGACTTAAACCAGCTTACATGATGACCGACACAGAAAATGACAACTTAAGTGATAGAGGTGGAACACCACTGACTGCTAAAGATGATTCAGCAACTTCCACGAGTGACACACAGACCGCGCAACCTGTAGTCATTACACGATCAGGAAGACAAGTTAAAAGACGCGTCCACTTTAAACTGTAACAAGCTAAAATGGGTGGAACAAAGTCCAAAGAAGAAAATATCGTAATTGCTCAAACGGCAGCAGCAGGAAGTGCCACGACCACGACTACGAGTTCGGACAACTATGTGGCAATAGCAGCCATCATAATAGTGTGCATTCTATTCCTGATTTTAAGCACACGCCAGGTTTATAAGTTGATGAAAAAGAAGATCATTAAAAGTGTTATGACGAAGGTTACGAAAACCAAGACACTTACGAGTCAGCATTCGACTCACCAAGTTTCAACCTGAAACAAGAAGAACTAAATCATCGATGTTTCCAGATGCAAATAAAACTGCAACGCCACTGGACATCTTTGAATTTGTTTACGATACTATTATTATTCTTCTTGTTATTGTGTACACTTTACTCCTGCAAATTATTATTACTATTATGTATTATGACTTATTCGCCGCTTATGAATGTACCATATCGTTTTACACTCATTCAATTATTATTTGAACACGTGTTCCTTTACAAACACCTTTTATCAATTTGTCATTGTTTTCTTTACGATATAAATGCTTTGTTTATTGTAATGTACGAGTACCTAAAGTTAGGGAGACAATTAAAACAACTTAATCATTATATTTTTATTGTTACTTGAAATTTACAGTATAACGAATATAATTTTGACCATATTTACAACATTGTTACTTGAATAGTTTGATCAGTTTTTTTTCTTGCATTATAATTTTTTTATAATTGTATACATTTCATTTGATAATTTCATGTACTTATTTTGTAATATTGTTGATATGAAAAAAAAACTTACTGGGGAGGAATATGGTACACTGTATAATAAATACTCACCTACTATATACCTACCCATAGCAATGTATGTACCGACTCACAGGTACGCGATCAGTCAATAAAGAACCACTAAACATAGAACACGCTTTCATTACTTCACCTTATGTAACCGCTACACAGGTACATTGAAAACTTGAATCAAAATTTGGACGAGATGTGAAATTATCGCATTGCCGTGATGTCGATAATTTAGTCATTATTTTCCATATAGGTATAGACCATTAAAGGTCACGTGGTCTTGTCTATGGATTTGCTTTTGCTTGGGGGGCAAACAGTCAGATTGCGCAAATCATCCTTGTAGGATGTTATGCCATAAGAGAAAAAAAAGAAAGTCAGACGACAAAATAATAACAAAATCGACACTGACAGTTTTTTTTTATTATTAGGTATTCTTTAGGCGTTCCACCTAATATTACACCGTAATCGTCTGTTGTGTTGGGATGCCTGATGCCCCTCAATGATTTTTCTGTGACGTCATCCTTTAATGGTCTTATGCCACCATTTTTCGGCACTTTCGACAGATCGGTTGGCGAAAAGAAGTGGTAAATCGCTTAAAACGTCGACAAGAACTTCAAAAAATGTCCAATTACGTTTTTATAAATGTAAAAATGATATATTTTTATAAAAATGCGAGAAATACTTCATAAAATGTAGGAAACACCACACGCTTCCGCCAACCGTTCTGTCAAAAATTCATAGATTTTTTGCCTCACTTTTGTAAATGAGTCAGGGTTCGAGGTTTTGTATGGAATTCTATGAATAATAGAAGGAGAAAAAAACTAGTTCATTTCAGCGGAGTAAAGGACCTCTTTTAATTAAATTTACGTCGAGTGGTGATTGCTCCAGTAGTCTCGAACCTACCGATTTTTTGGTATTTATATCGAAATGAGCTGTGTCATAAATATACCGATTTTGCACAATGACGTTTGAGACCACTGAATTGCTCTCTTCCGTCATCTTCTGATGAAACGTCTATTCACCCCTTTTCAATTAGAAGGATCATCTACAGCAGTGTTTCCCAAACTATGGGTCGCGAGCGAATATTAAGTGGGCCCTGAGCATTAAGTAGTTCCATGACTCGCTTCTATAGAATCTGAGCATTACCAATATTTATGACCTTTTTTTTCTAAGACAGCTAAAAAGTGTGCCCCAAGATTGGAATTTTTCCTGGATGGGTCGGAGCCTAGTCAACTATGGAAACCACTGCTCTACAGTGATCACCAAAAGTCTCGTCTGTGCGATTGCCTGGAGGAGGAGGATCTCAATTATATATTTTTTGAATGGCCTCTGATTGACATTTACCCAATACTATTATTAAAGCCCGGCACACAAAAACTTCCACTTCCCACAAAGGCACGCCGCTGCTACATACATTTCATTGCTGTTGGGTTCATCAGACAGAAGCGGTTCCAACTCCTTATACTCTTCCTTGAATCTTAATTAATAGAACTGTAAATCTGTTTTTCGTTTTAGGTTGATGTTAGGGAATGCAATCTCGATCT
The DNA here is from genome assembly GCA_947579605.1 of Athripsodes cinereus. Taxonomy (NCBI): domain Eukaryota; kingdom Metazoa; phylum Arthropoda; class Insecta; order Trichoptera; family Leptoceridae; genus Athripsodes; species Athripsodes cinereus. Next base: position 9,490,886 of record OX388325.1, on the reverse strand, counting down.
CGCGAGATCGAGATGTAATTTTTCGAGATTTAATCTCGAAACTAGGTAATCTCGTTTTTAAAATATCGTTCGAGATCTCGACCAAATCGATCTAGATTGAGCGCGCATGAAAAATGTACGTATTATTAAAATATTGTTTACTTAGCTTTCTTCAGTAAATATGATAACTAACTTAACTAATTACTATTAAAACATTAGATAGTTAACCAAGTGAAATAATTATGTCAAAGAACAACTCAAGCCAAGTGTATATTGACGTAACTACAAGTAAATTTAATCGAATGCTGAGCTTGAGGAAAAAGATTTGTTAAGGTCGGTAGAAAAAGATGGACAGCTTAATACAGAATCAGATAGAGATGATGAAAGTGATGAAGAGGATGACAACGATGACTATGGATTTCGTTTTTCATTTTCATCAAGGCAAGTAGATTTGGCTTTGGAATATCGATTTTATTATTTAAATAAAATTTACAATTTAACAATATTACATACACACCTTATTACTAAAAAACACATTTATTACATATTTGACCCTCAAAATTGAGCAGTGCTCGTGCTTTGAATTATATCGAAACTTAGAAAACTCGTCAAGTTTTTTAAGAACTCGCCGACAAAGAATGATGTCCTACAGCCTTATATCTAGGAAGAAATAGGAAAACCCCTCCAACTGACACTAGACTGTAAAACTCGCTGGTCAAGTCTTGGGAACATGATTGATACGTACTGACATGGTCTTAGTTTTTTAACAAACTTTGTTTGAAATTGAACTAAATATATTTCGACTTACTATTTTAAGTGGTACATGAGTGTATTACTCGGAGTATATTTGTTGGTAGATAAATGGTACATACTTCAGAGAGTACATATCTATTAGATATATTTTTATTAGGAAGGTAGGTACATTGAATATTTTAACACGTGTCTAATATTTAGATGACGGAGGAGTTAGGCATGAGTACATCGGGTGAAGAAAAGTACCAGATTGAATTTAAACAAAGAAAGTTGGATGAACTATTAATGGCTTTTAGGTAGATAGGTTAAATTTTGTTTATATTGATATGTTATGTAGGTATTAATATTTCAATATAAAAATAATTTCAAGGAAAGGATTGAGATACACTTGTGGTTGTTTACATAAAAAAGTAGATACTTGTACTAGGAGTGAGAGAGTGGGTGTTTTTGTGATGAGGACAAAGGAATGAGTCTATAAAATTTATGTCCGAACTCAACTCGAGGCAGTTTTTATCTGGTAATCAAGGGGGACAGTTTTCTCTTGAAATTAGAGGAGAGAGGTTAAATTTTAAAAGCAGTGTTGAATTCTATTAGATTTTCGTTTGTGTACATTCCTTTCTCCGAGTAATAAATATAATATTCTTTTTTAGTGATTATTTCCACAATGGAAATAATGAGAAATTCAACCTAAATTTTATTATAATTTTACGTTAAATTCTGTGTTTCGAAGCAGCTAATTTGCAGTTGATCCTGCCTTCAACCGAAGCTAAGAAATTTTATATATTATTATTTATTTAAATTTTGTAATAGATATTTTTGGCGTTACTACATTGCCTTCTTCTTGGAGTATCAAAACTCTTGTTTGATAAGTCTCAGATAAGTGAACTTTCTGCAGACAAAAGATTGATAAATTTTATATAATGTTTTGATGAATATGTTTATGAGACTGTCTCTGTTAATTTTTTTTTTCCCAAATTAATAAAATTTGAATAACTAGTATTATTTGTAAATTAAATTTATAGAAGCTACTTGATAATAAGAACAGGGACGGACTCAGAAACATTTAATTATTTTATTTTATGATACTTTGAATACTAACATGAGCATGAATTTTAAACTCATATTTATTTTATGTAAATATCTCTTATTATATCATAAACTAACGTCCCACCATCCACACCCACAAGTCCCAGCGTGGAATACTGGGACCCCCAGCGTGAAAAAATTAAAATTCGTGACTAAACTTCTTCCGGTTGTCATGGCCGCAAGGCTAAGCGAATTCCGCAGAAAATATTATATTATTATATTTTATTTGCATGAAAATATATATGTATTATATTCTTCTTATTTTATCATATTGTATACTAATGAGGCTGACAATAGTGAATGGAAGGCTGTGTTCAGATCGGAATTGGCGTGGCAGGGGCCAATTTTAATAACAAAACCAAGTTTTACTGTTAAAATTAACAAAAAGTAGTCAGTGACTGAATTTTGTAAAATTTTGGTTTAGTAAAATATTTCATCTCGATGCGCCCCTGGCGCTGTAGACAGATACTATTTAAGTATGAAATCATGTCTTTTATAAATAAAGATACATCCAAAACTAATCTGTAATATAATTACAGAAATAAACTTTCAATAACGTTGAATCGTAAATTTGATGAAATTTACTTCATTGACTATTTCTAACCAATAACATGGGGTTCTGTTGTGTATAAAAAAATATTGATTTTCGGCAATATTGTGTGTTGTTTTCTTTGTGTATTTTCAGCAATAAGGTAAGTCTTTTATACTCGCTAACGTCGAGTGTAAAAGGAAATAATTTGTTAATTACTAACCTTTATGCACAACAGAAGGATATTTTTTGATTGTTATAAAAATATGCTTTATGTGTTCTGAATAGAAAATATTGTTTGTTTTTCACTGATAAAATTTTCTTTTATAAATCGTAAACACAACGTAGAAAGGGTCCTTAACGCATTTTTTTTATTAACTAGATATATCATGTGCCAAAATCTTTGAAGAAACGAAATTTGTTAAATTTAGCGATCGACACTTTTGACGGGTTTTACGTTAAACGTCTGAGATAACTTAAATTAGGTGTGAAATGATATGGGTTAAACTAATGATACATATTATTATATAGGTATAAGATCTCTATTCGACGAATATTATTATTCATGGATTTTATAAATAGGTAGGTGTTATGAAAGTATTTGTATTATTAATTTTAATCGAAATATTATAAAGACGTAATTGCGAAAAGAAATTTATTAATTTGCGTATATTGGACAACCTTTGATTCTTTTAGTTTATTTACTTCCAACTCGGAGGATAAATACGTATTTATTCTCTCGTCGAAATAAATAAACATATTTATTTATTTCACTGTCAATGTGGTTTACAACGAGTTTTCTTCTGGGGAAAACGAACCACGACAGTACGTATAGTATAGATATCTCTTCTAATGTGCCCATTACATTCCCCTAATTTCAGTGCACTAAATGTTGTAGCTTGCTGAGTTTGTATAGTGTATACGTATATCTGCCTTTACACTATACAAACTGAGCATGCTAAGATATTTAGTGCACTAAAATTTGGAAAATGTCATGGTGACTCAACAGTTACCTTTTCTTTAATAAAAATTGATTTTTTTAATTAATGCTCAGTTATTATTGGGTTTAATTAACAAAAATTACAACAGTCACATGGGTATGTAATTTTTTTATTCAATTTAACATTTTTTGAACAAATAATAAGGTATTTTTTATACTATACTATACCATCACGGCATATCCCACAACTGGGGTAGCCAGCAGATCAGCTGCATGTAAGAAACATGCAAACTGTCCTCTTCGTGCCAATATAAAATCAAGTCATTCAGGATGGGTGGCAAACCTCATCGCTTAATTTAAGATGTAAAATGTCTTAATTTTTTTGTATGTCGTATTTTTTATAAAGTAGTCTAATCTCGATCTCGTCGAGATCTCGTGAAATCTCATCGAATTATTTGACGAGATCTCGAATGACTCAATCTCGACTTCAAATTTTGAGACGAGATCTCGATTCGTCAATCTCGAGTCGAGATTGCATTCCCTAGTTGATGTCTCTTTTCTTTGTAGGTTTAAGCCAGGAACACCCACAAGGGTGAAAGCCAATTATAATACAAGAGAGAAAGAGAGATTGCTACTGCACTTTTTCTGTAACCTTTTTAAAACTTACTAAAATTATATTAATCACAGCTAGTAAAATTACAAGCCGTATAGGCCAATAAGTGATGACGTCATAGAAAATTATTTGGAGGACGTGAACATAATTGAACAAAAAAATTAGACCAATTTGAACACTATTTGTTACATGCTAGTATGAAAAAATAAAGAGTACCACGTGAAGTGTTGCGATAGTGTCCCTTTTCAACACCATGTAATACTATGTGTTGCGAAGAAACAGCATCCTTTTACTTTTTCTCTCACGTGGTACGATTTTTCAAGGAAGTATTTAACAGAGGAAATGCGGGTCATAATAACTTATAAAGTGTAACACACTATTGTATACTGGGTTAAGTATAACAATATTAGGTTCTTTTTGAATAACGACACGTATTTTTATATTTACACAATATATTCAATAAATAATTCCTATTATAATTTGTCGAACACAATTTGTCAAAACACGCAGCCTAACAGTGCAAGTCAAGGTTCTATCAATTAATGAGCGCCGCTCTCCACAGGCGGCCAACCTATATAGACTACATAGTATTGCTACTCACTCATCATAACTACTGTTTACTTGAAAACAAGGTTCAAGGTTCACTTAACCTGTACTGTGTATCAAAGTCCAAACACTACACTCTCCCCTCACAACCTTGAAAATCTTTCTATACTACATATTTAAATATTTATACCATTCTATGTGATTGACAGTGTTCTCTACTTATTTCAAGACTCTATACATATAAAACAAAACATTACAAATACACGCAGACATGTTCTTCCTTCCGTCCAGGGCCACCAGATGAAGTCTTCCACCAGCCTAAGTCCTGGGTCTCAGCTGTCCCCGCCAATGGCTTCCAATCTGACCTGAAAAATTCAGAACCGGTGAGAGCTTTGCCTTCAAACAGGGGGAGGGGACCTAAACTCCTACTATTAATCAGAGGGACTGTCATCCCAATGCACAGATCCCACAACTATCCGATCCATATGTCTTTTCCAGAGCTGACCAGTACCTTTGATTCTAATAAGAAAAGTTGTATTGCCTAATACCTTTTCAATTTTACCTAAAACCATCTTTTCACTTCTGAGATCTTTGACAAGTACTGATGTACCCACATTAAATTCCTTTTTCCTCCCCGAGACAAATTTCAAACCCCTGGAACTATCTTTACAAGTTTCCATATTTACATACCTTTCCTCATATCTATACCTATTTAAACATTTACATCCATTGTTATTCCGCTTTTTCACTAAATTCTTAACTATATTCTCAATGTCTATATTAAAATTAACCCAATAAAAATAACTTCTAACAAATGATTTCATTTTCCCAATAACTGAATAATTTTTACACAAATAATTTATCACAATACCTTTAACTGATTCCGGAATAACAATTCTATCTCTGTAGAATAAATAATCCTTGTACACAGTCAAATGTTCCTTCACATTAAACAACTTCGCAATAGATTCATTTAACTGTCTTTTGCACGGCCAATTATTTTTTTCCACATATTTAACAACTTTTTCCAATGTATAATCACTTTTACTTCTCTCTAAAATTAATTTCGAATTAAAACTATTATTTTTATTTACAAAATCTAATTTTTGTTGTTTCACATTACACGCAAGCGATGCGTTCGCACTGAAATTCGGAATATTTTCAATGGGCTTCCATGCAACAATATTGTTTAATTCACTGCCTTCCGTGCTATGTACTTTGTACCCTATATTATACCTACGCATAAAATCTGTACCCAATATTATTTTATTCCCGCTCTCTGTTACAACAAATTTAATATTTTTTTCCATTCCATTATGATTTATTTTACAATGTTTAATACCTAACACATTCAAACTGTGCCCGCTATACGTAGATAAATTAATTTCATCACACTTCTCTATTATATTATTTTCGTTGAATATTTCTTGTAATTTTTGAATAGATATACAGCTAATATTCGCTCCCGAATCTAAAATACATTCAACATTTTTATTCTCAATTCTTACATTTAATTTTATAAAATCGTTTTCGGTGTCTTGCGAATTATAAATACCTTGTATCTTATAACAATTTTCACTCAAATGCCCTTTAGATCTACATTTTCTACAAAAAAAATTCTCTATTAAATTTACATTCACTTTTATAGTGATTTCCCTTACAAATAAAACATGAAACATTTTTATTATGCTTATACCTACTCGTATTTACATTTGAATTTAACCTTGAAAATTTTGACGGTCGATTATTTTTCTTATAATCTGTATCTGTACTACTTGAACTACTGAAACTATTATTGTTTCGCCTGGAAATCTGGCTAATTTCCTCAAAATTTTCTACCTCTTTTTCTAATTTACTCTCTAGTATGTGCTCATAACTAGAAGCCAAAGCAACTGCTTCGTTCAAAGATACTTTATCTTTATCACATTTTAAAAATAACTGTTGTTTAATCTCTTTATTTCTAATTCCGATTATAAACAAATCTTTTATATTACTTTCTAATCTAGTACCAAATTCACAATTTATACTTAATTCCCTTAATCTTAAAGCAAAATCTTTAACATTTTCCGAATGACCTTGAGTAGCCTTGAAAAAAATTTCACGCGACTCAAATATACTTTTTTCCTCTTTAAAATAACCATTCAATACCTGAATCAACTCTTTATAAGACTGTTTTTCCACAGAAGCTGGAAAACACAGATCAGACAGCAGCTTGAAACTGCCTTGGGACAACGATGTTATGAAGAAAGCACGTTTCTTCACATCAGTCCAACTTTCATCATTTAATAATAAGGCGTTCTCCCACCTTGTTCTGTAAGAAGGCCAACTCATTGTCTTGTGACAAAACGGCTCTAAACTTCTCGAAGTCATTTCGGAAAATCACAGGCAAAAACAACTAAGAATAAAAAAGACTTAACTTATGAGAGACTCCTCCAATCGCCCCGGTCTTCTGGATTTCCTTGCAACCGCAATGGACTCCGCCTGGCTGACTTGCAAGACCTCTCCTCTCTCCTGGCTTCCTGGATCCACCAACTGGCTCCGCCTGGATGCTGGGTGACCCCTGTCTCCCACTGCTGCCTGCACCTTGCCTCAAACTGGCTCCTGAGACTTCCTGTCTCCCTGCTGCTACCTGCAACTTCTCCAACTGGCTCTTGAGACTCCTGTCTCCCTGCTGCTACCTGCAACCTTGCCCAACTGGCTTCTGAGACTCCTGTCTCTTTGCTGCTACCTGCACTGCTGGCTAATCTGGCTTTGGAGACTCCTGCCTCCTTTCTACTCCTGTAGACTGCCTTACAACTCTTTATTTCCGCGTACCGCCGACAAAACTTTCGGCGCGCAAAAAAAGACTATTGTTGTATGTTTACGACAATTTTGAACTACCGAACTGCGCCACGTATTGTATACTGGGTTAAGTATAACAATATTAGGTTCTTTTTGAATAACGACACGTATTTTTATATTTACACAATATATTCAATAAATAATTCCTATTATAATTTGTCGAACACAATTTGTCAAAACACGCAGCCTAACAGTGCAAGTCAAGGTTCTATCAATTAATGAGCGCCGCTCTCCACAGGCGGCCAACCTATATAGACTACATATTATTGCTACTCACTCATCATAACTACTGTTTACTTGAAAACAAGGTTCACTTAACCTGTACTGTGTATCAAAGTCCAAACACTACACACACAAAATTTTAATATGTTTGATATTTAAGCTTGCGAATTTCGTTGCCATGAATATGAGTAGGTACTTACCACAAATGGGGCAGTTGCGGATTTTTTTTTATTGATTAAAAATGTTAAACAGCATGTAAGAATCACGAATATATGCATAATTTTATTATATTTAGCCTAGTTTTGGAGAAATCAGCATTTGAAATTTGAAAAATAATATTCCCGCAAAAACGCCATCCATTACCCTCCATCTTGTGATGACGTCACTTCATCCGAGTGTGTCTGTGGTTTTCTTTCTAGTACGGCGTTTATGTAGTTTGTTTACGTTTTTACCGTGTTATTTTTAAATACTTCGACTCTTTTGTTTATTTATTTATTATAAGCACAAAACAGATAATACCTACTGCATATAAATAAAGTATAAAAAAATGTAAATCTTTCAGAGATCAAATCTATCATCCAACACAATGCGCCACAATTAGTTTAAACAGAACAGAAATCGTCAGCTCATTATTTAAAAGAACTATTTATTATATTATCTACTATTATCGTTATAACATATTCCGGCATAGTGTTGGAACTATCAATTCTCCATTCAGAGTTTTGTTTCGTGTTTTCCTCACATAAATTTTGGAGACCTAAGGCAGTGTTTTATTATTTAAAAATTAATATTGGCTTATAGTTTATATAAGTTAGTGTTACACATTCGATATATAGTGGTTTGTAAGTGTTGTATAGACTTGAGATAAAAAATTGAAAATAGAAAACAATAGTTTAAAACTGGTATTACACATCTTTAACTGGAACAATAAAAATTTGGTTTTGTAAAGGTCAATCTGACAATTTACCAAAAGTATCTACATTAATGATGTGCGATTTTTTGTTACAAATAGAGATTTTATAGAGAATAATTTTCCATCGCATATAGTTTTCAAGATCTTCTTCTAACTGAAATCAAAACAGGGAAAAAATCATGATTCAATATGTCGTTCGTAATTAAACTTGAAACAAAAAATAGATGTCATAATAATAATAGACATTACAGCATGGTCGAAACATATCTCTAAATTCAATATAATCTCAAATACATTATCATGTCTCCTTCGTGTTTTCCCTACCTTTTATATGATTTGACAGCATGCTACGGTGCATTGTTTTTGTGTGAACTAAATTTAATAGAAAGCCAGATGCAAAAGGCAAACTTATAAAACAATCCCTTATTATTACAGTAACAAGGATTGAAGAAAACACAATACGGCGTTAGAAGAATATAAGCTCATATGTGTTGTTAAATACAAATACTTTTGAATATTGGTGTTTCAAATATAGACTATTAAATACTTTTTAAAACAATATTTAAATACAAAATAGGTACGTATTTTTCAAATCGTTTTATTAAAATTCTTTTTACAAATATATACTGAAATTATCATCGCAAACATAGCGACTAACATTGGATAAAACTTTATTTTTCTTATCGTCTCTTTTGATCACCATACACCACTTTTTCCTTTTTACCGGGTCTGTAGGCACACAAATAAATGCTTTATTTGGAGCTGTAACCGTGGTGTCTGAGCATAGTGGCTCTATGCAATATTTATAAAATTTATTTGTAGACATTTTTAAACATAAAAATAATAATTTTGTCTGTAAAGACCGAGAAAATGCAACGAACAGCGAACATTCACTTCTCAAACAAACTGGATAAATATGTGACCTCGAGAAATTCGAATAAAATGACGTCACATCCGCCATTGACCAACTACGTCGCGTTTTGATAACTGTCAAATTTTAATGATTTTATATTTTATTTTTACGTATGAAAAAGTGTTTTTTATACATTTTAAACGTCAAATTATTAATATGTGACCTTCAATTTACGTATTTCAAGCATTTTCAGCAAAATCCCTCACTACCGCAACTCCCCCATTAACTTAGAAATATTAAAAGTACTGAAGTTTCAAAGCAAGTTAGAATTTTCGTGCGAATCTCCTTCTGGGTACATTTGAACAATGCGTCCCAAAGTTTTACGCCCTTCGAATGTTTGACAGATTTCAAGAAAATATCACGTGACTCTTGATGATCTATTTTGAAGTGACGTTATCACAACACGGCGCTACATAGTGTGCCAAAATATTATTGTTTGACTTTTTTCGTCATAAGTTGATACTTTAAAATCTCATTTTTGTGTATTACTTTTGTGTAATTCGATACTAAACCATATTCATCATTAATGAATTCAAATAAAGACAAATTTACTAATTTTATTTCTAAATTGATTTTACTCCTCTTTATTGCTAACTTGCATGCCTGATTTGATAAATGCAGATATAGAAATTTTAAATATAAAGTGATTTATGGAAAAATATTTGAAACACAATCAAATATTATAATTTTTTTATATTTTTTACATGCTTATGTACTATTGTATTGACTTATTTGTATTGACATACCAAAATTGAATTATTATTATTATTATTGACCTTATTCATATTTACATTTTTTTATTATTGTTGTTACATTATCTTGTTGTTAATCTTGACTTGTGGTTTTGTGGTGTATTGTTTTGTTTGGACTGCGATTATTTTGTTTTTTTTTTGGTTGTTATTATTTAATGGTACACTTTTTTGTTAAACATGTAGAAGGCTCACGCCGTATATTGTGTAAATAAATAATTAAATATGAAATTTATTGAATTAGATTACTACTACTATTATACCATCACGACATATCCCACAAGTGGGGTAGCCAGCAGACTAGCTGCATATAAAACATGCAAGCTGTCTTCTCCGTGTTAATATAAAATCAAGACATTCAGGATGGGTGGCAAACCTCATCGCTGAATTTAAGATGTAAAATGTCTTCTTTTTTTCGAACACCTGCCTTTTACAGGACACTCGAAAACTTATGGAGAAGAGTGGGAGACCAATTCTTTACCGGGTGCTCCAAGGGATAGATTAGATTATCTACTATAAAAAATAACAAATAAAGATTACAAAAGGGTTGTACCCTCCTTGACCCGTTTTTTTAGAAGTGTACAGTCGTGTTACGTACAATGCTCCTGAAATGAACAGGGGGCCTAACATGGTTCATATTTGGTGAAATATTGCCGTTAAATCGTTTTACAATTCTTTATATGATCCTATTATGATTCATATAAAGTGGGCATTTTAGCCCCCCAGAAAGAGTCAACATGTCATCACTCCAAACAGTTTTTCACTCATATCAATCATTTGATTTTTAAAATCGAATGGTTTTTTAACTATTTACGAACGTGAATTTTTTTATGCCGTTTTAAACAACTAGACCTATTAAATTTTTTAGTACAGATTTCACACTCAAAAGGTTTTTCACCACTATGAGTTCTTTTATGTTCATTGAAACTAGGTACTCGACCAGTTAAACTTTTTCATACAGATTTCACACTCAAAAAGTTTGTCACCACTGTGAATTCTTTTATGAAATGCCAGATTGTGAGAAAACCTAAAGCTTCTCATACAAACATCACACTTTTAAAAGGTTTTTCACCACTGTGAGTTATTTTATGTTTAGTTAAACTATTCGATCTATTAAATTTTTTTGTGCAAATATTACATTCAAAAATTTTATCACTACTGTGAATTCTTTTATGAGATGCCAAATTATGAGAAAACCTAAATCTTCTCTTACAAATATCACACTCAAAAGGTTTTTCACCACTGTGAGTTATTTTATGCATAGTTAAGCTACTCGACCGATTAAACTTTTTCGCGCAAATTTCACACTCAAAAGAATTCTCACCACTATGAATCTTTTTATGCAGTACTAAATACTTAGATCTAGTAAATATTTCCTTGCGAATATCACACTCAAAAGATTTACCACCAATGTGAACTATTCTATGAGATACCAAATTATTAGAAAAACTAAATCTTTTTTTACAAATATTACACTCAAAAGGTTTTTCGCCACTGTGAATCCTTTTATGTGTCTTCAAATTATAAGATCTATAAAATATTTTCTGGCATATATCACACTCAAAAGGTTTTTCACCACTGTGAATTATTTTATGTTCAGCTAAACTACTCGACCGGTTAAATTTTTTCGTACAAATTTGACACTCAAAAGGCTTTTCACCACTGTGAATTCTTTTATGACATACTAAATTATAAGAAAAACTAAATCTTTTTTTACAAATATGACACTCAAAAAGTTTTTTCGCCATTGTGAATCCTTTTATGTGATTTTAGGTCACTAGGATGCTTAAATTTTTTCTTGCAAATATTATCGTCAAAAGGTTTTTCAGTACAGTGAGTCCTTTTATGTTTCACTAAAATACCAGAAAGACTAAATTTTTTCATACAAATGTTACACTCAAAAGGTTTTTCATCATTGTGAATCTTTTTATATACTACCAGGTATTTCGATTTAGTAAACATTTTCTTACAAACATTACACTCAAAAGATTTTTCACCGCTATGAATTATTTTATGATCATCCAAACTACTAGACCGACTAAATTTTTTCGTACAAATATCACATTCATAAGGTTTTAGACCACTGTGAATCTTTTTATGAGATGCCAGGTCGCTAGACCGTCTCATTTTTTTCTGACAAATATTGCACTCGAAAGGTTTTTCACCACTATGAATTCTTTTATGAGATACCAAATTATATAAATAACTAAATTTTCTCTTACAAATTTGACACTCAAAACATTTTTCACCACTGTGAATCTTTTTATGTAGTACAGCAGGGCTACTCTTGAATTCAATTAAGATTAGATTCGATCTTAAGATCAAGATTAGATCAAGACTAGAAGATGGCACTCCCGACACAATCTAGTCTTGAACTGAATCTAATCTTATCTTTAAGACGTCTTAATTTAGAGATGTATTTCCTAACGCCGTTATCTATGGGTACCAACCTAACAAGGACGACAACTAAATTATTAATTCTTAAAATTCACGTGATATCACCGTATTTCAACATTTTTTATAAACCTAAAATAATTTTTTGATAAAAAGAAATGAAATTTATACTATATATTGATGTATAACAGTGCAATTAACTTATAAATAATATTTTAAAATACCTTTGCACTGACATAATTTTTGTCTATGAATTCTACCACTGACAGCTCTTCTTTCGTTAGCTCGTTACTGTCATGTTCGTTTGTGTACTTTAGTATAATTATATGTTATTTTGGTATATTTATTATTCTATGAACGCGTTAGCAATTGAAAATAATACTTTATAAGTTATATTTATAACATTATATGGTGGAATTATCTCAACAACAGTTTGTGTGACAAAGCAAACCATATGTAAGCCATTAATGTTGAATGTTTTGGCTATTCGACATGCCCATCGAAGCATGTGTTTTATCCATTTTTAATATTATCCAAAATAATATTTAAGTCTCAACACACAATTAAATTGAGACTTTTTTGTAATAGTTTACTCAATATGTGTTAAATTATTGAAATTTAATTCATAGGTTATGAATACACCTATCTAGGTTGGAGGAATACTTTTTCACTTAAATAAGTAGTTTTTTTTATAATTATGTGTTAAAGGTCTTCTGTTCCACACTACACGAATAAAACTCTGGAGTGATGTTAATTATTTATTCGTATTATTATATTCAATCGCAAACACAGATGCTATAATATTACAGGTAGGATTATGTATTGGAGATGTGTGATAAGTAGCGGAGCGGAATGTGCGCTCTAAGATGTATGATGGAAAATGATCTCTAAGATTTTGTTTGCATATCGGTTTTATGCAATTTGAAATATGTGGGTGTGTCAATTGGTGCCACCCTTATTTGATAATGGCCAATAACAAGGTTTGCTAACTCTTAAAATTTAACCAATGAAATACTAGAAAATGTTATAATATTTATAGTTACACCCCCTTGTATTATTTATTTATTCCTTGGAAACACTTATTGTGCAAGAATAAGCTTTCTCTTCTATTGTTAGACTTTACCCTTTTGTGTTATTTACACAATAGCTTGCGGGTGTTCAAGAATTTAACCAAACAATATTAATTGTTAAGGTTCCTGTTGCATCAATCTTTTATGATACAATATTATTCTTCAAGGACAATATCAACATTTGTCTATTCAATACTATAGACAATACCAACACTAAACTATTTAAAAATATAATTTCAAAAGAATTTCATCCTTTTCAATTTAGTCTTATTGTTACAATTTTAATTGTCCTTTTAATTTATTAGTTACATCTGCTATATTCTAGGTATCTACTCGTTGGTACTTAACACCTCCCTCATCAAGTTGAGTTATCGGGGAAACAAAAGATAGCTCAACACTCACATATCTCCAATATCACAAATAATTACAATTTAGAAATGATTCCAATTCTTAAATTGCTACTTACAATGTTTGTATTTTCCTAATGCATTGGTTACTTGCAGTTGGGATAATTTACCTTTATTGGCAAGTAACACCCGCTTACAATACTAAAATTTAATGCAATTCAGCATAATCTACATTTTTATGCAAATAAACATACAGTTTTTAGTAAGTATTCAATTCTTAATTCCTAGATACAATATTCCTATCGCGTTGTTCATTCGCAGTGGGGATAACAACCCTTTATTGGCGAATAATTTACGCGTTACATGATTACAACATTAAAATTATAATAATTAATTTATGAGTTGTATCAAATTTACAATTAATAATTGATATTTAAATTTTCTTCCTGCTTACAATTTTCAAGAGATTGTGTAATTATCATAGGAGTAATAACATATGGGACAAGACCCTAAAACAACATTTTCAATTTACTAGGTACTTACAATTACAAAGCTTTTAATAAATCTTTATATTAAATACAATATTAATAAGGTCTGACAATGGTCAGATGGGTAAATTATGTTTTATTGGATAGTGTCATAAAAGACAGACAGTATTACTCTCACATCAATTATAAATGCATAAGTTAAATCAATGAATCTGAACAATTATTACAATGTTCGTAAATATAACATAAATTATACCTATTACACAATTGGTTAAGGTATTAACTCGTAATAATTTTATATACCTATATAAAATACAAAAGGTATTTCGTCGCACATATATTTCTAAAGTAAGAAATCAGTGTGACTTATTGTTACTTTAAAGTCATTAGGTAAATATTAAAATTTTAACGCAAAATATTTTGAGATGATGCACCATACAATTTATTTTGTAATAATTACTTTTAGTGCATGTTAAAGTTCTAAATAGTACATACTAATTCCCTTTAATTTATAATTTAGAACCAATATATCGTTAAATAAACGTGAAAATTGAATATCAAGTAGACAAGACTTCTGATACTTCTAATTAAAAAGATGAATTATCTTTTATTCAATGTTTTCGTTATTGAACAAATATCTTACTATGGATATTCAACAAAAAAATGTTCAATGTCTACTAGCATAATAATAATATACATTATTTTTTATATAAAACCCATTAGGTACAAGCTTATGTTTTAATTCTAAAGTTTTGTATTCATTTATTTAATTCAAATTTTCCTTTCATTTACAAAACAATACTTCAATGTTTATAATTCAAACCAACCATATCAAATGATGGAAAATAATTCAAATGATTTAACTTAGAATATGTGACAACATAATAATGCATTACAATGGCAATTTAAGGTATAGAATATGCATAGCCTGAATTATTAATAAGATTTCACTAACATGGTAATACAAAGAATAGTTTATCACAAATTCAATACATTGAATTTTTAGTTCTTTTTGCAGTGTTATTCACTAATTTAATCCTGATGCAATTTCAAAGATTTTGTATTATTTTTATTATTTTATTCTTTATATATTTCACCTTATATTTACACACATATATAGTTACAATTACATATATTCACAAGTTTCTGTTTCTTTTAACTCTCTTTTCTCTACAGGAGCAAAATTTTACATGATCAACAAAAATGTTCCATTACACATTCATTTACAATAATCTTGTTCAAGACAACAAGGCGTTGAACTTGATTTAATTTATGTTATAAATATAAATGTAACCGTTATATTCATTGGCAAGGGCTTCGTTTACAATAATTTTAAGCGAATATTACAGAACGTGATACAAATATCATTTTTAAAAGTCGGTAAAAGTTACCAAATACGAATTATAACTTCCATTATCTTCAGATATCCTTCTTACTCGTCCCTTATAATGCCAGAATTTTTTACTTTATGATTACTTAAAAATTTATCTTTTCCAAATTTAAATTTAAAGTATTTCTTAATATCCAGTAATTCTTTCTAATATTAATATGTATAATTTGGAAACTTGCAATTCCCAGCAAAGAGTCACAGTACTCGTACATAGTGTTTCAAATAAGTATTGTGGTGATTAATTATTTATAAAAATTCAATAACCTTTTCGAACATAACATTACAAATTATTTAATTGCTCAAAGGTTACAACTAAAACAATATTTAAATAAAATCGATTATTGCCGTGTCAGAAATACACGTTAATACAAAGTTATTATGATGTAAAATACTTGTACAATATATATTTTAAAATAAGAAACATTTATAATGTCTATAACATCTCAATATCAGTAAAATTATGGGATTGATAAGTATGATTTCCGTTTTATCAGAAATAGAAATTGATCTAAGAAGGTATGATTTTCTTCCGAATCAAGTAAAAAGAACATATAATTACTTTAAGTATTTTGTTTACCTGAAACAATTTCATCAAAGATAATAAAGTATTACCTTCACTTCTTTTTAACATTATTTTATTTTTATTTTTAATTAACATTAGCATTACGACAAAATGCATAAAACATCAATTTCTTTATTTCATTCAATCCCCTCAAAATGATGAAGGTCTCATTCATCACATTCATTATCAAAGTATCAAAATATATTAGAGATCAATCAATTCATTCCATTCACTTCCTCAAGTGATGAAGATTTTATTTATATTTTATTTCATGCACTTTCCTCAAAGTCATGAAGATTTTATTTATCAATTTCATTATCAAGTACAATAAAAATCAATTAATTTATTTCATTCACCTTCCACAAAATGATGATAATCAAATTTATAAGTGTCGAATATATTCAATAATTTTATATTGCAAATATATAATATATTACAGATAAGGTAATTTGTTCCCTTCACCCACATCAAAGTGATAAGGTTTTTTTTTTTATATTAAATAATTTTCCATGTCCCTCAATTTGGGAAACATTTTTACATATTAATAAATATTTAGGTTTATATTTTTAATTTAATATCCCTCACAAGTAATTATATAAATTTTAAATAATTTTCTTTCACTTCCCTCAAGGTGATAAGGTTTTTATATTGTATCATTTGCCAGTTCCCTCAAAATGGAAAATATTTTTATTATTATTATTTTTATTTCATGCATGCATTAGTATATACTTTATTGCCTTCATAAAGTAATTCAAATCCATTGCAAAGCAATGTACATAAGTCAACATTAAACATCAGCAGTTCCACCAACAGCTTATACAAAAACAAATCGGCTATCAAACGCCTACAATATTTCAAATCAGCCATTTTATTAATCGGCTTACACAACAACAAATCGGCAATCAATGCCTACAATATTTCAAATCAGCCTTTTTATTAATCGGCTTACACAACAACAAATCGGCAATCAATGCTTACAATATTTCAAATCAGCCGTTTTATTAATCGGCCTACACAACCAACAAATCAGCAATCAAGCGCCTACAAAAATACAAATCAGCCGTTTTACTAATCGGCTTACACACACAACAAATCGGCTTGCAAAAGCTTACATCAACAAATCAGCTTGCAAAAGCTTACATCAACAAATCAGCTTGCAAAAGCCTACATCAACAAATCAGCTTGCAAAAGCTTACATCAACAAATCAGCTTGCCAAAAGCTTACATCAACAAATCAGCTTACCAAAAGCTTACAATATTACAAATCGGCTTCCTTAGCCTACAATAACAAATCAGCCATTCTTCGAATAGCCTACAACATCACAAATCGGCTTCCATAGCCTACAATAATACAAATCAGCCATTCTTCAAATAGCCTACAACATCACAAATCGGCTTCCATAGCCTACAATAACAAATCAGCCATTCTTCAAATAGCCTACAACATCACAAATCGGCTTCCATAGCCTACAATAATACAAATCAGCCATTCTTCAAATAGCCTACAACATCACAAATCGGCTTCCATAGCCTACAATAATACAAATCAGCTGTTTTATTAATCAGCTTACAATATTACAAATCAGTCTGTACAGCCTACATCAACAAATCGGCTATTCCTACGATAGCTTACATCACAAATCGGTCTGTACAACCTACATCACTCCATGGACGAATCAAATCCACTGTACCAATTTACAGTGTACATAAAAAAAGGGTATACCAATCTTTTCGTCCCTTTCTAATGAATTATTGTATTTTAAATTTTGGTAAATATGTATATGATATTACAACCGTTTATCTGATCAGTTGAGGTTAATGATTTTTTTTTTTTTTAAAATGGCAAATTAATTTTGGAAAAACAATTGTGAACATTTTATTTATTTATTACAAGTACGTTTTTAAGTTATCTCATTAATCACATTCCTTGGTTCTTTCTTAATTTATTTTAAGTTCCTTTCTGTTTTATTCCTCAAAGTGTAACAATCATTTTTAGTGTGACCTAATTTTTTACAATAATAACACGTAATACTTGATTTGAAATTTATTTGTTTCATAAGCATCACGTTATTAGATTTACAAGTATTATTTTTAAATGTATTTTCATTTACCTGTTCATTTGTAGATTCACTAAGACGTTTATAGCAATTTGGGTGACTATGTCCTGTTTTATTACAGAAAGAGCATTGTGTTACCCTTTTATGCAAATTTTCTCGATAGCTATAAATTATTTCTTCATTCTCCATTCTTTGACAAATAGCAGAAGCCTCAAGGTACGTTTTGGGCTCCTTCATAGCAAGCATTTGTCTAAAATGTGATGCGACACCACTAAGAAATGTGCGCAAACACAGGTTCGTTTTCATTTTTAACATACCCGGTTTAGTTATTGGATCCTCATTTTCGTGGTTAATGGCATTCACTAATGCATTATCCAGCATATCCATACGCAACGTGAACTCTGTAATGGTTTCATGCGGTAACTGTTTCATCGTTTGCGCTTCTAAAATTAATTCGTCTAGTGATCTTACAGGAGAAAAATAATCTTTAAGAATTTCTTTAAGACTTTGCCAAGTTGGCGTAACTTTAATTGATACCATTATTTTAGCACGTCCAGTTAATTGTTTTCGAGCAAACGCCAATAAAATTGGTCGCTGATCTTCGGTTGCTAGTTCGAATGCAGCATCCGTATTAGCTATAAATTCGTTCAATTTTAATCTGGACCCATCGTAAATGTCTATCCAACGGAAAAGTGTGGATAGGCTGTAAAGAGGTTGTTTTCCTCCAATTTCCATGTCCAAATCATCTGAATGTACAGATTGATTTACCTTAGACATCTTCGCAAATTAACGAATTAAATAATGTGCTTAGAAAATAACAATAATAAAGAGAATTTATGTTATGAGAAAATAATTTATGTAACAAAATCTTTAGTGAAAAAATTTAACTGTGTTTAGAAATATTGATATTTATTATAAGACAATAATTATTTATTTGTAAATTCAAAATTTCAATTGACTTGATTTAGACAATTAATGAATTTATATATGTATATATAAAAAATAAGTTAAGTATGCAATAATACCAACAACACACAATATCAGTTGAAGCAATTCAAATAATGTCAACATAATTTGATAATTAATCGATATATAATTGCAATTTGGCCTTTTCGGTTTTCAACACGATAATAATGAAATAACAGTCTAATGCTTTAAAATGTTATAACTTAAGTTTTAATCGATTAATTAACAATTTTACAATTTCTCATCAAATCTGTGATTCACAGTTCACATATTCAGCATTTGGTTCATGCTTCTCTGATATAATATTTTACACAAACATTAAAATTATACCACTGAGTATTTACTCGTATAAGCAATATTTCCTTTTTTCAATTAAAATAATATAAACAATATTTCTCAAGTGTAACAATATTTCCTTTTCTCTGAGAACTTCGTTTTTGATTTAAATTTAGTAAGAATAAAAATTTCAATAAGTATATCCACATACTAATAAAATAACTACAAGGTTATTAATTACAGAACCGAGTTTAAATGCTCGTTTTAATTTTCTGAACCAAGTTATGCACTTGTTTTAATTTCACAATTAAGTATGAGTTTTAATTTCAATTATTTACAACCTCATACGTATTTATTAAATTCCCAATTAAATGCCTGTTATATATAATATTTTTATAATTATTTCATGTTTGTAATTTTTGATTTTTTTATTACCCAATTTAAATATGTTGAAAATCACAAAAATCTAAAAAATAGGTGCTGTTCCTGACATATGTATTAACGCACCTTACAACCATATGCCAGTTTTAATGGAATCCCTTTTCCAACCTGGAATATTTCCAGTTTTAATGTGATTTTAACAATTGCGCTACCTGATATAAGTATTTTATGCGCGAATAACCTTATACCAGTTTTAATTAGAGATCCCTCAGATATGAGACATTAATTTTCCCTCTGATTTAAATTTAGATATTATCTGAATAAAATTAAGAAATTTATATTAAGTATTAATTAAAATTTTACATTCAACATATCATTACCTAATGCTCAATCTATTAAATTTGAAGTGTTACATAAATAAAATTCCTCAAAGGTTTATTTTGAATTGAAATTTTACATCCAACATGGAATGGGCTATAAAAACAATTCAAAATATACTACTATCTAATATGCGTTTATCAGTAGTAGTCAACGTGGAATGAGCTACTGTCGATAAAGCATATTACGAAATAAAAATCCTTACCTTATACATAATATCTGCGATGTGCCTCGTCGCTGATCAGGCGATTCTGCGGTGGTACAGGAAGTCCAACAACGTGACTTAAACAAACAAGACTAGCGTAGGAATCTTGATCTGCTCGAGCCTCTTCCAAGATGATACCGGTCTCGTCAACCGTGGAGGAAAATCTTGGGCTGGATTCCCGGTGTGTGGTGCAACCTCTCGAATTCTCTGGACCTGCTGGATCCTTGGACGTCTCCTTGGAGTCTGCTGATCTTCAGAGAGAGTGTGGGTGTTTCTCTCAAACCGATGGACCGTTTTATGTGTATCAGTGTGTTTATCGCACGTTTTAGATAACTTGATGTGGTAAATTACTGCGCGACGATACTCCTATGTCGTTTTCCCAGATAACTTGGAAAGATGTAATTTGAGTAATTAGTTACACAGCAAAAAGTTCAATCTAACGCGATAATTAACTTGCACTCGATAAAACGTAGAGATTATCCCGCCGCTGCCACCAGTGTTAAAGGTCTTCTGTTCCACACTACACGAATAAAACTCTGGAGTGATGTTAATTATTTATTCGTATTATTATATTCAATCGCAAACACAGATGCTATAATATTACAGGTAGGATTATGTATTGGAGATGTGTGATAAGTAGCGGAGCGGAATGTGCGCTCTAAGATGTATGATGGAAAATGATCTCTAAGATTTTGTTTGCATATCGGTTTTATGCAATTTGAAATATGTGGGTGTGTCAATTGGTGCCACCCTTATTTGATAATGGCCAATAACAAGGTTTGCTAACTCTTAAAATTTAACCAATGAAATACTAGAAAATGTTATAATATTTATAGTTACACCCCCTTGTATTATTTATTTATTCCTTGGAAACACTTATTGTGCAAGAATAAGCTTTCTCTTCTATTGTTAGACTTTACCCTTTTGTGTTATTTACACAATAGCTTGCGGGTGTTCAAGAATTTAACCAAACAATATTAATTGTTAAGGTTCCTGTTGCATCAATCTTTTATGATACAATATTATTCTTCAAGGACAATATCAACATTTGTCTATTCAATACTATAGACAATACCAACACTAAACTATTTAAAAATATAATTTCAAAAGAATTTCATCCTTTTCAATTTAGTCTTATTGTTACAATTTTAATTGTCCTTTTAATTTATTAGTTACATCTGCTATATTCTAGGTATCTACTCGTTGGTACTTAACATATGTACAATAAGTAATATTATATTTTCAGATGCCCCGAATTTGTTACATGCTTGGATGTAAAGCAAACTATGAATATTTGTGTTAACAGACAATCACAATGTTAAGCGGATTTTAAAAAGTGGGCACCCCGATAAACATATTGAAGATAATTAGAAAAATCGGGCATCTAAGTTCATATTTTATGCTCTAGCATTGGGCATTCTCAGAACATGTTCCAGCCAGGACCGTCGTCTCTCCAGTATTACGTAAATTACAGGTCTCTGCCGGGTGCACCGGCGCGCAGCATCATACCCAAATAAAAATGTGCTCACATCTCTTTTTGAATATGCAATGATGATATGCATAGTGTAGCTGCTGTTATTATCAACACGTTGTTTTGTTATAATATTAGTTTTGTTAGTTAAAATTATTTAGTATATTTTACTCTATTTATAATAAAAAAATATGTCTCATTATGAAAGTGAAGACAAATTTGATGAGCGCCTGAACGTAATGATTGATAGACCTCGATATTTATTTCGTCGCCCTGTGAAAGACTCGCAAAATCCATTCAGTAGTGATTAATCAACGATTTGCGAATTGACTAATCACGAGCAGTGTGTGGACTGCACAGCTAAGTGTTGTTTTAGAATATGGTTTACTTCGCATAGCGATAGATATTTACTTAAAATAGCGTTGGCGGTCGCTATGCGTAAGTATTGTTTTAGAATACGAGCTTAAGTCCTGACAAACAAAATCAGACGTCTCACTGAAACTTACTATTTATTTATTCTTTTTGCACATCATATTATATAACAGTGTAAACAAAACAATATGAAATTTAAAAAATCTAGGACGATATGCAGTGGCGAGATTATCACTATAAAGTGATTACTTCCATCTAACCACGGCATTATATTTTGTTTATTTATTATTTTTGTATTGCCTAATTCTCTAATCTAATTAATAAATTTGATTCTCATTTTTGTTATATCTTCTTAAAAAAACAATATATTTCTTGTTTGCTTTGAAAAATAAAATTTTGTTGTATGGAAAACTCATTTCTAAAATCTTTCCCGGCTGTTGAAAATATTTTTTTTTTTAAATAAATTGACATGTTTTGACAAAAAATGTTTTGTTTTTAACAACCTTGCCAAACAAATACTTCTAAGATTGTCCCTAAAGCATCTTCCATCCCTTGCAAACAAACTTCTCAAATGTACATACTCGCTTACTTGCTCCAAACATTCATCACCAAACTTTATTTCGCAAATTGCTTTATTGCACTCTTTCAAACACTATATTATTTTTAAACTAAAACAAATGTTTTTTTCCCAATATTGATTCTTATAGAGACATCTTTTGTCTTTCAAGGACATTGTCAATCTGATCGATGTGAAAAATCAATATAGCGGAAAAAAACATTTGTTTTCTAATTTAATCCTTGGACGGCCACGTTTCTGAGCATTATACCTCAACCATATGTTTTTTTTTTATTATTCTGTCCTCATTCATCCTTTCCACATTCACAACTGCCATAGTTTGTTCACCTTCATTATTGTTACTACCCAGATTTCATTTAACAATTTTCAAGGATCACACTATTACACAATCTGTCCCTCAGACTTTCACCACACATTCTTCTCAATGACTTCACTTCAAGTGCATTTATACCATTTTAATTCTCCTTCAGCTGAGTCCAAGTCACACTTGCATACATTAGTGTTGGCACTAAGTTAACCGAGTGCACCAATCTTTCAGCTACAAAAGAAATATTTCTGTTAGTTTTCCAAATTTTCTTCTTTCAATATCATATCATTCATCTCACGTAAATAGACTACCCAAATATACACATTCATCAACTTATTCCAAAATTTTATTATAATACAAGCCTGGAAGCACAACTTCTTCTCAGCCCACTCCTGGACGAAGGCCTCCTCCGTTTCCTTCCACGCCATTCGATCCTGCGGCGTCTGAATCCTGTTGACCTCAGTTTTTCGAGTAATATTATCCTTCCACCTCATTAAGGGGTCTTCCTTTACTCCTGGTATCCAAGATGTAAGAGACTTTAGGCATTTGTCATCTGGGCTTCTAGCTATGTGTCCCACCCATCTCCATTTAAGAGTTGTGACACATTGTGAATACAAGATTTGAAAAAATTGTCTACTCATTGACTTAAAAACAGTGCGTATTAAAAGAGTTACTTTTTTACTTTCTACCAATAATAAATACTTGATATATTTAAAGTTTCTCAGTTTTATAGGAATATATTTGACAAGGATGTAATTTAAGGGAAAAAACATTGTAATTTCAAAACATAATGTCTATTTATTTCAAATAAATAAATAATATTCAGTTAACATATATTTTATTGTATTAGTCATACAGTTTTTGTTCAATACACAATAAGAATATTATATCGTGTTGCATATTCAAAAAGAAACATGTGCACACATTTGTATTTAGGCATACTCTTTTAAAACTGTTCATTAAGGCATTAAAATTGTAGTTTGGACTTTTTATTGACATATGATATTATTCTTTAAGCATTGAATTTTAATATTTGATACTAAAAATCACTTTATAAAATGGTTATGATGTCATTATGAGCAGTTTAATCTGGTAATGTCAAAATATTTATGAATTCACATGTTCCTTTTTGAATATGCAACGACGATATGTTATGACACATGAACCAATCAAGACTACATCTGAAATGCTACAAAGACATCAAATCAAAAAAGCTATGTAATATAATAAAAGCTGTGATGTGATATAGCATGTTTGAAATGAAGAAAAATGAATATATTTATAATAGAATACACACTGTAATTACAACATACACAGAATGTACGCAGCACAGAGTTAAATATAATAAATAATTTTGGGTTAGCTGGAAGAACTATACCCTCTGTATATTGATTTAAATTTATTTTTAGATAAATTTGCTTGTAATCAATGTACAAATAAATAAAATATAAACATTTCAAGTGATGACAACAAATATACCATCACGTTATATCCCAAATGGGGTAGAGAAAGAGTAAAGTTTAATTTATCGACCGACGGTTCTTGGTGGAAGTTCATATTAATAATTTTTGAATTGAGTTATTATCGTGTATCTTCAACCATATTATTATAATTTTGAGCTGCTGTGGACGGTCAGACGATGCTATTATTTTAATCTATTGTTTTCTATTTGTCACATACCTAACTTGTAATGAAGGTTCAGTTTGGTTTTGCCTGACGATCAGAGCGGAAGTTCTTGAAAGCTGGTTCGCAAGAATAAATAAAGTTAATAGTGGAATAATTATATATTTTGTTTCATTTTAAAAATTATTAGAAGTGAAAGAGAATGTGACGTAATATTAACAAAGAAATTTTTGTAAATTCTGACATTATTGTTAATTCTTTAAAAAATACTAGTAATTGGAAATCACGGCATGAAAGCTGAAGGTAATCATTTCCAGGCAGTTGGCCCCCGTGACACTGAAGCTCCTCTCTGCAAATTTGGAAGTGTTTGCCCTGTTGGGTTCTACAAGTTTGTTGTGGTGGAAGATGAGCGCTGTGGTCGCCTTATAGAGTTTCGTCGATGGGACAGAGCTCAGTGAGGTATAGATGTGCTGCGCCGCTCAAGGCTTTATGAACCGTGAGGCACAGTTTGAACTCTACTCTCTTTGGGATTCTCAGCCAACGTAGCTCCTTAAGCAATGGTGTGATGTGTCAGCGCTTATTCTCTCTGTAAATGGTTCCAGCAGCAGCATTAAAGGCTATCTGGACAGTTGAGAAGGATTCCAAGAGCTAAATAATATCCAAATATAACCTGTAAACGAAACATTATTTAATAAGGGAAAATAATGTGAAATTTGTGTAACACAAGTAAAAAGTATTTGTAATTTCTTCTCCATTTCTCCCTATTTTATGCTAGTCTACATTTAAGAAAAGGACTCCCACCATTTACCCCTGGATGTTTCAAGAACATCAGTTCTAATATCATCCAAATTCTGCTAGCATCTTCACTACTACCACTACTACACCATTATAGCATATCTCACAATTGGGGTGGCCAGCAGACCAGCTGCGTGTAATAAACTTCCAAGGTGTCCTCTTCATGCCAACAAAAATTTAGGAAAATGTGTGTCTGGCGTGAACACATAAATACTCCATAATTTCGAATTATTTTTATGTAGATATGTAGTATTTATTTTTTTAAAAGTTCATGTATAGCAGAAATTCACCGAATTAAAGAGACCAATGTCCCATCCATCCTGAATGTTTAAAATTTTTGTTGACATGAAGAGGACACCTTGGAAGTTTATTACATGCAGCTGGTCTGCTTGCCATCCCAGTTGTGAGATATGCTATAACGGTGTAGTAGTAAAAAGAGGCTAGCAGAAATTGGATGATATGAGAACTGATGTTCCTGAAACATCCAGGGGTAAATGGTGGGAGTCCCTTTCTTAAATGTTGACTAGCATAAAATAGGGAGGAATGGAGAAGAAATTCTAAATACTTTTTGCTTGTGTTACACAAATAATACATTATTTCCATATCTTGTAATGGTATACAGTGAACGACAATAATAATAAAAAAATACAACTATGATCATCAATTTATATCTTTTCCTAATGGGTACTACTGGATAACCTATTATAGAAATTAACCTTTAATTCTACGTACGTACCACAGTTCATATCATCATTTGATCCATATAGGTGTCTCTTGGTCGGAATTTAGCATTTCTGCCTTTGGTCTTGCCCTCCTCGAAGGTGATGAGGGTGCCTGATGTTATGGCCAATCCAGTTGAGTCATTGTAGAACAATAATGTAGTTTTGAAATAATATTTTTCACTCATCTTCTTATAGCCCGCTAGACTAGAATCTCGAGGGTCCGAAACCATGTTCTTTGCGTCGCCTGTTACAGGATGGAGGCCTTGTATATCTCCAATGAATGAGAATATAGGACAGTGGTCAAATAAACAACACATTCACTGTTCACGACATAATTCCACAATGTATTATTCGATTTAAAACTAGTTTCACAACTACACTTCAAAACAAACGACTCCGACAAAACTAACAAACAACACCAAATTTTATTTGCGTAAAAAACACAGCAAGATAAAAAAAAAGTATTGGAAATACACTAAAATAAATATTATTCTAAAAAATAAACAAACTTGCGTCGCACATAAAGTTTAAAAGGTGGAAAAATACTTTTAGATTGCTAAAATGTACCTCCATAGCAATCTTAAGTTTTGACAGTTGTTAGATTGCGTTTAAGACGTCTATTAAGATTTGACCTTGGCAATGTTGTGTCAAGAGTACCGATTTCATACAAATTTTAAGATCTTAACGAATTTTTAAGACATCAAAGTAGATCGGTCTAAAAGTTAAGATTTAGATCGTGTTCAAAAGTACGAATTCGCCATTTTAAGATGCAAACAAGATTAGATCGTATTTAGATTGTGTCGGGAGTAGGGCTGCAGATATTTCGATCCACTAAATATTTTCTTACAAATATATCACACTCGAAAGATTTTTAACCGCTGTGAACTATTTGATGTTTCTTCAAATTACTTGATGTACTAAATATTTTTGAACAAATATTACACACGAACATACTCATTTCTAATTTATCTCTCGCCTTCTTCATGTTCATATCACCAACATTTTCGCATAGCATTTTATCCTTTCATGAGCTTGATTACTAGTATTGTTCAGAATCTGAGTATTCGTTTTTATGTATTCGTTATTCAACTTAACTCGAAGAACTAAATCCTCAATGCCAAATCTGTTCGGTCTTTTTCGTTCTTTTGGGAAAAATTACATTAAAGTACTATATTTTCAAAGAAACTAAGGTTTAACATCGCGTGGCAAATAAAGTCACGAACGAGATTTAAATCTTCGTGTGTTTTTTTTTTGGAAAACAAAAACCTTAGGTAAGATACTCTATTTTCAAAGATACTAAGGTTTCATATTGCGTGTCAAACGTTGAGAACGAGAGTCTTGGATTTCAATCTACGTGTTATTATTTTGGAAAAAACGTCATTGGAGTATTCTATTTTCAAAGGAATTAAGGTTTTATATCGCGTGTCAAATGTAACAAAAGAGATTCAAAGATTTAAATCTTTCGTGAAGTTGTTATGGGAAAAATACCATTAGAATACTCTATTTTCAAAGAGACTAAGGTGAAAATCGCGTGACAAATTCCACGAACGAGAACGAATGTTAAGAACGAATTGTTTTGAAGAACGATGTCTCAAGTACCGATTACTGAAAAACAACTGGATTTACCAATACTATTGATTACTTGTACATGGTTTACATTCTGTAAACGAAGATGTACTCGCTGCTGTCGCATTGTAGGCTCTCTCACATTCAACTTTTATATTATCAGGTTCATGAATATCAATATCACTCCACGGAACTGTATATCCAATGTCAGAGTTATCTTCCTCCACAAGTTCACGCTTGACTTTGGAATTAGCCAAAAACACATCCGTGTTTTTATCTTCTGTTACACACTTTTTAATATTACACAAGACGCCTTCAAAAAGTTTATCACCGCTGTGAATTCTTTTATGAGATGCCAAATTATAAGAAGTACTAAACTTTTTTTTACAAATATTACCCTCAAAAGGTTTTTCTCCATAATGAACTATTTGATGTTTCTTCAAATTGCTTGATGTACTGAACATTTTTGAACAAATATTACACACGAACATACTCATTTTTAATTTATCTACTGTCTCCTTTATGTCCATATCACGAACATTTTCGAATCGCATCTTTTCCTTTACGTGAGCTTGTTCCCTTGTACCTGGTTTAGGCTATGTTCACATGGCAAAATTTTAACGCGCGTTTTTGAATCGCGCGTCTAGTCTAGAGATCCTTAGATTTACCATACAACCGTTCACATGAACGCGCGTTAACGCAGCGCATAGAGAAATGTTCTCAAGACGCGCGTCTTGATACTAATGTAAAGTCCGTTAGCTGTTCACATGAGCGCGCGATTTCATCACGATTCGGCATATTATTTTTGCATTTTTGTTAATTTTCGTAATATTAAAATTCCCAACATGTGTGTTGCTTTATATTTCGCATTAATAATTATATTTTTTGTTAGTTTATTTATTTATTTTTCCCGTAAGTATGTATTTTGGTATCTTTTTATATGTATGTATTATATTTACAGTATGTATTTTTATATCTATTTCTATGTATATATTATTTATTCATAGTTCATTATTATTATTATTTATTAACTACTTAAAAGAGTATGTATTATATATTTATGGTTTAGATTTTAGTTTCTTTGCATCATCTTAAAAACTTCATATTTTTTTTATTATATTAAAGTTTTTATCAGTGTTTTCAATTAGTTATTTATAGGTATTAGGTTAATCTGATTTTTGTAAATTTTTTATTCAATATTTCGGAGTAACCCCTATAGCTAACATGACATATTATTATTATTCATATCTCATTTATTTAACAAAATATTATATTCTACTAACATTAAATAACAAAAACCATAAAATATTATTATTAATATTAAAATTGTTTTTGCAGTGAAATGACTGAATCTGAAGATATTGACATCGACCTACTAATTGATAAACCAGTTGTGATGGTACTCTCGCAACGCGCGTTAGCGCTCGTCATGTGAACACACGTTCACATGTAACGCGCGTTACATGTGAACTTAGCCTTACACTTTATAAGCGGGGAAGATGTAGCGCCCACTGCCACATTGTAGGTTGTCTCACATTCAACTTTTATATCAGGTTCATGAATATCAATACCACTCCACGAAACTGTATATCCAATGTCAGAGTTTTCTTCCTCCACAGTTTCTCGTTTTACTGCGACATTCGCCGAAA
This sequence comes from Athripsodes cinereus, assembly GCA_947579605.1. Taxonomy (NCBI): domain Eukaryota; kingdom Metazoa; phylum Arthropoda; class Insecta; order Trichoptera; family Leptoceridae; genus Athripsodes; species Athripsodes cinereus. The sequence goes on along the minus strand of OX388325.1, from coordinate 9,461,206 downwards.
AGGTATCCATGTTATTATCCTTGATTACACATTTTTTAATGTCACATAAGACACCGTCATCCTGTCGGGCATCTGCAATGTTGTGTATACCGGCATCGGTTCCTTCCATCATGCCTCACACCAATATTGCAACAAAATATGACGTTTTATGAGCATTGAACTCTGGTTACCCCAAATATAATATAGTGTCTTAATTTGTCAATTATAAGTTGATATTCTTCTTAAAATTTTGCACACACCGAAACGATACGCGCACTCTTCTCGACATACCGCCAAAGACAATAATAATAATAATAAATTGTCTTTTCTCTTTATGTACAACCAGTGCTGCCAACATACATAGATTTTGAAAAGATATTCAAACTAAAAAAAATACGTAGATTCAGGAATAAAGTTCGTAGATTTTACAAATCATTAAAGATCCCGACTTTGTACTTTTAGTTGATATTGTGAACATTGAAAAACCCTCCGGCCACCCGGATTTTGCAGAAGTCAGAGACTTCGATTTATCCGATTCTTATTTCTTCACTACCAACTATGAAGAACTATGTACTTTTGGTCCATTTGGGTATATCACGAGGGTTGCTATTTAAGTTTTGAGATACACAAGTAAAAACAAATATTTATAATCGAAAATAGCTTGATTGTTTTGCAAAATATTCTCCACGAAGATCAATCCACTTTTGCATGCGTTTGAACCCATTTTTGAAGCTCTTTTGCCAGTTCGATTGAGAAACCTCCAGAACATGTGATTTGAACGCATCAATCGCGTCTTCAAGCGTCAAAAAACGTTGACCTCACAATTTATTTTTGATCTGCGGGAATAAAAATAAACATTTAGTGCCAAATCAGGATTGTACAGCGGATGACCCATCAATGCGAGGTTTTAAATGCTCAAAAATGCACTTGTACGAGCTGATATATGTGAGAGCTTACATTATATCGTGGTGGAGAATAGTTCGTCTTCTGAAATTGGTTTCCCTAATTTTTCCAAACACTGCTGGCAAACAAATTGTGGTGTACCATTCAGAATTCACCGTTCTTCTTTACTCTAATGGAAAGGTAGCGATATGTCCAATTATTTCGAAAAAACAGGCGACCATTTGCTTCGTGCGCGAACAAATTTTGTTGTATTTGGCTCATCTTGAAAGACCCATACAGGCGTTTGTTGTTTAGTTTTGGTTTCATATGCATAGATCTATGATTCGTCGTCTTATCACGATCTTATAGACGTCTTTTGAAGCACCACGATTGATTTGTCATCATTTGTTTGCAAAAATCGACACGAGTCTTTTTTTGAACGATTGCCAAACTATGCGGTATCCAGCACAAAAAAATCTTTTTGATACAGAAGGACGTCTACGCCATCAGGCAGCTGTATAAGCCATTAATTTTTCCTCTTCCAATTTTCATGGGTAAAAAATATTAAATTTTGATAATTTGTTTAAATAGGTACATTATATTTATATTGAGTGTTTAGTATTAATGATAGTTAAAATGTTATTTCTTGTAAACAGAATACAGTTTATATTAATATTACCCACCCCCTACCTTCACGCAAGTGTTACTTTTCTAGGAGGGTAATATAAAAAAGAATATGCACCAAGTTAGACAATATTATTTATTGTAATGATATATACTAAACTTATACATATATATATTTTCCTGACAATACAACTTTTTCTTAAGTTAATTACGCATGTTCTAGAAACAAATTTACTTTTCAACTAGATTTTAATCTGTTCTGAAGCTATAGTCCATTAAAAGTATTAACAAATGAAATACAGATCCCTCTGAATTATAAAACAATTCTGTATTTGTCTAAACACACTCAAAAGTTTTTCTATCACTGACTATAAATATTTTTGTTTTATGAATGTACTGTAATTTTTCTCAAACAGATATTGCACTCAAAGAGATTTTTACCACTGTGAATCCTTTAAGTGTCTTACTAAATTAAAACTGATTATTTTTTTCATTCAGATATAACACTCAAAAGGGTTTTCACCGCTGTGAATTCTTTTGTGTCGCCAAATTAGGAAATTGATTTAATTTCTTCATACAGATATAATACTCAAAAGGTTTTATTAGCGCCGTGAATCCTATTGTGTCTTGCCAAAGAAGAAGAATCAATAAATCGCTTCATGCAGATATTACACTCAAAACGTTTTTCACCACTATGAATTCTTTTGTGTCTTGCCAAATGTGAAGACTGTTTAAATTTCTTGATGCAGATATTACACTCAAAAGGTTTTTCACTACTATGAATCCTTGTGTGTTTTCCTAAATCAGAAGACCGATGAAATTTCTTCAGGCAGATACTACACTTAAAAGGTTTTTCACCGCTGTGAATCCTTTTGTGTATTGCCAAATCATAAGAATGAGTAAATTGCTTTGTGCAGATATTACACTCAAAACATTTTTCACCACTGTGAATCCTTGTGTGTGTTACTAAATTAGAAGACCATTTAAATTTCTTCATGCAGATATTACACTCAAAAGGTTTTTCACCATTGTGAATCCTTTTGTGTATTCCCAAATCATAAGAATGAGCAAATTGCTTTGTGCAGATATTACACTCAAAAGGTTTTTCACCACTGTGAATCCTTTTGTGTCTTGCCAAATGAGAAGACTGATTAAATTTCTTCATGCAGACATTACACTCAAAAGGTTTTTCACCGGTGTGAATCCCTTTGTGTCTTACCAAATGAAAAGACTGTTTAAATTTCTTCATGCAGATATTACACTCAAAAGGTTTTTCACCACTGTGAATCATTTTGTGTCTTGCCAAATGAGAAGAATGAATAAATTTCTTCATGCAAATATTACACTCAAAAAGTTTTTCACCACTGTGAATTCTTTTGTGTCGTACCATAGAAGAAGAATCATTCAATCGCTTCATGCAGATATTACACTCAAAATGTTTTTCATCACTATGAATCCTTTTATGAACTTTTAATGCACCAGACTTATTAAATTTCTTCATACAAACATTACACTCAAAATGATTCTTACGATTGTTTACCCTTGTCACTTCATTTTTCACATCGAGAGTAGAGTTGCATTTCATTTCCTTTGCATGAGTTTGAATGTTTGTATTCTGTCCACACTCTGTATGCGCGAAAGACGTACTAGCCGCTGTCATATCGCTGGCTCTCTCACATTCTGCCTTTATGTCGGGTTCATGTATATCAATTTCACCATACGGAACTGCAGACCCTATGTCAAAGTTTTCTTCCTCCACAGGTTCACGTTTCACTTTTGTATTCATCAGAAAAGCTTCGATATCGTCTTCCTCAGTAACACATATTTGAATGTCGCACACAATGCATTCATCTCGTTGGCTGTCTGTAATGTTTTGAACATCAACACCGGTTTCCTCCATGTTACACAACTGACATAATTATATTATATTAATAATATATTAATATTTCCACTTTCATTTAGAAAATCTATAAGAGGCTGTCGTTAACAGAAGCTATCGTTCGAAACGTCATATTTAAATGTCAAATCTTTGAAAACGTTTTCATCAGTGTGACCAGATTTTATTTTACAAAACTACCGCTTGTGGAGGTTAAAAACTACCTAAAGCTTATTAACTACATGCTTCAAAATTGTATGGGAATTTGAACTCTTCGGTTTTCTTAAAAAAAATAATTCTTTCAGTACACACCTTTCTCTACAATTTTGTACCGACTATTGTTTATTTCAATACCAGATACCTTACTTTTTTCTACAATGTACCGACCATTATTTAAGTTAATACCGGACACTAAAGATATTACGGTTTTTATTTTCTACCCCCCCCCCCCTCCACCGTCACCAAATTTCCAAAGTGGTATAGGAATTGGAAATATTTTAAATACTCCTCAGTTTTCTTAAAGAATATTAATATTATTACTCGAATCATCAAGTATCCGGTACTTTTACCGAATACCCGATACTTTATCTACCGATTCCCGACCAAGCTGTTGTGGGTTCATTGAAATATCAAAATCTACCAATGATTTCAAACTAAAATTAAATTAAAAACAAAAACTACTAAACACTGTTGCTAATGCCTCGAAAACTACCAAATCTGATCACGCTGGTCTTCATTCGACAGACAGTTATGCCCGAGTTTCACTATCCAATTGCACTCGGACCAACTAATGTCACTTGTACGAGTAGATCGTATAGGAGTGTACTTGGATGTAGGTTTTCACGTTCCAAGTTTATCTGCGTCCAAGTAGCATAATATTTTGTGTCTTGCACAATCAAGCTGATGGCGACTGATTTGTTGATGCGAGGCATAGATATTGTAGCTGATTTATTAAAATGTTTGAAGTGTGAAATCATGAAAGGGAAAAAATCGAAACATGTAAATATTTGGACTCTAAAATTGATTTTAAGACGTAACAACTGGGTACTTCAAACACTTTAATTTAAGAAGTTGGAAAGGAAGATATAATTACACGTCTTTAAAAAATAATTTGCAATTAAGCAGCCTAAAATTTTAACACATATGTAAGTATTAGGTACAAAAAACATAATATTTACCTCAGATGGGACGGTAGTACCGAAAACGTTATAATTTTTTAAACAGTGTCAATATAAATATATGTATAATGTTTCAGTATTAAAATGGATTTCCACGCTCGAGAAATTGCTCGAAAAATGCCGCCATCTTCAGAAGTGTGAAGATGACGGTAGCACGTTCGCCGAAAGCTAGAGTTTAAAATCACCACACGGAGATCTCGGAAACCATCGAACAAGATGTTAATGATCGTAAAAACCTAAAGAGTTAATCCCCGTTTTTGTTTTTGAAGGAAAATCACTTTTACTGCACAGCATATTTTTGCTTAAATATGAATAAAGTGTGCAGAGTCTTGTTATTATATTATAAACTAGCAGTGCGCACCGGCTTCGCACGGGTAGATAGGTATTAAAAAAAAGTGTTAGTAAGGATCCCTATTTTTCTTTAAATATAATATAGCCTATCCCAAGAAACCATTTTTGTCGCTCTCTAGGCGCCGATTCGAAACGGCGATAACATTTGCTTCAAAAACAATCAACATTTTAAGTTCCCGTTACAAAGAAATTATGAAATGTCGACTAAAAATGGGGAATAAATGTCGAAACGACGTTTCAAATCAAAATCGAAACAACGTTTCTAGACGTGTCTACTTTCAAATGTCATGGCGAGGAATGATCTAACCTCAAAATGTTTAACATCATGATTTTAATCATGGATGCGGGAAAACATCAAACAATTTGTCGATTCACTTTGAACATACATGAAGTATAAATACTATATCTGTGGGATATTAACCTAAAATTTCCCTGCAAGGCTTGCTTTGTCGAGTAAAATAGTTAGATAGGTCCAATTATTTAGTGCGCCTCTATAATTTTAGAATGTTAACTATAAAATTTGTTTTAATAATTAATTGTAATTGAACAAAGAATGTTCCTAGCAGCTTCTAATTATACAGGTTTTTCTCATTATTGTCAGTTATGACTTCTCCCACTAAGTTTTATCAAAATATGTGTCATTTAAAGGAGTTTTATATGATATTTAAATAAACAGATAACGATATATCGTCATACAATCTATTTTCATCAATATACTTATATGATTATCCAAAATGGAGTTGTAACGACGTTTCGAATTCGCGTCTAAATGGTTCGAAACGTTTGTAATCGTTTCTTTAGTGTTTCGGCGTTCTATATTTGTCAAAAAGGAGTCTGCGATTCTCAAAGTATTTTTGTTTCTAATAAATCAAATGTTTTTGTGTTAACACTTTGGAAATTCATTATAATTAAAATGATTTTAAAAACACTGTATAATTTCCAAATTAAATTTATTCACCTCAAACGTTTTCGCCAAGGCTTCTACTTGGCATCATCAGGAGGACTAATTAGTTAAAGTTCATATTTAGTGAGTATGTTTTCTATTACTAACTTATACTAAGGGTGGGGGGGAGTTTGAAGGTGGGGGAGAAAGGGCGGAGTTGAGGGTGTTTGATAAGAGGGAAGGAGATGGGTATATCAACAAAGGAGATGCATATGGTATTTGGATATTCACCAAATTGTTCTTGTTTTTATGGATTTCAAGAATCTCCAAGGCATTTAATTTGCTAATCTTAGACTCGGAGTGCAAGACCTTAGTACCTTGCATGTCAATAGAATGATCATGTTGTATACAATGGTCTGCAATCTCCGAGTATCCGGATAACCCCCTGAATGCCCTGTTATGTTCCTGAATGCGAGTTTTAATTGCTCTACTTGTTTGGCCTATATACTTCATATTACAATCCTTACAACTAATACAATAAACCCCACTATTATCTATATTATCTACCCTATCCTTATGATTAAAAAGTAATCTACTTATGTTATTATTGGTATAATATGCACATTTAATATTTTTATTTACATGTTTATTTACTATATGCGAGATTTTACCTAAATATAAAACTTTTCTCCACGGTTTATTATTATTTTCCTTGCAATATGGAGCATAAATGTAATTTTTAAACATGATGTGTTTTTGTTTTTTACATAAAATTTTATCAATTATGTGAATATCGTATCCATTGTTCCGGGCAATACTTTTAATTACATTCAGTTCTTTGTTGAATTCATCCTTATCTAAGGGTATATTCAACATTCTGTGGATCATAGAGTTAAATGCGGCCATTTTATGTGACACTGGATGACAGGAAGACGCATGAATTATATTGTCAGAATATGTGGGTTTTCTGTAAATCCCAAATTTGAATTTACTATTATTAATACTTATATTTAAATCTAAGAAACAAAGTTTTTTGTCCTTTTCAATTTCTAATGTAAATTGTAAGTTTTTATTAATAGAGTTCAAGAAAGTTAAGAAAAGATCTAATTGCCTCTTACTGCCAGTCCATACACAGAATATATCATCCACATATACATTAAATATACATTTTAACAATGGATTTTTTGATGAGAACAGAATTTCTTCAAAGTGATCCATGTATATTTCACTAAGTAATGGCGACAATTGATTGCCCATAGGTAATGAGTCATTAATTTTATAGAACTTGTCATCAAACTTGAAATAATTCTGTTCCATGCAAAGTTTGGTTAAATTTATAATTTTAGTAGCTGTATCAATATCAACATTTTTAGAACTTAATTTATCTCTAAGAATATCAATTACATCTGTTACAGGTATATTTGTAAATAAATTCTTAACATCAAAAGATACAAGTAGTGAGTTCTCGGGTGGTGAAAGATGATGTAATTTACTTGATAACTTAAGATTAGCAAATTAAATGCCTTGGAGATTCTTGAAATCCATAAAAACAAGAACAATTTGGTGAATATCCAAATACCATATGCATCTCCTTTGTTGATATACCCATCTCCTTCCCTCTTATCAAACACCCTCAACTCCGCCCTTTCTCCCCCACCTTCAAACTCCCCCCCACCCTTAGTATAAGTTAGTAATAGAAAACATACTCACTAAATATGAACTTTAACTAATTAGTCCTCCTGATGATGCCAAGTAGAAGCCTTGGCGAAAACGTTTGAGGTGAATAAATTTAATTTGGAAATTATACAGTGTTTTTAAAATCATTTTAATTATTTTTGTTTCTTTTTAAGCCGATATATTAATTTCAATTAATACGCTTACTTACAGTAGTAATATCGGTTCCCGATTTTTGGCGAGCTCATATATTAGAAGGTATAAATATTATTTTTCTAATGTAGCCTCTGAATTATCAGAATTATATTTGTACCCTATGTACATTTATTATGTCACCCGGGGATAGTGTAGCTTCCCAATAGTAAAAGAATTTTTCAAATCGGTTCAGTAGTTTCGGAGCCTATTCGGAGCAAACAATCAAATGCAAACAAAGAATGCAATTAAATATATTGATAATATTTTCTTGAAGGTGATTTAACTAACAAATAAATTTACTTTTATGTCTTACTAAAGTTATGTACCTAATTAGTTTAGTTTAAAATATCACACTGATTTTTGTTTTCTTAGTGGAATGTATTGTTTTCTTGTTGGAATGTATTGTTTTCTTGTTGGAATGTTTTATTAAAGTAGATTCATAATTTAAAATTATTGAAATAGAAAATAAGTATAATAATGGCAGTTAATCATAAGGTTATTATAAGTTATAAAATTAAATGTTATCTTTATAACTTGACTAAATAAATAAAAAACAAAATAAATATTTCCTCTTTATGTATAAGTAAAGATATAACATAACATACATAGACGTTTCGCACAGATCGAGCTAGTCCCAAATTTAGATGAATCTTGTATCATGGGTACTAACGCGACGATACACACAAACATTGCACTAAACACATATACATGTAACACCCATATCCAGGACAATTTGAAAAAGGTCATTCCTCTATCTGCCCTGGCCGGGAATCGAACCCGGGACCTCGTGACTCAAAGGCAAGAGCGTTACCTCCGCGCCACATCGGCCGACTATGATTAAAACATTTAACACTTTCATTAGTGGAAGAATATTTTTTAACAAAGTTTCTTTTTAACCATGGGGTCCCAGTTAAAAATAGTTCTCATACTATTTTCTATAAGTTTCAAGTATCTCACTGTTAAAGGCGGTTATTCCTTAAATATCACACAGAAGATATACAACATATTCGATTCAGCGATGAGGTATGCTACCCATCCTGAACTTGCAGTAATCATGTGGAATATGTCATGATGGTAGGAGCCAATTGTGTCACTCCTCCCACGACATTCCTAGCACTCTGATGTAGTCATTATAGAAACGATGTATTGTGAATGAGGGACGTCTATGCCATCAGAAATGAAGGATGTTCTACTGGCAGCTGTATAAGCCGTTAATTTTTCCTTCTCCAATTTTCATGGGTAAAAAATATTAAATTTTGATCATTTATTTAAATAGGTACATTATATTTATATTGAGTTTTTAGTATTAATGATACCTAGTTGAAATGTTATTTCTTGTAAACAGAATACAGATTAAATTAGTATTACTCACCCCCTTCCTTTACGCAAGTGTTACTTTTCTAGTAGGGTAATAACTATAAGAAAGAATATGCACCAAATAAGACAATATTATTTATTGTAATGAAACATACTAAACTTATACATAATATAAATATGTTTAATAAACTTATACATAATATAAATATGAAAAGACTGTACATTTTTTGTGTTTCTATACTTTTCCTGACAATACAACTTTTTCGTAAGCTAATTACGCGTGTTCTAAAAACAAAATTACTTCTTCACAAGATTTTAATCTGTTCTGAAGCTCTAGTTCATTAAAAGTATTAACAAATGAAATACAGATCCTTCTAAATTATAAAACAATTCTGTATGTGTCTATACACACTCAAAAGTTTTTTATCACTGACTATAAATACTTTTGTTTTATAAATGTACTAAAGTCACTAATTTTTCTCAAAGAGATATTGCACTCAAAACGTTTTTCACCACTGTGAATACTTTGGTGTATTGCCAAATGAGAAGATTGTTTAAATTTTTCATGCAGATATAACACTCAAAAATATTTTCACAACTATGAATCGTTGTGTGTATTGTCAAATTAGAAAATGAGTAAGTTGTTTCATGCAGATATTTCACTCAAAACGTTTTTCACCGCTGTGAATCCTTTTGCGTGTCACCGATTGATTAAATTTCTTCATACAGATATAACATTCAAAAGGTTTTTTTAGCGCCGTGAATCATTTTGTGTCTTGTCAAATGTGAAGACTGTTTAAATTTCTTCATGCAGATACTACACTTAAAAGGTTTTTCACCGCTGTGAATCCTTTTGTGTCTTGCCAAAGAAGAAGAATAATTAAATCGCTTCATGCAGACATTACACTCAAAAGGTTTTTCACTACTATGAATCCTTGTGTGATTTACTAAATCAGAAGACCGATTATATTTCTTCAGGCAGATACTACACTTAAAAGGTTTTTCACCGCTGTGAATCCTTTTGTGTGTTGCCAAATCTGAAGACTGTTTAAATTTCCTCATGCAGATATTACACTCAAAAGGCATTTCACTACTATGAGTCCTTTTGTGTCTTGCCAAATAAGAAGAATGAATAAATTTCCTCATGCAGATATTACACTCAAAAGGTTTTTCACTACTATGAATCCTTGTGTGTGTTACTAAATTAGAAGCCCATTTAAATTTCTTCATGCAGATATTACACTCAAAAGGTTTTTCACCACTATGAATCCTTTTGTGTGTTGACAAATTAGAAACATGTTTAAATTTCTTCATGCAGATATTACACTCAACAGGTTTTTCATCGCTGTGAATTCTTTTATGGCTTGCCAAAGAAGAATAATCAATAAATCGCTTCATGCACATATTACACTCAAAAGGTTTTTCACCGCTGTGAATCCTTTTGTGTCTCGCCAAATGAGAAGTCTGATTAAATTTCTTCATGCAGATATTACACTCAAAACGTTTTTCACCACTGTGAATCCTTTTGTGTATTGCCAAATGTGAAGACTGATTAAATTTCTTCATGCAAATATTACACTCAAAAGGTTTTTCCCCACTATGAATCCTTGTGTGTGTTACTAAATGAGCAGATCGATTAAATTTCTTCATGCAGATATTACACTCAAAAGGCTTTTCACTACTATGAATTCTTTTGTGTCTTGCTAAAGAAGAAGAATCAATAAATTTCTTCATGCAGATATTACACTCAAAACGTTTTTCACCACTGTGAATCCTTTTGTGTATTGCCAAATGAGAAGACTGATTAAATTTTTTCATGCAGATATTACACTCATAAGGTTTATCACTACTATGAATCCTTTTGTGAATTGCCAAAGAAGAAGAATAATTAAATCGCTTCATGCAGATATTACACTTATAACGTTTTTCACTACTGTGTATCCTTTTGTGTATTGCCAAATGAGAAGGCTGTTTAAATTTCTTCTTGCAGATATTACACTCAAAAGGTTTATCACTACTATGAATCCTTGTGTGTGTTACTAAATTAGAAGACCGTTTAAATTTCTTCATGCAAATATTACACTCAAAAGGTTTTTCAATACTATGAATCCTTTTGTGTATTGCCAAAGTAGAAAACCGTTTAAATTTCTTCATGCAGATATTACACTCAAAAGGTTTTTCATCACTATGAATCCTTTTATGAACTTTTAATGCACCAGTCTTATTAAATTTCTTCATACAAATATTACACTCAAAATGATTCTTACGATTGTTTACCCTCGTCGCTTCTTTGTTCACATCGAGAGTAGATTTGCATTTCATTTCCTTTGCATGCGCGAAAGACGTACTAGCCGCTGTCACATCGCTGGCTCTCTCACATTCTGCCTTTATGTCGGGTTCATGTATATCAATATCACCATACGGAACTGCAGATCCGATGTCAAAGCTTTCTCCCTCTACAGGTTCACGTTTCACTTTTGTATTCATCAGAAAAGCTTCGATATCGTCTTCCTCAGTAACACATATTTGAATGTCGCACACAATGCATTCATCTCGTTGGCTGTCTGTAATGTTCTGTACATCAACACCGGTTTCCTCCATGTTACACAACTGAAATAATTATATTATATTAATAATATATTAATATTTCCACTTTCATTTAGAAAATCTATAAGAGGCTGTCGTTAACAGAAGCTATCGTTCGAAACGTCATATTTAAATGTCAAATCTTTGAAAACGTTTTCATCAGTGTGACCAGATTTTATTTTACAAAACTACTGCTGGTGGAGGTTAAAAACTACCTAAAGCTTATTAACTACATGCTTCAAAATTGTATGGGAATTTGAACTCTTCGGTTTTCTTAAAAAAAATAATTCTTTCAGTACACACCTTTCTCTACAATTTTGTACCGACTATTGTTTATTTCAATACCAGATACCTTACTTTTTTCTACAATGTACCGACCATTATTTAAGTTAATACCGGACACTAAAGATATTACGGTTTTTATTTTCTACCCTTCCCCCCTCCACCGTCACCAAATTTCCAAAGTGGTATAGGAATTGGAAATATTTTAAATACTCCTCAGTTTTCTTAAAGAATATTAATATTATTACTCGAATCATCAAGTATCCGGTACTTTTACCGAATACCCGATACTTTATCTACCGATTCCCGACCAAGCTGTTGTGGGTTCATTGAAATATCAAAATCTACCAATGATTTCAAACTAAAATTAAATTAAAAACAAAAACTACTAAACACTGTTGCTAATGCCTCGAAAACTACCAAATCTGATCACGCTGGTCTTCATTCGACAGACAGTTATGCCCGAGTTTCACTATCCAATTGCACTCGGACCAACTAATGTCACTTGTACGAGTAGATCGTATAGGAGTGTACTTGGATGTAGGTTTTCACGTTCCAAGTTTATCTGCGTCCAAGTAGCATAATATTTTGTGTCTTGCACAATCAAGCTGATGGCGACTGATTTGTTGATGCGAGGCATAGATATTGTAGCTGATTTATTAAAATGTTTGAAGTGCGAAATCATGAAAGGGAAAAAATCGAAACATGTAAATATTTGGACTCTAAAATTGATTTTAAGACGTAACAACTGGGTACTTCAAACACTTTAATTTAAGAAGTTGGAAAGGAAGATATAATTACACGTCTTTAAAAAATAATTTGCAATTAAGCAGCCTAAAATTTTAACACATATGTAAGTATTACAAAAAACATAATATTTACCTCAGATGGGACGGTAGTACCGAAAACGTTATAATTTTTAAACAGTGTCAATATAAATATATGTATAATGTTTCAGTATTAAAATGGATTTCCACGCTCGAGAAATTGCTCGAAAAATGCCGCCATCTTCAGAAGTGTGAAGATGACGGTAGCACGTTCGCCGAAAGCTAGAGTTTATGTGGTATTCTCACTTTGGCGAATATCGCTAGGGCACCAAAATATCGCCAGCCATTTGAACCGTGTGAACAAAATGACAGCTAGTCTGAAACGATAAAAATCAGTAGAAACGATATCGTCTCGAGTTGACCACCTTCCAACTTTCTCGGGCGATCGAACGATTTGCACATGCGCAGATATGCGCGGCGTTTGTGTCTATGGTAAAAGCTTTATAACCTATAAATTTTATAATGTTTCCCGCTTCGTGACAGCTGTTATCTTTTTTGTTGGTTTGTTTCCTTAATTAAAAGGCGCCTTATAACCTCTACTATAACATTTTCGACTAAAAATAAACACTTCGCGATCTCCATCTCGACGCCATTTTGAAAACAGTGTCAAAATCAAAGCGCATCTGACAGATCGTTTCTATATCGGTGGACTTGTGTGAACAGGTGTGACGATCAATGGGCGTACGGCGAATTTTGTTTTTTCGCCTGGCGTTATATTTTGAAATTCGGCTGGCGATATTCGCCAAATGTGAACACCCCATAAAATCACCACACGGAGATCTCGGAAACCATCGAACAAGATGTTAATGACCGTAAAAACCTAAAGAGTTAATCCCCGTTTTTGTTTTTGAAGGAAAATCACTTTTACTGCACAGCATATATTTTTGCTTAAATATGAATAAAGTGTGCAGAGTCTTGTTATTATATTATAAACTAGCAGTGCGCACCGGCTTCGCACGGGTAGATAGGTATTAAAAAAAAAGTGTTAGTAAGGATCCCTATTTTTCTTTAAATATAATATAGCCTATCCCAAGAAACCATTTTTGTCGCTCTCTAGGCGCCGATTCGAAACGGCGATAACATTTGTTTCAAAAACAAGCAACATTTTAAGTTCCCGTAACAAAGAAATTATGAAATGTCGACTAAAAATGGGGAATAAATGTCGAAACGACGTTTCAAATCAAAATCGAAACAACGTTTCTAGACGTGTCTACTTTCAAATGTCATGGCGTGTGAGGAATAATCTAACCTCAAAATGTTTAACATCATGATTTTAATCATGGATGCGGGAAAACATCAAACAATTTGTCGATTCACTTTGAACATACATGAAGTATAAATACTATATCTGTGGGATATTAACCTAAAATTTCCCTGCAAGGCTTGCTTTGTCGAGTAAAATAGTTAGATAGGTCCAATTATTTAGTGCGCCTCTATAATTTTAGAATGTTAACTATAAAATTTGTTTTAACACTTGGTTACTACTCAAGGGTCAAAATGACCCTGCAATATTTGGAAACATTTTTTTCCTACAATAACTCTTAGACAACCCCACTTATACTCTCGTGTATTCTCAGCATTGCACATGTTCTAGCTCATGGTATTTGTATTCAGCCACCTTTTTCAAATTTCGCGCCATAACAACAGTGACAGGGTCATATTGACCCTTGAGTAGCATTGGCGTCAGTAAATGAAAATTATTTGTTTTAATTTAAATTGTTCAATTATTCTTCTAGTACCTATTTTTAGAATTAACAATTTATCAATTTGCCATTGGAGTACCTACATGTTTTTGTTGCTGTAATTTTATTTGATGTCTGTACTTACACTGTTATTTTGTTTGATGTTTTGTACTTCTGTTTAGGTAAAGTGTAGAGTCTTGATTGGTTTACGTATTATAAATATTTATTGTTGTTGTATTATAATGTGAGATACATTGTATGACTCTTGTTACAATAAAATAATATTGTGAATGCCTGGTTTGATGATAGTGGTTTTATAGAGGAAGATATTTCCGCAAATTCAGGTGCTTCAACTTCTGCTTTCTCATCCTTACCTTTTACACCATGAAGTCAAATAAAAGATAGATTCCAAGACAATTTATACCACATAAAATAAGAAATTTATAACACAATTTACACCACAAAAAAGATACCCTGGCAATTGCGTATGATGACATCAAGGGTGTTGAAAGTGCCACTGCTTGAAAGATCTGTTCCAGTTGTTACTAATGTTGTATTTAAAAGGAAGCGTTGCAGTATTTTCCCGTATAAAAAAATTCGGAAAACTTACAGTGTTTGTTCTTCTTGTAAAATTCCAATTCGCAACACATGTTTAAACATTGTATGTCCAAACTGTTTAGATAACAAGTAATTGTGTGTCATTTAATTGCAAAGTATATATTTTTCAATAAATAGTGTGTTTTATTTCTATATTGCTATTCATAAACTAAAAAAATAAAAGTTTTATGGGAGGGTCAGGATGACCCTTGAGTAGCATTCGTGTAACATTTATTTTTGAGTAGTAACCAGTTACCGGGTTAATAATTAATTGTAATTGAACAAAGAATGTTCCTAGCAGCTTCTAATTATACAGGTTTTTCTCATTATTGTCAGTTATGACTTCTCCCACTAAGTTTTATCAAAATATGTGTCATTTAAAGGAGTTTTATATGATATTTAAATAAACAGATAACGATATATCGTCATACAATCTATTTTCATCAATAAACTTATATGATTATCCAAAATGGAGTTGTAACGACGTTTCGAATTCGCGTCTAAATGGTTCGAAACGTTTGTAATCGTTTCTTTAGTGTTTCGGCGTTCTATATTTGTCAAAAAGGAGTCTGCTATTCTCAAAGTATTTTTGTTTCTTTTTAAGCCGATATATTAATTTCAATTAATACGCTTACTTACAGTAGTAATATCGGTTCCCGATTTTTGGCGAGCTCATATATTAGAAGGTACCTATAAATATTATTTTTCTAATGTAGCCTCTGAATTATCAGAATTATATTTGTACCCTATGTACATTTATTATGTCACCCGGGGATAGTGTAGCTTCCCAATAGTAAAAGAATTTTTCAAATCGGTTCAGTAGTTTCGGAGCCTATTCGGAGCAAACAATCAAATGCAAACAAAGAAT
The DNA here is from genome assembly GCA_947579605.1 of Athripsodes cinereus. Lineage (NCBI taxonomy): Eukaryota > Metazoa > Arthropoda > Insecta > Trichoptera > Leptoceridae > Athripsodes > Athripsodes cinereus. Next base: position 9,445,405 of record OX388325.1, on the reverse strand, counting down.
GCAATTAAATATATTGATAATATTTTCTTGAAGGTGATTTAACTAACAAATAAATTTACTTTTATGTCTTACTAAAGTTATGTACCTAATTAGTTTAGTTTAAAATATCACACTGATTTTTGTTTTCTAAGTGGAATGTATTGTTTTCTTATTGGAATGTATTGTTTTCTAGTTGGAATGTTTTATTAAAGTAGATTCATAATTTAAAATTATTGAATTAGAAAATAAGTATAATATATATATAATGAGTTACAATCCACTGGATTGGTCTGCAACGAGTTTGGTTTTTCTTCTCCATTCGTCTCTATTCTCAGCCAGTCTTTTTAGCCCTACGTATGAGCCACAGTTCATGTCTCTCTTCAGTTGGTCCATATATGCGTCTCTTGGACGGCCTCTGCCATTTGTCCCCTCGGTCTTACCCTCTGCGATGGCGATGAGTAGTCCTGGATGCCTGATGTTGTGGCCAATCCAGTTAGCTCGTTGTTGGCTGATTCTCTTAAGGAGTTGCCTTTTTTCGCCTACCCTGTTTAATACTTCTTCATTTTCGACGTGCTCCGACCAATGGATCTTGAGCATGCGTCTGTAGCACCACATCTCAAAGGCCGCCAACCGTCCGCTTTCACTCTTGCTGATGGTCCATGTCTCACAACCATAAAGCAGAATGCTCCATACAAAGGCTTTAGTAAGATTCTTCCTTACGCTTAAGTCAATATTTGGGGATTCCAATATCTTTGATTTTTTGTTAAAGGCAATCCTTGCCTGGTTTATTCTGCTTACAATTTCCGATTTGGAGCGTCCATCCTGGTTTATTCTGCTGCCCAGGTACACGAACTCACTTACTTGTTTGATGCTCACTCCATTTATGGCAATGTTCGCAGTCGCTTCCTCTCTTCCGACGACCATACATTTTGTTTTTTCTTTATTTATTTTCATGTTGTACTTTGACAACAGAATGCTTTCCATTTTTCCTAAGGCTTCGTTCAGCTCCATCTCGGAGTCTGCGAGCAGTGCTATGTCGTCAGCATATCTGATCATGTCGACCTTTTTCCCATTTATTTTGACTCCTGTCCAGTTCTTCATTTCTTCTCTCAGGTCATCAATGGCTCGCTGTATATAGCAGTTAAAGAGAGCTGGCGACATTGAGCATCCTTGTCTTACGCCTTGTTCGACCCTTGCTTCTGCGCAGCTCTCTCCGCTTTTGATCACAGCCATTTCGTTCTTGTATAAGCTCCAGATTGCTCTTCTGTCTTTATAACTCATTCCTATCTGGTTTAGAGTGTTAAAAAGTTGTTCCCATTCTACTTTATCGAATGCTTTTTCAAGGTCGATGAATGCTATATATGTGTTTTTATTAATTGTTATTCTCTTTTCTAGAATAAGTCTGAGACTCAGGATTGCATCTCTTGTACCAGTCTCCTTGCGGAATCCAAATTGATCTTCTGAAAGTGTTTCGTTTATTTTATTTTCCGCCCTTTTCATTATAATGTTGGTGAGTATCTTAGAAGCGTGTGATATCATGCTTAAGGTTCTGTGTTGTTCGCACTTTGTCGTGCCTGCCTTCTTAGGAAGCGCTCGTATCAGACATTTGGCAAAGTCCTCAGGTAGCTCTCCTGTGTTGTATATTTTGCAGACGAGCTTATACAATGTATCAAGCATGCCTTTTCCCGCGCATTTAAGCAGCTCTGATGGAATCAGGTCGATGCCTGGTGCTTTGCCGTCTTTCAACTTTGCTAATGCAATATCAAATTCACTTCTTAAGATGTCATCTCCATTATTTTCTACGTCATATTCTGCTTCCAGCGCTTTGCTTTCCTGGAGTATGTTCTTTCCTTTGTACAATTGTTCTAGGTATTCCTTCCATCTTTTGACAATCAGTTCGTCCTCAAACAGCAGTTTGCCGTTTTTATCTTGTATAGCACATCGTGGCTGTGTTTTTTCATTGAAGAAGTTCTTTACTTCAGAGTATGCGGTTTCGAATTTCCTTTGTTTTATATTTCTGTTGATATTTTTGCATTTTTCTTGCAAATAACATTCCTTTTTCAGCTTGGATTCTCTGTTAATTTTGTTCCTGAGGGCTTTATATTCCTTTTTTCCTTCTTCTGTTTGAGAATTCTTTAGCTTCCTTCTTTCTTCGATCATTTTTAAAATGTCGTCTGTGATCCATTCTTTCCTAGCTTGCGGCTTTCTTTTCTCTAAAACCTCGTCTGCCGCTGCGGTTATTTTCTCTTTAATTTTCCCCCATACTTTATCTACATTATTATTGCTCTCAAAATCGCATATATCAGTTTTTTCGTCGTATTTCTCTTTTACTTCCTTTATTTTTAGCATCTTTAGGTCCCATCTTTTTGTGGTTCTCTTCTCGAGCCTTTTGAATTTCAGTATGGTTTCCGCCACAACCATATTATGATCGCTATCAATGTCCGGACCTGCATAGCTCCTGCAATCTTTAATTTGATTCCTGTATCGTTGACGCGTAAGAATGTAGTCAATCTGTGATCGAAATCTGTCTCCGGGAGATTTCCATGTATAGCGATGTCTATAGTGGTGTTGAAACCAGGTGTTGGCTACAAACATTTTATTTTTGGCGCAGAATTCAATGAGCCGGTTACCTCTATCATTTCTAGTGCCCAACCCATATGCTCCTACGACTGATCCCTCCCTTTCTTCCCCTACTACTGCGTTCCAGTCTCCCATTACAATAACATTTTCCTCGGCTTTTGTGTCATCTAGCAATTTTTGGATGTTTTCGTATAGAATCTCAATTTCTTGGTCGCTATGGCTAGATGTTGGCATGTAGACTTGGATCAAAATTGTGTCTACGGGTTTGGTATCTAGTTTGACTAAAATAATCCTACCTCCATAGTGTACGTATCCCTTAACCCTCATACCCAAGTCTTTACTTAACATTATTCCTACCCCTCCCTGTCCCGGTTTACCCTCTATACTACCACTATGGATTAGACGAAAGTTACCTGTCCACATATCTCCCGGGTTAGGCCACCTCATTTCAGAGATTCCTAGCGCGCTTAGTTTCATTTTAGTCATTTCTAATTTAAGATTGTCTAACTTACCATTTTGCAGCAGAGTTCTGACGTTCCAGGTTGCGTACCTTCCTTGTGTGCTGTTTCGGTTTCTTCTCACCTCCTCTCTTTTGTGTGTATTCTGCTTAATGACAAGATCTAGAGCAGACCCCACCCGGAGAGCCGAACGGGGGTCTATTTTACCTCCGGAAGATTTTACTAAAGATCTTATCATTTTCATAATTCGTTGGTACTTTGGGATGCTGCTAGAGCCTTTAATGTGGTAGCTTCCCTTGCATTCCACATCCTCATGCCGTTGACCTCGAAGGTTCCTCCGCCTTTGAAGAGATTTTAGCTCCTCCGGGCAAGAGAGTGCCCTTTCCAACATCTTCCGTTAAGAAGGGTTGGTTGTTAGCTTATACCGACCAACAATCGGTCCCTGTCTACTGCGTCGTTTCTTTTGACGCTGCCCACCTCCAAATATATGAAGGAGTGGAGCAGGAGTTTCCTATAATGGTAGTTAATCATAAGGTTATTATAAGTTATAAAATTAAATGTTATCTTTATAACTTGACTAAATAAATAAATAAAAAACAAAATAAATATTTCCTCTTTATGTATAAGTATAGACATAACCAGTGGCGTAGCTAGGGGGGGGGGGCAGGGGGGGACATATGTCCCCGGGCGCCGCATTAGGGGGCGCCAAAATGAGTATTAAAACTATTTTTTTTTATTTTATTTTGATGCAAACAAATGTATCCCAAATACGTTTACCATCAGATTGAATTTTGGAGTTCCACAAATATCTTCATTACTAAACAGTTGGCAAACACGATTTTGGCGCCCCTTTGAGCATTAAGGGGCGCCATTCTACTCATAAACAAAATGACACATCCACCATACAGGATTACTGATGGCGTTTTTTTTTTAACAAATATCAGTTCGGGTTCAAATATTATTCTTCATAACTGAAAGTGGCATCTGGTTTTAACAATTATACAGGTTGGATAATTTCGAGTCGAATATAGGTGAGTGCAAAGAAAATAGTATAATACTTCACATTAGTTGAAAAGAGATTATGTTGTCATTAGATAGAAATGTAGCAAGTAAGTTGTTGTTTTAAATAATATTTTAAATCTAGCAAATTTTTCGGTAATTATATTTTATTTTACTTGCGAGAAAAAACAACATTGGAAAATTTTCATTACTCATCACAATATCATCACTGTTATTGGATTATCGTGTAAAAATTGTTAATATTATTTGTTTTAACAACTTACGCATACATTTCTGAAAAAGTTTTTACTCAACATTTTTAACAACATTTCATTTAACCCCCTAAAAAGACCATGTCCATTCCAGTCATGTATTATAAGTATATTTTATTTTTTTATAAAATTTTAACTATACGCGGTGGCAGAATTGCCATCCACACTTCTCAGATTATACAACCAGATAAGTACATAAGTCTCCATATGATCAGTCATGATTATACAAAAACTTAACAGTCTAATGCCGAGAAAAATTCACTTATCCAGATATAGAGGATATCAAAGGATTAGGCTCAAAACGCGGGTTCAAAATACCAGCATTGTGCTTGAAATATCTGTGTTCAAAAATTTTCTTACAATATTACAAGTATTTATTATAATATATTTTTGAATTTTAATATATAAATTTACCGGTGAATCTAATTCTTGCTAATTATTTATCAAAAATTTCGGAGTTACCCCTGTAGCTGACATAACTAATGATATTGTGTAAACGGACCTAGAATACCAAATATTTTTTATTTCTCCTGCTAGTTCTGTATTTTTACGTATTTTTTCTGCGACAGTTGTTTGTATATTATGCGTATTTGGGACAGGGATGTCTATTACATAGATACGTAATTTTATTTTGTTTATCATGTAATACTAAATCGGGTGTATTATGATGTATTTGTCTATCTTTTATTATTGTTTTATCATAATAATAGTTTTGATTTTCTATAACCGGTTCCGGGTTGTATTTATAGTATGGTATTATATTTCACGAGTTTATTAAATTTTGGTGTATTATTTTTGCGACATGATTATGTCTATAAGTATGTATATTCAGTTTGAGCGAGAGTAGAACATCTCGAAACTATATGTTGTATTGTTTCCGATTTGGCCAGACATTTCCTACATGAATCGTTAGTTATATTTTGAGTTTTTCTAATGTATTTTTGGTCATTTTTTGTATTTGTTACTTGATCTTGAATAGCCAGTATAAAATCCTCGGTTTACCAATACAATTCCCCAATGGTCAACCATCTGTTTGACGCATATTTGTCAACATGATATTGGCTGAGATCATTGAAGTGCATGAAGCATGAAGTTCTTTCGTACCCCAAGATTCTAACAAAATATTTAAATAGTTTATTCGCTTACCTACTGTTTCGACATTTAAATTTAATGATATATGATTTTTGTCGGCCTGAATTATAATTTTATGTAACATAGAATTATTTTGTTTATTTTAAAAAAATGTTTTAAAAGATTCAATTTGATCATTATGTAAAGAGGAAATGTTAACAATTCCTCTTCCTCCTATACTTTTAGGCAGAGTCAACCTTTTTTTCGCGGAATTTGGATGGTAACATCTATTTTTTGTTAAATGTGTTCTTATTAATCTTTCTAATTTATTTAAATCTGTTTTTGACCATTTTATAGTGCCAAATGAGTATGTTAATAACGGAATAGCCCACGCGTTTATTGCTTTTACTATATTTTTGGCTGATAGATCACATTAAAATATTTTATTTAATCTATCTTTAAAATCATTTGTTAATTTATTTTTGATTTCAGTGTGATTTAGATTTTTGGATTGCGGAAAACCTAAGTATTTGTATACTTCATTATTATTAAGATTAATTATTTTATAATTTAAAGCTATGTCCTCTGATATTCCAAAATTATACCTTTTTCAATATGTAAAGTTTTACATTTATCTGGCTGAATTGTTTACAATCGCATAGAGAATTATTAGTCTATAGTGTTGTGCAATTCTCAAGAAATTATTTATTGGAGAATTATGGTGCATTTTGAGGCAAATATATTTTTTGTTGTTCATTTTTACAATAAGGATATGGTAATGTGTAAAAGAATATACTTAAAAGACTAGTTTTTAAAAGCAGCAAATATAACATAGGAAAATTGATGTTTTTCAATTTTAAGTAAAGTTCATTTTTCACTTATTAGTTACTAGTTTTTGTAACCCGGCATCGCTCGGATTGAAATAAACAGATAACCGACAAATACATGAGTTATTGAAAAAAAAAATACAGTAAGCGTTCACGTAAATAAAAGTAGTAAAAACCTCTTCCCAATGAAAAAACTTGAAGTTTGACATCCTACATGCCCATTTAAAAAATGGTAGGTACCTGCATGGAAAAAGTATTAAAAACCTCTGATTTGGGCCCAAATCAGCCCCACGAAGTTTTGGACGGATCAGGTTGTCAGGTATTGGGCGAAAGGTTATAATATTTTTGGGAAAATTATGGAGAGAAATTTCTCTTCTATCAATGGAGAAATTTGTCGTTCCTGAGAAATTTATTTTGAGAATTTTCTCTTCTCAGATCACTATTAGTCTGTATTCTATTTCATTAAAACACCAGATTGATGCTTCGAAAATGAACCATATGAATAGTAAAATTTCAAAATTTTCTTGGGAGCTACGCAAAGGGGCGCAGATTTTGTGCCATGTCCCCGGGCGCAGATGACCCTAGCTACGCCACTGGACATAACATAACATACATAGACGTTTCGCACAGATCGAGCTAGTCCCAAATTTAGATGAATCTTGTATCATGGGTACTAACGCGACGATACACACAAACATTGCACTAAACACATATACATGTAACACCCATATCCAGGACAATTTGAAAAAGGTCATTCCTCTATATGCCCTGGCCGGGAATCGAACCCGGGACCTCGTGACTCAAAGGTAATGCGCGTTACCTCCGCGCCACATCGGCCGACTATGATTAAAACATTTAACACTTTAATTAGTGGAAGAATATTTTTTAACAAAGTTTCTTTTTAACCATGGGGTCCCAGGTAAAAATAGTTCTCATACTATTTTCTATAAGTTTTAAGTGTCTTACTGTTAAAGGCGGTTATTCCTTAAATATCACATAGAAGATAAACAACATATTCGATTCAGCGATGAGGTATGCAACCCATCCTGAACATGCAGTAGTCATGTGGAATATGTCATGATGGTAGGAGCCAATTGTGTCACTCCTCCCACGACATTCCTAGCACTCTGATGTATGTAGTTGTAAAGATCTTTAACAAACTGATGATAAATAATTACAAACACACAATAATAGTTCCTTTTAATGTTTTTATTAAGTAATTCTTAATTGTACACACATAACTTATATTTTCGCACCCACGCTATCTGTCGCATTCTTTTGTCACACCTTCTCCATAGAGTTCACTTTCATGCCATAGATCACGCATTCACTGACATTCATGGTTCCTAACACTCGGCCATCCTATATTATCTTGGTCTCTCAAGATACATTCATCTCACTCACATACAATAATAATCAAAGCTAATAAATAATAATCAAGTTTAATATAATTCAAATTCTTGCAAATATCTTGGTCTTCTACGCTGTCTTTTCTCTGATCTTGACTCCGTCTCATTTTTCTTAGGTTCCTCATTTTCATCTTCTTCTGATTCAGTCTCCTTCCTTTCAAGTTCTATATCATCTTCTTTTTCTGGTTCTGTCTCATTTTGTTCAAGTTCTATATTGTCTTCGTTTTCTGGTTCTGTCTCATTTCGTTCAAGTTCTATATTGTCTTCGTCCTCCTTGTTGTAATTTTTCCACAATTTCAATTGACTAACATGCGCTGTGGTACTATATTTATCATTACACAAATTTAACAGTCTGTATGTATCACTGGGCAATATTTCTCCTACTGTATACGGTCCCTTAAATCTCTGTTGTAATTTTGTAGACTCTCCCGTTGCCACTGCATGTCCCTTCATATATACAATATCTCCAACGTTAAACTTCATTCCCTCATATCTACGTTTATCATACTGTTGCTTGTATTTCTTTTGCTCTATTTCAATATGTTTTCTCACTTCTTCTCTCAACTCTTCTGGTAGTCTATAGGTCTCATTATTACAAGTCAAATTTCTCATCTCACCATCTTCAAATCTTGGTATGTAACCATATAACATTTCAAACGGTGTCTTATCAGTTGTTTTATTTATACTGGTATTAATTTGTCTTTCTAACTTACTTAGATGTTTGTCCCAATCTTGTCCATTTTCATCCTCTATTGAAGATTGCATCATTGGTAGTAGGGTTCTGTTTAACCTCTCTACTAAACCGTTAGCTTGTGGGTGTCTACTGGAATTTAAAGTATGTCTTATTCCATATTTTGAACAAAATTCTTCAAATCTTTTGGATGTAAAGCAAGTTCCACGATCACTTATTATTCTTCCTGGTGACCCATATGTGTTTACAAATTGTTCCATTTTTTTAATTGTTGGCTCAGTTTTGGTGCTGCTCACTGCTTCTAATCTTACAAATTTCGTTAAATTGTCTATTATTAGTAGAACATATTTATGGTTTTTCTTTGTTGTTACAAATGGTCCCAAATGATCGATATGAATAATTTGAAATGGTCGTTTTCCTGGAGGTATAGGGTTTAAGTATCCAGCTTGTTTTCCTGATTTATTCTTGGATAATATGCATTCTAGACACATTTTTATGTGCCTCTCTATATATCTCTTCATATCAGGGAAGTAATAATAGTTCTTCATTTTTCTTAGAGTTTTCTCAGTTCCAAAATGTCCTTCTAAATCATGAAATCTTATTACCAAAGTTTTCCGCATAGAATTTGGTACTACATACAATTTGATTTCTTGGTCTTTGTTTTTCACAATTTTATATAAAATTCCATTAATTAGTTTGTAATCTTGTACTATGCGTTTTTCACTGTTATTCATTTTAGATTTATTTTTCAAAATATCTATCTTACTTTTTAACTGTTCATCTGAATATTGGAATAATATTATTTCTTCTTCACGGGTAACAATGGTGTATACTGACAAATTTTCAAAAATTATTTCTTCAGTATCCTGAGTGCACAATTCAACTGGTGCTCTGGACAAGGCGTCTACGTGTCTCATCGTTTCTCCTCGTTTAAATTTTATGTCATAATCATATTCACTAAGCAAGTTGGTCCATCTAACGACTTGGGCGTTAGTATTTTTATTCTTGTGTAAGTAGGTAAGAGCTTGACAATCTGTTACTATGGTAAACTTTAAATTTATTAAAAACATCCTTAGTCTTTCTACTGCCCACACCATAGCTAGCAACTCTAGTTTACTCGAATGGTAAGTTTGTTCACACATAGTAGTTCTTCGACTAATTGCATATACTAAATGTAGTCTGTTTTCGTCATCGGATTGCAACAATATAGCTCCAAGCCCTTTGGCACTTGCGTCAGTATGCAATTCAGTGATTTTAGCCTTTGGATTATATATTTTTAAAATAGGCTTTGACAATAAAGCGTCCTTGACTTTCTGAAAGGATTTCTGTTGTTCTTCCTTCCACACAAAAGTTTCACTCTTCTTAGTTAATCTTGTCAATGGTTCCACTATTTCGGAAAATTGCTTAACAAATCTTCGGAAGAAACTTGCGAGTCCCAGAAATCTTCGTATTTCATGTACATCATTCGGCGTAGGAAAATTGTCTATAGCATCTAACTTTCTTGATCCAGGTTCCACTCCACTGGCTGATAACTCGTATCCCAAGTATTCAACTCTTCGTTTACCAAACTCACATTTTGTTAATTTTAGTGTTAATCTTGCGCCTCTCAGTCGCTCGAACACAAGTCTTAATTTGTTCATCATGTCTCCCCAATCTTTTGCAGGTATCAACATATCATCTAAATAAAACAAAACAATCTCGTTACGTAGTGGTTCCAAAACTCTCTGCATTAGTTTGGAAAAGTAAAATGGTGCATTCATCAGACCAAACATGGCTCGTGTAAATTCTCCGGTCTCATCTGTTGTTATGAATGCTGTCTTCTCACGACTCTCTTTGGACAATGGCATCTGTAGGTATCCATGGGCTAGATCTAGAGTAGTAAAAATTTCGCAACCTCTCAATAATTCTATCTGATCATCTAGACTCGTCAGAGGAAAGTTCATACGTCGTGTCTGCATGTTTAAACGTCGATAGTCTACCACTAATCTGGATTCTCCTGTCTTCTTCTTTACCAGCAATACTGGACTAGCATATGGCGATGTAGTCTCTTGTACAATGCCTGCATCTTTCCACTCTCCAACTATTTGGTTAATTTTGTTTCGATCATCATTGCTTGATCTATATGGTTTGCAATTAATTGGACTACTACCAGGCAATTCTTCGATATTCATTTCTATCACATCTGTTTTTCCAATCTCGTAGATGTTTTTAGCTACACAGTCTCGGTATTCATTAATTAGGTTGAGTAGTTCAATCTTCTGGTCCATAGTGACATTATTTTCAATATTCAACTCTTCTAATTCTATATTTTCTTTTTCTCTAGTTGTAATCACACTATTAACTTGCTCAACTGTCAACAGTCTTTCTTTAATCTTTTCTCCACGCTCAACTTTCTTCTCATTGTCTTCTAGGTTCATAATTGGTAAATACAGTTCTTCACCGTTCATATCTACATTAACAAACATCATGTGATGACCTCCCACATTTTCTCCCTCTCGGATGGTAGGTTGTATTGAGGAGTTCTTGACTTTTAAGGCAATGTCTTTTAAGGGGTTATCACGTCTGTATTCGAATATAAGATTATCATCCAATTTCATGTACACAATTTCTGGTAGGTCTGTATATGTTCTGCCGATTATTATATCTGTAGGCTGAGTATCGTCTGGCACTATCAGCATTCTAATTCCTCTTGCTTTCACTCCGTCGATGCTTACATCTGTTAGTATTTCACCGCTCGTCTTGACAATGTTTCCTGAATTTCCAAATCCTCTCAACTCTGTATTGGACTTCTTAATCTGGTATCCACCATTAATGGCTGCTGTTGCCTTCATAGTACACTCACTGCTTCCTGGGTCTATCATGCATATGTAAGTAGATGTATCCACTATGATTTGTTTTATATACTTGGATATTTGATTATTTTGATTACTTACAACCATTTTCATAGGTTTGGGCATATTACAGTTCCTTTGTGTGTGATCTCGACTTCCACATTTGTAACAATTTATTTCTCTCTTCTCTTTTGTACAGTTTCTTGCTAAGTGACCAAAATCATTACAATTGTAGCACTTATATTCCCCCTTCTCGTTCTTGATTGGTGGTCTGGGATCCTTTTTGTTGTAGTCTATTTCTGATTTCTTTTCATTATTGTTGTACTTCTGCTCGAATCTTTTTGTTTCCCTTTTAATCTCATGCGGTGGTTTCGTTTGTCCATCTCCAGTCACTGTCCTTATTCTATTCACCCTATTTTGTACTGTGCTTTCAAACTTTAATATGTCTTTGTATATATCATTTTCATTTAAGTGTTGTCGCGCTAAAAGGTGGTGTGCCAAATCTTTTGACCATAGTCCTTCCACCAACATTGTCTTGAAATCTTCAAACGTTAATTGTATTGTTCTACATAAATAAGCCTTTTCATGGAAGTAATCTGATACGTCTTCTCCTTTCTTTTGCACTCTGGCGTTGGCAGCTCTCCATCTCTCAACAGAACTCTTCTGCCCTGTGAAAGTTGCTCGAAACTCTTTCTCAAACTCTGACCAAGTACTAAAGTTACGCCCTCCCAACCAAAATTTAGCTGCTCCCACAAGACGGGTCTTGGCTGCTTCCAATTTAAAAGTGTCTGGCCAACTATGAATATCCCCCAGGCTGATTATGTTATTCACCCAATTTTCAGCTGATTTTAATTTTTAATTTTAATTTTAATTTTTATCTTAATAACACACATACACAACAAGTTTTCACACGTAGCACAAGTTGCTTGAAGAATTACACACGTTTTGATTAATATCGGGTTAATATCTCACTTCTGAATTGTAAAGATCTTTAACAAACTGATGATAAATAATTACAAACACACAATAATAGTTCCTTTTAATGTTTTTATTAAGTAATTCTTAATTGTACACACATAACTTATATTTTCGCACCCACGCTATCTGTCGCATTCTTTTGTCACACCTTCTCCATAGAGTTCACTTTCATGCCATAGATCACGCATTCACTGACATTCATGGTTCCTAACATAGTCATTATAGAAACGATGTATTGTGAATGAGGGACGTCTACGCCATCAGAAATGAAGGATGTTCTACTGGCAGCTGTATAAGCCGTTAATTTTTCCTCCTCCAATTTTCATGGGTAAAAAATATTAAATTTTGATCATTTATTTAAATAGGTACATTATATTCATATTGAGTGTTTAGTATTAATGATAGCTGAAATGTTATTTCTTGTAAACAGGATACAGTTTAAATTAGTATTACTCACACCCTTCCTTTACGCAAATGTAACTTTTCTAGGAGGGTAATATAAGAAAGAATATGCACCAAATAAAACAATATTATTTATTGTAATGATATATACTAAACTTATACATAATATACATATGAGAAGGCAGTACATTTTTTTGTGTTTATATATTTTCCTGACAATACAACTTTTTCTTAAGCTAATAACGTGTGTTCTAGAAACAAATTTACTATTCAACTAGATTTAATCTGTTCTGAAGCTATAGTTCATTAAAAGTATTCACAAACGAAATATAGATCCTTCTAAATTATAAAATAATTCTATACACACTCAAAAGTTTTTCCATCACTGACTATTAATACTATTTTTAAATGTACTACATTCAGTAATTTTTCTCAAACCTAGACATTGCACTCAAAGGGATTTTTACCACTGTGAATCCTTTTAAGTGTCTTACTAAATTAGAAGTGATTAAATGCAGATAAAAGTTTACAAAAATACTACACTAAAAAGGGTTTTCACCACTGTGAATCCTTTTGTGTGTCACCAAATTAGAAAATTGATTGAATATCTTCATACAGATATAACACTCAAAAGGTTTTTTTAGCGCCGTGAATCCTACTGTGTCTTGCCAAATCTGAAGACTGTTTAAATTTCTTCATGCAGATATTACACTCAAAAGGCTTTTCACTACAATGAATCCTTTTGTGTCTTGCCAAATGAGCAGACCGATTAAATTTTTTCATGCACATATTACACTCAAAAGGTTTTTCACCACTATGAATCCTTGTGTGTGTTACTAAATTAGAAGACCATTTAAATTTCTTCATGCAAATATTACACTCAAAAGGTTTTTCACTACTATGAATCCTTGCGTGTGTTACTGAATCAGAAGACCATTTAAATTTCTTCATGCAGATATTACACTCAAAAGGTTTTTCACCGCTGTGAATCCTTTTGTGTGTTGCCAAATTAGAAGACTGATTAAATTTCTTCATGCAGATACTACACTGAAAAGGTTTTTCACCGCTGTGAATCCTTTTGTGTATTGCCAAATGATAAGAATGAATAAATTTCTTCATGCAGATATTACACTCAAAAGGTTTTTCACCACTGTGAATCCTTTTGTGTCTTGCCAAATGAGCAGACCGATTAAATTTTTGCATGCAGATATTACACTCAAAAGGTTTTTCACCACTGTGAATCCTTCTGTGTCGTGCCATAGAAGAAGAATCATTAAATCGCTTCATGCAGATATTACACTCAAAAGGTTTTTCATCACTATGAATCCTTTTATGAACTTTTAATGCACCAGACTTATTAAATTTCTTCATACAAATATTACACTCAAAAAGATTCTTACGATTGTTTACCCTCGTCACTTCTTTGTTCACATCGAGAGTAGAGTTGCATTTCATTTCCTTTGCATGAGCGAAAGACGTACTAGCCGCTGTCACATCGCTGGCTCTCTCACATTCTGCCTTTATGTCGGGTTCATGTATATCAATATCACCATACGGAACTGCAGATCCGATGTCAAAGCTTTCTCTCTCCACAGGTTCACGTTTCACTTTTGTATTCATTAGAAAAGCTTCGATATCGTCTTCCTCAGTAACACATATTTGAATGTCGCACACAATGCATTCATCTCGTTTGCTGTCTGTAATGTTGTGTACATCAACACCGGTTTCCTCCATGTTACACAATATCTTTTAATATACTATTATTATATGACAATATCGCCTAAAGCAGGGTTTACACTATCCAAGTACACTTGTACAAGTATACTTGGATGGCTTACTTGGACGCTACTTGGATAGTGTAAACAGGTGATCCAAGTGTACTTGTACAAGTAGCCGCCATCCAAGTCAACTTGGACGAAACTCTATTCGTCCAAGCTGACTTGGACGGTTTTATAAGAACAAAATGGCGCTGACTAAAAGACGGTGTAACGAGCGCGAAACTTTCAGGTTCGTAGAATTATACGAAGCGGACAACGTGCTGTGAAAAATTAAAATGAGCGATTTATGTTTTGTTTAATGAATTTGATGAACTCATTTCATGTTTTATCTTCTTTTCTACAGATTTGTAAACACGCCGATATACTTGTAGCATTCGCATACTTCGTTAACCAGATATTTATGTAATGTCTCATTATGTAGTTTTTATGTGAAATGACTGTTTTGCTAGATTAATAAATAAAATAATAAGAATAAAAAAATATTTTTTCTTATAATATTTTTAAATTAAATAATTAAATTATTATTAAATAATCAAAATTAATACCTATTCTTTCAAAAGTTTTATATTGAACACCGTGGAACTCCATTTTAATACTGAAAGATAATACATTTTCTTTTAAATTGACACTGTTTATATCCTCATAAAATTTAACAAAGATGTTTTCTGTACTACCGTCCCATCTGCGGTAGCTATTTATTTATTCATTCATGAAATATATGGCTTAGGTACATCTTTTTACAATCAACATTATCAAGAAAATTAGACAGTCTTCAATTACAAAAGATAAAAATTATCAATAAAAAACAATGTTTGGAAATAACTAGCCCTTTTTATGTTTATTTTATTTATTTAAACATTTCACGAGTAGGTACATTTTTTTCATTTTATATTATAGTATATCAGATTCCGTTGAGCACCCGGTAAAGAATTGGTCTCCCACTCTTCTCCGTAAGTTTTCAAGTGTCCTGTAAAAGGCAGGCTACTGAATCGTAAATTATTTCTAAAAAGTATTTATATCTTCCTTTTCTACTTCTCAAATTAAAGTCATCACATCCGAGTCCAAATATTTTCATGGTACGATTTTTTTCCGCTACAATCTCTACGCCTTGCAACCAGAGATCAGTCGTCGTTATCTTGATTGCGCGAGACACAAATGCTACTTGGATGGGAATTTCAACATGTAGTGTAAACCGGCATCCAAGTGCACTATGATGCGATCTACTTGTACAAGTACACTTGGTCCAAGTGTACTTCGATAGTGTAAACCCGGCTTAAAACCAAAATCTTTGCTTATAAACCATAGACACGTCGCTATGCACAAGATGTATAAAGCGCAGTTCACATGCTCCGTATGTTGTTTCTTAATATCAATAATTATTATTGCTGAGACAATTTCATTGTTATTTTTTTACTTTTTTGGTGACTTTTAATATAACTTGCTGTGTCTTAATCCATTATGCATATGCTTACCTTATATTATGTATGTAAATCTTCTACTTGTAAATGACTCGAGCCGTGAACAAATAATAATAAATAAAATCCTTCTAAGACTTCCGCAGGCATAAAAATTCTCATAAAACAAAATGGGTGGGTATACCTATATGGAAAATAATGACTAAATTATCGACATCACGGCAATGCGATAATTTCACATCTCGTCCAAACTTTGATTCAAGTTTTCAATGTACCTGCACAGGTAGTTAGAAATTAATGATGAAGTGAATGATTCTATGAGAATATTTATATGAACACAGAAATAAATTTGCTGTTTTTACGGCAGGTGAATAGAACAACCGTCCGGGCCCTTAAAATATGGGAACCTTGCGCAAATTTTTTATTAATATTTTAATATATCAGACTCCAGAGGTCGAAGTCGGATTACTTGAGGTGTGTCGGTCAGCGTGTCTAACACATCAACGTGACCGAGGTCACATTCCCATTCCGTTGGTAGTCAACTACATATTTAACAGGTCACACTGGGACTTCACGAATCCAAGCGTCGTTCATACAACGCATGCGCAGAAATCATCTTAAACTACCAACATGAAGTTGCACCATGCAACAGCTGGTGTTCCTTTGTTGACAATCAAATGTAAATAAACAAAGATGGCCGGAAAGTAGGTGACGAATGCCAGTCAGACGATTATAATGGCCGAATTTATGGAGATAAATCTCTCAAACTAGACTTTAGTTCAGAGCACAATGGTATATCACATAGTAACTTATTATATAAATAAGTTTACATAATAATGTATTGCAGCTATGACAAAAAAAATATTATGCTATATACGAATATGAATTATGTATTATGAGAATAAATATATTATGAAAAAATAACTTATTTTCAAATAAAAAGTGTTTAAAATTTATGCGCATGCATAATGTAGTATTTATATCTATCACCGTTTTAATACCGCGGTCCACAATGTGAACTGTCCTTTACATACAAAATCCTTATGTGCCTAACAAAGAACAAGGGATTTTTAATGTGAATTTGTTTTTTACTTGAAACTTCGCGCAATTTCTTAGTGTTTGTTATAATTAAATACAAGTTGGGAGTATTATCTTAGTGTTAAATATATTATTTTAGCGATATATTCATTTACCTTGCCAGAAATGTATCTTTTTTTATACAAAAAGAAATGTCTTAATTATACTACCTCTAATATAATAAGCTTTTGAGGTCTTTTTTCCACTTGAATGATATTTATATGTACTTAAATGAAGAAATAAAAGTTGGAAGCATACTTAAAACAAAAAAAATTGTCGTTTTATGCAAAATAGAAAAAGAATTTCATATAAAATATCGTTGTGCACATTTGTGCATAACGCAGGAACACGCAGATATTTTAGCTTTTTTTTATTTTGGTGGTAATAAAAAGCGTAATAAAGGGAAAAATAACGAAATTAACTATAGTTTTATTAAACTTAATACTTTTTTTCGTTGAAATATAATGACATTTTTACATTTTGCATTAAAAAGCTATCAAAGTGTTTAAGGAACAATGTCAAATTTGTATGGGGCGCAGAATGAAGGGTACTTTAAAAATTCAAATTTACTAGTTAGAAAGTGATGAAAAATTAATATCTTCCGATAATTTAATCAAAAATATATGCAACTTGAGATAAAATCATAAGTTTTTTCGCAATGATATTCGTATATTTTTTAATGTAATATGAAAGTGAGGAACCATCGGTTATTTTAACAATAAGCAACGATTTTGGTTTTAGGCGTTATCATTAGTGTGACCAGATTTTATTTTACAAAACTACCGCTTGTGGAGGTTAAAGACTACCTAAAACTTATTAACGTTGTATAGGAAATTGAACTATTTCAAAAACTCTTCGGTTTTCATAAAAAATATTTTCTTACAGACATATCTTTTTCTACAATTTTGTAACGACTATTGTTTATACATACCTTTTTCTACAATGTACCGATCGTTATATTATATGTCAATACCGAACACTAATGATATTACGGTTTTGATATTCTACCCCCCCCCTTCCACCGTCACCAAATTTCCAAAGTGGTATAGGAATTGGAAATATTTTAAATACTCCTCAGTTCTCTGAAAGAATATTAATTTTATTACTCGAATCATCAAGTATCCGGTACTTTTACCGAATACCCGATACTTTATCTACCGATTACCGACCAAGCTGTTTTGGGTTCATTGAAATATCAAAATCTACCAAAGAATTTAAAACTACTAAACACTGTTGCTAATGCCCATAGATTTTTATTATAATACCTAGATGGAGTACTCGTATATATTTTCAGATCTCATACTATTTTCTATAAGTTTTAAGTGTCTTACTGTATAAGGAGGTTATTTCTTAAATATCACATAGAAGATATACAACATATTCGATTCAGCGATGGAGTATGCTACCCATCCTGAACTTGAACATGCAGTAGTCATGTGGAATATGTTATGATGGTAGGAGCCAATTGTGTCACTCCTCCCACGACATTCCTAGCACTCTGATGTAGTCATTATAGAAACGATGTATTGTGAATGAGGGACGTCTAGCCCATCAGAAATCTTGTGGAGGAATGAAGGATGTTCTAGTGGCAGCTGTATAAGCCATTGATTTTTTTTCCTCCAATTTTCATGGTTGAAAAATACTAATTTATATAAATTTATTTAAATATCTTATAAATAACTATTAAGTTTTAAGTATTAATGATAGTTGAAATGTTATTTCTTGTAAACAGAATACAGTTTAAATTAATATTACCCACCCCCTTCCTTTACGCAAATGTTGCTTTTCTAGTAGGGTAATATAATAATGAATATGCACCAAATAAGACAATAATATTATTTATTGTAATGAAATGTACTAAACTTATACATAATATATATATGTAAAGACTGTACATTTTTTGTGTTTATATATTTTTACTGACAAAACAACTTTTTCTTAAGCTAATTACGCATGTTCTAAAAACAAAATTACTACTTCACTAGATTTTAATCTGTTCTGAAGCTATAGTTCATAAAAAGTATTAACAAATGAAATACATATCTTGCCAGTGTCAGTGTCTTGCCAAAGAAGAAGGATCAATAAATCACTTCATGCAGATATTACACTCAAAAAGTTTTTCACTACTGGGTCAGGCCGTGAATTTTGTCACAAAGTGACACATAGAATTATGTAACGATAACATAAATGTTACACAAAAAACCAACATAAAATTGTAGGTAAAGCTAAGTTCTCATAAGTTAAATTTACAGGGAAAAAAATAGAACAATGCGCGATTATATTGGTAATGCATGTTTATTATTTTTTATGTTATTATTGTAGTTACGGATTGTGATGACCCTACCTATTTTAAACCATTCTAAGCTCCGAATTTGCAACATCCTAGCTTCTAAACTATACCTACTGTAATAATTGATTCCCAAACTAGAAGTGACAACCCTATTCAGCTAGCTAAGAATTGTATGAATTTTCGCATTGTTGCAAATATACGTACGAAATGTCGTCTTCCTAATTGAATTAATTAACGAATTTTGGCCTTTCGTGATCGTCTAGATTTATCTATTAACTATTTTCGTAGATTTGGACCCAATACGTTGTGTTTTGACGATAATTTTACCTACGTTGTGTATTTTTAAAAACGCAAAATAAGTCACCTGAAATATACATTTCAATAATCAAAAAGAACAACAAAAATCACAAAATCAATAAAACAATTTAAACATGAATTTTATACATATTAACTCTGATATCAACTTTGACGTCAGATCACTTACCTTGAGGTACTGTAAAATAACATAATAAAAATAGTGCACAATAAAACATAACAAAATATAACATAACAAGTCATCATGAAATAAAATCCAAATAATTATTTAATATCATCACGAGAATGTAGAATGGTAACTGGTTGCCGATCCATGTCCCTACATAAGATAACCATTTCATAGTATCTATAGTCCAATACATGTACCTATGTTCCTCAATATAACTAATAATTCGTTGCGTATAAAAGGACAGTGGCGCACCCAAGAACATTACCTTATTGTTTTTAAATATTAATTAAATTTCAACACGATTGCTATGACATCATTTTCAGAGACTAACTACCATGTTAGTGCATGGAAAGCATGCTGTGTCCATGCTAAAGGAGCGCCACCTTCGCCACCTTCGCCACCTTCGCCACCTTCGCCATCTTCGTCCCCTTCACGTCTCAAACTCGCCATGCCGTACTTTGAGCCCGAGTGCACTAGACTACACACGAATATATATATAATAATATATAAGATATATTTTCACTAGGACATGCAATATATTGCAAACATGCGGACATGCAAACATATAATGATATTAGTTCTAAAGATTCCTGATCATTGAGCCTCAGCCAAAGGGCGCAGATAACCCCTTCAAGCTATACTCTAGCAGAAAATTCGAGGAATGGAGCTGTACCTGCTTCAGTCGGAGGACATTTGAAATAAATACCTTTTCATTGGTTAAGTTGATTTATACGCAGAGAAAGCACCACCAATCTCTACGCACATCCACCCATGTTAATGATTGTAAGGTGTGTTCTTACAGAACTGATAAGATAGACTACTAATATAGTTAGCAATATCACGAACAGTGATTTACCAACCAGTTAATAATAATTAAAGTTAATTAAACATAATATCCATTTACAAATGCCCAAAGACCTTATAATGGATTGTGGGTCCTCCAGGATATAGGGAAAGGAGAGAATTTTGTTAGTTGAACTATGTACTTATATTTACAAAATTTGATTTAAATAATTATCATGCATAATTATATACTACAATATCATATATTTTGTTAAGAAAAGAATACCGTCGTACCCAAATCGTCTAGGGCCAAACAAACGACTGGACAAAACTGCATTCCAAAGAAGGAAAAGGGTTTATGTAGGGATTTTTGGATAAATGGTATTAATATAAATATATTAATATAATAATACATAAACAATAAGATATATCCATGCCTTGCAAAATGTTAATTAATACATTCTATAATGTCACAGCAATTTCCAGCAGAACAATTAAATAGAAAATCCAGTTAATCCGTAGAATACAAATGACGTCGATGATAAAATATGTAATCAAATAAAGTAATCAAAT
The DNA here is from genome assembly GCA_947579605.1 of Athripsodes cinereus. Classification (NCBI taxonomy): domain Eukaryota; kingdom Metazoa; phylum Arthropoda; class Insecta; order Trichoptera; family Leptoceridae; genus Athripsodes; species Athripsodes cinereus. The sequence goes on along the minus strand of OX388325.1, from coordinate 9,424,508 downwards.
AATATCCTGCTCAACATACAACTCCACTCCACACTGTTCAATCCTTCGTTATTGTAAAATAAATCAAACAAAAATATAATATTAGGTAGGTCGGTACGCCACTGCCATCGGTCTAGTATTAGATGTGTGGGACGGTGCTATATAAAATCAGTCACAGGTACATACATACATACAATAATTCTGAAAATAAATATATATAACACATAATTCCTTTGTTTTCAAAATCCGTAAAATAATAAATCCTTGAGTACAACTATTGCCTTGTAGGCAACAAACATCCTGAGAGTTTCCCTGCACCTAGATATAAATAAATTAATATATTAAAAAAATCTTATCTTGGTCAGCGGGCAGCATCACAGATCTTAAGGTTTATTAAAAGTAATTTATGATGATCTTCATATATTCCCAAATGTGGAAATATCACTAAAATATAATGTATTAATTACTACGAAGGTGGGTAAATAAAAATATTAAAATATGTCGAATTCAAACACTGAGATTAATATGAGTCCCACCTCTCCTAGGCTCAAAACTAAACTGCCACGAGTAATATCTGTCCCCTCTTCAGATCCTGAAAATGTCGACCCAAAGCAACAAAAAAAAAAACTACATCCATCTCTTCCGGACACACACCAAAATATACCTGTCTCTGTCTCCTACATATCTAGTTGTGTTCGACAACCACTTGAGATTGCACTGTCTCATTCCCAAATTAATTACCTACTACAAATATTCCATCTAGGTATACGAAAATAATATTTACAATCTTGTATATATTCATTTCATCACAGGATACATAGTAAGCTACAGCCACTATGTAAATATTGTAATATTTAGTCTGATCACGGATAGAGAGATTAGTGATATTATTAGGTTGTTAAATTTTTTAAATTTTTTTTTATTCAATTTTGACATTTATTTTATTTATATTATTTTTATTTTATTTATATTTATATTATATTAAAACTACTAAAAACTGTTGCCAATGCCCCGAAAACTACCAAAAATGTAGGAAACTACCAAATCTGATGACGCTGGTTTTCATTCGACAAACAGTTAAGCCCGAGTTTCACTATCTAATTGCACTCGAACCAACTAAAATGTTACTTGTACGAGTAGATCGTATAGGAGTCTACTTGGATGTCGGTTTACACATTTTCAATCTTATTAATAAAAATCCGCTAAACCACGGTTCAACCACCGATTTCGTGATCCGCCTGTAAGCGTTTAAACCAGCGATTCAATTTTCTTTATTAAGTAGCATTCACATTGCTTCACTTTGGATGATCATCCAGAGTGTCAGGGTCAAACCTGTTCATCGAAAGTGAGCACCTCTGTTCACACTTATTCATCCTATGCTTTCACTGCCATGTCAGCACTCTCAGTCATGTTGTATGTAGTTTAACATATTTTCGTAGAAAAATAATCAAACAAATTCAAAAATAAAAAATCCGCACCGCATCGTGTTCAATCTGCATCAAATCACAGATTTTTCTTTTCCGCGCGTTTTTTTTACCGCAAGTGCAGATACTCCCATAAGATTCAATGTCTACAATTGCTCAAACATTAAAATTTCTACCCCCCCGTCGCCGAATTTTCAAAATGGTATAGGAACTTTAAATATATCCAAACTCCTCGGTTTTCTTAAAGAATATTTTCTTGCAGTACCTTTTTCTACAATGTACCGGGTAAGTATCCGGTACTTTTATCGAGTATCCGATACTTTATTACCAAAATAATATTCGCAAAAAGTCAATATTCGCATTCGCATTCGCGAATGTCGGCAACAAATATTCGCATTCGTATTCGCGAATATCCAAAATCACACATTCGTTACATCACTAGTATAATATAGTATTAAAGTCTATGCAACAAATGCATGTAATTACAACGTTGCCACTGCTGTCTGGCGGATAACATAACAATCCGTAAGAAATTTATAGGCGGTGAAACGCTCGCTTCAGTTTATCTTGTAGATAAATTTATCCTGAGGATAGTTATCTAGAACTTTATCCAGAGGTGGTGAAACAGATCACCTGTTTACGCTATCCAAGTAGCATCCAAGTATGTAGTCCCAGTGTACCTGGATAGTGTGAGCCGGGCTTAAAAAACAGGAATACGCATAGACATTATACCTACTAATATGAAATACGTTAAGATACACAATATTCCTGTAACTGTACCTTAATATAATTATATATGTATGTTATTTAGTTCTAGACTAGAATTATATTTGTATAAGATAGCTGTTAGTTCATCACTAACACGTCTCGCGTATCTAGGATAAAGGAAATACGAATATCCACATAATTCTTACAAAAAAACTTATAGCTGTAATGAACAAATTAAATTCCATAATAAACTAATATAAATAATTCAAGTTTTTATTGTTTTTTTAGTAATAATAATAATCTGAAAAAAACTTTTATTAATATCTTGACAATTTTTTTTTTTTTTGAAAATTTAATACTTTATTTTATAATTTTATACCTGGTAAATGTTACACTGTTTGTTCAACTCTTGTTTTTTTATTAGTCTATTTGTTTTGTGTCTTTTTTTAAAAAAAAATCATTCCATTGTATACATTTATTGTATGTACCTATACAAAGTTTTAACATGTAAAAGGCTTAGGCCGTAAATATATGTAAATAAAATAAATATATACTTAAACATTTTTACGGCAGCAAATTTTGTTAATTTTGTAGTAAATATTTAATGATATAATGAGCAGTAATTAATAATAATAGAAAATTACCCATTCGGTTGTATACAGTGAAAATTAAAAATTTAACAAATCAAATGTTTTTGTGTTAACACTTTGGAAATTCATTATAATTAAAATGATTTTAAAAATACTGTATAATTTCCAAATTAAATGTATTCACCTCCTCCTGATGATGCCAAGTAGAAGCATTGGCTTTGAGGTGAATAAATTTAATTTGGAAATTATACAGTGTTTTTAAAATCATTTTAATTAAAAACTTAAGCTTATAAATTTATTGACATAGAAAGGACGACTTATTATTTGTTGTTCATACGCTGGCTATCCACCTTTTATAATTATGGTGCAATATTTAAATAAAGCAATAATAAAATTTATAATTATGTACCTTTTCCTAATATTATTTAAGATGACATAATTTGTTGTAATCAATATACAGTGAAAATTAATATTATAAACAAATAATTTATATTATTATACTTGTGTCTACCTGAAGTTGAAAACGTATAGTTTTGAAATATTGAATAGCCATAAAAAAATATATTCATAATGGCGCCAAATTTAAAAATATTCTTGTTTCTGTGTTTTGTTTTTAACACTGTTGTGGCGTTTAGTGGTGACGGTGATATTGATTTTGAAGACGAAATTGTTGAAAAGATTCAAGAAAAATCATTGAATAATGATTATAAAGAGTTGACAACGATTTTTGATCCGTATTGGCTGGCAAATCTTTGGCCTCAGTTAAGGAATGGCGCATTTCTATCTCTGGACTCAGTTTGTTCTGAAGATTTGACTCTATATTTTGAAAATGTTTTAGGAGGGAAAATTTGGACATTGAAGGGTAAGTTTTTACAATTCTATATCACCACGGCATATCCCACTAGTGGGGTAACCCGGGGACTAACTGCAAGTAATAAACATGCAGATCATTCACTCCATACCAATAAAAAATAAGACATAAAAAATATCATGGGTCCTCATGCCTAAATTTTAGATATTGATTGTGTTATACAGGAGGTTAACCGAACACTTGAAAACTTACAGGAAAGAGTGGCAGATCTATTCCTTACCGGGACTCCACAGAGGGTACGCTCGTGCATAAAAAACCACGGCTAATTGGAAAATAAAAACCATTTTCTACCAACCAGTGTGTTGTAAAGAAACATTCCCAAAAAATAAAAAAAAGTGTTAATTCACCTCCTCTTTCCTGTTAATTTTGAAAGGTCTTGTAAGAGACAGGTGTTCGTGGAACATAATGAATAAGATGTTAAATAACATCTTCAGTTCGATGATGAGACGTGTCACCTATCCTGAAAGTCTTATTTTGTCATGGAGAAGATAACCTGTGTGTTTATTATATTCACTTAGTTTTGTTGCTACATTTGATGTATTTGGCTAAGAGGAATGGTGCTCGGAGATATGGACGTCCGAGGATCAAATGGCAAGATCATTTAAATCAAATCTTACAGGAAGGTCACGTGTTGAGCACATTGAGCAGGAGAGCATGCATGAGGAATTGTATGACATTGACGTATGTCACTATATGATGTTATTGATATATGATGTATGCAAGGATAGAAATAGAAGGAAGTGGCGTTCGATCCTTTCTGCCTACCCCGCGAGGGAAGCGGCGTGATAATATGTATGTATGTATATTAATTGTAAAAAGTCTGTTGATATGCCAAATTAAGTACCTAATATAAAAATAAAATAAACATGCTTGTTGTGTCCTCTCTGTGCTTATACCAATAAAATTTAAGAGATTCAAACTGGGTAGCACACCTCGTCTCTGAACTCAGGATGTCAAATAATATCTTAAATTGAGTAGGTACGTCGATTGTGGGTAATGTTTTGATGGTAAAAAATAAATATTATTTGCATTATCTTGTTGCACTTCTTTAACAAGATCAACTAGTGAAATGGCATTGACCACGCGGTATGCGGATATGATCTCTAGTTACGCTATTGTATAAAGTAGCATTCACACTGCTTCACTTTGGATGATTATCCAGAGTGTCAAAAGTGAACACGTTTGTTCATCCTATCCTTTCACTGCCATGTTAACACTCAAGGACATGTTATATGTGGTTTGACGTATTTTCGTAAAAAAATATATAAATAAATCCAAAAATTTGAAATAACACTTATTAAAAATTAAAAGAAATTAATATAATTCTCATATCCGTCACAACTATAAACGAAAGTGATAATATTTGAAATGTACAAGAGAACGTCTATTTTTGACTGCTAAAGTAGTATTCACATTGCTTCACTTTGGATGATCATCCAGAGTGTCAGGGTCAAACCTATTCACACTTGTTCATCCTATGCATTCACTGCCATGTCAACACTCACGGTCATGTTGTATGTAGTTTAACGTATTTTCGTACAAAAATAAATAAATAATAAAATGAAAAATAACACTTAAAATCAATTAATATAGTTCCCGACCACGTGATAACTTTGTACATGATTCTGACTTTTAATACAAATTCATAGAGAATAAGACAAGTTAATAAAACTTGTTTATGGTCGTTTCAGTGAAAGGACCTTTCATCAAAATTATGATGATTGGTAATCTCTTTCATCCGTCATCGCTAGTGATCACTATTGATGAAACGCCTGTTCAAACCTTTTCATTTTGGAGGATCATCCAAAGTGAGCAACTGTAAATGCCCCTTATGGTATGTAATACCTATTACTAATATAAAACAAGAAGGAACAAGTTATATAATAAGTTATGTAATATAAACTAATATAGACAGCAATTGCAATGTGCGTGACCATTAAAAACATGATGATATCCAAGTTCATGATACCATTTTAAAAATATTGAACTCAGGGTTGCTACGATGCCTACTCGGCCTTTACTACCTACGTTTATTTCTTTGTATGTTATTGTTTCACGAACTCTTTTTGTCAATATTATTATAGGTACTCTATAATAATATTGACATCCTTATATGCTTTTTGTATTTTAAAACATAAAATAATGTGAAAATTATCTAATAATACGGACAATTGGCACTCACATAATTGTTTCGCATTTTAATCAAATTTGTGACATTTATATGTACTTAAGTGCTTTAAAAATTTTAAAATAGTTCAATTAAAATAATAAAATAATTTTTGAAATTGGATAATATTTATAAGATAAGAAAAACTCAAAATGCACCCTTGCGGTGGGTGGTTCGTATCACAAAACGGCGAATTAAACTTGTGTATGGGATAGAATTAGAATAAAATTCTTTATTTCATATTTGATTTGTATGACGCACATTTTTTTTAAATAAATAAAAATAAAAACTAAAGACCATTTATATACAAATTCAAATAAATTATTAAGATTCAAACGCATTCGTGAGAATAACACTTTCTCGGAAATTTGGGGGAAAATAATTTAATCAATTGTTGATATTAAATTGTTATTTCATTATAATTATGCAATTTTTAATGCTTTTGAAAATAAAATTTAATTTAACTAAAAGGCGCACAATATTAGTAATTTGGGTAACTACTTAAGTGATTTATTAAAATTAAACTACAACGTGACTTTTTTTACCGGGGCCCCCCATCCAATGAATATGTCAAGGGCCTCAGATGATACAGTTACGCCACTGTCTACGAGTGTAATGCATCTAAAATATTATGTAATACTGGTTTCCATCTAGGAATGAACTTGATTTACTACAGTCTCTGAATAAGATTATATTTATATTATATAGATATTAGTGATGTAACTATTGTATTCTGTGTAGTTTACAATATATTGTAGGTTCTTTTAAATAACGACACGCATATTTATAATTAACACAAATATATTTAATAATAATCCTATTTACAAATTGTCGAATACAACAGTCAAAACACGCAGCGAACCAGTGCAACCCAAGGTCGTATCTATAATGAGTCCCGTTCCCTATAGGAAGCTAACCTATATAGGCAATAGAGTATTGCTACTCGCTCATTATCACTTTGCTTTACTTGTAAACAAGTGCAAAGTACAACTTATGGGGTGTTCACATTTGGCGAATATCGCCAGCCGAATTTCAAAATATAACGCCAGGCGAAAAAACAAAATTCGCCGTACGCCCATTGATCGTCACACCTGTTCACACAAGTCCACCGATATAGAAACGATCTGTCAGATGCGTTTTGATTTTGACACTGTTTTCAAAATGGCGTCGAGATGGAGATCGCGAAGTGTTTATTTTTAGTCGAAAATGTTATAGTAGAGGTTACAAGGCGCCTTTTAATTAAGGAAACAAACGCCACAAACCAACAACAAAGATGTCAGAACAGCTGTCACGAAGCGGGAAACATTATTTATAGGTTATAAGACTTTTGTTATTTCTTAATTACCAAAATAAGGCGCCTTTTAATTAAGGAAACAAACGCCACAAACCAACAACAAAGATAACAGCTGTCACGAAGCGGGAAACATTATAAAATTTATAGGTTATAAAGTTTTTACCATAGATACGAACGCCGCGCACATCTGCGCATGCGCGAATCATTCAATAGGCCGAAAATGTTGGAAGGTGGTCAACTCGAGACGATATCGTTTCTACTGGTTTTTATCGTTTCAGACTAGCTGTCATTTTGTTCACACGGTTCAAATGGCTGGCGATATTTTGGTGCCTGGCGATATTCGCCAAAGTGAGAACACCACATTAAAGGTGCAGTGTACAAAGTCCATACACTACAGTAACGAATGTGTGATTTCGCGTTCGCGTATAGCGAATATTGACTTGCTTAGATTTCGACAATATTGCTCAATCATTAAAAATTCTACCCCCCCCCCCGTCGCCGAATTATCAAAATGGTAGAGGAATTTAAAATATTTCAAAACTCCTCGGTTTTCTTAAAGAACATTTTCTTGCAATACCTTTTTCTATAATGTAACGGGTAAGTATCCGGTACTTTTACCGAATATCCGATACTTTATTACCGGAATAATATTCGCAATACATTCGCAAATTTTTTTGCGAATACGAATACTTTGAAATATGCGAATTTTCGCGAATGCGAATATTTGTTACATCACTAATACCTAGATATAATATGGCTTTCTTAGCTATGTTTTCATGAACTATCCACAGATATCTAAAGACTTGTTTTTCATAATTAACAGTGGTGTAACATTTCTATTTTTCTCAGTTATTACTTGGTATATATTTTTCCTTTATCTCGGGTCCATCTTTGGACATAAGCCTTCATGATATTCTATTCTCTTTAGTCCCGGTTTTGATGTATCCATTACTTACATTACTAATTGATTTGATTCGACTAATTTTATAATAATTGTTATAGTTTGATTCCTAATTATACTTTGTTCTTCGCCAGTTGTTGTTCTCGTTTTGCTCCAACTGTGTTGTGATTTAAAAAAAAAAAAAGATATATCTGGGTTTTGTTATAAACCCAAATACAACCTTATACTCCTTTCACAGAAAGCTAAAAGCTTGTGTCGTGAAAGGGGAGTTTGCCGGCATCTGGGATCGAACCACGGACCCCTTGTTCACGAGGCCGAGACTCTACCTCCAGGCTACCGACGAACTCGCGTTGCAATAGTTGCAAAGCTCATGTTACAATATACACAAAACAAATTATGTTCTGTTTTTGTGTATATTGTAACATGTAAAAGGCTCACGCCGTGGATGTATGTACCTATACTTAAATAAAATAAAATAAATAAAAATAAACTTGTTAAACGTAGAATATTAGGGAGTCCATTTTGACCTATCATGCGATATTGAAAAAAAATATTAGAGATAAATAAATGGACACCTCTCAGGAATTCAGGTACTCATAAAACGTACAAGACATTTAACACCGTCAATTCAGCGATGGTGTATGCCACCTATCCTGTATGTCTTTTTTATTGGCACTGAGAGGATAATTTGCATGTTAATTACATGCAGGTAGTTCGCTGGCTACCCCATCTGCGGGTTATGCCGTGATGGTGTGGTAATAGTAGTAGTAATAGTGAAACAAAAGTTTACAAAATTCTAGTCAGTTTCTTGTAGCACTATGGCATCTTCACAGAAAGCAATATAAGCTTGTTTCGTGAAAATGGAGTAGATCAGCAGCAGTTGGATTCGAATCCAGAATCTCTCGGTCAATAGTCCGAGATTCTATCATTGGACTATCAACCGCCTAATGTAGTAAATTCTAGTTAAATTCCTAAATCTAATTAACTTCTTGGATATAATACCTTTAGGTAACATTATTTGTTACATCACTGCTTCTAACTGTTTTCATGCATCAAGTTTTTGCATCTTGATGCCGGAAGGATACAATATATTGCATTGCACGCAGGTATATTACTTTGCAATCTTATACCAGGAGTGTTACTCCCGATGCCGATCTTATCTAGAATATTATTTAATACCTTGAAATTAATTAGTTATATATTTATAGAGTCATCATTTTGTAGATGGTTCTGTGCTATATTCTTTTAAGTAAGTGATGTCTTTATAAACCAATATCATGTATTTTCCAATATTTTCAACCATAATAGAATGATTTGATTGTTTAATATTCAATTCTCGTTTGTATTTTATTCATTGCCAATTTTTGTTCTTGTCTTACTTGAACTGTGTTGTGAACAAAGATATACTAGATCGGTAATACAAAGAGCACCATTCCTCTTAGCCAAATATATCTTAGTCATTCTGTCCTCATTCATTTTTTCCACATGCCCAAACCATCGTAGCTTATTCACTGTAACTACACAAACTTGTATTCCACATTCCTCTCGTATATCACTGTTTAACATAATTAATAATTACATAATTGTAATGATTTTGAAGACAACAAATTATTTGCAAAGATACATTTGATTTTCGCTAGCATATTATGTTTCTCCCATCCTACTCTAAATGTGATTTGCGTTGGAAATAGCAAACCAACGCTAGGTAGTGTACACATAGATAGCAACTCATATGAACAGGATTACAAATAACTAAGGTCCAACCTTCAAACCTTGTCCAGCAAGTTGCGCTACCTATAACTGTAGTTTATGTGGTGTTCTCACTTTGGCGAATATCGCCAGGCACCAAAATATCGCCAGCCATTTGAACCGTGTGAACAAAATGACAGCTAGTCTGAAACGATAAAAACCAGTAGAAACGATATCGTCTCGAGTTGACCACCTTCCAACATTTTCGGCCTATTGAATGATTCGCGCATGCGCAGATGTGCGCGGCGTTCGTATCTATGGTAAAAACTTTATAACCTATAAATTTTATAATGTTTCCCGCTTCGTGACAGCTGTTATCTTTGTTGTTGGTTTGTGGCGTTTGTTTCCTTAATTAAAAGGCGCCTTATTTTGGTAATTAATAAATAACAAAAGTCTTATAACCTATAAATAATGTTTCCCGCTTCGTGACAGCTGTTCTGACATCTTTGTTGTTGGTTTGTGGCGTTTGTTTCCTTAATTAAAAGGCGCCTTGTAACCTATAACATTTTCGACAAAAAATAAACACTTCGCGATCTCCATCTCGACGTCCGCCATTTTGAAAACAGTGTCAAAATCAAAGCGCATCTGACAGATCGTTTCTATATCGGTGGAATGTGTGAACAGGTGAGAAGATCAATGGATGTCCGGCGAATTTTGTTTTTTCGCCTGGCGATATATTTTGAAATTCGCCTGGCGATATTCGCCAAATGTGAACACCCCATTACTGCTCAATCGCACCCACCTTGTTAATTACCTTTTTTAAATTAATGTAAAGAATATTTCGAGTTCTATTGCTCAACAAGTAAAATTTTTGAAACATTTGTATTAATTTGTAATGCACATAATCAATGCCACACTTCCAATTCTACAAACAAATAACTATCAAAAATGCACGGTTCCCTTCATAATATTAAAAAAATAGTTTTGGAATAGAATAATCAATTCCACAAAATAAATATTTCGAATTGAAAACTAGTGAACTAAACCTTTGTCTTTACAACGTATATTTTTCACATTGCGATTATTATATTTCACTTTCTGTTGTGTTTTTAAAGCATAATATAATTATATCAAAATTACAAAAATGACGATTTTTCAAATATGAAACATTTCTACTTCTTGAGTTATGGAACTAAAAAGTCTATATGATGTAGGGGTATTTGGACGATGATGACCAGGAGGGCCGACCCCGTATAATGGAAATGCAAGGCCGCAGGAGAAAGGAGAGAAGAAATTAAAGCAAATAACATATAAATATCATTGAAATAGCCGGCAGCTTCCCTATCCTAGAATTTAGACTCAATGTGTACTAATGTACTATTTTCGATATTCGCGAATGCGAATATTTGTTACCGATATTTCTACCCCCCCCCCGTCGCCGAATTTCCAAAATGGTATAGGAATTTAAAATACTCCTCGGTTTTCTCAATGAATATTTTCTTGCAGTACCCTTTTTTATAACGTACCGGGTAAGTATCCGGTACTTATACCGAATATCCGATTATTTATTACCGAAATAATATTCGCAAAACATTCGCATGTTTTTTTGCGAATACGAATGCGAATACTTTGAAATATGCGAATATTCGCGAATGCGAATACGAATATTCGTTACATCACTAATGTGTACTACGTATATATATAAACTTAAAGAAAAAAAACTCAACACTGCTCCCCTTAAAAAAATGTTAGGTGAGCCCTTACTATATAATATACAAGCGGTCCGCACCGTCTTCACACGGGTAGATAGGTATTAAAAAAAAAAAGTTTTAGTAAGGATCCCTAATTTTTTTAAATAATATAATATAGCCTATGTCACCCGGGGATAGTGTAGCTTCCCAACGGTGAAAGAATTTTCCAAATCGGTTCAGTAGTTTCGGAGCCTATTCAATGCAAACAATCAAATCTTTCCTCGTTATAATATATGTATAGATAAATTGATATTTAATCTATATGCTAATGTATAAATCTTAATATTTTAGCAATCGATTCTACAGGACATTTGAAAAATGGTTTATTCTGGGGAAATGAATTCTGGATTGGTTCTAAATCACAGTGCGAAAGTCTTGTAAGTAAAATAATAAATCGTCTTTAATAAATATTTCAATTGTTTATTTTACTGTTAAAATTGTTTATGTAAAACTTTTATTTAATAAGGAAAATACTAGAAATGTGTTAAGTAATTCAATTTTCTTTTTTTTTTCAGGATAACAACTATAAAAACCTATTTGAGAATTCCAGCGAATCGGTTGATAATTTTGATGGCAAGATATTTATAAATCATAAAGATTTAATTCCCCCATATAGAATGGTATTCTCGATTCTTCACATTATTTTAAACGTCACCAAAACATCATTCAATTTTGTAAGTACCACAGAATTCATTCATTCATTCATACATGCCATCATGACATTTCCCACAACTGGGGAAGCCAGTGGACTAACTGCATGTAAAGAACCATGCAAGTCGTTCTCACAATATAACTTGTGTAGGTAAATAATTATTTTTATTGAGGTTGAACATTCTATATTTTCTAGAATTAGTGTAGTTAGTTTGAATCAGATTGAAATTAAGACATCTTCGAAGTCATAAATTTTGTCGTTGCTATTTTTTAATAATGCAGTGGAGATGAGATCGTTAAGAAGAATGGGTGGTAAAACGCTGTGTGATAGAGTGAAGAATGAGGATATTAGAAGAATGAGCGGATGCAAGAAGAGTGTTGTGAATAGAATGCGCGTGAATAAACTACGGTGGTTTGGGCATGTTGAACGAATGAACGAGGTAAGGATGACAAAGAGGATATACTTGTCTGAAAGTAATGGTGTGAGGAAACGCGGGCGTCCGAGAACCACGTGGCTTGATCAAGTGTATCAAATTCTCAAGGACGGCCGCGTGTTGAGTAAGAGGAACCGACGTGCGTGTATGAGAAACTGTATGAATGTGGAGGAAGCGAAGGAAGTGTGTAAAGATAGATCTGTTTGGCGTTCCGTTCTCTCTGCCTACCCCACTTGGGACACGGTGTGAGGGTATAGTATAGTATTTTTTAATAAGAGTTTTGTAATTTTTCAGAGTTCAAAAGTTTTTATGGGAATATGCCTCCCAAGATCATGCCAAAGTACAGACATTCACCATCTTATAGAGTTCTCTTTGAACACATACCAAACTCTGAAGATGACCGGGTCTGTACCGAGATCTGTCAAGATTCTTGGAGTAAGAGTTTTGGATGGGGAATACAAAATTTTTGAAGATCCATTATTTTTCATCATGTGGTAAGTACCTACCTATACCGTTTTGCAATAGTGAAAAATTAGCATCCGTATTCACTTTATTTAGCTTTGGCTAACTAAACTTGTTTAAAGTTGACCCTGATTTAATGAAAAACCTTAATAACAAAATAATTTGTTCTGCTATGCACCTATTCACTATCATATCTTTTTTTTACCTTTATAAAGAATATAATTTGACATTTATAGGTAATATTTTGTCAGGTATAATCTGTCAGTCAGAGATAACATTAGACATGATTGTCTAGTTAGTCAAATATAAATATTCTTTATTTAAAACTAATTATACATTTAGATTGGAGAACCATCTTTACACAATGTAACATTGCACAAAATCTAATTGGAAGAAGTGAGAAAGGCGTCCCAACGCTTACGAATTGGCTCTAGACTGGCCAAAGTGATAACTTATGACGTATAACGTTCACCAATTCCGCAATTCTCACTCTCACGATATAAGATCTACTACCATTCTAGAAAAATTTAATGCAAACCAAAGATCCAGGAAATAATTCGTAAGCGTTGGGACAGCTTTCTCACTTCTTTCGATTAGATTTTGCACAAAGTTACGTTGTGTAAACATGGCTCTCCAATCGAGACGCCTGAATGTTTTTTTTATTTATTTACAAATATTTACGGCCAAAGCCTTTTACATGTTAAACCTCTGTATACATACAAAACATGTATACAAAGGAACGATCAGTTACAAAAAAGACACAAAACAATTAGACTAAAAAAACGAGAGTACAGACAATATAACATTAATCATGATATAATTATAAAATAAGATACAAAATTAATAAAAAAATTTGGTCAAGACATTACAAAGAGAAATCAAAGTGGTATAAAAATGTCAAATATAGTAAAATTCAATTAGTTAAAATTCATAAGTTTATAAAAAATTGATATAAAAAATTCAAATAATAGAGATCAATTATAAAACAAGTTTAGGTCAAGTGGTTATTTGTGTCAAGTGATATTTGAATTATATGGTTTATTTATATATCAAATTTACACTTCTTTCCTATAAAACAAAGTTATCGAAAAAATTTGAGATAAAATACGGTGGTGAAATTATGCATTTTTTTCATCTGACCAGGGAGCTACTTCTCTTTTTCTTCACTAGGTTTGCTACATTTTTTTTTCTTTTTAGTTCCATGACTTCATTGGTTATTCTTTTTGCTATAATTGGGACAATCATAGATTCAAAAGATGAGACGATTACGACAGTCGAAGAGGACGAAATCACTAAACCAAAATTCAGACAGCTAACAAAATCGGACATAAGTGAACCAATCATATTTATCGAAGATTCATCGTCTAAATTCTCCACAAATTTCAAAAACAATATGACAATCAACAATAATACAAACGATTTTGTCTTTGGTTCGCCTAAAAAATCTATGGAATCAATTTTCACAGTTGACGGTTTGATTCAAAACAAATTCTCCGAAAGTTATATAAGGAATGAAAACTTTTTTAACATGCAGAAATTCTCGATAAACATTTTTAATGAACAAGAAAATTTAAAAGCGAAGAAAACTTGTAAAAGAAAGCAATATTCTTCGCTGAAGAAACGGAAAATTTCAACGGACAATGGTACAATGCTTTCAGATCATAGATGCAAAAAACAGAAATATGTTTTATCAAACGAAGAACCTACTTTCATTGGTAGATGTTTTGAAGAAGTGAAAAGTATAGAATGTTTTCATGACTTGCATAAATGCATAGATAAAAATTCAAATTTAGCGATGATTCTAATGTGTTTTTCTATAAGGAAAAACTTGAAAAATATATTTTACTTAGAGTTGACTGAAGACAATTTGTCTTCAATACATGGACTTAGAGTTTTGAGTCTTTTTTGGATATTGTTCATTCAAACAGTAGTGGTTTTATTTAAATTATCAGGTAAGTTGTTTTTTCACGTTGTTTCTATCCATAAAGTTCTTATTCGAAATTTGAATTTGTATCTTCTATATTTCTATCCATAAAGTTCTTATTCGAAATTTGAAAAATGTATTTTGGTTTGTTCATTAATCAAAAGACAGCGAGTACAATGAATTTATTCTTAATCTGAAAGAGATAGATGATAAAATAAACTCCGCACATTCTTTTTGATAACTTCCTACATGATGACTATAAAATGAAAGAGAGTTATAGAGAAATATGAAGTGTAAGAAAGACAGAATATAGAAAGATGCACAAATAATGTGGATATACCTAGTTAATTAAAAGCTGCAGGATTACTCTTGATACAATCTAAATACGATCTCTATATCTTGTCTTGATCCGCGAAGTGGCTGTAATCAAAAATTACGAGATTGGTATGCGCATATTTTTTACTATAGTCACATACTCACATTGCGCATCGTAGGGCTAAGATTAAGATTATGTTTAGATTGTGTCAAGAGTAACCCTGCTCTGGTACCTTTGGTGGCAAAATAACTGAAAATGGTGGAAGCCAAAGGAAATTAAAGGAAAAAAGAAAGAAGTAAAATCTGTTTAATATGCCACACTAAAAAGATTAAAAATTATGGAAGAGGATGAGTAAGAAAAACTGGATAGAAATCAATTTGCAATGCCAACTTTTCACTATGGTGCTATTTTGAATAGTGACTTTTAATTTTGACATTGTTTTTTAGATAATAAATTTAGTACTCAAAAATACATTGGTCAAATGGTAAACCATTCTACGTATGCACTGGACACGTTTTTTGTTTTAAGGTAGGAATTTAATTATGTATTTTGTTTCTTTAACATTTATATCGAATACAAAAGGTACCAGACATAAGATATATTATGTGAACGAACGACTTACCAGGGGGAACAAGCAGGTGTTACGAGAGGCAAGATTGTTTAGAAGGGACAGGAAATATGATTTTTTTATAGATAAGGGATGGCAAGATTTCTGTGAGAAAGAATCAGTATTTTGGACCGATAGAAATAACGGGCCTAAGGAAACTCTTTGTCTCACGCGGCATGAGTTCTTTCTCAGCTCTCCTCAAATTAAATTCTTTCAACATAATGCCAGCAATTTATTAATAATTTATTATTGTTGTTTTATACAATACTTAATATACTCGTATGTATAGTAATAACTTTTATTTGACATCTTACTGATTATTTTTATGGATTTGTATCTGCAGTTGTTAATAATTTATATTTTGTTTTTGTTTGTCAAATTGCATATGAGTTATGGGTTACATTAACTTTTCAGCGGCCTATTAACTTCGTACTCTGTGAACAAACTTTTGAAAAACACTTGCACCGAAGAAAATATCGGATTCGGTTCAGCTTTGGGAAATGTTTATTCATTCATTGACCTTATCATCAGGCGGTATATACGGTATGTATGTAAATATAACAAATTTTTGTATTCGTTTTTATCCACTGGTTTTAAAAAATATATTTGCAATATTATAAATATTAGTGGCATTTTTATTGTGATAATTTCGCGACGTGATTAAGAGAAGCAAGTTTTCTTACTATGATTTTAAATTATAACTTTTGAATTTATTTTTTTCATTTATTTAAAGATTATTGAAAATATAGCAAGACAACTCGCTTTCTTAAATATATTTCCGCTTATTATTATTCATATGATCACGACGTTTCCCGCTAGTGGAGTAGCCAACGGACCAACTGCATTATGATAGTGTATAGACAAAATGGAGAAAATGTTTATCTTTTTTTTCAGGATCACTTGTTCATATATCCCAGTCCTATGTTTGACAGCTTCATTCTCAAAATTCTTCAACTCAAACAATGTCTTGGAATTGACAGATCTGGATCACAGCACTTGCTCTCAATATTGGTGGAGAAACATCCTCTACATTAACACCTTCTATCCTTTTAGAGATATGGTAAGACACTTTATTTATTTCACAAAAACACACATAGGGTTCCGTCTCTGGGTTCCGGTTCATTCCCTAATATTTCGCAGCCTATATATTCGCCTTATTTCCACACCACGCCATATTTAAGTAATATTTAATTTTGTTTTTCTTTCAGTGTATACAATCAAGTTGGTACATTTCAACAGAGATGCAATTTTATGCGATAGCCATTTTGATTTTGATCTTATCGACAAGATGTCCGAAGATATCCGCCATGTTGATTAGTATTATTTTATTGGCTACTTGGAGTACTGGTACATTAGTTACTTTGAGGACACATGGAAACACCGTGTAAATATATCTTAATTTTGGTTTTAGCTGATTACGTTATTTAAATTACTTTAAAAAAAATCAAAACTGCCCAACTGTTTTAACTATAGAGACAGTGATTAAAAGGAGTATTTTCCAAATTAACCCAATATTTCAATATTATAAGTATTTTACTATTATTTATCGCCTGGATTGTGTAGTTTTTACTGTGGTTGGCTATCAGAATACTTTCCAATTTAATTAATTCTGTCTATTTAATTTCAGTTTGAATTATAATCCATCTGATATATTTGAAGAGATATTCGATAAACCTTGGCTGAGAGTTGGTCCATATGTGACGGGAATTGGGGCTGGATGGTTATTAAGTAAAACTAATTGTTGCTTAGTGGTTTCAAAGGTATGTTGATAAAAGCATAAGAAAGAAAGCATATATTCCTATTTTTCTATGAAATGTGACTCTCTTTAATGTCATAACGAGTGCAATTCAAGGACACCGTATATAGGATTT
Source organism: Athripsodes cinereus (assembly GCA_947579605.1). Classification (NCBI taxonomy): domain Eukaryota; kingdom Metazoa; phylum Arthropoda; class Insecta; order Trichoptera; family Leptoceridae; genus Athripsodes; species Athripsodes cinereus. The sequence continues at coordinate 9,406,869 of OX388325.1, read as the reverse complement.
TCTAATAAACACAAAATACTAAAATAGCATTACTGATGATTTATTTCAAGCAAAACTAATTACAATTGCTCGCCCCTCTTTATCTCGATTCGTTGTCATATTTCAGATAACCTCTTTTACTCTCTGGTTTCTCTCCATCACTGCTCTGCTCAGCACCAGTTATAGCTTCAATGGTTTCCGCTCAGGAAATGGGGATTCTGCTCACGACACCAATAGCATATTCTTCTATACATCCGCTGCATGGGTGGTCATGGGACATACTGCTTGGGGAATGGCTGTAGCTTGGACAGTCATGGCTTGTGTTACTGGATATGGAGGTAAGAATTTTATTATAATTTAAGTAAGATTTTAAAGATTATCCATAATAGTTTACTGTTTTTGGTACTGTTATGAAAACTATATTACAAGTATATTAGATTTGATTTATTCCTTGACGGGAATTAAATAATTATTATGCAGAAACATTTTTGGAGCATAAAAGTAAACCAATTTATCGGTGTTCAATTTTGAAATTGCATCGCTACGCAATTACAATTCGAATTCAATTTCTAATTTCTTACAATTAAATTTTGCACAGTGTTACATTGTGTAAAGATGGTTCTCCAATCGAGATGTCTCTTACGTTTTGTCATCTGTGCTTTGTGCACAAATCCAGAAAAACAATAAAAAAAATAGTAAAAAATTCATCATCTATTATTTTAATCTGAAAAATTCTATTCCAATTTGAGCCAGGAAGTAATAAAATATATTGTACAAATTAGTAAGATATATTTATTTAACTTATTTTACCCATATTTTGGTCTTCTGATATCATTCTCAGAGCTACCTGCTTAAATGTTTCAAGAACTAATAATATTATTTTTTTCAGGAGCTGTGAAGAATATCCTATCACTTCGCATCTTGTTTCCTCTGAGCAGACTCTCGTACTCAGCTTATCTTGTGTATCCGTTACTGCTCAAAATTACTTTCACTTCTGCAGAAATGGTCCAGCATTTCAGTGCTACAATTTTGGTGAGACAGTATTTTTTATATTTGATTCAAGTCAATAAAAAAATGCGACAAAATGATTAACGATTTGTCAATTTTAATTTTTCCATTTTTTCGTAAAACACGTAGATATGTTTAAAAACTAAGCAGCTACATATATTCAAGAGTTATTATTGACATTTCGACGTAACAAATACAATATATAATGACATTCAGTGTGCCTCTGAGATAATTCGCTCTTGCCTGTGAGTCACAAAGCTCCAGGTTCGATTATCGGCCAGGGTAATATAAAAAATAACCATTTTCAAATCCTTCTGGGTCTGATAGACCTTGAGAGAGTAAAAATAAAATTATCACTGGTAACCCAAATGGATAAATTAGAGTTCTTTGACTCCTGAAATATCTGGGAAAAGAGGTTCTTTCAAGATTTTTCTGGGTCTGAGTTTTAAGTGAATATATTGTAATTCTAATGTTTGTAGATTCACAGAGTGAATATTCATGATTACAAATATTAATATTTCTAAACACATTTAATTTTTCACTTATTTTTTTAAAGAACTCGAGCGCGAAACGTCAAAAGCTCAGTTTGACATTTTCAAGAGGACTCTTTTCAAGAGCTCAGTTTTACATTTTCAAGAGTCCTCTTGTCAAACTGAGCTTTTGAAGAAAGCGCTATAGTCTTTTAAATTTTTAAATTTTTTTGTGAAAAATTAAATGTGTTTAGAAATATTGATATTTGGATATATTGTATTGAGAATATTTTATTATGTTGTTATTACTCATAATGCAAAATTCTATCCTTGTTTGGGACTAGTTCGAAAGTTGCATTTGTATACTAAATTAAGAAAATCATTTATTTTTATTCTGACAGTAAACTTTTTTTATTTCAGTTGGTGTACTATTTAGGATTACTCGTAATGACATTTGTTTTTTCATTAACTCTCTCTCTGCTGTTAGAGTCTCCAGTTATTGCGCTGTTAAAGCTATCAAGACCAGGTGAAAAAACTTCAAGGCACGAAGATAGTTAAATCTAGAAATAATTATGAGTTAAATAATTATTTTAAATAGGAATTAAACAAAGACTTGCTGACGTTGTAGAAAGAGTGGAAAAGTTGAAGCGGTCATGGATGGGACATATTGCTTTATTTAAAGATCTGATCTCAGACAAAAAGGTAGTGGAATGGATAAAAAAGAAGTTAAAATAAACAGGGGTAAACCTCCCACGCAATTGTCTGATGACAGTAGAAGAATCACTGGTGACTACTTGCAAAAAACCTAGGGCAGAGTTGCCAAGAGAAACTTGAGGGAATTACATATGTTCAGCAGTAGATAGGAATAGGTGTATGGTGTATGCATAAGTAAATGAGTGAGAATTAGAAGTTATTTCACATCTTCAACTCAGCAATGAAGTATGGATGACGTAAGCGGTTTTCATGCATATGCATTTATTCGGTGTAGCCGGACCGGTCTCGTAAAATTAGGTAGATAGCTATTAAAACTGCTGAAGGATAAGGAACTTATCACCAACTTCAGAAGCAAATTAAAGACTGCACTATTCTTCAGCGCCCTTGAGACGGTCTATAAACTGTTAATTAAACGGCGTCAAAGAAAAATTATCTGGAATCTTCGTTGTCATCATCTATATAGATTATAACATTATTTTATGTAGTGATTCTTTTTTTATTGTTTTTGTTTCTCTCTTTTGATTTTTTAATATTATTATTTTGATATGTTTTTTTCCTGCTGAGATTGCCTTGGTCAAAAAATGTTATGGTTTCAGTAGAAGATGAAATTCCATATATATAATAATAATCTCTCATATGTAACAAGTTTTATGGCTCAATTGCAATTCAAATGGCAATTTTAACAATAGAAGCTTTTATCTTATTAAGAAGCTCACTGATATTTTTTTAAAGATATATCTGGGTTTTGTTTTAAACCCAAATACAACTTTATACACCTTCCACAGTAAGCTAAAAGCTTGTGTCGTGAAAGGGGAGTTTGCCGGCACCTGGGATCGAACCGCGGACCCCTTGTTCAAGAGGCCGATAATATATTTAGATCAATTTTTTAAACTAAAAGATTCATGCTTTATTTTAAAGTCATTAATGAAACAAGATTTTTGTTCTTAAATATATATTTTTTATAAACTTATCCATAGGTTATTTATAAAACTAATATGTACAAACATGTAAAATATATAAAACATTTATAACTAGTATAATTTTATTGGAATTTTAATTGATTTAATTTAACTATAACCTATCTATAAGAGAATTTATACATAAACAATTTAGCCTTAATATTTAGTGACATACATATACAACTTATACCTTCATCCAGAACCAAGGTTTGTTAGTCGAGACTAACCATGGTTAACCAGGGCTAACGATGGTTAAGGTTAACCTTGGTTTGTAAGTCATGGCTATTTTTTTAAAATGAGTGTCAGTTTTCTACATTGCTTCAAACTATGACCAGTGCTAAAGCTGTCAGTTAATATCCTAGGGTCAAAACCCGATATAAAATATTTTCCTTTATAAAATCCAAATAATCGTCAATAGAGATATTGATGACCTCTATACAAACTTACATCCATTACACGTATTTTCAGATGTTTAATTGTAACTTTCTTATTAATAAACGAATATACGTATTACAGATTTTAGCCAATATTTTTCAAAATATCGTGTTTTTCATTCACTCATTCACTGTGTCAATGTTTAGGTAGTAGAATTCCATAAAGAAATAAATTAAACAAATGTTTTCTACTACTATGCGATTTATTCACGATAGAAACATTGGAGTTGAAATAACTTTATTTCTCAGATATTGCAGGAATCCAAGGACTCCTATTATTTTGATTCTTTCTAGTATAATACCACTATGCCAGTGTTGGCATCTCCGATCCTACCACGTCAGTGGGCCCATCCCATCTTGAGACCCACACATTCACGAATGTCTTAAAGTGTGAAGCGTTTGTGGCATTTAAAAACACTTCCCAAAACCAGATGGGTCGAGGAGTGTCAACAGTCATACCCAGAATCATTTCCTCTCTTGCATCCATCATCAAATGACATTCCCAAAGGATATGTTCCGCATATTGAGCTCCTGTCAAATGTCAAATATTTTTCTTTATAAAATTTTCGAGAGAAACATTGTCAAATGTCCTTACAAGATGAAAGATGTCTATCTATCTATACCCTCACGCCGTGTCCCAGGAGGGGTAGGCATAGAGAACGGAACGCCATATAGATCTATCCTTACAAATTTCTTTCGCTGCCTCCATATTCATCCAGATTCTCATACATGCAGGCCGATTTCTCTTATTCAACACACGACCGATTTTGAGGATCTGATCTACGTGGTTCTTGGCCGCCCGCGCTTTCTCACACCCTCTCTCTCAGATATATACATCCTCTTCGTCTTTCTTTCATCTTGCATGTCTGAAAGATGTCTCTCTCGTGAATTAATCGCATAGTAGATTAAATAAAACATTTGTTTTATTTATTTCATCGTGTTTTTCCTCCAAAATAAAGATATTTATTAACCAGACCCCCTAGACAAACACGTACTTGGCGATCGACTACTAACGAATTTTCGACAATAATTGCAACAATAACGCATAATTATACGGTACATGTAGGTAGATTGTCGAAAAGTTTGCCAGTAGTCGATCGCTAAGTACGGTTTGTCTACAGCCCCAGGAATGCTTTCAGAGGATTCAATCTATTACAGAGGGCATTGATTCTCTTATTACTAAATATAATTTATATTCTAAACACAGAACTATAATTTGATACATATTTAATTTAAAACAACTTTGTCACATGTTCAAGTCACAAATACGAACACAAAGGATTTTTAAGCCTAATTAGCAGAATGATAAACAATAAAATCATACATTCAACAATAATTATGACCGATGAGTTTTCTTTGATTCTTCCTTTTATTCTATCAATAAAAATAAACCACAAAATATAATTAATATAAAAATATTGACAAACATTATTTTGCTTAAGAACGATTCAATTAATATCATAAATTTTTGACGAAATTAAATACAGCTTTAGTCTGTGAATTATCTATTTCAAATTTTCAAAAAACAGAATTTGGAATTTTAAGTTTTTCACATTTATCTTTATCGTATTATTTTATCAGTAGGTATTAACATAATATTTTATAAAATTTCGAATCTTTTTAAGACTAAGGTAGGCTGAAAACGAATGCACACATGCTTGTAAATTGAGAACAAAGTTACATTAAAAAGCGCACCATGTGACAATATGTGGAAGTTGTATTTTCTCTCTATAAGCATGCACAGGTTTGAGATCTTACTATTTGTTTTCACTCGTGCTTTACAAGCATGTATGCATTCATTTTTATCCCACCCTCGTGTGACGAATTGAATAATTATACCAAATTAGGTTTTACTTGACTCAATGTAGTTTCCATTTCTAAGTTTGACAAAGAGTCAGTTTGAGAAAGACTTATTAAGTCAAATTTAGTTCCAATTTCTAAGTTTGGCAAAGAGTCAGTTTGAGAAAGACTCATTAAGTCAAATGTAGTTTCTCAATGTAGTTCCAATTTCTAAGTTTGACAAAGAGTCAGTTTGATAAAGACTCATTAAGTCAAATGTTGTTTTTCAATGTAATTCCAATTTCTAAATTTAACAAAGAGTCAGTTTGAAAAAGACTCATTAAGTCAAATGTAGTTTCTCAATGTATTATAGTTTCAATTTCTAACTTTGACAAAAAGTCAGTTTGGTAAAGATTTATTGAGTCAAATGTAGTTTCTCATTATAGTTTCAATTTCAAGTTTGAGAAAGAGTTGATTTGATAAAAACTCATTAAGTCAAATGTAGTTTCAATTTCAAAGTTTGACGAAGAGTCAGTTTGAAAAAGGCTTAGTAAGTCAAATGTAGTGATCCATTGTAAATCAAGTAAAACCTAATGTAGTAAATTTCATTCATAAGATAAATACATACTTCTGTATCTTTATTATATGTCTTTCACATTGCATAATATCGTCAGAAATCGCGCACATTCGAATGTGCAGATTCCCGTCGTCGCGTCGGGTGGGCTGATCCGTCTATTTTGCAAAATTATGATTCGATACGATTATAAAATAAACAAATACATTATTTTTACATAACAAGACAGTGAGTTATTTGAAAAAAAGTGTATCACACATAAAAAATGTATTTTTAAATTTATTGGGAGCAAGTATACAAATGTTGTTAGAATGGAACAGTAGTACCCCTGATACATACTCTTGATTGACACTTTTTTTCAAAGAACTACACAGTCTCATTGCATTTAATGTCTTTGGAAATATATGTATAAAACGGGAATATATTACAACAAATATTACACAATAGTTACACAATATTTACGAATATAATAATAAAATATAACTAGTTACATATTTGAAATCACATTTCAACTTGAGCGATATTTCTATTTTACATAAAATTTCATTCATACATCACAAATTCTTCAAACGTAGATTCAAACTTTTTGCTTATAAAGCTCACGTTTCACCATCCTTAATGAATATGATGTAATGCATTTTAATTTATTTTAAACTAATTACAACAACAACATATAAAGGTGATTTGTAGCGCAGTGTTAGATAAGAAACCATTTTGCATATTACTATGATAAAATATTTTGCAATAATAAAATTATTATGAAATAAAATAGTATTTTAATTATTGTGCAATAGGATGAAATACTTGAGGTCAAACACATTTGATAGATTTATGATGAAGTCTTTTAAAATTTAACTCTGCTGCTCGCAATTTCTTTTAAAGAGAGTTCTGAAGTTTAAATATCGCTGCCGATTAATTCCATCTTTTTGACATAAAATCATTTTTAATGAATGTATTTTTAATTATCCTCTATATTTATTTTAAACAAAATAAAAATACGTCAAATGCGTGTTTAACCTTGAGTTGTGCAAGAATAAAAAAAACATACAACTAAATTCAATTTCACAACAACAAAGAAATATATTCAATAAGTATTTCACAATTATATTTATAATACACAGCACCTCTATAATAACTGAATGCATATTAGTAACAGCACGTAAACGTAATTAAATAAAATCTCTAGTGATGAAATGTTGCGCAATATGTTGCATCAGACCGTGAAATACAAGCATAATTAAAAATTACTTTTGACTGCCATTTCCTACGTACTGCATTATATAGATTACTCACTAGATGGTAATATTTTGTTCAAATTTTGCAGAAACGTTTTACAACTCCTATTAATAGTTCTACAGTCTTTATCACTTTTATAAGGACCTGTGCAATATATTGCACAACATTACAACATTGAAAGAACGATTCTTCTGAGTTTCGTGGACACGGTTAATTGATTTAAATTATTTTAGCATAGAGATGGTTTTAGGTTCGATTTGCAATAAGGTATAAAAATTGCCCAAAATCCAGAGACAATAATTTAACTTGTCATCCGATCAGTATTACGAGCGAACGTCATAACAATCTGTGGACCAACTCCGAGTACCTCTTTTACATTTTTTATAGTAAAACTCTTCTCAAACGTGTACACTTTCACAAAATAATAAAATATTTTTGTTTGTTATTTTTTTAACTATTTCACCATTATTTAAAACTTATTTCACAATTTTTATTATTTTTACAATGTTATGTGTAATGTTGTCCTGTTTTTATTATTGGTAATATTTCACAATATTTTACACTATTGTTTATTGAATCTTCTTCCTTCTGTTTGGAGCTAATATCTTCAACATTGTCACGACAGGAGCTTCGAAGGCAAGAGATATGACAAAGGAGAGAGCGAATGATGCCATCATCTGACCCAGGAAAATTATGACCTGAAAATCAAAAGACACAGTTTTTTTTACTTTTTGTTTTTGATACAGGTTTTTTATTAGAAATACATACTAGGTATTTCAGTGCTTTACTACGAAAAAAATACTAGGAATATTCTGAACTTTTTCATTCACAACACTTTCCTAATTTTGTTGAAAATTTGAAGGAATATAATTCATACCTATTTATTATTAGATCAAAAGTGTATCAGGATTTTTAGAGGAAAATTAAAAAAATATCAGGGTCAATTAAGCTCATCTTTATTTCATTAATGGAAGGGGTAGGTTTCTTAGTGATTTCCAAGAAGCTCTTTTATTCCGTGTATGTTAAGTCTGTCAATAAGCAGGTATAAGACATTTGTATTAGCCATTTTATATCGTCAGTTTAGCGATGAAGTACAAATGCCATCTATGCAGAATTTCTTGTTTTATTTTTGCTCGGAAAGGACGACCTGCATATATGTTTTCTCATGTAGTTAGTCTGCTGGCTAAAACACTTGTGGGAAATGCCGTGATAGTATGAATAAATAAATGTTTGTCTGACTTTTAGGGGATGGGCCTATTACAATGCTATTTTACAACCTTGAAGTTTCAAAAAAAAAACGGTTAGCTGTCCCCTCTGCCTTGTCTTGGATACGATATTGAAGGGTCAATGATTCATGACTTTTTTCCTCCATTTAACAACCTTGCCAATCTTAACTTTCATGTGACTTACCATCATAGCTTTCCCAAGATGCATTGGATGATCTATGTGCATGGCCAGGAATCTGATGACAACTGGATGTACCAGATATGCACAGTAGGTAACTCTTGAGAATGGATACAGAATGGTTGCTGAGAGGATGCTGTTTATATATCCTGGAAAAGATAATAAGTAATAATTTATAAATAATAAAACACTGTTATATTTTCACTATATTTATTAAAACTCTTACGTTTTCGCCCACTTCAATGGGCATTCTCAAGAGTACTGAATCAGTATAATGGCCTTTATAAAAATTGAAGGTGGTCACAAAAAATAATTTTTTTAAACAATTTACTCATAATCATAATTAACATGTATCTGGCTTCACTTATTTCGCTTTATAGCTAGTCTATAGTTTTACATGTCTATAAATATAACCAATAGTAGTCTTACCTCCATGTCCTGTAGAACAGGCTACAACAATCCATGCGATAGCCAGAGCCCATGCTGTATGTGATAGAGAGCTGTATGCTGCAGCAGCCACTGGTGTAAGATTCGTGTTGTAAAGGCCGTATACAAGGCAGAGCATCACAGCTGTGGAGAACAGCCAGCCACAGAATACTGTAATCTGGAAAATAAAATTGGATATTCTTAGTGGTAAGTATTTTAACTGTAAGAACATAGTTACAAAATCTGAGAGATATAGTGCGTAACGTTTTCATACAAAAAGATGAAAACGAGTAGTGTACCTATAATATAAAGATAGGAATAAGTGGCCCAATAGAGCCGGTAAGTCTAACTTCTATGAGAGAGACTAGTGTTGTTGGACCGGTTATGTGGAATCGTCTACCGGTGCCATTGAGAGATAGTCAGACTGTCACCAGCTTCATAAGCAAATTAAAAACTGAACTCTTTACTGGCGCCCTTGAGAAAGAATATGGTTTGTACAAATGTTTGTTGAAGTGAGTAGTGCTTTTGTAGTAAGTATCTCATCCAAAGGACATATGTCTTAGTAATATCTGATCATAGATCTGAACCTAAGATCTGAGAAACATCAAGTAATGGTTTTTGAAAAAGCGTTACCTAAACGAGTTTGAAAACGCCGATCAAATTTCAAAGTGTTTCGTTTATGGATATACAAAATGAGATTGTAGAAAGTTTGAAAGTTCAAATATGTTATATTTTCTACTTATACACCTTTTTGCTGGAAGCTTTAGACTGTTGACACATAAGATCATGTTTTGAGGTCATGTTATGAGTAAAGGGTGTTCTACAAAGTGTTCTATATATACCTATACAAATTTGAAGTTTCTAAGATATGTGATAAAAATTATTTCAAATACCTATTTTTTTTTTTTATATCGATAAAAACAAACATTACCTTGCTCATCTTGATTATGCAATTTGTCTTGAACAAATACCATCCAGCTGCCATTCCGATGAGATATGGACCAAGTCTCGTCCAAGGTTTATCATAGATCTTATCGAAGAGAGCCAGTGGATCATCTGTGGACGGCATATGATTGTTACTCCAAGCAATATAAGCTGTGGTGAACCAGGATGATACCAAGAAGACACTCAATGCTCCTGCAGCAGTCTTAAAGTGGCTAGCTGCTAAAATGAGGATGATGGCACCCAAGACGTAGAATTGAGAGTCGTCAGCCAAATACCAACTCCATAGCATGCACTAAAACATAAATAATTGTAGTCAGTTTTTTTTTGTTATTCACCATACGATGGTTATAGTTATCGGAAGGACAAAATATAATGAGTGAATGTCTGTTTCTAGTCAATGTTTTTACCATTTGTTCCACTGGGAAGAGCGTGTTAATATAAAGAACGTTTCTCCACCAATATTTAGGACAATTCTCATGATCCAAAGTTGGAGGTTCGAAGACAGCATTCTGGTGGAACCATTTAGTAGTAACTTCTACAACTCCCAACATGAACATGTATGGAGTAGTGAGTCTGAAAATTAAAAGGCAAATGAATAAAAATAAAAAAAAAACATAAAAAAATGAAAATTAATTTATCATTTTCATAAATTGATAATACTTACCCCCAATCCCTTAACCCTTTAATAATTTGATGTCAAATTTTGCAGATATTAATATGATTAAATAATAATTCAAAATACTCGTGGGCATCTAAAAGAACACCCATTTTGGGATGTCATTTTAGGCAGCATAGTCGTAGGTACTTACTAGCACCGAGCAAGTCAGAGTTGCACTTTTTTCCAGGTAGGCACCGTATACATACGAGTACATTGGATAGAGTGTTATACACAAAGTATAAACAATTCCATACATTTTATACTGGTTTTTTTCATAAATTAATGTTGATTTTTTAAATAATTATATATACTTCAAGTTGCAAATACTTGCAGGAAAATTATTTCAACTGAGATTTAGCCATAATGGAGGATAATTTTTTATTTGAAATAATATTATTGTAAGAGTCTTGAAAATGCATTAAACCATTGAAATGAAAGTTCTGTTTCAAAAATATTGAAGGATAAAAACAAGAATTTTATTTTTGGCTTTCATATTCAAATAATTTTTTGTTTTGCTTATTACCTTGCAAATCTGTAACACAGTAAACCGATAAATTTCAGAAGTCCTGATACGAATCCTTTTGTTCCTTTTGTCAATCTCTCCAGGCTTCCCTTGGACAGTGTTCTGAAGTATAAATAGGAAACCAAGATACCACTGAAAGATAAAGAAAATAAAGTTGAAATCGAATTTCATTTGTAACAAACAAATAAATATATATCCCAAATACTGGAATACTTAATTTCACCAAATTTCTTAATTATACATAGGTAGAGTAACTGGAAGTATCTCAAATATTGAGAAGAATCCATTCAAGAGAATAATGTCGGACATAGAAGTTCAAAACAGGAAATGTAGGAATGGTGAGTATAGCATCGATAAACTTCAGGTTCGATTCCCAGCCAGAGCAAAATGAAGAATGACCTTTTTCAAAGTGTTCTGGGTCTGGATGTTACATATATATGCGTATTAAGTATATTATATATACCTATATGAGTATGATCGTGTTAGTACCAATAATATAAAAATCATAATCGTAGTTTGGGATTAAGCTTTACCACTTAGGTTCAATATTCACAATTTCCAGATTGTGAATCAGGTTTCTCTGACAACATTATTATCTCGAAATAGACTAGTTTTATATTTTATAAAATTATTGGTATATTTGAGGATTGGCATCTTATCTTGTTTTGACTCATACAGAATTCGATCATTTAAATTTATGACTTTCCCTCTAAATGTCAAATCGGTAATTTGACAAAAATAATATAAAGATTACTATAATTATAAAACAATTATCCCAAGATTTTGATTACCCTGTATTAGGTAGATGCATATAAAAATATATATTGATACAACTAGTCTTTGGCTAAAAGTTTTCAGAGATACAAAATATATATCTGTTTTTTTTCCCTTCCAGTATTTATTTTATTTTGTTAATTTCTCTTAGATTTTTTTCATTTTCATTTCACTTTATTTAATTTTACTTTGCTATGAAATATTTTTTTTCGCACTGTGCTCGGTGTGTGTGTGTGCGTAACTATTTTGCAATGTTATTAACATGTCCCGGCAATACACCGCAGATACCATCACAGTTAGCAATATGATTATGTCGTGAATGTGAAGTAAGTCGGATGAGGGTGGAATTGAAGATGCTATCTCTCCATTGTAAGTTCTAAACTCTATGACCACAAATATGTGTAACATTTTGCATACATTTAATTTTTGATGCAAAATTTGATTTATGTTATGTTAATCTGAAAAAACGTTGACTATATTTTACCTGATGCAGAAGAATGTATCCACACTAAAAGCACCATTGGTTACTGTTTGGAAAAGAAACTCCTTCTCTACATCATTCCTCAAGCCTGGATTATCTGCAAACTTGAAGGCGATGATACAAGTGTGTCCCAAAATAACCCAAGCCATGGAAATGGAGCGAAGTCCGTGAATTGTTGGGATTGTGTCAGAGCCAACAGATTGATCGCAGATAGTTTTCATGTTGGATATAACTGAAAACGACAGAATCAATTCGGAGAAGATATCTGAAAAAAAAGTAAAATATGAGTAGGGTAATTAGACAAATTGCAATTGGCGATCGACTACAAACGAACTTTTCGATAATGTACCATAACATTATAAATGTACATTGTCGAAAAAACGAACTTTTCGACAATGTACCATAACATTATAAATGTACATTTTCGAAAAATTCGTGTGTAGTTGATCGCCAATTGCAATTTGTCTAGGTACCCAGATGTAAAATAAAAAAGTGTATTTGTTTCCTTTTATATAAAACAATATAATAATAAAAAATCTTTATTGCACAAAAATCAACATTATTAAATAAACATTGCAGAATTTAAACCATACAAATAAATTTGTGCAATGGGCTAGTATATCGCAGAAGCGCGATATCTTCCAACTAACCCATTAAACAAAAACTAATAAGTGAAAGCTATTCAAGGTGCTCAAGACGTATTCATCCATTTGAGTTTGGTTTGCATAATCTTGCTGTTTAATTCACAGACGGTTAGAACGACGTCTCTGATCACCATTTCTCTCAACCATAGTCAGCAATTTTTATGTGCAAACCTTCATTAAATTAGTAGGTAAGTAAGTAATCAATATATAATTTATACCCCTAATAAATATAAAAAAACAACGGTACAATGACAATTGAAATCACCATGACAAAAGTTGACATAATTATGGAATAATCTCTCTGCTAGATGTTATCGAATAATCTCTCTGCTCACCAAAGAGGAGCATATGTCCAAAAGCAACAGAAGATGTATAAATTTTTTAACAATAATCAGTAAAACAAAATAAATATATTCATGCTGTACTTACTCAGTGTTGTGGTTTCTTCTGTAGAGTTAAGTTCAATATTGAGTCTCTCTTCTGAGTTGTTATTGTTCGTATTAAGGCTGTAAATTGATCTGCCTGAAAAATCAATACAAAAACCTTTGTAAATTCCCAAAATAATTTGAACACTGTAACCTCTGTTTAGTAGTTATTTAACATTAAGTTAGTTTGTCAAACAAAGTTAGTTAAGGGGAAGATTATAATAATTTTTTGATGTGATTTGTTTTATTTTTAACGTGTTGTTAAATTATCATATTATACTCATATTGTAAAAGGCAAATGCCGTTTATTGTCCAAAATAAATAAATAAATTGATAAACATATATGTAGTTAATTCATGTAATTAGACAAAGAATCGTGAAATCATAGAAGATTGTGAAATAAAATATCTAATATAATAAATACGAATTAGGGGAGTAGACATGAGATTCCGTTTTAACTCGTATAAATTGGGTCACATAAAAAATTTATCTGGTGCTATTTTATCATGTGTATTTTTATGTTAGGTATGACTTTCCTTTGCGTTACTCTTTTCCTATACTATTTTTTTTTTTTTTTTTTTTAAAAAAGATATATCTGGGTTTTGTTATAAACCCAAATACAACCTTATACACCTTTCACAGTAAGCTAAAAGCTTGTGTCGTGAAAGGGGAATTTGCCGGCACCTGGGATCGAACCCCGGACCCCTTGTTCACAAGGCCGAGACTCTACCTCCAGGCTACCGACGAACTCAACATGAGATTCCGTTTATTTACGGAATTCGTATTTCGTATCGAATTATCCGACTTTTATGTGTATTTTATGCAGTCAGTCTACTGCAGCTACCCCACATTAAGGATATGCCGCGATGGTATAGATAAATAGATAGAATTAAACAAAAATAAAAAAATTACGCACGAAACTACCATATAAGGCAAATTATCATTGGGGTTTATAAGAGAGAATATCGGAGTTTTCGGGATTTCTCCCGGTAGGTTAATTGGGCAAAGCACATCTCGCGAAAAGATGATTTGCGGGTTCAAGTCCCGTCCGATTACTACCAAATAAGATGAAGTTGTCTTTTCTAAGCCTTATATGGTAGTTTCATGTGTTAAATTTGCATATGTGAACTCATACAATGATTAATTGTAAAAATAACATCGATAAAAATAATTAAAATAGCATATATACCATTCGACATCTTTACGATTGGTAGTGCCTGTGGAGGATGCGTTTCATCAGCCTTAGTTTGCAGTTGTCTCTCATTGTTAACTTGGACAGTGTTATGGTGATGATGGTGGTTATTGGAATTATGTCTTGCAGCTGGAGGAGTGCTGGTGTGAGCACTCTGCTGAATCAGACGAGGTCCTAGTGCAAGTTCATAGATGGTCCCTGCTATCATCAGACCGAGGACTATCACTGAAGCACCTCTGGAAAATGGAACAATTTTTAAAATTTAAAAAAATAAAAATATATTTTCGAAAAATGTAGTATTCGGGCATAATTATGTTTACAGAAAGTACGAAAAGGTGGACTAATCGCATAACGATCTCTTACAGCCAACCCGGTTTTGATTTATCTTGTAGGCATTCACTGTATAACAATTTCGATCCTTATTTAGTTACCGTTCAATAGTAGGTACTATCTTTAATTTTTATATAATGAAAAAGTCCTCACAATCTCTAGTAGCGATTCGATGGACACTCCACCGAAACCGTGGTTGCGAAAATTTTCTTATTATTTATAACAATTGAACATAGTAATTTGAAACGACAAACAATTAATATTCTTTCTTTATATATGAAAGAAAACACATTTGGTTTTAATTTTGATTAATAGTTTGACAATGACTTTGTAAGTCGAAACCAGGTCACTATTCCATTAAAAATTAAGTAAAACTTAAACCAATTGTGTTTTTTTTTTCCATAAACACGGAATTTTAGAAAATATACGTCAACTCAACAAATATTCTTTGTTTAAACATATTTGATATCAATAAAACACTGTTTACTTTTCACTATTGATTTATTAATACTCAAGCGCTTTCGTCAAGTTAGCTTGACATTTTCAAGAGAACTAATTACAAGAAAATTTTTTTTTCTATAAGTCACATGCAACAACAATATTTTTTATATGTAGGTTATTAGTTCTCTTGAAAATGTCAAGATAACTTGACGAAAGCACTTGAGTATTATTAATAAATCAATAGTGAAAAGTAAACAGTGTTTTATTGATATCAAATATGTTTAAAATGTCTTTTCACAATGTGAACACATAAACTCTAGATCATTCTTTGTTTATTTCATTCATTCATACCATTGACATTTCTCGTAAGTGAGAAAGCCGTTTGTAAAACATACAAATCGCCACCTTCCACCATAGATCAAGCCCTGCATATGTGTTTTCTCTTGTTTCTAGGTAGGTATATTTATTATATTTTGTAATCTAATTCACATGAATATAATTATATTATTGTTTATAACTAATTAATATATATTTCTTCGCTATCTGTTACAAAGCCTAGTTTAATTAATAAGTAGGTATTGCTAAATACCTACTTATTAATTAAAATACCTTCATCCCATGGAATTTCCCACTCTTTTTCTATTAGTTTTCGAGAGTCCTATAAGAGATTGGTTTTCTTAAAACATCATGTTAAAGACATTCATCTTAAATCTTCAATTCTTGATGAGGATCTTGAGACCTCATCTTCAATTGAGAGATGAGGTATACCACTTATCCTGAATGTCATAACTTTCATTGACACGGAGAGGACGACCCGCATGTTTTTTTTTACATTCTAAGAACTTATTTTCAAGTATTAAATAAAATGTAAATAATAGTGATTAAAAAAAATAGTGCGTTCACCTTGCGATTATTTATATCACAAAACGGAGCAATTTAGATTTATATTATTTTATGGCACGGCGAGATCCACATGCATGTTCATTGTACCTAAGTATTAAATTTTTTTTAGAAAATACCAGAATATTTCATGGTTTATATTATTTCACATAACAATAATTACGTGTGCATTTTGTTTTTATATAACAGTTAGTAGTAGGTTATACCCATTACATGTAATGCGGGGCATTTTTTCAAAGTTTTTTTTGCTTAGCATTGTACAGGTTCGTTGAACACACTATAAGTAACCGTAATTTATGTACCTAATTGTTCGAAAACTAGATCGATATGTGCATATTATAATACAATACATATATTCAAGTCACTGTGTCTGTGTTTAATATATTTAATTTTTGACGTTCAACTATATAATATTATGTATATTATATTTGTCAGCAATGACAATGTGTCGAACATGGCAAAATTGCTAGTGCACAATACCATCCTGGTACCGAAACTTATGTATGCAAGCGAAACGTGGACACGGTTAAAGAGGGACGAATGTGGAATAAATGAGGAGGATGGTTGGTAAAACGTTGCGTGATAGAGTGAGGAATGAGGATATTAGAAGAATGAGTGGATGCAAGAGGAGTGTTGTGGATAGAATGAGTGTAAATAAATTGAGATGGTTTGGTCATGTGGAACGAATGAAAGAGGAAAGAATGACAAAGAGGATATACTTGGCTGAAAGGATGGGTGTGAGGAAGCGCGGACGTCCGAGAACTACATGGCTTGATCATTATATAGATACAATTCTCAAGGACGGCCGTGTGTTGAGTAAGAGAAATCGACGTGCGTGCATGAGAAATTGTATGACTGTAGAGGAAGCGAAAGAAGTATGTAAGGACAGATCTAATTGGCGTTCCGTTCTTTCTGCCTACCCCACTTGGGATACGGCGTGAGGGAATAGATAGATAGATATTTAAAAAAAACCTCTTACGGTTTATGGACTCCTATTTATTAAGGAAGAGAAAAGTTCAAATATCTGTCTATTATCTATTCCCTCACGTCGTATCCCAAGTGGGGTAGGCAAAGAGAATGGAACGCCATATAGATTTGACCTTACATACTTCATTCAATTTTACTACATTCATTCAATTTCTCATGCATGCACGTCAATTTCTCTTACTCAATACATGGCCGTCCTTGAGAATTTAATCTACATGGTCGAGCCATGTACATAGTTCTCGGACGCCCGCGCTTCCTCACACCCATCCTTCCAGACAAGTATATCCTCTTTATCATTCTTTCCTCTTCCATTCGTTCCATATGATCCAAACCATCTCAATTTAAAGTTCAACTATACTTATATGATAAAATTTATTTGTTATGTGTTAGCAAACTCTGCTGGTTTATGTGCAGACTTTTCTTATCTATTTGTACTATACATATATTGTAACAACTGTATGTTTTTTGAATATAATAAAAATAAAATATATAACAATTTATGTACTTACGCCAGAAGTTGGAAGGTAAGATCGTGGAACATATTGAAATAATGAAGATGTGGCGCCCTGATGGACAGCACTTTTGGAGAAGCAGCAGTCTTGGAGAGATTCAGCATGTAATGTACATCTTCCATAGTACAGTTGGATGGGAGACACATGCCCAGATGGATTATGTGAGGCTGAAAATATAATAAGTGAAGATGTTTTAGACGTATCATAAATAATTTATAGTAAAATACTAAATAAGATTCTTAAACTAGAGATAATCTAAATCCGATCTTAATCTAGTCTTGACCTTAATGCTACGACGCGCGAAGGGACTATAGTCAAAAATACCGCGTTACCGTTACCGCGAGATTGTTATACACGTATTTTTTACTATAGTCACTGCACCCGTCGTAGGATTAAGACCAAAACAAGATAAATATCGTGTTTAGATAGTATAAAGAGTAACTCTGTATGATTTCCCAACCCTGTGCTCGCTGACCTCTTTGTATGCGCCCGCGACTACATATTCAAATAATCGGCCTTGTGAACAAGGGGTCCGGGGTTCGATCCCAGGCGCCGGCAAACTCCCCTTTCACGACACAAGCTTTTAGCTTACTGTGAAAGGTGTATAAGGTTGTATTTGGGTTTATAACAAAAACCCAGATATACCTTTTTTTAAAAAAAAAAATTTTTGAAAAAAAAAATAGAATTATTAGTTAATCATGAAAAGGACAATCTTTTGAAAAAAGGAGACTTGAAAATCGAATAAAACATTCTTTTGCCGAGGTGAAATATTCTACCGAACTCTTATACCAAATGGAAAATCTGGCAACGGGAGTAGAAATTTTGAATGCAAGTAAAGTTACCAAATTTTCAAAGTCAAATTTTCAGAGATTCATGAGTATTCGGACAGCGAATGCCCGACGAACGCCAGCAAAAGAGTGGTGCAAAATATTACCACACCAAATGCCCCAAACGAAACCAGAAAATAATAGCCACAAATCGTTTTTAATTATACTTACTCCAGAATGTCTTTCCTTGTTTTCCAGATCAAGTTTAGCCATGTAGAATGCTGGCACGAATGGAGGTCTTCCGTTCTCATGACTGGAGGCTATCACGTGACTGGCTGTCACTGGTAGACCGTCATTGCGTTTCTGTGTTTTGTTAACTGTAACAGAAAAAAATAATGATTTGTAAATTTGTTAAAATCATATTATGGATGACTTTATAATATAACATATGGCGCCTTTTAATGATCAGTGATCATCTTGTGGAACGCTACATATGTTGCGGAGTAGGCAGAATGTATAAACAATCCAAGTTATTTATATTCAAATGAGTGTTCTGTCTAATAAATAGTCTTCAAATCACTCAGGGTGCATATCTAAAAATAATAATAATTAATAGTGAAATTTTTTGTAGAAATTTCTGGAGTGCTAAAAAAGAGAATAGGGTATTAAATATTTATTATAATTTATCGTTACGTGTGATTGGAAGGAATATAACAAAGAGTAACTCCATAAAACAATGCCTAGGTGCTATAATTATATACCTACAATAAATTAATTGTAAAGATTGTTACGGTTAAATTATACGAATATATATAACAATCATTTACTAGCAGTTGTACCCGCGCCTGTTTAAAACTGCAATAAATTGCCATTAAAAAACAAGTAGGTAAGTACCTAATACCCACAATAAAAAAATTACCTATATGAAGAATTAAATAAACCAGCTTCGCAATCGATTTTTTAATACATTTGGCATTCTGACCCTATAGCCAGTCGACTGCACCACCCCATGTAGACCCCCCAATCAAACTCAAAGCCACATTGAGGACACTCCACGATATGGTTCATTGTCTGGCATTATGAACCGAATTCACACTTAGGAATAGAAGACAAACCTTCATCGGTGTTTAAAAAAAACAATGAAAAACCTAAATATTCATTCCTTTGTACCATCTCAGCATTATCTACAAATGGGGGTAGTCAGCAGACCAACTGGCACAGAGACGATTATTTGCATATAACCAACACGCTAATCGTCCCCTCGGTTCCAAGATAAGTCAAGATATTTGAGATCAGTAACAAAGCACATCATTACTGAATTGAAAAGAATACATTTCTCCTATAGGATTCCCTAAAAGGTCGTTCACATACGTTCACTTTCAGTGATCACTCCGGATGATCCTCCAAGATGAACAGATGTGAACGGGCGTTTCATGTTTCTAGTGATCACTAGCGATGACGGAGGAAAGAGATTACCACTCGTCATAATTTTGATGAAAGTTCCTTTCACTGAAACGACCATAAACAAGTTTATTTATTTAATTCTCTATGAATTTGTATTGAATGTCAGAATCATGTACAAAATTATTATGCAGTCGAGAGCTATATTAATTTAATTTATGTGTTATTTTTAATTTTTGAATTTGTTTTATTATTTTTATACGAAAATACGTCAAACTACATACAACATGAGTGAGAGTGGGAATAGGATGAATAGGATGAACAAATGTGAACAGAGGTGTTCACTTTCGATGAACAGGTTTGACCCTGACACTCTGGATGATCATCCAAAGTGAAGCAATGTGAATGCTACTTAAGAATTGAATTCCTCAAACTAAAACCATTTATTTTTTAAGTTGCTGGACAAAATAAATGTCAATAAAATCAATAAGTATCTAAATACCACATCAAGTTTAGGTAGGTATATACACACGAATAAACATTATTTTTTAATTGTATTAAATATGTACCTTTACAAATCATTTTTACATAATTGTTAATCATAAAATATAATTGCTACATGTTAGTAGATTCAGTATGTATGTATGGAATGAAATTAATATTTATTATTTCCCCTATACATAACATAAAATAATAATATCAATATTTTAATAAATCACAGCTAATATGGAAGAAGCGTTATGTTTTCACTTTCTTCTGTCGCTGCGAGAGTTAAAAATAAAATCATTTTAATTCCAAATATAACACGAATTTGCCAAAATTATGATAAAAGGTTGTCGGCAAGAGTAGAGTCTTAAACTTTAAGTCGGGAGATGTCCGGGCTCGATTCCATCCACTGCCGACTAACTTCACTAAGTACAGTAAAAAGCAGCTATTCATAAATCCTTGATACAGGAGAGACGATGGTCCTGGCTGTGCCATGTTCTGAGAATGTCCGATGATTGTTGGCCAAAAAGAACACTGTTCTTCAGTCCGCTAGGATTTCGTCAACCTCTTTCACAGTGCATTGTTTCTATGACAATGACATCAGAACGCAGAGAATGTCGAGGGAAAAGGTGACGCAATTAGTGCAGAATCGCTCTGAATGGAGAAGGCTGGTTTCTGCGCTGTGCTCCCGAGAAGAGCGTTTAGAGCGATGTTGATGATGGTGATTCATAAAACATCAAGTGTATAATATTTAAGCAACATTTTCGATTTAGCAGTAGATAATGTGGCTTATTGCCACCATAAATGTCTTATTTGTAATCGGTACGGGAAGGACTATCTGCATATCTGTTTTTTTTTATAGACAATTCACACAGATCCAGCTAGTCCCAAATTAAGATGAATCTTGTATTATGGGTACTAACGCGACGATACACACATTCAAATACATGTAACACCCAGACCCAGGACAATTTGAAAAAGGTCATTCTCCACTTTGCCCTGGCCGGGAATCGAACCCGGGACCTCGTGCCTCAAAGGTAAGAGCATTACCTCCGCGCCACATCGGCCGACAATTATTATATGAAGTTATTTACTTTTAAAGGTCGAACAAAATTGCATTATGTTCAGACAGGCAGCTAAGGTGATATGTCTGATCTCAACACTACTGTCACAATAACAACTATCAGGCCCAACAAAATTATCACGTGGCAACCAGCTCACGTGGCAAACTATTCCAATGATTAACCACCCTGTTAAATAGACAGTGCTTCGACAGATTTCGCTTGAACCTGTAGCCGTCCAACTATTATTTACTTATTTTTCGTACTTTAAAGAGTACCTATTTTTAAATTACAAAGTGGCTCAAATTACTCAGTTTTTGGGTAGATAGCCTAATTCCAAAAAAGTAGTTCATTGGCTACCCTGTTGGAAAAAAGCCGTGGTAGTAGTATGAATGAACGAATATTTGCAAAAATTCATACCGTCAATTTGAACATGCGATTTTTTTCAATAAATTATAATTTCAGAATCTATTTGAATAAAATTATATATATTTATAAAATTATGTGTTTGGATCCTTCCAGTGAAAGTATTGCGAAATATAATTAGTAATATTACATGTACATAACACGTTGCTATAAACTTAATGATCATCATTTGCGATCACATTCACACTACATATATTACTACTTAGTGAACGCGATATAGTCATACTGCGATCAATAATATTATGTCAACCGATTGGTATTATAATATATTTTTTATGTAATTTTATAATTTACGCAAATATACAGTTATTACAATATATAGTACAAAACAGATAAAAAAGTTGGCACATAAACATTGAGAGATAGGTATAATGATGATTTTGTCCACCTGGATATTTTCACAATGTCGCGGGGACAATTCGCAGGGGCCGTGGCGCAGACCATGCACGCGTGAATTTTGTTTAATTTTTGTTTGAACAGTTCCTTGTGCTATCCTTTCATCTCTCCCTCTCTCTCTCTTAATTATTCTAATCTTGTTTTATATTTAAATATAATGTGTAAACTTTGTATGTATTAAATGCCTTATAAATTAAGTCGTACATGTATAAACACTGTAATTGGCCTTATTTTTTTTTTGTTATTGTGATTTAAGTTGCGTATTATGTGCTGTTGTGTTTGAATTAATAAATAAACCAGCAAAGTTTGCTAACACATTACAAAATAAATCTTACCAAGTACATACATACTACTACAGTGAAAGAAAAAAAAATGAACATGAGAATGTGTTGGATACACTGCCGAGTCCCAAAACCCGTCAATCATGCGCATACATAATAATGATCAAAATATACCTACCTACACAATAAATAATTTATCCCGTGGAGTAGGTACCCTGTAAATAATTGGTCTCCCACTCTTCTCCGTAAGTTTTCGAGTGTCCTGTAAAAGGCATCAGGTGTTCGAAAAAAATAAGACATTTTAAATCTTAAATTCGGCGATGAGGTTTGCCACCCATCCTGAATGTCTTGATTTTATATTGACACGGAGAGGACAGTTTGCATGTTTATTATAATATGCAGCTGGTCTGCTGGCTACCCCACTTGTGGGATATGCCGTGATGGTATAGTATAGTAGTATAGTATTATAAAATTTATTTATGATGAACTCATTTTTTTTTGTATGTTGAGAAAAACATCAACGAATGGTAAAAACATCAACGAATGGTAAAAACAAAAACCACTTACATCCTACTTACTATACCCACAAGCCAGCAAACAAGCCACATGCTATAAAAACGCAAGCTGTTCTCTGAAATTAAGAGATTTAAGATTGGTATGGCATACCTTATCGCTGAATTTAATATGTTAAATGTATTTTTTTTTTCAAACTCCCGCCCTTTATAGTACAATTGAAAACTTACGGAGAAGATCGGGAGATTTATTCTTTGCCAATAAATTGCTCTAGGACTCAGTGCAGAAAAAACTATTTCCGACAACTTCCTCGTCTGATCATATCATCATTTGAAGGGCGTCTGGACACAATATCAGGAGAAAATTCTGCTTGTTTACTGCCTGTATCCCTACTTTTATTTTGGCAATATTGGCAACTAACCAAGGCTCAAGAGTCTAAGATGCTAAGCTTCGAAAATAAGAACTGTCATATGGCATGAGCATATCATAAATGGTTAGATGGAAGAAATCACTAATTTATTTATTTATTTATAGCCAGTTACACACTTCAGACAACACACAAAAATAAATACAAAAAAAAAAATATCAACAATATTACAAGAAAACAATGCGTTGCCCAATTTAAAAGTGTATAAAAAATTATTAATTGATATTATTCAATAGCCCATAAGGTTGTCATACAATATAAAATAAAAAAAAAATAGGTTATAAGAGATAAAAATAAATTGTGAAAATAAAAACAATGGTCATTAAGAAATTATTAAATATTGGAATAACACACAAGTGTCAGTGAGTTATACAAAAATCATTGAAAGTAAAACAAAACGAATCAACATTACATTATAACACAATAAAATCAATGAAAACAAAAATCATGACAATTACACTATCAACTAAGCACAGCAAGGGAGGGAATGGAAAGGGAGGAAATTCGTCGAAATGCAAAGGGAAGGTCGCATAAAGCAATTATGACAACCATTAATTATGTAAAGTGATAATCTCGCCACTGCATATTATCATCACAATTTTTTATGGGAATTGCTTTGTTGATTTTGTTATGAAAATGATAATGTGCAAAAAGAATAATATAAATAAATAATACTGCGCAACAACATATTATTATTCATCAAAGATCTGTAGACTCTTCTGTATATAAAAATATATATTATAAATAAATTATTAATAATTGTTGCAATTAAAAAATAAATATAATTGAATGTGCATGTTGTCAGTGCGTTAAACTTGGTAATGTGATAATTTGTGTACATATTATTATTTTATTAATATGGAGTATACGTGACAACTGTCAGCGCATTCTTTTAATCATCATTATCGTCAGCCGTTTTGAATCCATTGTTGGACATTATGCCTCCCCCCTTCATCTTCTGCAAGTCTCTATTTTTTTTTTCTCTTACGAACATATTTATTTATTTATTTATTTACGGCATTATTGTCTTTGATTACAAAAAAATTATTAAAAGTGGACAATTTTACAAGATACAAAACAATGAAAACTTAATGACTACAAATTGACTACAATGACTAAAAAAACTTAATGACTACAATGACTAAAAATTAAATTAAATTATAAAATAAACATTAAATTAAATTTGTATTTTCAGAATAAGTCTGATTAAAACATTCTATCATCTTCCTCCTCACAGAGCCATCTCCATCGAAAAATAAGTCTATTGTCTCAGCATACCTATTACCGAGCACATGCAGACGGTTCACGACTGAATGTCTCTGGTAGTTGGTATGTGCATTTGATTCACTGAGTAATATCCTTTTTCTAGTGGGACGGTCGGAGATATGAAATTTGATTAATTCAAGGAGCTCAGGGCAATCGAATTTTGAGTTTACTATTTTACATAACAAAATTATATCCAATAAAACGCGCCTATCGATCAGTTTAGACATTCTTAGTTCCAGTAGTAAATTTTCAAAGCAGAAGTCGTTATAAGAGATTCCCAGCCGAAAATTGATGTAGCGCATGAATCTGCGCTGAACCCTCTCAATAGCCCTCACGTGAACCTCATAATATGGGGACCAGACTGACGAAGCATATTCATATGGACCAACTGAAGAGGGACATGAACTGTGGCTCATACGTAGAGCTGAAAAGACTGGCTGAGAATAGAGACGAATGGAGAAGAAAAACCAAACTCGTTGCAGACCAATCCAATGGATTGTAACTCATTATATATAGTGATCTTCTACCAAGAACCATCGCTCGACAATATTCAGTATAAATGATAAACTATGCATAGTATCTATAGCATAAATATATTCTGTGTTTGTGAATTTGCTGAAACCACGTACTGGGTGGAAATGCATAATAACTACATTTCGACCCGCCTACTGTGCCCATCATCAAGATTTTCTACGTATTCTCTCCTACATTGTCTGCGCTTCTTTTTGTCACAATTTTGTCGAAATCACATTGAAAACCTTAAAACTTGGTATCTATCTAGCATTTTTGAAAAATTTTATGGCAGAAATAAATAAAATTCACATCGATACTTCCTTCACCGACTCGTTTTCTCTCTACTTTCCGAAATCAATAAATTCAAATATATAATAAAATTTACAAACTATTTATTTTATTCTTTATATCTTCACATAAAACGTGTTTACTATTTACCTTCTAATCATGTAAATTTTGAATCCTTACATAATTTATAAGAGATTTATTTTAATTTTATATCTGTTACTTGACTATTTATAGTAGGTAAATAATTATTTATATTGCTAAAGAGCTGTAAATAAGGTGATTTTCAACTATACAGCAATTAATACCAAATTAATTTTCCGGAAATGCTTTCAGGATATAATAGCATAAAAAAGTAATAAAATATAAAACATAAACAATAAACTTTTAGTTTTTCATCAATCAATCCGTTGACCTTTACTGAAGTTATTTTTTGATGATTTTCAATTATGCAAGATTAGGAAATTTTTAGTGTTTTAAAAATCGTAAAATCTTAATTAAAAAGCTAGCTAATTTGATACATTCATTATGGACACTATATGTAGAATCATTAAGAAAGTTACGCAATTTTATTCAGTATATATTTTAGGTATAAATCTCTAAATAAAACCTTTTCTTGAAAATTGAAAAAAAGAATTCTTGAAAAGGGTTTATAACATAAAATGCTCACGAATCGGCTTAGGTAATCTTTCCGAAATATTTATTTATTCATTCTTTTATTCACTATTATATGACAGTGTTAGGTAACAAAATAATACAAAATTAAAAATATTAGAACGATTTTCAGTGGTGTTACAACCCATAGGATTGTTTGGATTTTCTTCTCCATTCCTCTCTATTTTCTGCTAGACTCTTTAATTCTACATACATAATATGTGGCACAGTTCATATCCTTCTTCACTTTGTATTATCACTATGTAGTGGTTTCTTCCATCTAATCACGTTTACTACAATATTCGTCATATGCCGTGTACAGATGGCAGGATGCGAACGCCGAATGATTGTCAATCATATGATTGACCAGCAAAACGAATGATTGGCAATCAAGGCCGAATCCTTCAGAAGGCACATACAAATTCTCATGCGGATTGATGCGGAACTTTCGGCGAAGATTCTGTGTAACATAACCATAGATGCATATCGTATCCAAACTATGATAAAGTGTTGCTTGCATGAAAAAATCTACCTCATGAAAAAATCAAGCCATCGATCATAACTTGATTTTTATAAAATGATTTTTATGGCTAAGTTCTGATTTTATTTTTGTTTTTATATTTATAAACCTCAGTAAAAAAATTCAAGTAATGAAACCCGCCATCTCACAAACAATTGATGAAATTTCAAATTAATTTTAGATAAGTTTATATTATTATATCGCGTGGAAAATAATAATCCGTCGAAATTCAGTCTTTCTCACGAGTATTAAACTAATTTTTTACTTTTTTAGTACGCATTTGATTAATAACAAATATACTTTATTGAAGGGGATATTGACACACGAATGGCGAAAATAGTTTTCAGGGCTACCAGTATGATTAATACAGTACACATTAAAGAAATAAATCAAAGTTAGACAAAAATGCAATGAAAATGAATTCACCAATTTGATAGATAATAAAATTGTGGCTAGAAATTTTTTAATGAAACCATGAAAAATAGCTGTAGCCATCCAAAGAATCAAAAAAATACTTAAATAAAATAGCATCAGACCAAATCTAACCGAACTTACGATCAATCAAACGTAAAAATATGACGTGAATGTATTTATCACACTGTTAACACTTAAAATCATTTACATCCACGTGAATAATGTCATCAGCGTGCACAGATTTGGTAGTTTCTTGCTTTTTAGGTAGTTTTCGAGGCATTGGCAACAGTGTTTAGTAGTTTTTTGTTTCTTTGGTAGATTTAAATAGAGTTTGTTTGGTATGTTTTAGTATTTTAATGAACCCAAAACAGCTTGGTCGGTATTCGGTAGATAAAGTATCGGAATTCCGGTAAAAATACCCGATACTTTATCTATGATTCGAGTAAATAATATTTAAGAAAACCGAGAAGATTTTGAAATATTTCAAATTCCTATAAGACCATTAAAGGATGACGTCACAGAAAAATGTTTGAGGGTCAACAACGGAACAAAAACAAAACAAACAAAAAGGTGGTATCTCTTTCTAACTGCTCTGTTCTAAAACAAAGACAAAGCAAACAAAAAGGTGGTATCTCCTTCTAACTGCGCAGTTATAACTATGCGTGAAAAAGAGATAAAGGACCATAACACATGCTATCTCAGATAGAAAATTATTTCAAAGAAGAGCGTTGTCATGTCGGTATAGACCATTAAAGGATGACGTCACAGAAAAATCATTGAGGGGCATCAGGCATCCCAACACAACAAACGATTACGGTGTAATATTAGGTGGAACGCCTAAAGAATACCCAATAATCAAAAAAACTGTCAGTGTCGATTTTGTTATTATTTTGTCGTCTGACTTTCTTTTTTTTCTCTTATGGCATAACATCCTACAAGGATGATTTGCGCAATCTGACTGTTTGCCCCCCAAGCAAAAGCAAATCCATAGACAAGACCACGTGACCTTTAATAGTCTGCATTTTGAAAATACGGTGACGGTATCCGGTAATAAAACAATAGTCGGTGCAAATACCCGTTATGCTGTAGAAAAAGGTACTGTGAGAAAATATTCCGAAAACCGAGGAGTTTTTGGAATATTTGAAATTTAAATAGATTTTATATAGAATGTACTAAAATTTTATATGGAATGTGGACGAAAAATGTATAATGTATATATGACAATAAATTTTGTGTTTAAAATAATTATCAACAAATTTTCTTCGAAACTATTACTCCTTAAGTAAATAATTACTGCTTTCTACATTAAAATTATCAAAAAAAGTCGACGCAGTCTTTTGTGATTCAAATTTATTCCGAAAGATGTTTTGCTATGAGATTCTGTACGATTTCATATACATAAGTTGAAAAGCCAAATTAATAAAAAAAGAAGAAAAAGAAAAAAGTTATTCTCTATGGTTATTAACTTATTGGATGAATGATTGTTTATGTTTTGTTATGTTTGTCAGTTGTCAGTTACGTTACCGCGAAATTTTTTATTCAGTTTAATCAGTTTATAAATAAAACTGGTAAGTGGCTTTTAATAAACCAAGTTCAATAATGTTTAATACTGTCTCATTATTAAAACGATAAACAATATGTCAAAATTAAGGTGACCATGGAAAGTGACACTCAAAATAATGTAATCGCATCAAAACTAAATTTATGAATTTCCTACTTATATTCACGTAATTATTTAGTTTTTCACCCAAGAAATGATATGGTAATGTATAAAATAGCACCAAACTTACTCTAACTTAACCTACAAATCAGTTAATTGTAAAAACTTCAGTATTGTGATTGTATGATTATTAGTTCAACTATTGCCTCTTTCTCAGGGATTTAACTTTTAAACAGGTAGATTAAGCTAGTAGATGCAGCTGGTCTGCTGGCTACCCCACTTATGGGATATGCCGTGATGGTATATTAGTATTAAGTAAAAAGTCAAAGTGTACTTCAAGTGTTCATCAGAGAGATTGGGGATTAATATTCAGTTTTCGAAAGAACTCTGTCAATGCAACTGTAAACGTTGTCAATTTCTTGTACACATGAATGGCCTGGTGTTGAATATTTCATCGTAATCTCCTGAATACTGTACCATTATAGCAAATCATAAAATATCTAATCGCATAGCTCATTATACCATTACGATTCTGTGGAACATAACTATCACTCCACAATATAAGATTCGTGAATTGCGGATTGTCTTCAAGAACTTGTTTCAAGATCCTAAAAACAGCGCTAGCAGTTTCATTACCTCCTCTGCCTGCTACATTTTCAGTCCAAATGGCACAGTACACCTTTTTGTTCGTAGAGAGGTGTGCAGTCATTCATACATGTTGTACATACATGTGCAGTCAATACAGTGTTGTCATATTAAGACCATGGCAGTCATAGAAAATGTTCAGCTACTTTTAAAACGCATAAGTTCAATATTACAAACATAATCAATATATTTTTTGAGATTGCAAGGTGCGATGAATCAAACATAGAACCTTGCAATTTTAAAATTTTAATTAATTTATGCTACAAGGTTCTATGTTATACACATAGAACTTTGTATCACTGTTTTGAAGAAAAACACAACATAGAACTATGTTTTATCATCTTTAGTTTCACGACTAGTGCTCCGATTTACAATTGAGTTCCTGTAATAAATACCTTTGAATACATAGAATGTTATAGCATTCATAACTCAAATTTTTCAAAAATGTAACATAGAACCCTATAATAGTGGGCAAGCGAAGTGTCTGTAAAAAATACATTTTACACCCTGAATTCAGCAATGAGGCTTGCCATCGATCCTGAATGTCTTTTTTTTGTTGGGGCAAAGAGGACAGCTTGAATGATTATTACATAATGCTAGTCAGTTGACTTCCCTACTTAGTGATGGTATAGTGGTAGCAATAGAAAAACTTTATTTTTATATGTGCAAATAAATAGAAGAGTATCCTTCTATTAACTTTATATTTATGAATTTTCAGTTCTTATGAATATGGTGGGAAGGCGACTCTGGCTAAGAAACATCAGAAAGTGGACCGGAATCCAGATTGTGTAAGAGCTGTTCCGGCGCTAGCACAGGACAGAGAAGCCTACGCCAGGGTGATTTCCAACTTTGGTGGGACCTGACATGGCACTGTAAGAAGCAGATGAATTTCGTAACAGGACTTGAAGAGATCTTAAAATCCAACTCTGTCTCGCTGAATTGTACGCAGTCATCAAAAGCTGAAAACATAACTGTTCAAGAAAAATTATGGCGTCCTTCAGTTCGACACACATAATATTATTCATGATTATTTTATTTAGACATTAATCATTATTATTATTTAGTGTTATCGTAAAAATGGATATTCGATGATGAGCTATGCCACATACCCTGTATGTGCTATTTTTTATAATAGAAAGAGAATGAAATGTTCATTGCTACAAAGTAATGGGTAATAAAAGTTTGAGACATATACTGCGTAACAGTGTTGTACTAGAATATCTAAAGTGTTTGAGTACTAATCGTCAATATATAGACGATTATCTATTGTTATTGTTGTAATTAGCACTCAGTCGGTTTTAAACATCAAGTAGAATGAATAGAAGGGCATTTATCAAGAATTGCATACATGTTGTTGTATAGGAATAAACACTATTAAAGCCTTTCTGCCACCCCTCAAGGAATGATATTTTGAAAATAAATCTTTATGAACAGTGTTGAATATTTATTTAATCCTTTTTCAATATTTACAGATTACATAATATGTAAATATGAAAATAATATGAAAACATTTATATTATAAATGTTTTCATATTCTTTATTTTACATACATACTCAGGACTATAATAATATTTTCTTTATACATAACTTATTCCTTTATTGTTATTTTTTAGATACATTTATTTATTCCTTGTTCAATATTTACAGATTACATATAAATGTCTTCATATTCTTTATTTTACATACATACTCAGGACTATAATAATCTTTTCTTTATACATAACTTATGCCTTTATTGTTATTTTTTAGATACATTTATTTAATCCTTGTTCAGATTACATAATATAAATGTTTTCATATTCTTTATTTTACATACATACTCAGGACTATAATAATATTTCTTTATACATAACTTATTCCTTTATTATTATTTTTTAGTTTATAAAATAATTTCTGTTTAATTTCATTGATTGATTGATATATGTATATTATAATAGTAGTCGTAACAATAAATTTGGGTAGATGGCGCTCTTACAGCTGCCTGAACCTACAACTTCTCTTTTTTTAAAATTCAAAATAATAGTTAAACATCAACTAATTTTATAAAAAAAATTCATTCCGATTAAAATATAGTGTAGTTTATTTAAATATGCTGTTTTTAGTGTTTACTGTGCTAAAGTTAAATATTAAATTGTAAAAATAGACAATACAATCTAAAAAACATACAAACTAAATCTAAAAGCTTCTAATATCAATATATCAATGAAGTGAAAGTAAACAAAGTTATTTATTTATACTCTTTAGCAACCTAAATTAAAATGAACTTTTAAAGTCTTTCCTTATCTAAAATTAAGTTATTTTTATTTATATTTTTTCGACAAAATATACAAAAAGAGGGAGATCAATATTTTGCTGGGCGCAGCGCATAGAAAAATATTCAAAACTCAAATATGTATCATGCAAACGTGAATTAAACATAAAAATAAAATACTGATTACTTTTTTTTATTCTTTACTGTACATTGATAAAAAACAATTACATAAAAGGTATACATTCAAATTAAATACAATCAATATACAGAGGGTGAGTTTATCGCAAAGGCGCGATCTCTTCCAACTAACCCAATTACTTTCATTATGAATTGCTTTCATAGTGAAGGTAAACAGTGTTTTATTTTTTTATTTATTTTATCACACTAATAAATTACAAATCTTGTACATATTTTCATTGATGCTGCCCAACTAGGTATAACCTGTACTAGGGCAAACATCTCACAAACATATCAATCATATAGAAACATATACACAATCACAAAAAGCATTCATCTATTATATTTACACAATCACATTCATAACAAGAAAAACACTGCTGTAAACCGTCCATACATGAAACAACACACAAACAAACCATTTCTCCATATAAAACCAGAAAACAACAACATATCCCTCAACCACACACATCACAAAATCCCACACCACATACTAACACACGTATATCATCCCACATAAAACACAAAACAAATCCTAAGACATCTTGCAATCTCTCCATTGGCAGATCAGACACCCACCCATAACATGCTCTTTTAAATTCAACAAAAACAGTGATTTCTCTAATCTTTAGAGGTATGATGTTAAACAGTCTAGATGCCATCCACATAAACTGTCGCTGTCCGAACACTGTAGACCTGAATGGAATGATACAACAATGACACCATCTGTCTTGTGACTCTATTTTGCTGTGATGGCAAGATATTATCTACTATATAGTTCTGTTCAATTATAGGGATATATTATCTTTACTTGGAGACTAGTTTGTTTTCTTTGAATAAAAATAATAAGTAAATGTAAATGAAATATGTAAATGCTTATAATGTTTTCAGCACTTAGCGTAGAAATGTGAAGAGTTCTCTTGAAAATCCTATGGATCTGAAACCCAGTTGTAGAATATTTACTAGGTATCCCTAGTAAACTAGCTATACGTTGAATACACGGGTTATTCTACGATAGGAAAACTGAGACAATCCTGCTAGATGACAGTGGATCGGTGAATCAAAAGTGTCGTTCCGTTCATGATGTTTTAGTGGAAGATTTACTCTATTCCTTGTGGGGTCGGATTTCCTTTTGGAGTACATAGTTATACTATAATTTACAAAAATATAAATGACGCAACACATCAGTGAAGTCCCTAGAATAAAATAAGTCTCCCATTTATTCTGTACACATATATTCCAGTGTTCTGCAAGAGACAAATATTCATAAAACATTTCACATGAGACAATTAGTATCTTCAATTTTATTCTGATTTAACAATAATCTGACTGTCTTATATAATAAAGTAAATAAAATAAAATAATATCTAATAAAATGGAAAGAATGACCTGTTTGTTGAATATTCTGTCTCTTCCACTCGTGAAATATGATATATAAGCAAATATTATATACCTACACTCACCTGTCACTATTCAGATATGTTGCTAAAGATGCAAAATTTAACAGGAAGTTAAGCACATCAAGCGGACCTACAAAATAAAGGTTAGTTAATTTTATTAATCATCAAAGAATGCATCAATATATTTATGAGCATGATAATGACATCAGAGAACCGTCTTTTTGATAATGATAATATTATTATAACAGATTACTACAGTATGTAGCCAGTATTGCGCTCTGTAAGTTCATGTTAAATTTATTAATATCAAAACACAGGCGTTTAGCGATTACACAACTCTATTGACGGGATTAGTTTTCAAGAAAGTCCCCTTCCATTTCAAAAGTTAATTAAGAAAGTTGTTTATCTTACAGTCAATGACCTTTAATTGTATTAAGTCTACTCTTATAGTACAGTTAATGTATTGTGGACACAACTATGAATTTAAGAAATGATCACTTTTGTGGTTGGATTTAAAGATATTCTCCAGCGAGCAGAATATCTGCATTTGGTTTTCTACTATATTGGGGAGATAATAAAAAACAATTTAGAGATGTGTAATTTTCAACCAGGATAGATAATGAGCAAAATTGCTACTAATTATTTAAATAGTTGACTGGAAATAGTGATAATTGTTGCTTATTTTGGTGTATATTTTTGGAGTGTTTGCAACAAAAAAAACTTACCTCTCTATAATTGATTGTTGCGTTGTATCTTGCTTGTCCATACGAGGTGTAAAAGTATGTATGGTTCTTCTTCTTCACGTGTCTTGCCAGCTGGAGAGGTGTCTTCTGCGGCCCTCGACCTTCCCCTTCATGAGGAGCTGGAGTATGGTGTGTTTTTTACCTCTCATCACATAGCCCAAATATGATATTTTATAGAGCTCCAGGATATTCTTAGCATTGTACGGTGGATCCACATTTCAAACACTTCAAAGCGGTTAATTATATTAATTTTGAGAGTCCACACTTATACACCGTAAAGTAAGACTGACCATACATAAAATTTGACCATTCTTTGTCTCAGCTTTAGGTTTATATTGCAGTCACAAAGAAGGTTTTTCATTATTTTAGTAAATGCTGTTTGTGCCACTTCTATTCTGCATTTAATCTCATTTAATACCATACATGCACTCTTGTAACTGTGTGTAGACGTAATAATTCAATACTTTCTACTCCACACCGAGGCATATAAACCGGACGAAACGTCATCATGACAAATCACGCACAAAACTCACATGAAAACAGCTGTTCAAAACACCGCCATCTTACATTCGGCCAAAAGTTCGGTGTCCAATCCGTACATAGGCGGATTGCCAGCGAAGGGGGAGTAGCGAACGATAACTGTCAAATTTTGTTATATATCTATGGCCAAAGTCAAAGTTCATTAAGCTTCGTCAAGCTGTGTCAAGCGGTGTGGACGGCTAACGAAGGCATTCTCCGAATATTTCTTCGGCGAATGCTCCAAAATTTGGCCACATGCTTGATGATTGGTGTTGATTGACGTTCGCATCCTGCCATCTGTACACGGCAATTTGCGACTCTAAAACACGATTATCTACTGTCCAAAACCCCTACTAATACACAAACCGCTGTTCTTACTGTTAAATTTTATCCATGTAACACCTTGCTAACAATGTTAAGGGTTGTACCCTCTCTGATCCGTGGATGTTTCAGGAATGGTAGTTCCTATGTCATCCACATTCATCGTGCAAAATCTTTTATTTATATGAGAGGCCGCAGAGATGAGTGAGAGGGAGCTGAAGTGCTCCCCCGACAAAACCTCCCCACAGTTAATTACAACCGTTAATATCCCTGAAGGCTTTATAGCATTTTATAAAACTAAAACAATGTATTGTTACATTCTAACTTACAGTTACATATTAGTAACAACATACATTATTATCGTCAATTCGACTTTATGTCTGAAGTAAACTATTTCCGCCCACTTTCAATTTATTGTCATATTCTATGACATTAGCCATAGAAAAATAAAGTGACGTGTTTGACATTTGTATTACGTTAAATTGTTTTATAACAAAAATTTTGGTTAATCGAGAATAATTCCAACGCTGTTGACTCACAAAGGTTTTGATTCAGTAAGGAATAAGCTTAAACATGGCCGGTTACACACTGGTTACACAGGTCAAAGTATGAATTTAATGTGAGTATGTGATACTACAGAGCACTCGTAAAAAAATATATATGACACAGACCTCGGCAGACTTGTGGGAGTCCTTTATTGAAAAAACTATTTTATTTTATCTATATAATGAATATGTGTTATATAGGAAGACTGGTTTTATAGAACGAGTCATTTAAACGTGAATGGTAATTTTAAATTAATTCAAAATTTGGAATTTTTAATATATCATTAGATAGATATCGTTTTCCGTAAAAGGATGTGAATATCTATAATTAATTATTTTTACAAACTAAATATTTAAAATTCGGTTGCAAGTCAAGATAAGATGCTGTGATATTTGCAAAAATTAATTTATCTCTTTGTACCATCACACGACATATCGTGAGCTCAATATTAGAACTACATAGATACCTCAAATTTTAGTAGTTTTGAGTTGTGTCTTCCCAATGTTCGTCTTTAATATATGGAAAAAAAACAATTGGTTTTAATTTTACTTAAAAGATTTTAATGACCTGGTTTTGGCTCATAAAGTTACTGTCAAACTGATGGTGTCTTTAATGTTTGAGTAATTTCTAGTAATCATTATGAATTTAAAGGCTTCCTTGTACTGTAATCAAAGTGTTTCAATGTAACTGATGGGTAGGATACAAATTTCTAGTATATTTCCAAATATGTTTTAGCAACGAACATGATAGATCTAAGTATAAAAATGTAGGTACCTATGTATAGTTATATTATAGTTGTGTTATTATGTATGTATATTTGTATGTGCGCAGTAGGCCTAGTCAAAATACATTTAAGCGTTATGTTTTCGTTCAAACAAG
Source organism: Athripsodes cinereus (assembly GCA_947579605.1). Taxonomy (NCBI): domain Eukaryota; kingdom Metazoa; phylum Arthropoda; class Insecta; order Trichoptera; family Leptoceridae; genus Athripsodes; species Athripsodes cinereus. Next base: position 9,370,523 of record OX388325.1, on the reverse strand, counting down.
ACGAGGTTGCGTCAATTTTCGTACACTAAAATACACTAGTAGCTACGAAAATTGACGCGTTCTCGCAACGTCGTCATGTTTGAACGAAAACGAAACGAAAACGTAACGCTTAAATGTGTTTTGACTAGGCCTACTGGTGTTTAAATTTTTTGGTTTATTTTTTTGATATTTGTAAATGGCGTAAGCCGCATGTTTGGTTGAATAAATAAATAAATATATATAATATTAATTACTATCCATTTGAGTGTAACGTCACGATTTATTCATTATCTTAAACTAATTGATTTTATTTGTTTATTTATTTATCCTTTTTACACATCATTATTATATAACAAAGCAATAAAATATTAAAAATACCAGGACGATATTCAGTAGCGAGATTATCACTATCAAGAGATTTCTTCTATCTAACCACGACACATTGAGATATATCTAATTAAAACAAATATACTTATATATAATACTATCAATACATAACAAAAGAAAAAACAAAATTCGAAATATATTTGACACACACCCTACACGTTGTAGGGGTTATGGACTGGAAGGGGGGGAGTGGCTAGGGAGAGATGTCTAGATTTTGAGATGTCTAGTTAGCGTTGTTAGAGTATTGAGCCCACGATATGGAATAAGATATGTGCATATATAATAGTGTATGTATACCTAGTGATGTGAGAAGAGAAAATTCTCCAAAGAAATTTCTCGAGAACGAGAAATTTCTCCGAGAATTTCTCCTCTGATGGAAGAGAAATTTCTCTCCATAATTTTTTTTAGTGGTATTATGACCTTTCGCCCAGTACACTTCGCATCCAACCTGATTGATTCAAATATTTGTGGGGCTGATTAAGGCCCAAATCAGAGGTTATTAACACCTTTTTCCATGTACGTACCTGCAATTTTTTTTTAACTTAAATATGGGCACGTGGGGTGTCAAACATCAAGATTTTTCATAAGTTTTATTAACACTTTTTTATGTAGTTACCTAACATTTTTTTGTTTCCATAATTAATTGTAGCCATATTGGTGATAAATTGTATCAACATTTGTACATTGTTACTGATTGATTGAATAAAGTATTTATTATTATTATACTGTTAAATAAAAAATAAAAAAAATTCTCCGAAAATTCTCTACTTCGAGAAATTTACCGAGAAATTTCTCGGTAAACTTCTCGAAAAATTATTACTTGAGAATTCCACATCACTATGTATACCTAATAGCCAGCAGACCAGCTACATGTAAAAACACATTTAATCGTTCTCTGCAAAGCATAAAAATAAGACATTCAGGATGGTGGAATGAAATTGGTTCGATGTATTTTTTGTGATATTTTACGAATACCAGCCTTTGACATGACACTGAAAAGTGTTTAGAAAAGGGTGATAGGCCTATTTATTGCACCGTTAAAGGTATAACCTTTAGGTCACTGATCCTCTAACCTTACTATCTACATTTTATAACATAACATAAAATATAACATTCTTCATCTATAATGGTTATAAAACTACTTTTATGTGACTATTAAGTCAACTCTTAAAGGTCCCCATATTATCATGAGGACAGGACAAATTCTATTTTTTATTACTTTGAGAAGATAAGCAGCTTTTTAAATTTACATTAGATAGATAGATAGACATCGCATTATAGTAATAAACTTTCCATCTGTACATTGAATTGAATAACTGATATTTTTATGATACTTTGAATTGATTTGAAATATTGTAACCAATGAACAATGAAAGATAAAATAAATAAATAAAAAATAAATAATTTTAATGTATTGGTGTTTACACTGCGAAAATTCATCATTAATTTTTAAATTAATTAATTACAAAAAAACACTGTTTCACTAAAAAAATATTATAAATAAATATTTATTATTATTATTATTATTCCATCACGGCACATCCCACAAGTGGGGTAGCCAGCAGATCAGCTGCATGTAAGAAACATGCAAACCGTCCTCTGCGTGCCAATATAAGATCAAGACATTCAGGATGGGTGGCAAACCTCATCGCTGAATTTAAGATGTAAAATGTCTCAATTTTTCGAACACCTGCCTTTTACAGGACACTCGAAAACTTACGCAGAAGAGTGGGAGACCAATTCTTTACCGGGTGCTCCACGGGATATACCGGGTGCTCCACGGGATATACCGGGTGCTCCACGGGATAAATAAATAAATAAAATTAAATAATCTTTATTGTACATTTTTTAAATAGTACAAATGGCGGGTTTATTGCCTGCAGGCAATTTCTGACAACCAACCAATTTTTGTAGTCCTCGTGAGAATGTCTGTGTAGACGAAAACGTTCGAGGCAATAAAAATTTAAAGTGAAAATGAAACAGTATTAATTAATTGGAAAGTAAAATATTAAGAAATGATCCTCCGAACTGATTTCTTTAAATTTATTTTCTTTACCGTTCATGATGCTCTTTGGTTAGCCGCTTCCTCAGAAAAAGTTGAAGGAATGCTCGTTTAAACAAACATTCACTTAAAGTATAAAAACAAACATTAACTTGAAAGTTATAGGTTAATTAATGGACAAGAGTCCCGATTTCGACAGAAGTTAATATATGCACAACTCAGTCGAATGCATATTATTAAAAAATATCCTTTAAAAAAGGTCATAATTTTTTATTTTTATAACAACACACTTAAAATATTTTAACTTAATATCGTCATTTACATAATACGTTTCTTGAAATCCTTGCAAAGAGAATCAAAACAGTTTGACATTATGAACTTGGAGCTTACATACACCCGATGCGGTATTAATCCTCCCATAAATATCTTTCGATAGAATTGCCTAAAGAAAATATGAGAGAGGCTTTATGGACAGCAGCAGACAGAAGAAGCTTTTCAAGTAAGTGAAGTAAACTAATGCTGTAATAGATTGTGACACTGCAATTTTTTTTATCTACGAATGTTGGAGTTGTGAAAATTGTCTAAAGCAATATGTTGAATAGATTTGTAGAAAAGATTTTGAATTCTGATTATATTTATTGGTTTGAAAGATTTATAAGTGTCGCGCGACAAAAGAAAAAAGTGTTAGAAAGCGCAGACGTCCGAGAACTAGTTGGCTTACCACGTGGATTAAAATGTTGGGCTATAGAGCTTGGAATGCATATATGAGAAATTGTTTGTACATAATAAATATGGAAGAAGCGACAGAAGTATATAAGGATAAAACAACATCGTGCTCCGTTCTTTCTGCCTACTTCATTTTGGATATGGCGTGAAGGAATAGATATTATAGCATTTATTTGTTTTCCTGTTATTATTATACCTTCCTACGTGTTTGTGTAAGATAAAGAATAGGTCCCCCCCCCCCACTCTTTTATGTGAGTTTTTCAGTGTCCTGTAAAAAACAGATGTTCATAAAACCTCGCGTATAAAACAATTAACATATCCGCATTTCAACGATTAGGCATCCTGAATGACTTATTTTTATTGGAACGGAGATGATAATTTGCATGTCTATTAGTCTGCTGGCTACCCCACTTTTAGAATATGTCGTGATGGTAACGAAGTATTATATTTTTGTTGTACGTACGGTTAGTTGGGACTCACCATCAATGAAGATAAAACAAAGCTGATGGTAGCATCTAACGCAAATGGTCCGATTCTACGAATCTTCACGGCTGGTGGCTATAATTTTGAGGTGAACAAAGAGTTTACTTACCTGGGCTCCACAATTGCTAGTAACAACGACATACAAGATGAAATTAGGAGGAGGATAATGGCTGCAAATCGTTGTTACTACGGTCTCCAAAGACAATTAAGGTCAAAGCCAGTCAAAAGAAATACCAAAATTGTACTGTACAAAACCCTGATAAAGCCAGTCCTGATATATGCTTCTGAAACCTGGGTACTAACAAAAGCTCTAGAGAGATCCATTGCAGCATTTGAGAGAAGGATCCTCAGAACAATCTACGGTCCTGTGAGAGATCATAATGGTTGGCGTCGTCGATACAACAAAGAGCTTTATGACATGTATGGAGAGCCCGATGTGATCAGCTCCATCAAGGTGGGGCGCTTAAGGTGGGCTGGTCACATAATCAGAATGGTCGACGATAGCCCTGTAAAACGCCTCACACTCCTCACACCACAAGGACGAAGAAGACCAGGAAGACCCAAACTGCGATGGATGGACTCTGTCAGCGCCGATGCATCCACACTGCAAATAACTAACTGGAAGACAAAAGCAAAGGATAGACGAGATTGGAAGAGACTACTGGATTCAGCCAAGGCCCACCCAGGGCTGTCGAGCTCATGATGATAATGATGTACGGTTAGTTGGAAGATATCGCGCTTCTGCGATAAACTCGCCCATTGCACAAAATTTATTTGTCTAGTTTAAATTGTTTATTTTATTTTGTTGATTTTTTGTGCAATAAAGGTTTTTATTATAATATTATTATTATTACTTTTTAATTAGGGATGGATACAGTTTTTTTTTGTTTATTATGTGCAATTATGCATGTAAGATTTATTTATATATACCTACCATATTTTATTAAAATTTAATTATAGCCGTGTATTGTCAAAATAAATAAAAGGAATATCTGGCGGCTAACTTCCGATTTCAAGAATTTCCTTGCCTTTTCCTCGTTCAAATTTAATAAACTTGCCTCACCTGACATTTCGTATTTATCACCTGACGTATTTGACTGATAATAATATAATTATTTTAAATTTACCAAAAGTTTCCTGAAAAACTTTGAGCAAGTTATTATAATTAATATAATTGGATTAAATATTCAATTCAATTATAATTTAATATTGCAATGTTGCTTACGTCTCACCAGGCTCATTATTACTTATTTATTTATTTATATACTTTACCATTTGGGATACTAATAAAAGAAGTTCGTTCATATTTATATTCATGTACCTAGCTACTTAGGACTAAGGAATCCAGTAACTTAGCAAGACAGGAGAAAATTTAATATTGTGTTGTTACTGATGATGACTGCATTGTAGTTTAAAACGTTATTACAAATTTAATAAACAATCCTTGTAATAGAATAACACAGTGTTTTAATTTTACTGATAATTTTTTGAAAATCTAAGCTTTTTATCTAAGAGATTCAAATCAATCAACCACCCTATAAAGCTCCTCCCAGGAACACAGTGCATAAACCATCCTTCTCCATTCATAGCGTCTTGGCTCCAATTAAGACAACTCTCCCACGAAATCATTCACCGCAAAGGTGAAGACTGTGAAGAAGAGTAGAGTCATTGTTTAAACAATTGTCTTAAGACAATATTGTCTTAAGACAATAAATAAAAATAATTCCTAACTAATGTCGTTGTCATAAAAAAATGTGTTCTGTGAAAAGGGTCCGTCCAGGCCGTTGAAGCCTTTGTGAATGGGAGAACAGTGCTCTTTTTGGCTATCATTGTATATTCTCAGTAAAACATGAAGCAGCCAGAAGCCAGAACCATAGTCTCTGCTAGATTACAGGGTCTACAGATGATAAAAAACTTATATGAATCTTGTGCAATATAAAATTGACAGAAATACAACAATTCATATGACACCGTGTTATCAAATTTTTATGGGAATAGATAACATTGCTCTGTACGTCTTGTCAAAACATTTTTCTAATTTTCAATTCATTGTGTTATCATGACATGCTGTCAAAAATTATTGCATCATGATGTTGCCAGTTTCAAGTAGTGTTAATTTTTCGAGAAATTCACCGACAAATTTCTCGAAGTAGAGAATTTTCGGAGAATTTTTTTATTTTTTATTTAACAGTATAATAATAATAAATACTTTATTCAATCAAACGATAACAATGTACAAATGTTAAGACAATTTATCACCAATATGGCTACAATAAATTATGGAAACAAATAATTATTATAAAAAATCTTGATGTTTGACACCCCACATGCCCATATTTAAGTTAAAAAAAAATGTAGGTACGTACATGGAAAAAAGTGTTAATAACCTCTGATTTGGGCCTTAATCAGCCCCACAAATTTTTGGATCAATCAGGTTGGCTGCGAAGTGTACTAGGCAAAAGGTCATAATAGCACTAAGAAAAATTATGGAGAGAAATTTCTCTTCCATCAGAGGAGAAATTCTCGGAGGAATTTCTCGTTGTCGAGAAATTTCTTTGGAGAATTTTCTCTTCTTTTTTTTTCAAGTAAATTAGAGAGTTTCAAGTAAATTACTCTTCATTAATGCCGTTTCATAGGGAAGTGCCTAACTATTTTTATTATCTACAGGAGTTTAATATAATATTATCAAATTGATGTTTATTTCTTGAACGAAGTTGGATAAAACCACGCTAGTATTTTAAGCCTGAGATAATGCACTGTTAAAATTGAGGAAAAAATATTAATTTTAATGTTTTTAAGATTTTTAAACTTATCGTTGTGATATGAAAGAAATTCAATGTGCCCAAAGAGGAAAAAAGTATTTTTTTGACACAGAGAATACACAAAGAGATCAAGTAATAACCTAATATATTTCAAATAACAAGTACATTAAATATAGTTTAAGGATATTATAAATTTTGTGTATTGCGAAAGTAATATAATTTTATCGACATATTATTTGACATTTGTACCGAATTCAATATGCCTATTTAATTTATACATTTTTATATTTAAATCTACAAAAAATACAAATAAGCATTGATTTAAATAACACACATCATCTCAGATATTGAAAACCGGATTTGCACTGCTAAGAATTAGAGATGTTCACCATAATATTTAATATGTTTCTCATTATAAATAAATAATTTACTCAATCATACAACATCATAGGCATTTGTGGCAGCTTGCCTCGATACAAGCATTTGCGTAGTGAGGATGCTGCTAGGGAATGCAATCTCGATCTCGCGAGATCTCGAGTAATTTTTCGAGATTTAATCTCGAAGCTAGGTAATCTCGTTTTTAAAATATCGTTCGAGATCTCGACCAAATCAATCGAGATCGAGATTGAGCATGAAAAATGTACTTTTTATTAAAACGTTGTTTTATTAGCTTTCTCCAAATTTGATAGCTTACTTCACTAATTAGTATTTAAACATTGGATAGTTGACCGAGTGAAATAATTATGTCTGAGAACAATTCAAGCCATGTGTATATGGACGTAATTACAAGTAAATTGAATCGAGTGCTAAGCTTGAGGAAGAAGATTTGTTAAGGTCGGTAGAAAAAGATGGACAGCTTAATATAGAATCAGCAGGGCTACTCTTGACACAATCTAAATACGATCTTAATCTAGTCTTGATCTTGATCATACGACGCACGAAGGGACTATTGTCAAAAACACCGCGCTACCGCTACCGCGTGATCGGTATGCGCGTATTTTTGGCCAATAGTCACTTCGTGCGTCGTATGATCAAGATCAAGACTAGATTAAGATCGTGTCAAGATTTTGTCAAGAGTAACCCTACAGATGGAGATGATGGAAGTGATGAAGAGGATGACAACGATGACTATGGATTTCGTTTTTCATTTCCATTAAGGTAAGTAGATTTGGCTTTTGAATATCGATTGATTATATCGAAACTTAGAAAACTCGTCAAGCTTTTTAAGAACTCGCCGACAAAGAATGATGTCCTACAGCCTTATATCTAGGAAGAAATAGGAAAACCCCTCCAACTGACACTAGACTGTAAAACTCGCTGGTCAAGTCTTGTGAACATGATTGATACGTACAACAGAGTTATATACGTATAGATATCTCTTCTAATGTGCCCATTACATTCCCCAAATTTCAGTGCACTAAATGTTGTAGCTTGCTGAGTTTGTATAGTGTAAACGCATATCTGCATTTACAAACTCAGCATGCTAAGATATTTAGTGCACTAAAATTTGGAGAGTGTAATGGAGACTCAGCACTTACCTTTTCTTTAATAAAAGTTGATTTTTAAAATTTCTGCTGAATTATTATTGTTTTATTTACAAAAACTATAACAGTCACATATGTATGTAGTTTTTTATGCAATTTAACATTTTTTTAAACAAATAATAAGGTATTTTTAAAAAATAGTCTAATCTCGATTTAATCGAGATCTCGCGAAATCTCGTCGAATTATTTGACGAGATCTCGAATGACTCAATCTCGAATTCAAATTTTGAGACGAGATCTCGATTCGTCAATCCCGAGTCGAGATTGCATTCCCTAGATGCTGCGGGTGCCAATTGCATAGTTTTTATCTACTCATTGCATGTTTGATGTGTTTTTTTGTTGTTTTTATTTTTTTTAAATAAATGTAATAAAAATGAAAACATTTTGTGCTATTGGGGCAAAATTCTCAGACACAGAATAAGAAATACCTACTGAGATTAGAAACATATGCAACAAGGAAGATATCGTAAGATGAAGCAAAAGGAGATGATTCTGGAGAGACCATTTAGATCGGATGGCTGAAAACAATCGTACATATAACTGCAAAGGAAACATCAGTCGGCTCACGGCCCCGAGGAAGACCACCTAAAAGATGAAAATACAGCTGGTCTTCAGCTTCACAAGAGGCAACAACTTCAGAGCTAACAGATCTACAACACGGCAAAGAAGAAGAAAATGAAAAAATAATGTAAAACACTGTGTAGGCTTATGTCAATATTTATTAAATGTTTTGAATTATTGCTTTTTTCTAACTTTTTTTATAACCTTATGGGTTTAATGAAATATAGCAAATTGTGAAATTATCGTCCCTCTTCTGACTAACTGTCATATCTGACATTTTGGCGAAATCGAGTTATGATCACCAATGTGTATTTATATGTGCCCTGCATGTTCTCACTGAAGATCACACCTCTAACTGTTACCGTTATCCTGGAATAGCTTTTATTCTAAATAAAATGTGTTGTATCTACTAATACCTCAAAAATTCATCACAAAAATGATTCTGAGATATATAAGAATAGGTGCAAATAAAATAATGTGATACATAGATTTTATTAACACTGCATCATATAATTAGGAGAGACGAAAATATGCACGGCAAAACACAAAAAACGCTCTCCTGAACAATTTAGGTCTAGGCAGATACGACTGTTTTGTGTACAATTTCAAATAGGATTATTTATATTTTATGTTTTGTAAACTATTTCTGTTGAAATGTTTAATAATCTACAATAATATATAAATGAATATTTGACATCTGTATCGAATTTAAAATATATGGCTTTACATGTATTATTATTTATATTGAAATTAACATAAAAGGCGAAATAAGAATTTTTTTCAATATCTCCATTAATTGAAAAAGATTTGTTGCACGAATCAGGATATTTTTTTTTTTTGATATCAGGTTTATCGTCACGTCAATTCTATATTGTACTATATCTACTTTACTTTCGTAATATAGTCAAAAATATTTCAATTGCATTAAACTATAGTTATTTTTACTACCATTGTACGAGGTTATATGTATATTATGTAAATTTAACACATGAAACTACCATACAAGGCTTAGAAAAAACAAAGTCACCTCATTTGTTAGTGCCCCGGACGGGACTTGAACCCGCACCCCATTCTTGTTGCGTGTAGTGCTTTGTTCAATTAAGCTACCAGCGCCATGCTGAACGGCCGAAAGAAAGAATAAATTATGCAATAAAATAAAACCTAATATTGGAACAGATTATTTTGTACAATGGGCGAGTTTATCTTCCAACGAATCCATCAAGCAAAAACGAAATGTTAATAATTAACAAATTATTATTATTATACCATCACGGCATATCCCACAAGTGGGGTAGCCAGCAGACCAGCTGCATATAATAAACATACAAGCTGTCCTCTCCGTGACAATATAAAATCTATACATTCAGGATGGGTGGTAAACCTCATCGCTGAATTAAAGATGTAAAATGTCTTGCCTGCTTTTTACAGGACATTCGAAAACTTACCTTAAAGAGTGGGAGATCTATTCTTTACCGGGTGCTCCACGGGATGTTAATAAAATAAAGTAAAATCATTTAAGATATGTACATACATACATTTAAATATAACAATAAATATATACATAATAAAAATAATCTTTAATACACCTACAACAGTAAAAAATTCAGTATCGATACGTGACATGGCACAAATGTTGAATAGGGAAAAATAGGATAGAGGGGTAGGGGATGGGCAGGACTGCTCATTGTGAGTAATATATATATATATATATATATATATATATATATATATATGGACAATTTGTAAAGCGCCGTTTACTCATAACATGACCTCAAGGGCGCCGTTTATCGTATCCATCACCCGAAACTTCCAGCAAAATGGTGTGTCTTCAGTCCTCTTTTAAAACTCTCTCCATTCACCTCCTCTCGCAGACACAGAGGCAGCTTGTTATAAATGTAATAATATAGGTATTAGTTATTCCTTATTTATAAATGTAATAATATAGGTATTAGTTATTCCTTATTTTGTAAGTAGGTATGGTAGCTGTTATTTACTTTATTTTATTGGACGATGCATTTTAATATAACTGGTTTAATCAATCGATACAGAAAATTTACCTAAAAAATAAGACAAAATCGTTCATTATTTTAATAGTTCTCCTATTCGAATATACATAGACACATGAATTGAATAATATTATTAATGCGAAAATGATGAAATCTCAAAAGCCATATATTTATTATTTCCAATATTCGATAAAATTCAATGTTATTTCCTGTTCGAACTCGGGTATTGATAATATGAAGTATATCGAGTGCTCAGTTCCATTACCCAACAAGTAGAAATGTTTTATATTCGAGAAATCGTCATTTTTGTAATTTTGACATAATTATTTACATCATGCATTAAAAACATAACAGAAAGTGCAATGTGCAATATAATAATCTCGCTGTTATAGACATACGTTGTCTTTGTTACGTTCAATAGTTAAACGATTCGAAATATTTATTCGTCGAATTGAAAAAAAAATAGGTTCACTATTTTACCACAACTAAATATACAATATATTTTAATTTGGGCCAAGCCCGATATGTGTAAATCTGCAGGGCTACTCTTGACAATCTTAATACGATCTTAATCTAGTCTTGATCTTGATCATACGACGCACGAAGGGACTATGGTCAAAAACAACGCGCTACCGCTAGCGCGCGATTGGTATGCGCGTATTTTTGGCCAATAGTCACTTCGTGCGTCGTATGATTAAGATTAAGATCGTGTTTAGATTTTGTCAAGAGTAGCCCTGCTGTGCTTGTTATGTCATGTTAAATAAAGGAAACCGTGTATTTTTTAAAGTTATTTGTTTGTGAAATTAGAAGAGTCGCGTTGATTATTTGTAGCAATTACCAATAATAAAAAAATCGTAATTTTTATTTTATTTATTTATTTATACTTTATGCACATCATCATTATATAACAGTGTTAACAAAATAATACCAAATTAAAAAAAAAACATAAAATTGGAAAATTTAAAAACTAGGATGATATGATACAAATTTAAATACTAGAGTCCGATTTCCGGCCAGAGCAAAATGAAGAATGACCTTTTTCAAATTGTCCGGGGTCTAGGTGTTACATGTATATGTGTGTAGTGCATCGTATATATGTGTATCGTCGTGTTAGTACCCATAATACAAGATTCATATCTTAATTTGGGACTAGCCCGGTCTGTGTGAATTGTCAATACATGTTATTTTTATGTTATATGTAGTGGCGAAATTATTTTATTTATTTATTCTTTTTGCACATCATCATTATACAACATTGTTGACAAAACAATATATAATTAAGTGCAATACAATATAAGATTATCACTATTAATGGCCGGTTTCAATAACCTATCTATTCTATCCGTGACTGTCGATTAAAATCTATGATTAAAATATAGAACACAATAGATTTCAATCGACAGTAGCGGATAGATAGATTATTGAAACCGGCCATATGTGATTTCTTTCATCTAACCACGACTTGTTTTGACTTGTTTGGTTACGGAACTGGACGTTCGATATATATTAACTTATTAACTGATTATACAGAATATATTCACCGAGTGTAATAAAATTAGCATTCATAAATGTATGTACATAAGTGGGTATACGAGTATTGAAGATATCCTTAGCCAGGTGTTCGGTGTAAATGTCTGAATATTTGTCTACTTTATAATAAACTTGTTTGTGTTCATCTCCATTGATTAATAGGAGAGTATCGAAATAATACGCAAGGTACCAATAAATAATAAAGCATTCTAATAAATTACAATGATTAAGTTTATTCACACATTATTTAAATATTCACGGGAATCTATAAAGGAAACATGGATAAACAAACATAAATATGAACAAAGATACAAATTTATATGATACTATTTAAAAATTTCGAAAATTATTATGCTGAACCGTTATTTTCTAGGAATAGAAAAGTTCCGCCACTTTTTTACAAGTTTTCACATAGTATAATAGATAAGCATAGTGTCCTTGAGGTGCTATAGTTCGTAAACGACATTTTAATGTTGTCCAGTATATATATAGGTATAATAAGTTACAATCCATTGGATTGGTCTGCAACGAGTTTGGTTTTTCTTCTCCATTCGTCTCTGTTCTCAGCCAGTCTTTTCAGCTCTACGCATGAGCCACAGTTCATGTCCCTCTTCAGTTGGTCCATATACGCGTCTCTTGGTCGGCCTCTGCCATTTGTCCCCTCGGTCTTACCCTCCGCGATGGCGATGAGTATTCCTAGGTGCCTGATGTTGTGGCCAATCCAGTTAGCTCGTTGTTGGCCGATTCTCTTAAGAAGTTGCCTTTTTTCGCCTACCCTGGTTAATACTTCTGCGTTTTCGACGTGTTCCGATCAATGGATCTTAAGCATGCGTCTGTAGCACCACATCTCAAAGGCAGCCAACCGTCCGCTTTCACTCTTGCTGATGGTCCACGTCTCACGTTGTCCAGTAATAAATAAATATTAATATTTCGTTCAAGTTTTGAATATCCTGTAGAAGTAAGGTGTTCAATGAACACTGTTCATAAAATATTACATTCAACATCAGACGTGTTAATCAGACTTAAAAGAATCAGCCATCAACGAGCTTACTGGATTGGCCGCAACATCAGCAATCCAGACCTATTTTTCACCATCGCGGGGGCAAGGCCTAGGGCAAAAATTGTAGAAGCTGAGCAAGAGACATTTATATGGACCAACTGAAGAAGGACATGAACTGTGGCACATACTAAAACTAAAAAGGCTACTTGAAGACCAAGAGGAAGACCAAAGCGCAGATGGCGTGAAGTAGTGAGTCAATTGAGTTCGTCGGTAGCCTGGAGGTAGAGTCTCGGCCTCCGGAACAAGGGGTCTGTGGTTCGATCCCAGGTGCCGGCAAACTCCCCTTTCACGACACAAGCTTTTAGCTTAGTGTGAAAGGTGCATAAGGTTGTATTTGGGTTTAAAATAAAATCCAGATATATCTTTCTATTAAAAAAAAAAATACCTGCGGAACTGCGATGTTTCCCATGAGGACGCACTCTACAGAACCAAGTGGCGTAACCAAACAAGAAAGGCAGACCCCACCACCAAGTGGGACTAATAATTGCCCAAGGAGAAGAAGAAGAAGAATAAGTAAATGCTAGTTTATTGTTGTTTCAGTGATAGAACCTTTCTTTAAGATTATGTTATCACTAAGGATGGAACACATATTCACACCTTACCAATTTGAAGGATCATCCAAAGTAATGTAAAATGAAGTTTTATCATTTTAATGTATTTTTACAACCGCGTGAGTGAAGATATTAAGAATATATTACTTAACAGATAAATTTTATAAATACCTTAGGATACTGAAAAACTTACAGAAAAGAGTGGCGGATTTTTATATTCCGGAGATTCTACGAATTGAATAAAAATAATATAATATATTTAATGTGTTCGACCCGTGTTTAACTTTTCTTTGCTGCCTCCCAATTTGAATGTCATCAACGCTATTTATCTCTATCGCGGAAGAAACACCTGCTCGTCTGTCTTTCATTCATTCATTTTATTATTTGAATAATTGAAGTCAAGTTCTAAATCAATGGTTCTAAAACTTTATACCGATCTACATACACCCCCTTCAATATGGAAATATATAATATCATCTCTTTTACCATTTTTTTTTTACGCGGCGGCAGAATTGCCATCCACACTTCTCAGCATTATACAACCAGATAAGTCTCCATATGATCAGTCATGGTCACACAAAAACTTAACAGTCTAATGCCGGGAAAAATTCACCTATCCAGATATACAGGATATCAAAGGATTAGGCTCAAAACGCGGGATCAAAATACCAGCATTGTGCCTGAAATATCTGTGTTCAAAAACTTTTTTACAATATTACAAGTGTTTATTATAATAGATTTTTGAATTTTAATGTACAAATTAACCGGTAAATCTAATTTTTGTAAATTATTTATTAAAGATTTCGGAGTTACCCTGTAGCTGACATGACTAAAGGTATTATATAAACGGACCTAGAATGCCAAATATTTTTTTATTTCTCCTGCTAGTTCTGTATATTTACGTAAATATAAATAAAATGTAAATATATTTATTTATATTTCTGTATATTTCATAATTATTAGATTTAACATAATATTTATGTTTTATATTGTGTTTCCAGTTTAATTTTATATATTTTTTAGATGTTTAGTGTTTATTTTTTATTTGTATTTTCTTCGGGTAGGTTGGAAGAAATCACTTTTTTCGTAAATGTATGCTTTTATTACTTTTATTTACTACTTAGAATAATTAATAATTCATTATTTCTCGCACCCTCATAATTTTTTTTAATTCTGATTGATACGGAATAAGGGACAACATACTCGCTTATTACATGCAATGAGTCCACTGACTCTAACAATTGTAGACAATACAGTGATGTTTTTAATATGTATTTATGTGCACATTTCAATATTAAGTTGCTATTTGTTCTTAAAAATAGAAAAAAGATGATTTTTAATGCCACCCATTTTGATTTTATTTAAATTAAGAATATAAATAATCCACAAAACACAAAAATATTCAGTTCATACATTAAAATTCTATAATTTCTAAACATATTTCAGTAAGATAAATTGAAAAAACACAATAGGTACCTATTTAATTATCTTTCAAGTGACTTTATTATTTCAATTACATCATTCGGGGACTCTCGACTCCATCATCAGGCGATCAGAAAAAAGTAAATTTTCATTAAGTCGAGAGCAATGGACTTCCAACAAGTATCTTCAGTCAATGAAATCGAAAAAAATACTTCAATAAACCCTTATGGTTTTCACGAATTCAAATATGGAACTATAAAAATAAATGATTAAAATTAATATCTCACGGAAATATTTTTCCGCACCTCTGTTTAAGGGGCACTGTTCAATACTAACATGTGTTGAGTTTTTATTAAAAAAAATTAACACTTGTTTAAATTCTGACTCAAGTACAATGACTTGAACATACTTGTTTATGGAAATCCTTGAAAATTAGGCGTTTAATTTTATTATCATGTTTTATCGCGTTTTTTTTTCAAATAGGTACAGGGTTTATAAAACTTTTTATTAAGAAATAACAGTAATTTAAATTCATTAGAATAGAAATGTTCATGTTTTTGATTTTATACTACTCTAGAGTAATCGTTCCAATCTTAAATTCGTTAATCTTTTCAATCAATACAACTCCGAAAATGATACGAAAAATTCAGTTCACTCCTGGGATCGTTAATCTTTCCAATCAATTCAACTCCAAAAATGAGCAGAAACACTCAGTTCACTCCTGAAATCTTTAAACTTTCTAATGAATTCAACTCCAAAAATGAGCAGAAACACTCAGTTCACTCCTGAAATCTTTAAACTTTCCAATGAATTCAACTCCAGAAATTACCAGAAACACTCAGTTCACTCCTGAAATCGTTAAACTTTCCAATCAATTCACTTCCAGAAACGACCAGAAACACTCAGTGCACTCCTGAAATCGTTAATCATTCCAATCAATTCCAAGTTTAAAAATGAAAGAGAGAATGACATCTACACTTCCAAGTAAGTAAATTCAGTCTCCGTCATCCAATTGTGTCAATAGTTAAAAAAATTCATTCAAAGTTGTTCTATACATTTAAACCATATGATCACCCAAAAACATTTTATACAATTTCAATAAATGAAGGGTATAAGGAAAATCAACTACTGAATCTGTATATTTACAAAAATGAGTTATTGGTTGTATACTTATAGGTATAAATATTATCGTGTCTCGCGGAGTCTCCAACAAACAATAGTTCTCTCACTTTTTCTCGTTTATCCTCTTTGTTTTTCACTTTACAATATTTCAAATCAATACAAATTATTGTAAAAATATCAGTTATACAATGCAATGCACAGAGAGTATAGCGCTAGAATGCAATGTCTTCCGAATGACTGTTGAAGGCAGACATTCATAAAACATCACCAATAAGGCATAAAACATCTTTAATTTAGTGGTGATATGCAATCCATTCTGAATTTGTTGAAATAACTTTATTTGTCGGAATTTCAGGAGTCCAAGGACTCCTATTTATCCGTTTAGGTGACAATTTATTTATATTTCAACTCTCTCTAGTCTAGTACCACTATGCCAATGTTGGATTCTCCGACCCTTCAGTGTGCGGGGGACCCGGCTGACGTAGCAGATCCTATCTTGAGACCCACACATCCACGAATGCCTTAAAGTGTGAAACGTTTGTGGTATTTAAAAACACTTCCCCAAACCAGATAGGTCGAGGAGTGTCAACAGTCATTCCCAGAATCATTTCCTCTTTTGCATCCATCATCAAAGGACATTCCCAAAGGATATGTTCCGCATATTGAGCTCCTGTCCCACATGTGCACCATGGATCTACATGTGTCCATTCTGAATTTACTTAAGTTCGCGCAGATAGATTAATTTACATGTTCATTATATACATTTATTCTGCCGACTAATTTACATGTGGGATATGCCGTGATTGTAAAATCGATAAACATTTAGATGCCTAAAATTTGAAAAAAAAAAACTGTCCAGAATGGCACATACAATAAAAAAATAAAGATCATCTTACTTGCGATATTCTCTTCATCCACTGAAGCAGCAATATGATCACAGAATACAGCTGACCCAGACCAATAACCATTGCCCCAATAGTAGCCAGTTGTGTAGCGTCCACTGGCATCATCCACTGAAAATAATAACAGTAATCAATAAATTAGTATCTAAGAATAAAAAAGGATTACATTATATGAAATATATATTTTGAACTACTCCAAATTAATCATTCCAATTGATCACACTTATCCATAGTCAACCTATTTGAATAGGTATTAACTAGGTAGGTATGTTGTTTGTTTGTTTGTCAATCAAATCAAAATATGTTTGACATCTACACTTCTAGTAAGTAAAATCCAGTTCCCGACATCCAATTGTGTCAAAAAATTCATAACATAGATTACATTATAGTTACAAGAACTTATCTATATGGTCGTATGCAAAGTTTTAGGCACTAAATTTATTTATTTATTGTCTTAAGGACACAAACAGTAGGGCTACTCTTGAAACAATCTTAAAACGATCTTAAATCTAGTCTTGATCTTTATCATACGACGTGCGAAGGGGCTATGGTAAAAAATACCGCGTTACCGATACTGAGAGTTTGGTATGCACGTATTTTTGACCAATAGTCACTTCGTGCATCGTATGATCAAGATTAAGATCGTATTTAGATTTTGTCAAGAGTAACCCTACAGTTTAACTTAATAAATATCAACATTACAATTAGTCTCAACAATAAACAAACCAATCAAGGTACCACAAATTACCAAAACGTATGACGATTACGTTGCTAGTAAACAAAAAACAAGACAAATATCATGAAAATTACAAAATAGAAATTGGAATCAAGTTTATAATATGTAATTAAAAATCGCTTAAATTAAGACATTAATGAAATCTTTCTTTTTCATATATTTCCTTTAAATAAATAAATATTTCTTTTTCAAATAAAAATAAATCGTATATATTTACCTGTACGTCGCAAATTTAATAAGACCCGACTTTGATACCAATTAAAACAATTATAATAAATTTATAATTAAATACCTACGCTTCATGAGCATATTATGAACCTTTGTTGAAGAAGAAGTGTGAAAAATTAAACAGTGATAAAATCAATTTCTTAACAATATTATTATAATAACAATAAAAATAAATATAATATAATATAATTAGCTCATATCTAAGTGGGACACATAACAAACACAATACACAACAACAATAATAACATCACATATTATATGTTATAATAATATTATGCATTAGGTAATTTGAGTGGATATAAGGTATACAATATCTTGAAATATGATGTAATATTACGAACTCATTAAATGTGTTATAACATAATACTGCAATATTATCATTTTATACACCTAGACAAGCGCAGATATTGTTTTCATGGTGAAATTTGTTAAAGAGCACCCTCAAGCACTCAAAAGAAAAGTAATTTTTTATACAAAATAAAAACGGCGAAATTTTGACGCAAATGAATAAAAAAGATATGTTTATTTATTTATTTATACATTCAACGGCATAAAAGCCTTTTATTACAATGACTCATGTACAAGTAATATAGACAAAAACATGATAGGCAATATAAGTATGAGAATCTAAGAATCTAATCTTCTTCTTCTCAAAGTGCCATGTCAGGTCCCCCCGACGTCGGCTATCACCCTGGCGTAGGCCTCTCTGTCCTGTGCCAGCCGGAACAACTCCTCCACCCTCCGAACTCCGGTCCACTCTCGGATGTTTCTCAGCCAGGACATCTGCCGCCTTCCCACACCACGACTACCCTCAATTTTTCCTTTCAAAATGAGTTGGAGCAAACTATATTTCTCATTTCGAAGTACGTGTCCCAAATATGCCATCTTCCTCATCTTTATGTTGGATAACAACTCTCTATCTGTTCTAGCCCTCCGCAACACCTCATTATTGGTAACCAAATCAGTCCATGGGATGCGCAACATTCTGCGATGAAGCCACATCTCAAATGCCTCTATTCGGTTCATTGTGTTCGCTTTGAGGGTCCAAGTCTCTACTCCGTACAGCAAAATGGACCAAATGTAACACTTGACCATTCTCTGTCGTAGTTTTAGATTAATGTTATCGTTACTGAAGAAAGGTCGCATATTATTGAATGCAGCTCTCGCAATCTCTATTCTGCATTTCACCTCTTTTTCGGGGTCTATGTGTTCTGTTATCACACTACCGAGGTACTTGAAGCTGTGTACATGCTCTATTGGTTTTCCATTAAGCTGTAGCATGGCATCATTATGTGGTTGTCGGCTGAAAAGAATCTAATAAACAACCATTTATTAAACGGAAAGAGAGATGTTTTCCAGTATGAAGATGAGGAACATGGTATATTTGGAAGGCTTGTATTTAAGTGATCATCAAAAATATAGCAAAATCGTCACCAAATAATTCAATATGATTGCCAAAATAGTAGATTGATCATCAAATCGTGATCCTCAAATATTTCTAAATTAAATCCAAAACAATAAGACATTTGCCGGCAAAAATAAAATCTGCAGGGCTACTCTTGACAAAACTAAACACGATCTTAATCTAGTCTTGATCTTAATCATACGACGCACGAAGTGACTATTGGCCAAAAATACACGCAAACTGATCGCGCGTTAGCAGTAGAGCGGTGTTTTCGACCATAGTCCCTTCGTGCGTCGTATGATCAAGATCAAGACTAGATTAAGATCGTGTTTAGTTTTGTCAAGAGTAACCCAGCTGATTCCAATATAAATTTCTTACAGTTTTGTACATATTACTTTTTCTATAGAAAAAAAAATACTCCACAACGGGTGGAGCCAATTTATATTCGAAATAAAACCGGCAAAAATAAAATCTAGTACCAATATAAATTTCCTACAGTTTCGTACGCATTACTTTTTTTTATGGAAAAAATACTCGACTACGGGTGGTGCCGCTCAAGTATCATAGTTCCGATAGTAG
This sequence comes from Athripsodes cinereus, assembly GCA_947579605.1. NCBI lineage: Eukaryota > Metazoa > Arthropoda > Insecta > Trichoptera > Leptoceridae > Athripsodes > Athripsodes cinereus. The sequence goes on along the minus strand of OX388325.1, from coordinate 9,350,538 downwards.
TGCATCTGCAACGGGGTTGAGTATTCAAATATTATTATTGTAGTCGTGAATAGTGAAATAATAAAAAGGTTCATGTCATTTTAAGCATTCTTAAAAAAATCACGATAGTGAAGAAAGAGACATTCTAATGAATTTACTTAAATATTATGAACGATTTTTGTTATTATAATTACAAATTTGGCGATCAACCTACTATTTTGGCAGTCAATCTATTTATTTTATGGTCAAATGTATTTTTTGGTGGTCATACCGAAATATTTTGAAGATCGGAATTTAATATTTGTAGGTAATAATTTTGATGTTAGTTTCATTTATTTGATGATATTTATTTTATATTTTGATGATCGGAATATGAAATATTTGGTGGTCTATTGTTTTGGTGTTAATTTTACTTTTTTGATTATCGTTTTATTTTTCTGATGGTCGGTGACTAGGATCAAAAATATTATTTGATGATCATTTATATAATACCGTATTTGGAACACGTACTCCGAATGAGAAATATGGTTTGCTCCAACTCATCTTGAAGGGAAAATTGAGGGTAGTCGCGGTGTGGAAAGGGGACAAATGTCCTGGCTAAGAAATATCAAAGAACAGACCGGAATCTAAAAGGTAGGAGAGCTGTTCCAGCTAGCACAGGACAGAGAAGTCTTCGTCAGGGTGATAACCGACGTCGGGGTGACCTTACATGACACTTTAAGAAGAAGTGATGTGCCGTATATTCGCACTAGTATATGCATTTTCTCTTAGACACTCTTGACATGTTGTACTTTTACACAGAATAATGTACATACTTCTACACATTTGGGTACTATCCTTATTTTTTCCCATCTGCTTTCATACTGGTATGTCTGGGGTATGATACGTTGATGCATCGTCACGACGTATTTTGTGCGAGAATTTTTTTTTCAAACTCTTAAATGCGTTCATAAATAATCCAATTATATTGAGCGAATCCAATTTATTATATCTACGTCCCAATATCGCACAATCGTTCTCGACAGCATGATATGCTTGTATACCTAGCGGATAGCAGAAGAAACATAATCCCAAATTACCTATCGGCAAGGCTATAAAATTATTTAATGATTTGAATATTTATGTTGATGTTTTCAACATAATATACAGTGACTTTATCGCCAGGATAGAGACTCTCACCTTTGATTCTGTAGTTTCTTTTTATGATGCCCCCTTTGTGACTTTTTCTCTCATTCTTTTTTTTTTTGAATTAGCTTTGTTTCTTTTTTCCTGCTGAGATATCCTTCATCAAAAGCTGTTATGGTCTCAGTGCAGGGTGATATTTTGAAGATAATATTCAACACAAACATCACTACTACTATCTATGAATAATGACATCACATTTCATCTGTGTTTATATTTGCATTATTTATTTATTTATTTATTTCATCATCACATGACTTTGTCATCTGTCATCATGACACATCACCTTTGAGAAAATTATTATAAAAAAAAACATAATGGACATTTCATAGAACACATAAAACTCTACCATAAAATCAATAAGCGAAATACACAACAAAATAAAATCCAGTTTCCAAAAGAACATCAACATAGTCAGGTTCCAAAACGAATGTCAACACAATAGACATTTGCTTTTTCACTCCATAACATTAATATTCTGTTTCACTCACACTTATCGTAAGTATTGCACGTCATACCCCATTCATAAAAATACACTATTTCACTACCTTGGGTCAACACTGTCTTGTTTTGTTTCTATGGTTTGAAAAAAGTTTTTCTCAATTGGTGGACCATCGTGACAGTGAGAATGGCAGAATCGGTGAACGTTGTCCATGGACACCGAAAGTGATCACTTAAGCCAGCCTAGAGCCAATTCGTAAGCGTTGAGACGCCTTCCTCACTTCTTCCGATTGAATTTTGCACAATGTTACATTGTGTAAACATGGTTTTCCAATCAAGATGACTGATTGGTTATGTCATGATGAATTAAGTTAACCTTCTGCAGCTGAGGTGGTAGTCTATCAGACACCACATATCACAAAATTGTCCTTAATATGTATATATTTATAGTTAAGATCCCGGCACACTTAGTAGGTACCTTAGTATTTCGTCAACGTGGAAGGATCAGTTAGTAATGAGCGGTTGAGATGAGTGTAGGCTCTGTGCTACAGCAAGAAGGTGTCTACTAGTCTACCACGTCAGTGTTAAGGTATGTGTCTGTGAGTCTACCACGTCAGTAAAATTGAAAAAAAAAACCATAGTGTCTCCCAGGCTACAGGTCAGTAAGACCATTTTTTGATGTTGTTATTTCATAGTAAAATTATATTATTTGTATGTTACGTATAGTTGTAGGTATAATACATCGGTGTATAGGTGGGTATATGACGATGGCCGGGTTTGAGTTGCAGGTGCATACCTATAGAGAAGATGTGATGATGATGACCTGTGTTTCGCCTTTATTTCTCCCTTCTGTATAGTATAATAATAATCTTTATTCAACAACAAAATATTTAACAAAAATATTTGTCAATGGTAATAAGTGCCTACTTAATGGGTGTTGGTCAGCTTCATCCTCTCGGTTTTTGTGGATGAAATTGATAAAAAATGCTCGATATATTCTTGCAGCAGCAAAACGCACCGTTGGCCAATGGCAGACTTTTATAGGCTTAAGCGTGTGATAATAGTGACAGTAAAATGAAAAGATGTACCTTTTTATTGAATATATTATGTCACGTAGTTTAGTACTAGATCACATGAAGGCGCGAGCGAATAATGAAAGACTGCCAAGAGAAGAGTTTTGGGCAAAAATCTGCAAAAACCTCCAAAGTCACAATCTTTGTCATATTTGCTCAACAAAAATAAAAAGACCAACTAAATACAAATGTTGTGATTGTTTCAAGCCGATTTGCCTGCAATGCTCAAAGCCAAAATGTGATCTATGTCAAGAAAAAATGTAAAAACTTAAAGGTGTGTATTTTTTTATTTGACCATAAGATTTTATTCAAATTTTTACCTAAGATTACTATAAGTGTTAATTTTAATAATAAATGCAAGTTGTTGTTATTTTTTAGTTATGTTATTTTTAAAAATATTTTTTTAGTAGTTGGTTGATTTTGCGATCTGATTTTGACCAAAAACAATAAATTGTGTTATTAATAGAAAAATGTTGTTTTTTCTACATTTAACTGAATAGAAATATAATATATGAATATATTTTTAGACAATACCAATTAGTTAGGTATTAAACACTAGTTTGACAAAAACAATGACGTTAAAATGGTGTCCAATAGTCTACCACGTCAGTAAATTTGTGAAGTTTGACGCACGTCAGTTGCAGAAGGTTAACTGAAAGATGTTGCTTAATTTATTAATCTAGTTTATTCTAGGAAATGTATTCATACCAAATACCAGTGGGTAATAGTTAAAAACAAACATATGAAATTTGCAATAATTCAATACCTACATAAATTAGAAAAGTGTCAATAAATAAAACTACTAATTAGTCATATATATCGCTATAGTTTCAAAAGTTTTTTTTATTGATATTGTATCATAGTGTCTTGAACTTGTCCGACTTAACACATAAGTAATATAAAAAAATAAATTTCGACACTTTGTATCTTACGTAGGTACGTTGTTAAGTCTCGGCTACACTCGGTGATAGTTTAATGTAAGGTATATGTATGTAATACTATAATGTAATAGATTGAAACTTACACAACTTTTTAGTTTAAGTAGCACCTATGAATTACATCTCAAGGTTGAGTTGAGTTTTGGTGAAAACGTACCACCTCTAATTGCACGATTTTTAGTGTGCGATATATTATAAATACTACGTGCGATTGGCGGTGTTGTCTTTGTGTATTATATTGTTATCTTGTTTATAACTTTTGTTTTTATTTTTCTTGACTGTTTCATGATCGTATAAATTTAATTAATTTATTATGTTTTCATATATGTACTCGTATTTGCTGTAGCTTTGTTTGAGTGACTGGGTTCCTACTCTCTGACCCCCCCCCCCAGTCTGTTGGCTTCCCTCGTGGTGTCTGTGGGGACTAATCTGCAGCTTTGGGTCTGTGGTCTCGGTGGATACTTGAGGGGATGCCTGTGTAGCTGGGGGCTTGGGTGGGGCAGCTCAAGACATAATACATTTATGCCTGTAAAGGGACACAGCATTACTCACGTCTTTTGCTATCATGTTTATTTTTAAGATGTATATGTTAGGCCTGTTGTATTCACACATATTCATGCCTTTAATGAATATATGTGCTACATCTCAAATTCAGCGATGAGGTTTGCCACCCATCCTGAATCTCTTATTTTTTTGGCACAGAAAAAACACCCTGCATTTCTAATATTTGCAGCTGGTCCACTGGCTACCCCACTTGTGGGATATGCCGTGATGGTGTAGTAGTAGTAGTAATAGTATCTAGTAGTAGTAGATATATTTGTGTGGGTACTTAATTCTACATATTATTTCTATGTGTGAACTGTGTATATTCTTTTCCATATTGTTTTTTTAGTTAATAAATTTGGGTTAGTTGGAAAAGTTCGCGCATTTGCGATAAACTCGCCTTCTGTATATAATTTATTATAATATACTATATTTTATTTGAACGCATTTCTCTATAAAATTATACATATTATATTATTGTAATAAATGTACAGTAAAGAATGAATAAATAAATATTATTGAAGGGTGTTTGTGTTCACACTGTGAAAATTCATATTTAATAATTAATAAATAATTAAAAACACTGTTATATTTTCACTATATTTATTTAAACTCTAACGTTTTCTCCCATTTCAATGGGCATTCTCAAGAGTACTGATACTCTTGAGAATGTCAGTATAGTCAGAATAGACCATTAAAGGATGACGTCACAGAAAAATCATTGAGGGGCATCAGGCATCCCAACACAACAGACGATTACGGTGTAATATTAGGTGGAATGCCTAAAGAATACCTAATAATCAAAAAACTGTCAGTGTCGATTTTGTTATTATTTTGTCGTCTGACTATCTTTTTTCTCTCTTATGGCATAACATCCTACAAGGATGATATGCGCAATCTGACTGTTTGCCCCCCAAGCAAAAGCAAATCCATAGACAAGACCACGTGACCTTTAATGGTCTATAGTCAGTACTCTTGAGAATGCCCATTGAAGTGGGCGAAAACGTTAGAGTTTAAATAAATATAGTGAAAATATAATAGTGTTTTTAATTATTTATAAATTAATAAATAAATAAATCGTTTGATGAGAGGTAATGATATAAAAAAAATTAGCAATTTAAGAAAGTAGGTAAGACAAAAATTAAAACATTTGAGTCATATTAAAGGCAATATGATTATATTAGACATACTATAAACTAACATATAACATATATAAATATGTACATACATTGTATGTATACAATATATTATAATGTTGAAGTCTGATGAAGAAATTACTCTGTAAGGAATCTAGGTTAAACAAAACACAGTACACACACACTCTTTACATCATGAATCACATTATACTAAAATAAAATAATTTATTAAAAATAATAAAATGTATAACAGGTACCTTTACATAAATATTTATTAATGTTTTTTTTTATTATTATGAAGCTAACTTTACACGTGGATTATGTCAGGAAGGAATCGTTGTAAAACTAATCATAGATTTTTATATTTATATTAATTAATTAATTACGGTATTTTTTTAAGTAAAACTGTTTTGAGTTTTACTGTATATAATAATAGATGTAGTAACCTGGTTTGCTTGACAAGTCAAAACCAGGTTCTTCTTCCATCAGTGCAGTATCAGGTCCCCCCGACGTTGGCGATCGCTCTGGAGAATAACATAACATAATATGCATAGACAATTAACACATATCGAGCTAGTCCCAAACTAAAATATGAATCTTGTATTATAGGTACTAACGCGACGACACACACATACAATGCACTAAACACATATAGGTACATGTAACACCCAGACCCAGGACAAATTGAAAAAGAACATTCTTCATTTATGTCCTGGTCGGGAATCGAACCCGGGACCTTGTGACTCGGTAAGTGACTCGGTAAGAGCGTTACTTCTGCGCCACACCGCCGAATGCTTCTCTGTCCCGCGCTGTTCGGACCAGCAGCTCTCCCATCTGTGTTATTCCGGTCCATTGCTGTATATTTTTTTATTACATTTTTGTATATTTTTTTATTTACATTTTTTCAAGTTGCTGAATGGTATAATTAGTAATCCGAAGGTACTGGGAGAGTTTAATTTTTATATACCGGTGTCCTATAGTCGTTCACGTCAACATATGCTGTTTTATCCACCTACAAGCCGAACAAATATTCTCGCAGAGTCACCAGTGGCTAAGGCGGTTAGATTGTTTAATAGCATTTCTCAGAATGTTGACATATTCCATATAACATACGGAGAATTTGTAGTAAAAGTTGAAACTATTTTGTAAATTTTTGTTTTCTCTGGGATTGCATTGGCCGAAGGCTGTAATGGTCCCAGTAGAGTATGGTGTTGTTTTCTAATAATAAAAATATCACGCAGCCACGACATCTGCCTCCTTCCCACTCCATGATGTCCCTCAATCTTGCCCTCTATTATCAACTGCAGAAGCCGATATTCATCGTCTTGCAGAATGTGTTCTAAATATAAGACTTTACGAACCTTAATATTTGTCAAGAGCTCTGTAATCGTATGCGAAACAGCTATTTGCCATACACCTATTATTAAATACAGTAAAATTCAAACAATTTGTTTATTTCCATAAATTAATATGGAGTTTTCAACTCAATCAATAATCGGTGTTTTTTTTTTGTTTCTTAAGACCAAAATGTATACTGATTAAATCTAACCGTCTTTAGTTACGAGCGTATTGTCACGGAAAGGACAAATTGCATGTTTATTATTACAGGCTGTTAATAAAAAGAAAATAAATACAAAACAAACTAGATAAATCAACAAGCAATAGCCCAAAAGGCTATTTTCAAAAACATGATGTTAAATGACTTCTGCAATAACAAGAACTGATTGATATAATATGTATCAACAAGTGTAATATATTCATAGTGTATTGGGCAAACTAAGTAACATTCTTATTTAATATTTGGCAATAATTGTTTCAACGAATTTGGTGAGTTTTGGTATATTTGTGTATACCTATCTACCTGATAAATGATGATATGTGGAAATGTTGTTGATGTTGAAAGAATGACGAATGTGTATGAAATATCACAGTTTATCAAGAATATTCTAGAGAAAAATTATAATTATATATGTCTCTAGTTATCTTAATATAAAACAAGTGGGGTAGTCGGTGGAATAACTTCAGAATGTAATAAACATTCGGGATGGATGAGAGAATACATCATCACTGTAGTAATTAAAGATATTAAGCTCTAGCCCGCCGCAATATGGTAAACCTAGGTATCTATTTCACGCCGTGACAAAACAAACAATCGTAAATCACATAATATTTCGACGTTTATTTGATATTTAATTATATTGTGACATGGATTTTATAATACTGTTGCCTATTGTGTGTAGAATACACACAGTTGATTTCTATACTAGTATACCTATATATAGATATAATACGATGTAAATAAGTCACCGATATCACCGGTGCGACGTTGGCGCACAGGACACTGTTTTTTGTGATATCACCGGTGATACGTTGGCGGGCGAAGGGTTAAATGTCTTATAGGTATACATGACAAACTATAAAACCGCAGCGGGAGAAAGGAGGAGTTGGAGATGAGGGCTGATGGAGGCCAAGGCTCGATATGAGCTGTAGGGCCATCGAAGAAGAAGATGGGTACTTGATGTTTGATAAATAGGTACCTTCCTTTCTTTTATAGCAGGAAACATGCATAAAAGAATGGAAGTCCTATGTTCTTGGAAAAACTCCACGGAGCAGAATAATATAATAAGGAAATATTATTTGGTAAAGAATTGGTCTCCTATTCTTTTCTGAAGGTATGGCACTCATTCTGAATGTCCAGTTAACTTTTGTTAGTGTAGAGAGGACAACATTTGGCTACCCCACTTGTAGGAAATACCGTGAGGAGATGAATGAATGAGATCTATGCATCCATTTGTAAATGATATTATATTATGCATTAAAAATACAACAGAAAGTGATATACATATATCTCATGATATACTATAATAATAATCGCACTGTTATTAAAGACATACGTTGTCTGTGTTCCGTTCAATAGTTATAGGTATACAATTCAAAATATTTTTTTTTTGGAATTGCAAATAGGTAGGTACCTACCTTACTTTTTCCATAATTAAAATATTGAATTTTCCATAGTTAAATTAAAATATTGATATATGGTGCAATCCGACCAATAATTGCAAATAGAAACATATCCACCACAGCTAAAAGGTTGGTGCACTCTGCTATCTTAGTGCCAACACTTATGTATGCAAGTGAGACGTGGACATGGTTAAAGAAGGATGAAAGTGGCATAAATGCAGTTGAAATGAGATCACTGAGAAGGATGTGTGGTAAAAGTCTGAGAGATCGTGTGCGTAACAGTGAGATACGAAAGGAATGTGGAATGAAAGTTAGTGTAATAACAAGGATGAATGTAAATAAGTTAAGATGGTTTGGGCACGTGGAAAGAATGAATGAGGACAGAATGACTAAAAAGATATATTTGTCTGAGAGGAATGGTGCTCGGAGACGTGGACGTCCGAGGATTAAATGGCAAGATCATTTAAATCAAATCCTACAGGACGGTCACGTGTTGAGCACGTTGAACAGGAGAGCATGCATGAGGAATTGTATGACAGTGACGGAAGCGAAAGATGTGTGCAAGGATAGAAGGAAGTGGCGCTCGATACTTTCTGCCTACCCCGCGAGGGAAGCGGCGTGATGGTATGCATGTATGTAAAATATTGAATAAATAAGAAGAACTTTGAAATTTTTATAGTTATTTGTTTGTGGCGTTAATTGTGTGTACTACCAATTATGTAAATCAAAATTTTCAATATTTTAGACATGCTAAGTTATGGACCTGGGCAGGTCTCAGATGGGTCTCAGTTTTCTCAATATTTATATTTAGTCTGACTCTCACATAAACGACAAATTTAACTTATTTTCTCATAAATACTTCAAGACAAATTTTCCTTAATTTCCTACCATTTTCAAGAACCTGGGTACATCCGTGGCGAAAGTTATTGAGAAATTACTATAGAATGATCATATAACAACAAATTTCACAATAAATCAAAATAAAACATCTTATTAATGTCAAATACAGGAAATAATTTGAAACATAATGCCAAACTATGCATTTCCAAACCTATTGGAGTGAACAATACCTTTTAATAATTATTTGTATTGGATACGGACACATAATTACGTACTCACAAATAGTGTTGCCATTATCTTCAAAACAATGGAAACGTAGACATTTATTTTAAAACTAGTTCTTTACCAAGCGTCGGCGTCGCTCAGGAAATGATCGTCAATGATAACAAAATATTAATAGTCGCAAGTAACATAAGATGATTCCTGAAAAATTATAAAAAATGTCACGGCATGTCCCACAAATGGGGTGGGATAAGCAAACCAGCTGTATGCAATAAACGAAAAAATAAGATATTCAAGATGAGGGGCTCACCTCATCGCTGAATGTAAGATTCATTTTATTTTATTTACATATTTCCACGGCGTGAGCCTTCTACATGTCATACTATACATAAAACAGACCAAAATTCTCATTCACAACACAATAATCGTAGCTCATGTAACCTGTCTTTATTTTTTTGAAACCTGCTTTTACAGGGCATTCGAAACTTATGGAAAAGAGTGGAAGACCAATTCTTCGCTGCACAAACGTCAAATATAAAAAAACAAATAATTAATCCAAAAACACCCCGATACAATATTTATGGTAGCTATTTTTTTGTTGTTCTGATTTGATGTACAAATGTAAAATGAATGCATGAAACTGCAATATAAGGCTAAGGTAGTTTCCAAATGATATGTTTTTTTCCAAAAAAGTTAAAAGTTTTGCTTGATAGAAATTTACTTGAAAAAGATCGGATAAATAGAAATCTCCCGACTTCTGATATATCCGTGCATTGGAGGGAATCACCAATGCCGTAACTTCAATGTATGATTGGTTGCGGGCTTAACATTATTGATTTATGTAACATGAAAACGAAAACCCATCAAGTAGGTACCATTGTCGATTGGCAATATTGACTTTAAAAAAATAAATCGTTTAGAATTACATTATCCCGAGACAAGATGAAGAGATTATAGGCTTCTCATAGGCACCTCTGGTCCAAATATCTAAAATGTTTACTCAAGAACATCATTATTTTCTCCGCTGCTGGAATTGTCTATCCGTAACTCTTTATAGAAATAATGATGAACCGGTGGTAGGGGAGACCGGGGTTGGAAGTCACATTTTTTTTCATTTGCATTTTTGATGCATATTTACTTAGTTTACCAATGACATTTAAATACCAATGGATAGTGTATTTATTCTAGTTTCAAATTAAATATATAGTTTTCTTTCAACGTCACCAATTGAGAAAATATCACAATTTTCGTGGAAAATGAGAAGTGTGACTTTTAACCCCGTGTCCGGGATGGTTGTCACAGTGTATGGGGTAGGTTGTCACGAAGTAAATTAAAGAGGAGATATAAAAAGAAATACTAAATTTAATCAAATGTGTACTTTTATTGATGATAAAATATTGGACGTAACTAATTGTACCAAAAGAAATAACAAAAAAATATTATTCACAGTAATAAACAGTAGATAATAATAAAAAAAATCTTAAACATAATAAGAAACATCAAACAGTAATAAAATTATTTTATTCATAAAAAAAAACATTCAAAAACAATAATAAACAAAATCTTATTCATAATACAAAAACATTTAACAATAACAATTTTTTTATAAATGTTTAGAATATTTACAATTTTTTTTATTGTTTAACCGGATTTGGGTGCAGATGACAAAACCAATCAGAAACCTCGATTGGAGAACCATGTCTACACAATGCAACATTGTGTAAAATCCAATCGGAAGAAGTGAGAAAGGTGTCCCAACGCTTACGAATTGGCTCTATGCTGGCTTAAGTGATCACTTTCGGTCTCCGAGATCCCAAAAAGATGATTGCTTCTAAGGTTTGCATAAAGCGTTTCTCGATTGGTGGACCTTAAATCGTGACAGTGAGAATGGTGATAAGAAAAAAAATCGAGGTTTCTGATTATTTTTTTTATACATAATAAAAAAAACATCAAGCAATAACAAATAATCTTAGTCATAATAAAACATTAACCAATAATAATAAAATCTTATTTATAATAAAAAAACATTAAACATTAATAAAAAATAATCTTATTCATAATAACAAACATTCCACAACCACAATTTTTTTTATTCATAATAAAAAAACATTAAGCAATAACAAAAACATCTTATTCATTCTGGTAACGAAAAAAAAAGGTTCATCGTAAAGCTCTTAAGATGCAATATTTTTAAATAAAACTAACAAAATTATATAAGGTCAGTCTAAAAAATCAGTCTGAATAATCAGAATCACAATTTTGACAAAGGTAATTCGGTAGTCCAGGTGTGCAAGCTTCATGAGCCCAAATTTACAATCTTGGCACTGAATCCAGACTTCCCTAGACTTGCTAGCAGAGTATGGAGACAAGCAGACCAGGCAAAACTCTTCATCGTCTTTCTCGTTTTCGTCGTCGTCAACTGCTTTTCTTTTAATTTTCTTTCCTTTAGAAACCTTTTTAGTTTCCTTATTTTTATTGAATATACGTTTTGATATAATCTTTTTTTTCGTTTCTTGTCCCTTTTTTTCTCTTCTAAATAGGTCTTCTCCGGTGTATCTGTTAAGATTGCTGATTTACAATGAAAAAAGACAACACACGTCCATGGGGTGGTTGTCACATGTGACAACCAGCCCCAAAAAAACTGAGACAACCTGCCCCATAACACGTTTTAGAAAATAAACTTCCAAAATAAACTAAAATTAATATTTATTTAAAAAAGTGATGAAACATTGTCATAAAACACAAATTTAGCATTATAAATATGTGAAAATATATATTATTATGCAAAATTCAAGTATACTTACGAGAGTCGAAACAGATCTTCAAAAAATTACTTTCAATGTAAAAAGAAAACAAACGCACGTATGTCCGGCGTGGCACTCCAGAGCGGACTGAAGTGAAGTGGGGAGAGAGATATTGATCATGCGATCTTTTTACGCCAATCAATGAACGCATTTGTTTGTTCGTTTTTCTACAATGGCCGCTGTGACAACCAACCCGTGAGACAACCATACCCGGTCTCCCCTACATAGTTCAATAGTTTAAGTAGATCTGTCTTTTTCTCTGCACTTATTGCTTTTCCAAGAGGATATAATAAGGAAAGTTCTTTGAAAAGGGTTTGACTTGGACGGTCTCGTACACTTTTTTTTAAATCGACTTCAAGGAAATATGAGTCTTCTTCATAATTATATTTGTAATAAAATTTACGCTGCTCACTTTTTCACAGACGAATCCATACTATTTTGAGCCATTCTACTATATCGCCCGTGGTAGACTTTTTTCTACTTTTCTAAGTCGCTTGTGCTAAAAAAATGTTTCTGTGGAGGCTTCTTTTTTGCCGTTTTTATTATGTCAACTCAGTCATTGGGGATGGAAATATTTGGAATGTCAAATTAAAAACATGTGGGATGTCAAATGTAATTTTTTAATGTTACTTCACATACGAAATCTAAAATATTTTTATTTTTTCCATTAGAGCCATAAGTGCCTAAACACATAATTGCATTTGGGACCTACGTATACATTTTAAAATTAATTTATTAATATAGTTCACAAGTAATACATACCTGAAGACTCTCTATTAGCGATTGGTAGTCTAAAGTCGGGATCTTCATCTGAGAAATCGTCAAATAAAACGGATAGTAACATATCAACATCCTCTTGCGCGGCCATTTCGGACCATACTAAGTGAGCCATAGATGCCTACAAAACAACATAGGCACCTATGGCGCAAAATCTAGATAGCAAATTATTTTGCGAAATATTCAATAGATACCAGTATTCCCATACTCGTGCTTAGGGTTATAGGCGTCTTTGAATATGATAAAATTCACTTATTTATGAAAGAATATATGCCTAACTCAGAATTTTTGAATTTGTTGGATAGGCACCTTTGGCTCCGATCCACTCAAATACGTCTTTAGCGGACGTAGGTACAGACATAAATAAGTACGGATTGAAATATTTTTAGTGATGTAGGTACTCGTACCAACCATTACTGATTGATATCCGTGACGAATAACTAAATAGATAAGTAGTGAGTGAGGTACAGTATTTTGTGACTCGTATTGTTTGTACTTACTTAATACTTTCTTTTCACTTTTACTCCAAACATTGGATTACGTTATGTCATCTTTACTATAGAACAGATTGCGGTTAAACTCAAGGTAAAAACAACGTGTTATGTAAGAAAACAAGTTACTGGCGAAATAATAAATAATGTCTAATAATAATAATAATCGTCTATGTTATGTTTTTCGGTTGTTGGTTTTTGTTAAATGAAGATGAATGCTTTTTAAGTACACCACGTTAAACATCATAAATAGTACTTTTTTCTTCTTTTTTATAATTATTATTTACCTGTATTTGTGTGAGTACCTACTTAGCGTACAGATACGATATTATGAATCTTTGAGTGCATTGTTGCATGCATTTGCGTTTTTTGCTCTTCTTTGTTTTGTTTTATACACGTATTGGTCTAAATGTGTGTGTATGCTTTATTTTTATTTCTACTATTTCAGTTGATATTTATATGTACCTACACACCTATGTATGTTTCTTTAATTTTAATTTTACAAACCGAGTTTTTGGAAGACATCGCATTCTAGTGATAAACTCGCCCTCTATACCTACATTGAATTGTAAAACTGATATTTTTATGATACTTTGTATTGATTTGAAATATTTTAAACAATGTACAGTGAAGAATAAAATAAATAAAAAAATAGCACATTGGAAGTTTGCCTATTTATAATCTTACAATTATGGTCGGTTGTTAGAGATTGTCGTAAGACCCACCTTTTGCATTGCTATTTTTTGGTACAACGAAGCTTATTTTATTTTATTTTAATAGCAGTAGTAGTCTTGGAAATACATTAATGGAGGGGTTCCCACCACTTACCCCTGGATGTTTCAAGAACATCAGTTTTCATGTCATCAAGTCAGTCTAGAGCAAAAGCTTTTCTTTTTTTTGATCGAAGAGTGAGCTCGGGAATGTCCTTATGGGATTCCCTCTGCAAAACCCATTCGTGAATTAGTACTCCCTTGATGTATCTACCCTTGGTGGAAAATCTCACACCGACACACACATTCACAACACAATACATTTTTTTAAAAGATATATCTGGGTTTTGTTATAAACCCAAATACAACCTTATACACCTTTCACATTAGTTTTACAATCTTATGCCTTGTTTACATAACTTTATTTATTTATTTATTTAACTTTACAAGTCTCTTTAACAGTAACGTAGGAATACGTACTAAGGACTAGAACTATCATACTGGATTGGTGATTTTATTTTGATTTCTAGTATTTTGGGATTTTTTATTTTTAGATTTACTTTTGACTTTTTTTAGAAAATTTTAACTTTTACTTTTTTTCTCAAGACTAATGAGACTGAAAGACTGATTTCTAGTATTTTGGGATTTTTTACTTTATATTTTTTAATTATTTCATTATTATTGTTTTTAAATTTACTTTGACTTTTTTAGAAAATTTTAACTTTTACTTTTTTTCTCAAGACTAATGAAACTGAAAGACTGATTTCTAGTATTTTGGGATTTGTTACTTTTATATTTTTGTATCATTTTTAAATATTGTATTATTATTGTTTTTAAATTTACTTTGACTTTTTTAGAAAATTTTAACTTTTGTTTTTTTTCTCAAGACTAAGACATTTCTGGTAAGAGTGGAATCTTCGCTGGTCCACATGTTGAGTGTATTAATTATTAACATATTATGTTATGATTGTTTGATTCTTTAATATTGTAAAAATAAATAAATAAATATTACAAAATTTATGTGTGCCTACATATGGATACAAAATTTTGTCTTAGATGTTTGTTGAAAACTGATTGAAATGAAATTTAATTGGACCAAAATGGTCTTTAAGTTTGCATGTTGGTTGATTAGTTGGAAGTGATTGCGCTTTTGTGATAAACTCGTCCTATGTTTATTAATTGTATTTAATTTGAACGCATTTTCTCTTTAAAATAATGTATAATGACCAATATACAGTAAATTATGAATAAATATATGATGCTCGTTGCTGGAATAAGCTCCCTTCTTCACATAAAATATCTCAATCTTTTAATGGATTTAAAATAATACTTTGTCAGGAAATATTTACTGGCTTCTTTACTGTGTGTGGATATATTTTTTGTTCTTTCTGTTTGTTCTGTTTCTGTTTGTTTGTGGTTCACATAACAATTTTCCATATTTTTTGTAATTTTTGTTTTGCTATGTGTATTTTATTTTATTTTGTTGCAATATGACGTGGGTATACGGAAGAAATCACAAATATAGTGATAATCTCGACACTGCATATCATCACATTTTAATGTATGTGAATTGCTCTGTTGATTTTGTTATTTAGGTAAATGATGATGTGCAAGAAAAATAACATAAATAAGTAAATAGAAATGTTACCAATTTTTTTGTTTGAGTTCCTAGTTCAGTATTAATGTCATAATTTCCAAAGCATTTAAACTGTGTTAAAATGTATTGGTTTTAACTCTCTCTTTTCAGTTCGCGATCGTTTTGTTAACACATTGCTGTCATGTATAAAAGCGTAAGTCAGAAAATGAATCGTGAATAATCATTTTTTTATAGCTGTACTATTGTTTTTTTTTTTTTTTTTTTTTTTTTAAAAAGATATATCTGGGTTTTTGTTATAAACCCAAATACAACCTTATACACCTTTCACAGTAAGCTAAAAGCTTGTTGTAAAAGCTATTTGTATGAATAATTATAGTTTATGAGCACGGATGCTCTGAAAAAGTCATCTAAAACCAATAATAATACTTTATTGAACACAACGGATACATCAATACAGATACAACAATATGAACGACTACACTGGTTGAGGGTCGAGGAAAGGGTGAAGTTCCAGGTGTGCCTTTTGGTCTACAAGGCTATTAACAAAATGGCACCATCGTGCCTCACAGAGCTTTGTCCCCTTGACTCGACCACTAGAAGACCTCTGCGCTCTATGGAACTGGCCGTGAATAGATTTATTGAGCCCAATAGAGCCGGTAAGTCCAACTTCTACAAGAGGGCCTTTGGTGTTGTTGGACCAGTTATGTGGAATCGCCTACCGGTGCTGCTGAGAGATGGTCAGACGGTCACAAGCTTCAGAGGCAAATTAAAAACTGAACTCTTCACTGGCGCCCTTGAGACGGTCTAGAGACTGTATAACGGCGTCATGAATAAAATAAAATCATCCAAAATCATCATCATCATGAACAGACTATTAAACTCAAATCGTAACATCTCTCTTGTAGAGTCAAGTTTCGTGGAAAGGATTTTTAAATAAAAAGCTTGCTACATAAAAGAAAAATAAATATTGAAATAATCACATTCCCGGATATTCAGGAGTGAAGGACTCCTACTAATCCGTACTCTTTTTTAAGTCAATGACAATTAAACTGAAATATTATGCCAAGTACACCGTACCACTATGCCAGATATAACATCTTCGATCCTATTAACAGACCAGTGAACGGTGGACCTGGTTGATGCAGCAGATCCCACCTTGAGACCCGCACATCCACGAATACTTTGAAATATGCAGCATTTGTGCTATTCAAAAACACTTCCCTAAACTAAATGGATCGAAAAGTATCGACAGCCACACCCGAAATCATTTCTTTCATTTCTCTTGCATCCATCGTCAAGGGACACTCCCAAAGGATATTGTTGTTTATTTTAACTATATTAAATGATCAATACAGCCAAAACATCAACAATGGATGTAGGAAGATGGAAAATGATAAATGGCGCATGGAACTTACCAATTTTAATCCTTCATCCAGAGGTCGCTGGTTTCACAAAACACTGCACACACTAAACTTGCACAGAATTTAATTTGCAGTTAATGGTTGTTCGATCCTTTTACGATTCCGATTTGTTGAATTTTAGTAAAAATGATTTTATTCCGAATAATAATAAAAAAAAAGATGATGATAAAATTTTCCGATGAAATATTGATTTGTAGAGCGAATGTAGAAATTTGATCCGACCGTATTACCGTATGAATTAACACTGACTTGTTGGTAAGGTTTTTTGGGTAGGAATAATATGTGACATTTTGGTATCATGGAATGTAGGTAATCAGGACATGTACCTATAAATCGCATTCATACCTAGATGCCCGAAAAAAATGGCCAATCCGAAGTGTTGCAACAATTAGGAAAAACAAAATTAAAACAATAAAAATAGCCTTCGCTACCATAGCGAACATACTCCCCCGGCAGCCCGAAAAGAAAAAGAAAAACTTAAATTTTTTACCGTTGAATTTGTTGACCGAAAAGTAAAAAATCTATTCCCCCTCTCAAACCGCCAAAATATGTATAATCTAAATAATATTTTCCTTATCTTAGGAAGCTTCCGAATGTGTATTGTGTAATAATAAAAAATAACAAGAAATGAAAATTAAAATGCACCCTTTGCATTTACCATAAAAAAAATATATAAAATTTATAGACCGAAAGAAAGCCTTAGTATATACCTAACCTAAATAATAAATTTTCCGTCGTACTAATCATTAACTGGAAGTGGGCAAATTTTAACTACTGGTCTTCTAAAGATACCTGAAGCCGTTTTTACATCAACAACACGAACAATGCTATCCTTTAGATATTTCTTATGATAATAGCGAATTATCAACGATGTTAATATATGATTTTTCGGAATTATAATCGGATGCTTCGATGAAAAATTCAATGATGCGTTTCTCAATCTTCCGCCCACTCGCAATATTCCTTCAGCATCTATGAAAGGATTTAATCGAAACAATCTCGACAAATGTGATTTTCCACTCTTGATTAAGTGTAAATCTTCATGAAAAGTCGCACACTGTACCTGAATGACGAGAGCACGCAAGGCCTCATTCCATTCTTCCCTTGAAACACATCCTAACCGTTTGTTTTTCTTATTCTTTAAATTGTGAATGAAACGCTTACACAATGCCGTAATATTGACCAATTTGCTGAATGAACTATATTTTTCGAGTATATCCCATTGTTCAATTTGTGTAACGTTCGAAATGATTTTTGAAGGCAATAATTTCTCCGTTTCATAATCGACAAGATTTAGTTTACACTGTGGCCACTCCGATGATGGCTTCAGTAACCATTTTGGTGTCCACCATAAATTATGTTCAATCAAATGTTCCGGATAAATACCTCTTGTAGCGCAATCCGCTGCGTTCATAGAGGTGGGTACATACCTCCAGGTAACCGCTTCCAAATTAGTGTGAATGGAGCTCACTCTATTACCTTCGAATGTTTTTAGTAAATGTATTGGAGTTCTTAACCATGATAGAACAATTTGAGAATCACACCATCCAAATATTTTCATGTCCGCTATATGACTAAGTAAGTTTGAAACATGTTTGAGTGATCTTGCTAATAAAGCTGCTCCGCATAATTCCATTTTAGGAATGGTTAATTTTTGTTTTAGTGGTGCCACCTTTGTTTTGCCCAATAGTAAATGTAAAATGACATTACCACTATCGTCAGTCGACCTCAGATAAACACACACCGCATAACCCATTTTAGATGCATCCGAAAAACCGTGTAATTCGTACTGTCTTGTATTCTGAGATATCACTAACCTTGGAATTTTAATGGACGATAATTGATTGAGTTGTGATGAAAACCTCTTCCATCTATTTTCCAAATCCTCTGGGATCCTCTCATCCCACCCTATCTTCAGTAACCAAAGTTCTTGAAGAATGACCTTTGCAGTGAATATCACCGGCGCTATCCAGCCGCAGGGGTCATACAAACTTGCAATGCATGATAGAATATATCGTTTTGTAATAACCGTAGTAGGAGAAATTTCCGTTTTATTGTATTCAAAATAATCGCTCTGAGGATTCCAATTTATACCTAACACCGTAACCACTGTATTCTTGAGTGAATCTGTCTGCACACAATGTTCATTTGGCAAATCTTTTAAAAATTCTTGTTTGTTACTTATCCATTTTCTTAACTCAAAACCTGCACTTTGTAATAAACGTATAAGTTCGTTCCGATAAGTAATCGATTCTTTAATACTCGAACCTCCGCTCACAATGTCATCTACAAATGTATCCGATTTCAAAATTCTTCCTGCATTAGGAAATGACTCGCACTCCTTTTCTGCTAATTCCCACAAACATCGCATAGCTAAATATGGGGAAGATGCTACCCCAAATGTTACTGTTGTAAGTCTGTATGTTTCCAAAGGTTTATTGGGCGAGTCTCTCCACAACACTCCGTGAAATGCTCTGTCTTCAGGATGAAGTGTAATTTGTCTATACATCTGTTTGATGTCAGCCAAAAATGCAACTAAATGTGTTCTAAATTTAATCAAGATATCCATCACTTCGTTTTGTAATTTCCTACCCGTCATAAGTGACGAATTTAAAGATAAACCGTTATGTGTAAGCATTGACGCATCGAATACTACACGTACCCTGGTACTTGTAGATGTGTCCTTAATTACGCAATGATGTGGTAAAAAATATTTTATTTCCGAAGTCAAAGCTCTTTCCATGTGACCCAATGTAAAATATTCCTCCATCACCTTAGAGTATTCCGTTTTAAGATCGATGTTCCGTGTTAATTTATTCTCTAATGTATAAAACCGCCGTGCAGCCAGATTATAAGAATTCCCCAATTCTGGAATGTCCCGTTTAAATGGAAGCCGAACCATGAACCTTCCGGATTCTGTTCTGCTTACTGTTTGAAGAAAATGATTTTCACATTTTTCCGCATCTTCCTTTAAATCCGTGTCTTGTGGTAAATCTTCCGATTCCCAAAACCGTTGCATTAGGTTTTCTAATGTCACACAACCCGACATTGCTGACGTATTTTCCGATGATTTTCCATTTAATTTTCCTATAAGTACCCATCCAAAAATAGTTGAATGTGCCGAGGGTAAATTCTCGTCATACGAAATCTTATGGCCGTCTACGATTTCGTTAAATATATCAGCTCCCAGAAGCATCTCAACTGGTTGAGATTTATGAAAGGCAGGATCTGCTAACCGTAAATTTTTGTATTTATTTAATATATCCGACGAAATACTTTGCGAGGGCAATTCACCTGTTATTGTTTTCAATATTAATGAAGATACATTGATTCGTGGGTGCTCGCTAAATTTGGGCTTAATAATACACGTTACCTCACCCGTAGTTACGTTAATGTTTTCCGTTCCTATACCGTACACTGTTTTAGTCGACTTATGTTTCATTAAACCGAGCCGCGCTACACACTTCTCTGTCATCAAACAACATTGACTTCCTGAATCTAGTAAAACTCGTACATCTCTGTATGTTCCGAAATTATCCTGAACCTGAATAATCGCTGTGCCGAGTAAAACTGTACTAATTGTGTCCCTTGACGGACGACAAGTCGATGTACTACACTCTAGCCGAGTCTCCTCTCTCGCATTTGACGTGTTTTCCCCGTCCCGTTCCGAATTTTCGTAGTGTAGAAGAGAGTGGTGATTCCGTTTACACACCCTGCAGGTATGCTTCGATTGACAGTCCTTGACGGCATGTTCCCGCAGGCAGTTCCAACACAAACGTTTTTCTTTCACTACCTGTCTTCTCTGATACACCGTCATATTTGTAAACTTGTTACAAGATGAAATAAAATGAGTATTGCTATTGCAATGAACACAACGTTGTGTAATGCCGCCGAACATGGCATTCACATGTTTCCGTCCGTTATTTTGTTGATTTGTGCTTGCTGTAAAAGCTCTTCCGTGCGAAATATCAATGTTTGACGCTCTACATTCAATTTCCAGAAATTCAATAAGTTGTATAAACTTTGGTATCTCCGAATTTGTAAACTTCAACTCAAATCTGTTCCGCAGTTCATTAGTTATTTTCCTCAAAATAATATATAATAATATAAATGACCAATCGTCAACCTTGAAATCTAACGATTTTAAGGCTGAAATGTTTTCGTTAATTATGTTAATAAAATCCCGTAACTTTATTCTTCCGCTTGATAAGTTTGGTAAATTCACTAGCATACCCAAATGTTTTTCCGCAATGATTCTCGGGTTGTGATACCTCTGTTTCAATAGATTGACTGCAACTAAATAGTTTTCACTAGAAATAGTTAAATGCGTAATAAGCTGACGTGCTTCGCCGCTCAGAGAACACAACAGATAGTGAAGTTTTTGTACCGGTGGTATACTAATGTCCTCGTGTACCAAACTATTGAATATATTCCAAAAACTAGTATACTTGGTGATATCTCCGTCAAACTGAGGTAATTGGATTTTTGGAATCGAAAAATGTATGTTACTACTCTTTCCTTCCATAACACTGCTAGATGAACTCTGATCGGTTCGTTCTTTCATCCATTTCTCAAAAACTCCCTTAATCTCATACATCATGTTCTCAAATTTCAAATATTCTTTTAAGTGTGCCTCTGCATCAAACCCCGCTTTCTTAGCAGCTTGTACCGAAACGTATTGTTTTGTAAATAATTCCCATATTTTTTCTATATCTTGAACTCTAGCTATGAATGCAGAAATCTGAATTTCCGTTTTCAAATCCGCAATGCTATTTGCTTGATCCCACAAGGTAGAGATGGCTTGTTTTGCCAAATCATATTTTATTTCCATTGCCATTGTAAAAGAAATTGATATCGAACTTACTTAATCCAAGAAACAAATATGGAAATAATTATTTAATTTTTCTCCGTTAGAATATTATTATTATTATACCGTGATTTATTTATTTATTTATTTAGCATCAACAGCACACTGCATCAGCAGTGATAACGTAATATTCCGTAATAAACCCAATTGTTAAATCCGTACCTAACAAGAATAACTTAAAATAATTCTACAACCATAGAAAAGTGATATGTATATTGAATACCTAACCGTAATACCGAATTGTCAACCTTCCGTAGCTAACAAAAATGATTGTAAACAATAAATTATACTCACTATCTTAGTGTGATAGTAGTACCTAATGACATTCAATAGTAAACAATATAGTAAGTTGTAAAATTATAGTAAATAGTAAACAAATATGTCTGCCGTATTACAGCTGTTTTACACTGACATTAAATGCAAGATGGCTGCCGAATGTATACTCGCTTACGTGCGAATCTACAAATAAAAATATACTACCCCGAAAAATGTAATTGTTGCAACTCTCCGCACAAGCAAAAAATTCGAACAAACCCAACCACAAATCCGGCTCGAAGGACCAAAAAAAATGTTGTTTATTTTAACTATATTAAATGATCAATACAGCCAAAACATCAACAATGGATGTAGGAAGATGGAAAATGATAAATGGCGCATGGAACTTACCAATTTTAATCCTTCATCCAGAGGTCGCTGGTTTCACAAAACACTGCACACACTAAACTTGCACAGAATTTAATTTGCAGTTAATGGTTGTTCGATCCTTTTACGATTCCGATTTGTTGAATTTTAGTAAAAATGATTTTATTCCGAATAATAATAAAAAAAAAGATGATGATAAAATTTTCCGATGAAATATTGATTTGTAGAGCGAATGTAGAAATTTGATCCGACCGTATTACCGTATGAATTAACACTGACTTGTTGGTAAGGTTTTTTGGGTAGGAATAATATGTGACATTTTGGTATCATGGAATGTAGGTAATCAGGACATGTACCTATAAATCGCATTCATACCTAGATGCCCGAAAAAAATGGCCAATCCGAAGTGTTGCAACAATTAGGAAAAACAAAATTAAAACAATAAAAATAGCCTTCGCTACCATAGCGAACATATATGTTCCATATATTGAGTCCCTCTCTCACATGTACATTGTACACTATGGGTTATAAGCCAAGGCTAATTCAAAGGTTTTACTTCTAAGCTGGTCAGCAGTGATAAGATGTCTTCCATTTTGAGTGTCATGTTATTTTCTATTGGCATAGAGAAAACAACTTACACTTTATTACATGCAGATATTCCACTGGCTAACCTACATCTGGAAAATGCCGTAATGGTATGAATTAATGAAAAAGATCCAGATCGCGTGTAATCCACTTGATTACGTAAATAATAAAATTCTATTTTAAGAACTAAAAAAGATTAAAAAAACATTAAAATATATTATTAACATTTAAAAACAACAATCAAAATATAGCAAAACGTGTAATTCATTAATTTTAAATTAGTCTGTCTCTTAGTTTCAAAAGAATTCATTTGCATTTATGTAAAACCTATTGACATAGAATTCGATCGTAAACATCTATAGTCGATTTCGTCAAACGTGATTTTGAAAACACGATCATATTTTCTACTTTTTCGGTATCTTTTTAATCGTTTTTTTATTGTATCTCGTAAACATTTTGACCATGGTAAATATTACACAACTAATACCTATGTTTCGATAGACATTGGAAAATATTTGCACAATATAATTTCCGTGTTTGACTCCCGGATAAAAGACACTATATTGACCGACGAAATAATGTCAAGTTATTTTGGGTCTTTTTTGGAGACAAATTAAAACTAAGAGGTTTTTAAAATATGTATCTATGCAAGCGAAATTTGGACGTGGTTGAAGAAGGACGAGAGTGGAATATGGAAAAGCTATACGGAGATGCGATCACTGAGAAAAATGGTAGGTAAAACATTGCGTGATAGAGTGAAGAATGAAGATATCAGGAGAATGAGTAGGTAGATGTGAGAAGAGTGTTGTTGATAAAATGCTTGTAAATAAATTGAGATGATGTGGAACGAATGAAAGGGGAAAGAATGACAAAGAGGATATACTTATCTGAAAGAAAGGGTGTGAGAAAGCGCGGGCATCCGAGAACTACGTGGCTTGACCACCTGGATCAAATTCTAAATGACGGTCGCGTGTTATGTAAGAGGAATTGGCGTGCATGTATGAGAAACTGGTTGAATGTAGAGGAAGCGAAAGAAGTATGTAAGGATAGATCAACGTGGCATTCTGTTCTCTCTGCCTACCCCACCTGGGACATGGCGTGAGGGTGAAGTATAGTAAAGTGTTTTGGGTCTTTTACACTCGAAAAAACTTTTATTCAATGAAATTGCTTTATTTCTTTACGTAGTGATTTATGATTATTGAATTGTTTATGAAAAATTATTAATAATTGCCTGACAATTCCAAGTGCCAAACCAATGGCCAACGGAGTGTCCAGTAAGAAGGTACGAGGGAGACTAGGTGGATCCATAGATCAACCCCAGAGGCGGTGCAGAGGCTTTATGAACGATTACCAAGGATTTAATTCGGAATGATTATTATTAATACTGTACAAGCCGAAGCCATACAAAAAGTAAAGTTAGTACCTACGGATGATAAGGAAGAACAGAGAATCACCCCAGCTTACATTCCGCAACCTAATGTCAAATATTTTAAAAAGATAATATTATTTAAAAAAAAATACGAATACATTGTTGTGTGTGAATGTATCTTACTACGAGTTCATTATCTGTACTTGACTATTGTTATCACTGTTACTTGAGTCATGACATTACAATCCCACCTAATAACCACTATGTAACTATTCTTTTACTACAATAATCACTAACCTGACGATTGGCATTTGTCATTAACCATAAATACTCATTACGTTATTGTGAACTATGTAGGTATACACTAAACAGTATACATTTCTTAAGTAGGTGCTTAAGGGTCGTTCACATACGTTCACTTTCAGTGATCACTCCGGATGATCCTCCAAGATGAACAAGTGTGAACAGGCGTTTCATCAATAGTGATCACTAGCGATGACGGAGGAAAGAGATTACCACTCGTCATAATTTTGATGAAAGGTCCTTTCACTGAAACGACCATAAACAAGTTTTATCTTTAATTCTCTATGAATTTGTATTGAATGTCAGAATCATGTACAGAATTATTATGCAGTCGAGAGCTATATTAATTTATTTTAAGTGTTATTTTTCATTTTTGAATTTGTTTAATTATTTTTATACGAAAATACGTCAAACTACATACAACATGAGTGAGAAAGTATGTAGACATGGCAGTGAAAGCATAGGATGTACAAATGTGAACAGACGTGTTCACTTTCGATGAACAGGTTTTACCATGACACTCTGGATCATCCAAAGTGAAGCAATGTGAATGCTACTTTACACGACCTCATCATATAAACAATGTAAAAGTGTGAAGTCGTAAGAACAATCTGCACGCATAAAATATATTAGAGTTATCTGTAAAATACATTATTTTTCTATCCATTTCTTCATAAAAGCGACATCTGTCACATGTCAGATAACCAGTAAACTTATTCCATGGGATTCCTGTCATGTTAAATTGATACATTCAAAATAGGTGGCATATCTGATAATTTAATAATTTGAGATGTTAAAATATTATCGTATTATAATATATTATGCTAAATTGTATTGAATATTATTATCCTAGTTATTGTAAAGGGCCCTTGTGATGATTTTATCGTAGAATGTCTTATGTCTTATTTTAGGGTTGACTGGAAGACGCTGCCTAGCAACAAGTCCGTCTTTGGGCCTAATGTTGTTAATTGTCACGTTTTGTAATGTTGAATATTATTGTTTATGTATTTGTGCCAATAAAGTTTTATTTATTTATTATTCAATTTACGGCTCATATAGCCATTTACAATATATATACATATATAAACATACAAATTCATAAATTGGGAATTATGTCTGGGAAAGACTGAGAATTTCTGAGTGCTATTAGTAACGAGTGATTAACTACACGTTATTGAAATATTGCAGAAGAAACCTAGAAGCTTGAAAGCAATGAATAAATTCGCTCCTCAACAAATCAACCATTAATCACAAGTGAGATCAAATCCCGAAGATTGGCCACATCGTCAGATCCGGAGAAGAAAGGGCGACTAAAAGTATTCTGCAGGGTAAACCCGAAGGAAGAAAACCGTTAGACAGACCAAGACAAAGATTGTTAGATAACATCAACCGAGATCTAGAGGAGCTAATAGCTAAAGACGACTGCCAATCCATTGCTCGAGATAGAAAAGCTTGGAGATCTATTGTTTTGGAAGCAAAAGCCCTACAAGGGCTGTTCGGGAGTTGGAAGTACCTAAATAAGTAAGTAATTGACATACATGTGCCATAAAATAAAACAATCAGGATGGGTAGCATATTATGTACCTACTTCATCACTGCTAAATTTAAGTAATTCACTGTTATTTGAAAATGTTCACATCAAGACACCGTTACTTTCACATTAATATATTATTCGTTAACACAATGTCAATAATTTGACAGTTATTGCAAATTTTGTCGTCTCTTAAATATCATGACATCTGATAATAACAAAATAATTATGATAGGCCCTTAGTGTACCTGCACATATTTTAAATGAAATAGGCATAAAATTACAGGTGTGGTATTATTTGAAATCATAGATACCACCTAACGCACTGTGTATTGTTTTACTAGCTATAAATCCGACTCAGAGAATAATCAACAAATTTTATATTGACAGTAAACATGGTAGACAGCAAAATAAAACATAATCATATTTCAAACGTATGGTAAATGGATTAAATACTTATATTACATTAGTTAAGTTAGTAGCATTGTTTTATAATATGAGTTTACATATAAATATTTTTGTTTGTTATTGGCAGTTACAATATTTATGTTATATTTTATTGTTTGCTATATATTGGTTACAAAATTATTATCTTTAAAATTTCATCCTGCACTAGGACCATAACAGCTTTTAGCCAAGGCGATCTCAGCAGGAAAAATAAATAAACCAAAATCCAAAAAAAAGCAAGACAGAAAAAAATCACATAAGAGACATCATCAAAAAGAGAGTTTATATCCAGGCAATAAAATCATTGTATTTTATGTCGAAAATATCAAAATTAACATTCAAAACGATAAATTAATAATTTTATAGCCTTGCCGACAGGAAAATTTGGGATTACGTGTATTCTGTTATCCGGGGTGTAAAAAACATATTATGCTCTCAAGAACAATTGAAAATTTCTTTCATTCAAAGAAAATATATCTTTATACACATGATATATTTAATGACATTGAATTTACTTTAATTAATATTCTTACTATTTATTCTTATCTCTTTTCATATTTTATGTACGTATACATAAATTTTATTTAAGTTTTTATTATTCTTATTTATATTCAGTCTATTTGGTTATTACTTTTTTTTCTTTCAAATGGGTAGCTGGAAGACGTTGCTGTGCAACAAGTCCAAAATTTAACAACCGTAAGCAAAAATGACACTCAAAAATTTATTGAAAAGAATGGATGACCAATTTTTTGCAGGGTGTATCACGGAATAGACATACATACATAATATAGGTATAAAAGAACAGATTCAATTATATTATATTTGTAAGTATGTATTGTGATTGTGACATAACATTACGTAATTACTATGAACTGTGATTATCTGATATTAGAACTGTAATCACTGCCGTGATAATTGTTAGAAAAACGTGAATGCCGTGGGAATAATAGGTACAGACAAGGAACAGGTATCAAATAACAGAATACAGATACTGTCGTTACTATTAACTTTAATAACGGATATTTAGAATTTGGTGCGTGCATAATATGCATTACTTTCTGTCATATAGTATGTTTCGAGTATTTGTATATTATGCATGTGAATCATACCTACATAGTTTGAGTTTTCACTCTTTAATTCAAAGAAGAGATTGTGAATGTGGAGATGTGCAGACGGTGAGACACATAGTGTAGGACTGCCATCTCAAAAAATTCAGCGGGGATCTAATACATTGAAGGACCCACCGTCCAACCGGATACCGCAGAAGTCTGGGGACTTCCATTTATCCGAAATTCTACACTTAACAAATCTTGTCCACACCGGAGGCGCGGGGATCTGCAGGACATCCATAAAGCAGGACCAGAGGCGGTGAACTGTAGAGGATACGACGCAGCCCACATGGGTTAAGTTTATCAACACCGGGCCATACGAAAAGTAAAGTAGAAGAGATGATCGATCGGTAATCCAAATTCTAGAGTCTCGGAGTCATCGAGAGATTCGGGGTTCGAATCCACTCGCAATGCCTCAGATTTAATACCTATTTTTTTAAATTTTCTTGTACTCTGCTGTTATGATTTATAACAGTTTGCCTGACCAATTGAAGAAATGTAAAAATACTAAGGAGTTTGGAAGGAGGATTCAAGAGTTGGTAATGACTTTTCAATGTTTGTAATTGTGTCTGGTGTTTTGTGTTTTAGTTTTGATGTCTTTTTTGTTTTCAATAGTGTTACTGTTCTGTGATGTTTTGCTCTGGTGTCATATGTTTTGCTATAATAATTATCAAATAATTAATTTATGAATTGTTTTGCCAGATTAGTAATACTGCACGCCTCTGACACCTAGAAGTATTGTTTATTATTGAATAAATTGAATTATTCTGTTTTTATGTGAGATCAATATTTTAACTTTATTTCCTTAAACCCGTGGAGTCCACGGTAATTCATTGGTTATTCGCCTATAGCCTCTTTTCTCATTGGCTTTTTGGTGTTCTGGTAAATCTTTTTAAGAGAAAGAATAAATTTTCTTTGTAAAAGAATCGCCTAACTAAGAGGGCACCGTACCATCGGACGCCCTCTATTTATACTTCGTCAGAGACGGCGCAGCGTGCTTTTCGCTTTCTGCCAGGAGACGCGGCTGAATACAGCAGCAAGAATAACCGCCAATGATCACTGCGTTTGTGTTACCAATCTATTAAGTCAATGATTCAAGAGGGTATTTAATCTCCTCACCTTGAAACCTTCACATTCTTACCATTAAAAGATTTAGATAAGTACAAATAAAATACTTTCACAATAATATTATGGAACCAACAACCGCAGCTTTACAATCCAATAAAATAAACTCGTTAAATTTCACAACATAAATAATAATAAAAATGACCTTCAATTACTAATTTCGGGCCTGTCAGTCGTAGGCACAAATTCTATTGATAAAAACATAATGTTATTAAACTTCTTTATTTATATGTAGATATGTGATTAAAATATTGGATTTTATCAGCCATCATTAATGAGGTAATTCCAAGTATTACACTTGGCTAAGTGTCACAAAGGTCTCGTTCGGATAGCGTCACTGTGTGGTCGTGTGTTGTTACCCGCTTTCACCACTGGATCCAGATAAGACTTTTTATTTCATTTTGCAACAATTTTGTTATTTTTCATTTATTAATTAGTTAGACTGAAGGGTCATTTTTTTCAATATTGATCTAATCTTTATTATTTTATTTTTATTTTTTCACCAGTAGTTAGATATAATAACAACTGTATATATACACTAGTGTTAATAAGTCATATCCCTCTCTTTCTCTCATCATGGAACCACTTCCGGTTCCTCCGATTCCACCCGATCCGCCCGATAAAAAACGCAAGATAGCGAAGTCCAAAACGGACAAAAAATTTGATGTTGAATATACGGATACAAATCAGACATCAACCCCCTCTTCCAATCCTGGGACTCAACCTCTCGTCTCTCAGAATAATCCGAGTTGTGCTCCTACTCCCTCTACCTCTGCCTCGATGATCATAGAAAACTCTTCGTCTTCTCCAACCAATTCCACAATACATAACGTTCGGCAACACTTCTATTCGGAAAAAACACGTGGTCCATTCATCGTCTATGTACAAAATACTGATTCCACCCCCATACACCCGATGGAATTTGGACGCTTCATCTATACAAAAAATTTACCTAATATAATAAATGGTACGATCAAAGGGGAAGGAAGATATAAGATATCTATGGAATTCACAAATAGTTTGTCAGCAAATAACTTTATTAAAAACTGTTTCTTGTTTTCGAATTCAAAATATAAAGCTTTTATTCCATCGTTTAATGTTAGCCGTATGGGAATTATAAGAGGCATATCCCCTAATATTTCTGACGATGAGATTATCTCATCAATCCGAACGTCCAACCCAAATGTCGGTGAAGTTATGAAAATTCGTCGCCTCAATTATAAAGATAGAACAGCCGACACCCCTACCTGGAAACCGTCAAACTCAATAGTGATTACGTTTGAGGGACAGATGCTTCCTAAGCGTATATTTATCTTCTATAATTCATTCCCAGTGGAGGTATACTTTTACCCCACCATTCAGTGCTACCGCTGCTGTAAATTCGGACATACCAAAGCTGTATGCAGATCTACGCCTAAATGCATTAACTGTGGAGGAAATCATTCGGTTGAAGAATGTACCTCTGCTTACAACAAATGCTTAAATTGTAAGGGAGATCACAAGGCAGTTAGCCTAACATGCCCAGAACTGGCCAGACAGAAAGCTATCAAATATTCGATGGCATCAGATAACATCTCATTCTTTCAAGCGTCAAAACTTCACCCACTTAGTGGTAAAACTTCATATGCCCAGGTCACCGCAAAGTCTACAAGTAGTTTCGCAGATCCTGATACTTTCGCGACTCCCTCCCCTAATACCTCATCTGCTACAACAAGTGATAATCATTCACAAAGGAAGACTATTTTCAAATATAGGGTTCCCTCTTCTCCTAGAACTCTGGGTTATGATAAGTCGGAACACAACAAGCACGTTTTCCTTCCCAACGGCTCCTCGTGGTCCTCAGCTCCTGATGGTTGTGTCATATCATCCAATACCCGACCAACTTCCCAAATGGATCTCTCAAGCTATGAAGATAGCATACAAAACAACCTTCACTCCGACAATAATAACTTTATCAGAGTGATGATAAACATGTTATTAGAAGTTTTATCATCACAGAATATATTACCGTCCAACGCAGCTCTTTTAATTTCATCTTTAAAAACTTTCCTCTCTGAAAATGGACCCTCATCAATTTCAAAACAATGATTTTGCAATTCTACAATGGAACAGCCGCAGTGCTGTTTCAAAGAGAATTGAAATTATCCAAATGCTGAATCTATATAACATAAAAATTGCTGCCATTTCTGAAACGTGGTTTCCACCAATGTCTCACTATACAGTCCCTGGATACTCGATTGTTAGGGATGATAGATGTGATGGCAAAGGAGGAGCTGCCATTTTTATCCATTCAAGTTTACAATTCTCTCAAATACATTTACCACCCTCCCATTCAATGCAAATTGTTGCAGTGAATGTAGCAGATGTAACCTTCATTTCAACATATATTCCTCCAAAAGCTTCATTTCACCTATCATATTGGAATAGCATAACACCACTGTTTAACAAGTCATTCATTGTTATGGGTGATTGCAATGCGCATTCATCTTCTTGGGGATGCGCATTCACAGATTCATCAGGAAATAATATCTTGGATTACTTGGATCTTCATAATCTATGCATATTAAATAATGGACAACCGACTAGGCTATCCTCCCCACGCCAACGCCCAAGTGCGGTGGATATTTCAATATGTACCCCCGATCTAGCACAGTCTTTAACCTGGAGTGTAATCGAGGACACGTTTTCAAGCGATCATTTCCCAATTTTGTTACACCTGGGCAAAATTTCCAACAACCTCCCTCCTAAACAGATTCCCCGAGGTTTTAATATTAAGAATGCCAATTGGGATGAATTCCATTCCGCTTTAAACTCCTGTGTTTCCCACCTTAAAAATATTAAAACCGATTCAGATATTTCTCAGCAGGCTGACGAATTGAGACAAATGGTTGTTTCGGCAGCAGAAGCATCTATTCCTAAATTCCATAAATCCCCTGGAAAGCCATCAAATCCACCATGGTGGGATAGTGAGTGCTCCACGGTTGTTCAAAATCGCCGAAATGCAATACGAACTTATAAAAGAGATATGACATTTGATAACTTTATACTCGCAAAGCAGGCACAAGCGGTAGCTAAAAGAACTTTAAAAAGAAAAAAACGACAGGGTTGGCAAAATTTCTGTACAGCACTATCCCCAGATACCCCTTTGCCGGAAGTGTGGAAGTCTATTAAACGTTTTCGGGGAACATCAGCGACAAACGAAACGTTTCATGTCCTGGGTGATTGGATCTATGAATTCGCTAATAAACTAGCCCCTTCATATGTACCCCTAGCCTCGGAGTTGCCGAGTGGTTATAATATCAATACTGTGGATTCATCGGAAATTTCAGGACCATTTTCACTAAACGAATTAAAGACGGCACTAGCGATGACAAAAAACTCGGCACCAGGGGAAGATCTCATCCCTTATTCTTTTATCCGAAGGTTTCCTGATCCACTTTTGATGCACCTCCTGAATATTTATAACAGTATCTTATCCTCCGGTATGGTCCCACCGCAGTGGAAGAAACAAATTATAGTCCCGATTCGTAAACCTGGAAAGGAACCGAACATAAGTGGTTCTTATAGGCCTATCGCACTATCATCATGCTTTTTGAAAATAATGGAAAGAATGATTAAGTTACGTTTGGAATGGTATTGCGAGAACAAACTCTGTCTACCTCCGTGGCAGTTCGGATTTAGGAAGGGTAAGTCATGTTTGGATGGTTTATCTGTGTTAACTACTGATGTTCAATTTGCATTTGCCAACCAATCTAACATTGTGGCAGCTTTCCTTGATATTAATAGTGCTTATGATGGAGTGGTTTTGACGTTGTTAAAATCTAAACTCATTAACATGGGAATTCCCCCTAACATTTCGCTCCTGGTTTTCAATATTTTGACAGAACGGCAAATACTGGTAGAGACGCCTAAGGGTAAAATGGAAAGAAATATTTATAAGGGTCTACCTCAAGGCTCGGTCCTAAGTCCCATTCTGTTTAATATATACACTACAGAACTCCAAAACTTTTTACCAAGTGACTGTTCCATACTCCAGTATGCGGACGACTTCGTCATATATTCCAAACCTGAAAAAAGTATCTCTATAGCATCGTCTAAACTACAAATCTCCCTGAACATGCTGAACTTGTGGCTCAAGGAAAACGGTATGAGCTTATCACCACCAAAATGTCAAATAATGATATTCTCAAGGAAGCATAAGATTCCTGATTTATCCATATACATTGACGAATCACGCATACCGCTAAATGACACGGTGAAGTTTTTGGGAGTTTTTTTCCATAGGAAGCTTAATTGGAACACTAACATAGATCACGTAATTGCGAAATGTGAGAAGGGGATAAACGTATTGCGAGCCATATCCAGAGTATGGTGGGGATCACACCCCATAACCATGAAACTTCTATATATTACATTAGTGCGTAGTCATTTGGACTACGCATGCCAAATTATCGATCCCTTGCCTGACTACCTTAATACAAAACTGCAAAGAGTCCAATCTAAATGCCTGCGATTGATTCTGGGTGCAATGAAGTCATCGCCAATTGAAGCACTACAAATAGAATGTGCAGAAATGCCTCTGCGACTACGTAGAGACATTTTAACGTACAAATTTGTGCTAAAGAGAATAAATTGCACCACTCACCCAATATTTATTAATCTCAGGAACCTTACAAAATTATTTTCTCGTCAAAACCCATCATGTCCTAAATTTATGCCTAACATTGCAGTTATTTTTCAACTTATCACCTTTCTTAACCTCTCAGAAAGTGAAGATATGATCCCCATGTTCTCAATTCCAATAGATGCTATTACCTATCACCCTGAGATCATTGACGAGATAAATATTAACAAGACTAATACAAATTGCAGTAATACCATGGTCCAACAAATGTTCTCTTTCGAAATAATGCAAAGATGGCCCAATTCTGTTTTTCTATATACAGATGGATCTAAATACCCTCAGGTTGGCTGCGGAGCAGCTTTCCATATCCCTAACAAAAAAATCGAAGCAAAATTTATCTTACCCAGGGACTCCTCCGTTTATACAGCGGAATGCGTTGCCCTGGAAAGGGCAATAGATGCTTTGATTAATCTCTCCATTCCAAAAACCACTATCTTTAGCGACTCTCTAAGTCTAATTAAGAAACTTAATAATTACGGAAATTCGGATCCAAATGATGCGCTATTTTGGAATATTAAGCGATTATTATATGACGCAAACGTCAGGAATCTGCAAATCACAATAGTGTGGATCCCTTCGCATGTGGGAATCGCGGGGAACGAAAGGGCCGATCAACTTGCGAAGGAGGCGTGCCTTGACGGGACGCTACCCTCAGATTTGGGAAATTCTCTGGGAAATCTTGTTACTAAGTTCAAGGAAAATATTAGACAAAAATGGTTTGATTCTTGGCAGTCGTCTAGTAAGGGTACCCACTACAAAATCATACAGAGTTCTATTCCAGCAAGCCCATGGTACGCCAAAGGGAAATTTTCGAAATTAGAAATTTCTTTACTCTGCAGATTGCGAATTGGTCACTGTTCAATTGCCTCCCACCTATATAAAATTAATGTCATTGATTCCCCAGAGTGTAAGTGTGGTAATGAACAGGAGACGATTGACCACGTTTTGTTTGAATGCCCATTACTAAATCGAGAACAATTTATGGAAGAGATAAATAATACATGTAAGACTCTACCAGTAAACGCAACATTTATTTTGGGGTTAAACGATTATTACATTAACAAAAGCGTTGCGAAATTCCTCATTTCGAATGAAAAATTTATTTGAAAATCCGTTCCCCGATATACAGTGGTACGAACGTACCTATGTTGTTTTGGTTAACACGATACTCATAGCACAACTGTCCCGTAAGATGATTCGCCCCGCTTTGTCCGACCGTGGAAACGGTAGAGTGTGAATGCATACGTGAGTGCACTCAGCTCGGTTTCTGTTGGAAGGTCCTGCTGCACGTGGAGTTGATGTGCATAGTAGAAGTTTTTATTATTGGTGTTGAATATTGTTTTGCAGGAACATAATAATATTGCGATGGTGGTGTACTGATTAGTAATGGATATGATATAAGTTTTAAACTAATCATATAGAGTGTATTCGTGGCTAAATCACTCATATATTGGGTGGAATGCCGTTAATAAAATTAAAAAAAAAAAAAAAAAAAAAAAAGTGTCACAAAATGAATCGGTTAGAAGCATTCGAAATGTGGGTACACAGAAGAATGCTTCGTATACCTTGGACCGAAAGGGTCAGTAACATCGAAGTGCTTAGGAGAGCCGGAGCCAAGAGAGAGCTGTTGTCGATTGTTAAAGTGAGGAAGGTCTCATATTTGGGTCACGTGCTGCGTGGAGAGAAGTACCGTCTCCTCCGCCTTATATTGAAGGGCAAGATAGAAGGAAGACGGGGAGTTGGCAGAAAGCAGATGTCCTGGCTGCGCAATATTAGAGAATGGACCAGAATGAGGACAGTGGATGACCTGTTCAGAGCAGCACAGGACAGGGAGGTTTTCGCCGGAGTGATCGCCAACGTCGGGGGGACCTGACATGGCACAGAAAGAAGAAGAAGTGTCACAAACAAATATTAGCGACAATTAGCGACAAAGGTCCCGGGTTCGATTCCCGGCCAGGGCAAAGTGAAGAATGACCTTTTTCAAATTGTCCTGGGTCTGGGTGTTACATGTACATGTGTGTAGTGCATTGTATATGTGTGTATCGTTGCGTTAGTACCCATAATAAGAAGATTTTACTTTGAAATTGCTCTTTCACTCTTTCATTCATGACTTTAAGTGATGTTTTGATTATTAATTTTGTGTTTTTACTCTTAATTTCTTTTTTATTATTGTTTTTAATTATGTGTGACAACCAATTGGGCTTTGATTTAATTTAACAGAATAATATATGAACACTTATAAACTGGACATTGCATTGTATACTTATTGTTGATTATTGTATTATTGTACTAAACATATATGTTAATAAATAAATAAACCAAAAAATAAATAAATAAATAAATAATACAAGACTAGCTCGATCTGTGTGAATTGTCCATGTATGTAACGTATGTAAAATGTTTTTTTTTTTATGAATGTCAAATATAGTGACTTACTGAGCCCAATAGAGCCAGTAAGTTTAACTTCTATGAGAGGGCCTTTGGTGTTGTTGGACCGGTTATGTGGAATCGCCTACCTGTGCTACTGAGAGATAGTCAGACGGTCACTAGCTTCAGAAGCAAATTAAAAACTGAACTCTTTACTGGCGCCCTTGAGACGGTCTAGGGGCTGTAAAACGGCGTCATAAATAAAATACACTCACAATTATACAATTTCACTCTGTGGAGTTCCCGATAAAGGATAATTCTCCCAATCTTTTCTGTTCTGTAAAAGCAAATGTTCCTCTAGAACTTGACTTACAACTACATATACAAGACAATTAACATCTACAATTCAGTGATAAGACCCATTCCAAATGCCGTATTTTTTATTTGCGCGAAGAGGACAGTCTATAATATGTTTATTATTTGCAGTTAGTCCACTGGCCATGCCACTTGTAGGATATGAAGGATAATGGTATAGTAGTAATAGTATATTACCTTTACCCGTCCTATCTTAACTTTTATTCACTGTCGATTTGATTATTTCCTGAAAGAAGAAAGACACGTCGTGTCTCGATAAAAATTAATATAGCTGAAAAACATTTGTTTTTAATTTTGTCCGCACTTTTGTTGATACGGAGAGGACGACTTGCATATTTGCTACATACAGTTAGTCCGCTGACTACCTCACTTGTGGGTAACACCGTGATGGTATGAATGAATGATTTTTTTGTATAATATTGAGCGGGTGCATCATAGAACAAATTGCTTATATTAGAAAGGCGTTGTTTTAACCAGGGCAAACAAATTCTTGAATGGAGGCCGTGGAAGGACAAAAGAAGTTTGGAAGACCCCAAAAAAGACGGGTCGACGATATTGTCCAGGTGATGGGAAAACAGTGGTGTCGTGTTGTTCGAGATCGAAAATTGTGGAAAAGTTTTGAAGAGGCCTATATTCAGCTGTGGATCTAGCAGTAAGTAAGTAGTAGTAGTAACAAATTGGCTCGTTAATAAGGTTTTTCATTGAGTCGGGGTTGACTTTAGACTTGTCTAGTTAGCCATGTTTACATTATGTATTTTGTTTACGAGAACTGTCATGTATGAAATAAATTTAATTGATAAATTAATGAATAATTTATTGACAAATGTATTGCACTAATATATACAGACCTATATTAATTATGTTATTAATATTGTGATACACATTATAAAAATATTTTACATAACATTTCAATTTTTAATGAAATACATATATGTTGAAATCAGTAGCGGTTCTGAGTAATAATTCTATGGGTGCCCTGCACTTTTGATACCCTTAGTTTTTGGTAATAGTTGATTAATAAGTAATATCGATTGAGTTCGTCGGTAGCCTGGAGGTAGAGTCTGGGCCTCGTGAACAAGGGGTCCGTGGTTCGATACCAGGTACCGGCAAACTCCTCTTTCACGACACAAGCTTTTATTAGCTTACTGTGAAAGGTGTACAAGGTTGTATTTGGGTTTATAACAAACAAAACCCAGATATATCTTTTTATAAAAAAAAAACAAAAAAAAATATGTTAGGCAAGTTAGTTTTTCTTAACGAAATAATCTATTTCTTGACTTGGACTTGCTCTCCCATCACTCATGCTCAAGACATTTTACATCTTAAATTCAGCTATGAATGTTTCAACCCATCCTAAATGTCTGAATATTTTGTTGTCACGAAGAAGATGGCTTTGATGTTTTTTTACATGCAACTGGTCTGCGGGCTACCCCAATTGTGGGATATACCGTGATGGTATAGTAGTAGTAGTATAAACAGAAATTTCTTAACATCTGAGATATCCTGGTAGGGTAAACAGTTGTCTTTGATGTTTTTCATAGAAGTTTCTACATCACCCCTGAGTAAATCTATAGATATTTAAACTAGGCATGATAAATAGGCGATAACTAGACAAGATGATAATTATTTAGTTGTGACTGGGTCTCCTAAACAACACGGGGGCCTTACAACACAAAGCCACCTCTGATCATCGTAAACTAAAACATTCAAATCCTATAAATACTGTTTGTCTCTGTATCTTATTTCACTTTTTACTAATCGCCTGATGATGGAGACGAGAGTCTCCGAATACTAGTACGCGAAGTTAATAAAGTCATATGGAAGTTAACTACATATTGTGTTTTTTTTCAATTATCCTCATCGTAAACTACATTATAACATGTAGGTACACAATGTATTAAAATAATATTTTAACTAGTTTTAATAAGATTGTAATATTTTGGTAAGAAGTAGGTAATGTGTAACATATTGTAATTGTTGGTCTATTTTTATTACAATTATTTCAACATAAGACAATCATAATATCATAATGACAACGTGTGTAATAGTCTAAGGGCGAATGCAATCACACACATACACACATAATTATACACATAAACGCTGATATAGTGAAGCGAAGTCCTTGGAATGGGATATAGTTCGACTTTCCAGTTCCACAATTCAACAAGTAGAAATGCCTAATATTCGAGAAATTGCAATTTGTGTATTTTTGGTATATTTTTAATTTATTATGCTTTAAAAACACAACAGAATGTGAAATATACTAAATAATAATCGCACTGTTAAAGACATACGTTGTCTTTAACAGGTCTAGGAACTGTTAAACGGCGTCAAAATAAAATCATCCAAAATTATCATCATCATTCATTTGTCGAATTGGAAATAGGTACCTACTTTCACATTTTTTTCCATAAGTTAATATTTAATTTATGAAGGTAACTGTATGTTTTATAGTTATTTTTTTGTGGAATTGAAAGAGTGATGTTGATTTGTGTACCCTATTACCAATTAAATCAAATTTTAGATTTGTTAAGTTATGGACTAGAGGGAGGAATTATCTTTTACTCATATTACTCTATTACTGTATAGATCTTCCAATTCAGCGAATAAGAATGCCACATATTCTAAATTATTAAGAGGTCGAAATGTAGGATGTTTACTAAATGCAGCTGTTAGCCTACTGGCTAACCCAATTTAAGGAGATATTATTATAGTATAGTCTAATAGATATGTTCGCCAAATCAGGTAGGCGTACATAATTATATTGACGAAAAAATATCATACACATACCAAGTATGCTTGTATTTGGTATTATGCAATACCTCGGGCAGCCTGGTATCTTTTAATTGTGTGATTATATCGGTATATTAAAAAGTATAAAATACGTAGATATAGCTACAGTCACCAATCGGTTTCACAGACAGCCGTGTGGAATCTCCGAGTCTCCGAAACTACCAACGATTATTGGTTACTCTTATTATTATTATTTAGTATCGGTTAAAAGGGAAAGTAAAACGGTAAACGGTGATAAATATTTATTATGATTCAGTAGTATTTTATATTCAGAGTAAAAAAACTTGCTGACGATAAACAAAACTTTTGTTCGTTTAGATGTTTATATACTGTACTAAAAAGCTCGCTCTTGCATATCGATGAGTTTTTTTAGGAGAAGGAAGTACAGCTCAGCTCAGAAACCTAATATGGTTAAATTTGGTAAATCCAAGTGAAAATCATAGATTTTTATTTATAATACCTAGATGGAGCATCCGTATGTATTTTCATTGCAGCAAAGTGAGGCATTATTTTTCGGCAATTTTGACAGCTCGGTTGGCAGAAACAAGTGTGGTAAATCGCTAAAAAACGTTGACAAGAACTTCAAAATATGTCCCATTACGTTTATATAAAT
The DNA here is from genome assembly GCA_947579605.1 of Athripsodes cinereus. Lineage (NCBI taxonomy): Eukaryota > Metazoa > Arthropoda > Insecta > Trichoptera > Leptoceridae > Athripsodes > Athripsodes cinereus. Next base: position 9,310,613 of record OX388325.1, on the reverse strand, counting down.
ATAAAAATGATATATTTTTACAAAAATGCGAGAAAGAGTCTATAAAATGTAGGAAACACCACACGCTTTCGCCAACCGTTCTGTCAAAAATTCATAGAATTTATGCCTCACTTTTGTAAACGAGTCAGGGTTCTAGGTTTCATATGGAATTCTGTGGTGTAAATGCATATTTCATTATGAATTCTGTCAATAGTGTGCATAGATAATATGATTCATAATAAGTCTGTGCACTTCTATGAAACACTATGTCATCTGAGAGCTGTCATTTTCTAACACAAGATATAACTAAATGTATAACTTCTATAATTATCACATGGTGCGTGTGTCAGAATTATGGTAGTAGAATTCTATATTGAACTTTAAACACAAATGTTTTTTCTACTTTATTGTTTTTAATTGAGAAAGACCTCTTTTGTCTTATAAGGACATAGTCAAAATTTTAAGTTCATAGGTTCTATAATTATCACATGTTACGCTTTATTTCTTCATAGGACTTTTTCATAGAATTTAAAAAAAATATATCGAACGTAGGATAATTAATATTTGACAAAATTAGGAAATATATTTGATAAAAGTTGAATAATATCATAACAATATTAATGTGTACATCAATTTATGGTACATTTTTGGGGTTATATCATAATAATACAACCATTAATACTCGTGTAAAAATTAAAAGCGACTATCCTCAGGTACCGCGGGATTGGCATGCACGTTATTTTAACTATAGTTACTTCGCGCATCGTAGAGTTAAAATCAAGACAAGCTTAAGATCGTATTTATGACATATAGTTCCATAAGGAAAGATGTTCCTATTGGCGTGACGTATGTGGAATTTGTAAGTAAAATCGTAGATATATTGTAGTTGTGTTGTAGTCTGGATATTGTTAGTTTTCTTTTGGGATCGCATTGGCCTTCAGCTGTAATGATCCTTGTAAGAATCGTCTTATTGTCAGTAATAATAATAATTTAGATTCTGTCAAGAGTGACCCTGCAGTCGACTCAGACGGGTAAAGGTAATTTTCAAAATGCCATTTTATCCAGTGAAAAATGAACTTTCATGCTAAATTTGTTGTAATTAAAATTATTTTAAAACACTGTATAATTTCCAAATTAAATTTATTCACCTCAAAAGTTTTCGCCAAGGCTTTTACTTGGCATCATCAGGAGGACTCATTTGTATTTGTTTGGAATATGTGTAGTATAATAATGAATTTCCAAAGTGTTAACACAAAAACATTTAATTTGGAAATTATACAGTGTTTTTAAAATCATTTTAATTATAATGAATTTCCAAAGTGTTAACACATAAACATTTGATTTATCAAAAACATTTGATTTATTAAATTTGTTGTTTTCGGCAGTAGCCGGGTTAATTGACGTATACCGTATGATTGACTGTGTCAGCTGTTTTTTACATAGTAATCTATAGTAATAAATACAAGATAGTTACTTCAATAAAATTCGGCTGAACAGTGTCCTAGTTTCATTGCACATGTTGTTTGTTATGTATTATTGCGTTCAGCTGTTTATGTGTTTCTTTTTGCAATGGAATATTTTCTTACGATATAAAATATACAGAGTGTCCACCCGCGAATTGATCACCTTCCTGTGGATAAAATTTCATCGTAGGAAAACTTTTTTATACGGAGTCTACGACACTTAAATATTCAATTATATCTTCCTATATACTATTTCACAAGTGGGTTAGTCAGTATTCTTACTACATAAACTACAAAAAGATCTATTGCCTTCGTCTGACACTTTTGTGAAAAAATTTCAACTAATATGTATGTATTTCAAAACGAACCTACATAGATTCCCACAAGCAGATAACCCCACTTGAGGGATTGACAGTGATAGAATAAGTGTGGGTGTAGTAAAATAAAGAATGAACAAAGAATATATTAAACTGAAAATGTATCACTCACCCTGCATCAAACTTCGAAACGAAGGAGCGCTGAATCTTTCATGATAGCTTTCACGATTCTGCGATTAATATTTGTCTCTATTCACACACGGAAGGCGAAATACTTTGTAAATTGCGTGTTTTGGGATCAATAGATCGTAAATGGATATTTTATTTATGTCGAGTTCTAAAAAAACAGATATATCCAAAAAAAGTTGAACCCCAAAAATAGGAGAGAAATTCAAAGTTTACATTGAAAACTGTAAAAATTCAGTTACCTAGTTTTCGGGCTCTACTAATGAATGTGTCTGATTTCGATCTCGAGCCACTCGAATACCCTGTATAGCACATATTATTATAATACATAGGTAGATAGACACAATATATTTGGAAATAAATATGACAATAATTAATAGACTGACGGCTAACTATAAAATAAACTAAAAAATGATGAAAATACAAGACTTGGAGTAGACTAGATCTATTGACTTACATATTATAACGTGTATTGTAACTTTATTTTATGGTTGGATATGATACAGTTTGTTTTTTTTTAAGATTTGACATGATGCTGTTGATATGTTGTAATTTTATTCTATGGTTTAGGTGACACAATGTGTTTAATTTTTATTTTTATAATTTGAAGTGATGCAATATATTTTATTTTTGTTTTGAGTTTTAATTTGATACGATGGTGGTGTTGTGCAATTATTGTTTGTAACTATGTATTAGAGGCGTAAGCCGTATGTATTATTATAAATAAATAAATATAATTATGTATTATTTTAAGTTTTGACTGAGTTACATAACAGTTACTAAAAAAAATCTGAAATAATAATCAGCATGTCTGGTTTCGTAGCTTTTTTAAGGCGGCAGTCTAATAATCATTCACACTACTTTGCATAATTGATCATAACATGATCTATTATGTTTTTACAAAAACTGAACATAAACTTTGAATGTAAATAATAATAAAAAACAATAAAATGTATCTCCTGATCCCATTGAGATCCCATTATAGAATTTTGGTATATGTATTAATACATTACAAACTATTTTTGACAATTTTTTGGAATTTTTAAAATAGTCACTTTTTGAAAAATTTAAATTTAAAAATTTAATTTTAAAATTTAATTTTTTTTTCAAACCGTGACCCCTATCCTGTGGCACATCAGATTTAAGCCCCATTCAACAGCTTTATAACGAGACCTCTCCCAGGTTTATATCATCACTGGTTGCCAGTCTATAGGCATCCAAAGGTGCCAAGACATGAGATTTTTTCATAAAAATTGTGATTTTTAAAAATTAATAACTTCAAAAATAATTGTGCTACATAACTGAAATTTGGTATTTTTTCATAAGTCTATGATATAATTCTGCATAAAAAAATCATGAAAATCTGAGACATCAAGTCTGAATCAGTGTGATGATTTGACACGGAATAACCCTAGTTCGAATATCGTGTCCTTTGCCACCTATTATATTTATCTATTTATTTATGGTCAGATCATGTAGTGAGAGATGCTGCAGGGGGTACAATGTGTGAGGCGTTTAGGCAGGCGGAGGACAGGGCACGGTGGAGGAGCTTGTCGCTTGGTTGGAGTCATGGTGGTCACGATCCTCAGCATTGAGGGACCGACTTAGAAGAAGAAGAAGAATATTAAATATTTGAACATCCATTTGATCAGAAATTATGTACAAATCACTAAATATAAAAAAAAATCATATTTCAAGCAGACAATTCATATGTATCGGTAAGGTTTTTCAATTGATAAGGGTAAGTTATAGGACATATGTCAAGTTAAGGTGATTGAAATATACATTTTATTTGCGGCTAAACTTAATCATTGTACTATGAAAGAATGGAATGGAATAATTCTACATTTCATCGCAAAAACCTTTCTCCAGCAATTTATTTTCATTGTTAAGAAATAAATAAAGAGATGATAATTATTTCAAATCGAGATTACGTGATAGAAATCGTTTTGACTTTGAATTAAATAATAGAGAAAATGAAATTATTAATGAGTATTTACTTAATTATTATTGTGAAATAATTTCTTTAAGGTAAAGGTTAATCGGTATTGTTCTAGGCGAATAGTTTTTCTATATAATTATTACTAATTATATAGATAAACTATTAATAATTACAAATAAAAATATGATTTTAAGTTCCAGTGGTCGAATTCAAATACACTGGTAATATCAACACACATGATATTTCAATTAAGTACGAGTATAGCGAGTTTAAGGTCACATGGTTGGATCCAGTGATGAACAATAGCCATAAAGTTTGTAATTAATTCCGATAGGCGTCGATGAGATTTTGATAGGTAATTTGCAACTAATAATTACAATACTCGTTGGCTACCCACACACTCCTGTGGCCTAATTGAGCACTTGACTCGCAATACAAAGATCGTAAATTCAATCCAAGTTGGTAGGATTGGCTGAATGAAGTCGCTATACAGTTGTGAGTGCAATTACCCGCTCTTTAAAGAATTGATAAAAGAAAAGCATAAGAGGAATAGGTGGAATAGGTTAACGTTGCCATGGTATAAAAGCGCTTAAGCCGGTCACCTTATATTCTCTCCATCTTTCTCTCTCTCTATTTATCCTGCAAGTGATGCATATATTTAGATATATATTAATGTTAAATATTGTTTTAAAATACTTTATCCAAAAAAAATCACCTAAAGACAAAACAGATACTACAAGTGTTCGTATTAAGAAATAAGAAAACCTCCAAAGACAGGAGACCCTCATCTTTTTACACCTCGCTATTTCCACATTTCTAACATATTAAAACACCGAATTTCATAAGAATCTTGTGGGTCTCCAGTGGGTCGCGAGCGAATATTGAGTGGGCCCTGAGCATTAAGGTGTTCCATGACTCGCTACTAGGGAATCTGAGCATTACCAATATTTATGCCCTCTTTTCTCTAAGACAGCTAAAGGCTGGGTCCCAAGATTGAAAATTTTCATTAGATGGGTCGAAGCTCAGTCAACTTTGGGAACCACTGGTCTAGAATGCTGTGAACAATAATCGCCTCATTCACTCTCTGAGCTCTGTGTTAAATTGTCATATTATCTATGAGAAATGTGTTTAGAAGCAAAATCTCAACCATCTATTTCTCATAAATATTGAACCATGAATGCGGAAATGTTCGTATTTTCCCTGGCTAAAAATTCACCTTCATCCTCGAGTTAAAAACTGATTAAGTATAAAATCACTTAAAAAATTTATTTACAACTACTTTTGTTTTACATCTTACTGTAAATTTTATAGTTTTTTTTTGTTTTTAAATAAAATATTTAAACTTGAATCACTATGTTTATTTGTCTTGAAAAGCTCGTCAATGGTGCAAGTGCACTGAAATCGCGATAGCGTAATTTAAATTAATGTAAAAAACAAACATAGTCATTCAAGTTTAAATATTTTATTTAAAAATGTCTAGAAATTGTTACATAGTTAATGCCTCTAAAATTGGTGAATTTTTTTTTGTTTAAAAAAGTTATATCTGGGTTTTTGTTATAAACCTAAATACAACCTTATACACCTTTCACAGTAAGCTACTAAAAGCTTGTGTCGAACCACGGACCCCATGTTCACGAGGCCGAGACTCTATCTAGAATTGAGATTATTTTTTTTATCAATTCTTTATAGAGACTCTATCTTTTTTTTTTTAACTGAAGCTGTTATTTCACATTTTGTTTTTCTTTTTGTTATAATTATTCACTGTGTCGGTGTTTAGGTAGTAGAATTCCACAACGAAATAAATAAAACAAATGTTTATTCTACTACTCGATTGACCGAGTACTCGACTCGAAGACCGAGGGGACAAATGGCAGAGGCCGACCAAGAGACGCATATATGGACCAACTGAAGAGGGACATGAACTGTGGCTCATACGTAGAGCTAAAAAGACTGGCTGAGAATAGGGAGGAATGGAGAAGAAAAACCAAACTCGTTGCAGACCAATCCAATGGATTGTAACTCAATATATATATACTACTCGATTTATTTACGAGAGAGATGTCTTCCGTCTTGTTAGAACATTGTCTATTGACTAGGACATTGTCGATTGAGTAGCAGAAAACATTCGTTTTATTTATTTCGTTTTTGTTATATATTCTACATGTAAAAGGCTCACGCCGTGTATAAATGATAAATATATAAATAAAATTTTGATGGACATTTCATTAAACGACGTCGAAAAAATAATCCGTTATGTGCGAAAGTCGAAGATCGCCGGTATAATTTAGTATTAAATAATGTTATTGAATGAAATGGAAAGTTATTGCCTAACATTTGTAAGTATTTACATATGAATGTTTTCGTTTGGTTTGGCTCGTTATAATAATCCAATATATACGAGCGTGAAGTAGAATTTCCGGTTCTTCATATGAGCATGTTATTGTTATTCTATGCAGATTGTTATTATACCCAGCGACGTGCCTTCCACACATGCAAAAAGCATCGCATGCGTACGATAGCGTGCTGCTTATTCATGTATGTAAAATAACAACGCATTCATTAACAATTACATCCACAACTGACCTAATAGAAACTGGGTAAGATGATTACAATAAAAAATTTAAAAATACGATTTTTTAAAAATTCCAACACTAAATTTAAAATATGTTTAAAAAATAATGAATTCGCGAAAAACTAGCTCACATTCCTCTGTATCAAATAGAAGCGTTGGTGACAGGGGTATAATTATTTTTTTTTTAAATCGGGAATTTTATTCATTTCAAAATAAATAATAAAATTTTAAATCATGAAATCATGACCAATATAAGGTAAAAGATATAAATTAAGCATAAAATGTTAATCTAAAGCTCGGGCGTCCGAGAACTACGTGACTTGATCATGTGGATCAAATTCACAAGGACGGCCGTATGTTGAGTAAGAGGTATCGACGTGCGTGGATGAGAAATTGTATGAAAATAGAAGGAGAAAAAGAAGTATGTAAAGACATATCTATATGGCATTGACTTCTTCCTACCAACCCCACTTGGGATTTGGCGTGGGGGTATAGGTATAGTTAATCTAAAGAAGAATTTGTGTTTTACCGAGTAATTCTATATCTAAGTACATCTCTGCTTTATACCCAAGTTAAACTACATTAAATGTGGCATTTATATTTCAATTCCTTGTTAGTAATTTATATTATGTTTGTGTATATCATTACTCATATACGAAAAAATTTAGTCACGCCACTGCTATAAACAAATACTTTATTTACGAATGGTGCGTTCAAGTTCACCTCACAGTAAAGTTGTGTTCATATTTTTAATTTATAATATGAACTCTGCATTGTATGATTGCGACATGCAGAGGAAATGGATAGTGGACACCTTATTTTACTCTATGGTGTACACACACACACACACCAAGTTGAGTGAGCTGTCAAAAAGTTGCAAAACCAATTGTCAAATACATGTCATATGCTAATGGAAAAGTCTTTACTTTATAATGGATGACGGGACATAAGTAATTCTAGATTGGTCTCGATTAAACTCAGACTAAATTTCGACATATTTTATTCATTCATTTATTCATACCGTCACGGTATTTTCCATAAGTGGAGTAACCAGCGACCTAACTGCATGTGACAAAAATGCAAGTCATTCTACATTTGCCAATAAAAAATGAGGGTTAAAGTTTAGGTCCTAGTAGAAGATCATATTAATATTTATTTTAAATATGTAACTGAGTTCTTGTTATAATTTTTTTTCATTTTATTATTACTAATTATTTATTAATTATTACTAATAATAATAACTATTGATTTATTAAGAAATTTAAAAAAATGGTATTAAGTATGGGTCGTATACCTCGTCGATGCTGAATTTGAAATGTTTTAAAAGGGACGTTTTATGAATACCTGCCTTTTACACGACACTCGGAGAGGACAGCTTGCATGTTTATTATATACAGATGGTCTGCTGGCTATCCCACTTACAAGAAACACCACGATGGGATAGTTGTAGTATTAGTAGATAGTAAAAAGATATAGGAGACGTAAGACTGGCAAATAGTTCCAAATGATAGGCACAGCATGTAAACAGAAAGGTCATATGAATATCCAAAAAAACGCGAAGGAGAAGACATTACAGCAAGGCACCGCGAAAACCTCTTTCTTTCTTTCTTTTTCAGGCACCGCGAAAACCCCGAGTGAATTATGCGACCGCGAAAACCTCAAAACTTAATATTATTAAAATGTAAATGTGCGTGTGTGTGTGTCCACTACCCATTTCCTCTGCATGTCCTGCATATAGAGAGGTCGCAGTTGCGATGGCTGGATCACGTGCTCCGCATGCCAGAAGACAGACTACCACTTAGATCTTTGGAGACTGTGGGAGAGGGCAGAAGACCGATGGGCCGCCCTAGAAGAAGCTGACAAGGGCAAGTGTCGAACATGTGTGTTGAAAGACTTGGTTTGGAGTGGTCAGAGGTCCTGGAAGCAACGGTGGATAGGGATCTCTGGAGGAGGTACCTAGGCACAATGGGCCCCCGACCCAACTAGGACAAGGGGAAGAAGATGTATGTATGTATGTATGTATGTATGTCAACAAACAACGAACATGCTTCGATATTCTGTGACGTATTAATCTATGTGCCTTTACTAATTCTACTACATGTTTGTCAAGTTTCTAATAGCATACGTCACACTAATAAATTTCGTAGGTGCGTACATAGGCAGCAGGTAATAATCCACCTAATACTATAATGAGTGTGTCATATTATTTATTTATATAGACTTTATGTAATATTCTGTAATAAGATGTAATAGTAGAAAATAAAGTTATGCATTATTAATGTAAATATTTATGCATTAAATAATATATTATGTTTAATATTATATTAAAAGAGAAATTATCTTGACCTCGTTCTTAACATTCAACGATTTAGTTTTTACTTGAAGATTAGATTAAACATCAGTCCGGCAGAAGAGTTCATACTCGAGTAACTGAGCACCTTAGAGATAAAAATAACTTTGGTATCAATTCTGAAATGGCGGACCATGCTAAAGATACGGGCCATGATTTTAACCTCAGCGGTGTGGAATTCCTGCAAAAATGTTCTAAAGGCAAAAACTGGACATCTTGGAAACATTTGAAATTAATAATCATAAAAATTTAGTAAATATTCAACACCCACAAATAACATCACCACTACTTCTGCTCCTGAAATGGCTGACCATCCTAAAGATACGGGCCATGATTTTGACCTCAGGGGTGTGGAATTGCTGCAAAAATGTTCTAAAGGCAAAAACTGGACATCTTGGAAACATTTGAAATTAATAATCATAAAAATTTAGTAAATATTCAACACCCACAAATAACCTCACCACTACTTCTGCTCCTGAACCCACCCCTGAACTTGTCACCCCCACCCTCCACAAACCCCCTGACAATTGTAACCACTCCTTAGATTTTTAATACTGTTGTATGTCCTTTAATTTTAGATTTAGTATTGTGTTATTCTACTGATGATGACTAAATTGTAGTTGAAAACGTTATAATAATTAAAACAATCTCATAGTGGAATGAAACAGTGTTTGATTTAATTTAAATATTCTCTTTTCTTCTTATTTCATTTTACGGCAATGCACCCGCAATCGAGTGAATTATGATATATTCCCTTTTAAACATATTAGATTTTACGACTGCAAGTTATAAACCATCACGGCATGTCCCAGAGGTAGATTAGTTAGCAGACTAACTGCATATAATAAACATGCAAGTCATCCTCTTCGTGCCCATAACGATTATTAAGACATTCATGATGGGTGGCATACCACATCACTGTTGAATTCATGATGTTACTTGTCAAGTTTTTTTTTTGAAAACTGGAAAAATCCTTTAAAAATTAAGAATATTATCTAGAGAGACCATGTGGACAGGATGTCTGAAAACAGGATCGCCCACATTGCTGCAAAGAAGACACCGGCTGTCTCACGTTCACGAGGAAGACCACCAATAAGATGGAAAGCTAACTGCTCCTCAGGGTCACAAGAGGGAATCACTTCCGAAACAACAGATCAATGATCTACTATCACACCAGAAAGAAGAAGAAGAAGAATATTACTCAACAGAATCTTCATCCGTACAACTAACAGACTGTGCAAACTGCTTTAAGTATGAAACAGGAAAGGTGTTCCGATGCTTACGAATCGGCTTAGGCTGGTTTGTACAGTCTGTTGGTTGTGCGAATGAGATGTATGTTAAGTAATATTCTTAATATCTACACTCACGTAGATATAAAAATCCAGATAAATGCCAAAACTTCGTTTAACCTTTAAAAAAATACCGTAGAATCGTGTTAACATAAGGTATCATTGTACAAAATTTAATAGGAAGAAGTTAGAATTTGCGCGTTGTGTCCAAAGCCATTAAAAGAAAGTTAATCAATAATGCTAAAAAATATTATTTTTATATCTTTAAAGTCTTGAAATGCATTATAATGTGATAATATATATTATTGATTAATAATTTTCATTTATTGAACAACTTAACTTATAAATAAATTCAAATGAAAATGAAACATCTCAATCTTGCAAAATTATTCACAATCGAAAAACTAACAATGATTATAAATCAATAATTAGCATTTAGCCTGCGGTTAAGTATTTCTATATACACAGAACTAAAAAAGCTTGTATATAAAAACACGATGACTTAGCTGTACATATTATGTACATCGAACTTGGGACCTTGTTGTGAGAGGGTCAAGTGATTTAACATTTAAATACAATGGAAGTTTGCATTGATTTGCGGAAGTATCAATTTACACGTCAAAGCCTTGTCAAAAGCGCCAAATCACTTTCTTTAATGAAGCTTTTAGAAAAATCAGTATAGCGATCATGAATTTTACTTTATTTTTTATTTTATTTTATTAATACAAACAAACAGCTTTTACAGATCACACAGTATAACTTAAATATCATAAGATTCACAAGCCAGTGAATTTTGTTAAATTATTTTACTGCATAAACACTACGTTCCAACTAAAAAAAACACAAAGAAATAAAAACAAAATTAATTTTCTCGATGAGGTTATCATGCTTTCATCATCATCATCATCGCCCACAACGCTCCTCTCGGGAGCACAGGGCAGAAACCAGCCTCCTCCATTCAGAGCGTCTCTGTGCCAATTGCGTCACCTCTTTCCACGACATTCCTTGCGCTCTGATATCGTTGTCATAGGAACGGTTTATTGTGAAAGAGGGACGCCCGGGCCGACGGAACCCCTGCGGATAGAAGAACAGTGCTCTTTTTGGCCAACTATCATTAGGCATTCTCAAAACATGTCCCAGCCAGGACCATCGTCTCTCCTGTATTACGGAGATTACAGGTCTCTGCTGGGTGCGCCGGCGCACAGCATCATTTGTAACAAATGTTCATACCATTTGACATTCAAAATCCTTCTAAGACACTTGTTTTCAAAGCTTAGTAGCTTCCGCTCTTGAGCCTTGGTTAAGTGCCAAGACTCACAGCCATATAGAAGGATTGGGATGATGCACGCATTGAACAAGGGTGCTTTACTTGGATCGTAAAGTTTTGTGACATCTGGGCCACATTCTCTCAAGACACTCCCGACGCTTTGAAGTCGCTGTCATAGAAACAATGGAAAACGATAAAAGAGGGAAACCTCATAGACAAAATATCTGCTTTTTTCCCAACAATGATTAGACACTCTCAATAAGACTTAAGTATTACAGAGAAAACGATTTTACTACTAAATAAAAACCAGAACATAATTTACAGTTGCAAATAAAAGTAAATATTCAAGGAGGTGATGAAAATATAATAATTATAGTTATTTAAACTGCATCAGAAAACTTCCTTAATACCTCAACAAGTTTCATGTTGCAACTCGTTAACATTGAGACACATTTAAATTTCCTTTTTGGAGAGTTTACTTCGCATCAATATATTTGCAGCAGGTTTACACCTTATTTTTTTTCAATTTGAATTTCTGGCTATGTGACATGCCCATTGGCAATCAATATATGCATTTTTTATTCGAAAAATATGTATAATTTTAGTTTGCTATTTCATCGATTTATTTTGCCCTTCGTATAAAAGAACGATACCCAGTATAGCGCTTTTCATGGCCCTTTGAGTTGTTACTTGCATTTTCTCAATACTCTATTTGGTCTGTGTCGCTGTCTCCATGTCAACTCAGGATTGGACGATTCGCAAAGAGATGGAGGTAGATTTTGTTCAGAAGTGAATAGGAAGGAGTAAATTGACAAAACGAAGATGAATATTGCAAAAAAAATATATATGTCCAGATAAGGGGCTAAAATCAATAATCAGTATCTACAATTTTCTTTTTTCTCTTATCCGATATCCTTTTGGAATTCCATATTGTTATAATAGACATAACTGTGTTTATATTATGTTTGGACATTGATGTCAAGGTTTATGTAATAAATATTTATGTTTTTTGTCTATAAAATCATATTGTTTGTAAATATTATATATCTACTGTCAATATTTGCCACCCACTACAAAATATAATGAATATTTTAAATACCTACTCAAATATTTTAATTTTTTTTAATAATATGGTATCGGGAGTAGAGATGTCGTAACCAATTATTTATAAAATTTTTGGATTTAACTTTTGTCTAAGATGTTGAACGTGTCTTGTAAAACATTAATATCTACAATTCAGCAGTAATTATGTATAATGATACCATTCCAGAATGATTTATTTTTCACGCTGGTCAGAGGGCGTCCTATATGTTTTATACGTACACTTAGCTCACTGGATACATTGGATCCATATATTGTAATAAATAGAACTCAAAGGTAATGGGCTAAGCAAGGCAAAGGGTTCTTGCCTGTAAGTCACGAGAAGAAAACCTTTCTCAAAATGTCCTAGGTCTGGGAGTTAAAATACATGTATATATCAAACTAGGTAGGTAACCAAGCCTAAAGTCGATTCATAAGCGTCGAAACTCTGTGTTGTGCACTCCTTAAGGAAGTTCACATATGTATGTGTATCATATACAACATACCTACCTAGTTAATACCTATTCAAATAGGTTGACTATGGATGAGTGTGATCAGTTGGAATGATTAATCTGTAGTAGTTCAAAATATGTTTGACATCTACACTTCTAGTAAGTAAAAAATCCAGTCCCCGACATCCAATTGTGTCAAAAAATTCATAACATAAACATGCATATATGTTTTTAGTACATTGTAAAAGCATGTTTGTAATAAAAAAATATTCATAATATGTAAGTTTATGTTTAGTTAGATCTATATGAATTGTCCGCATGTATGTAATTTTAATGCGAGTATTTTTGTAACATTTAGGTTTCGCGCTTGCCCAAATAATTGACGTAGGTAACGTTCATTTACCTGCCTCTGTTTTAAACATTCACATATGATTATTAACATATGATCTTGTCACTTTAAATTGAATAAATAAACTCGCTGACCTCGACACAAGTGTCGCTGCAGTTGGTTATTAATGGGGCCTTACCAAAATACGATGAATTTGCTATAGATACTGGAAAACAATTTAAAACACAGAATTGATCATAATTGAAATGGATTTCACATAGATCATGATCTAGTTATGCTGAACTTGGATCATTTTACCAATATTTATGTCAGCGAAAGAAAATTATGAAAGATTGTAACATCTTTATTTTATTCACTGTATCGGTGACTGTTAAGGTAGTGGAATCCCATAATGAAATAAAAAAAATCTACTTTGGTAATTTTTTGTCAACAGATACGTCTTTAGTCATTCGAGAGCATTGTCATTCGTATTTCAAAGACATTCAGTATTTACAATTTCCTTGAAAGACGAATGACGTCTCTCTAAAAAAGAATCAACACGGTGCAAAAAAACATTGTTCTTGATTTCATATTTAATTTGTTCCGATTTCGTCGAGTTTCTACAATTTTCTTTCATTCATTCAAACCATCACGGCATTTCCCACAAGTGGAATAAACTGTCGACAGACTGCAATAAAAAAACATGCAGTCATCTTCTCCGAGCTTATAAAAGCTTAGACATTTAGGATGGATGATTTATTTCATCAATGATTTATTTATTCACCAATGACACACTTCAGATAATACATGTAAGTTGAAACAATATTCAAGAGACAAAATATAAACAATGTATTACCCTATTTAAAAGTGCGTACAATTTTCACTAATCACAATATTTTAAGCCCGAATTGCAGATGTTACATGTCTTAAACATGATGTTTTACAAATATCTGCTTTTTACAGGACATTTGAAAATTTACATAAAATAGTGAGAGACACTATAAAAGACTTGACTAGAGTGATGGGAGTAAAGGAACTCTTTGACAGTCTGACAAAGTCTTTGCAGAAGTGATCTCTAACATTGGAGAAACTTATTAAGGTCTTGGTATAAAAGCTTTGTGTATGCTATGATTAAAATACCAAAAAGAGTACGTATGAGTCCATTTGAAAGCAACCAAAAAATGGAAAAATCGTTGCTCGATATGTTTGATTTTTTTTATACTTTGCCTGTTAATTGCCTGATATGTTGAGACTTTCGAACAAGTATTATTTTTTTTTTACTCTCGAAATTTTTTTTTTGGCGGCCATTTTTCTAACGTGCCGTTGGTGATTTTTAATGAAAATATATCTTAATCTTCTTTTAATAAAAAATTATTGTATCTTTTTTATTTATCAACATATCGAGATAATTTAAAAAAATATATTTTTAGTACAAAATTTTCTAGTTTTAAAAATATTTTTGGTCATCGATATCTATCGAAAAAATTATTAAATTTTGCTTCAAATGCTTGTAAATTTGAAGCAAAATTTAATTATATTTTCGATAGATATCGATGATCTAAAATATTTTTTTAACTAGAAAATTTTGTACTAAAAATATATATTTTTTCAAATTATCTTGATATGCCAATAAATAAAAAAGATACAATAATTTTTCTAAAGATCTATTTTCATCAAAATTTACCAACGGCACGTTAGAAAAATGACCGCCAAAAAAAAAATTTCGAGATTAAGAAAATAATAATACTTGTTCGAAAGTTTGAAAGTCTCAACATATCAGGCAATTAACAGGCAAAGTATAAAAAAAAATCTAAGACATTGAGCAACATGGTCTGGTTGTTTTGAAAAAGAATTAGCCGTAACTACCTAATTTATTATAAAACTGTGGGCTTCTGTTTTTCTGATAAATATTTATAAAATTAAATTAAAAAATCAATAATATGTCAATAAATTTAATTCAACAAAAAATCACAAATCTCCTTAGACAGCACATGCGTAGTACTGATATTTAAGGAGACTTATTAATTTTTTATAATTGGATATATTTTGATTAACAGTGCAAATAAATTACAAATTATATATTATATCGTATTTGTTGATAACAAACACCTGTTTAATGTACGAAATTGACAAATTAATTATAAATGTACATGATAAAAATATAGACAGGTACACTTGTTTACGCTGGTCCTTGACAGTAAAATTAATAAATATTTAGATAGATGACATGCACAATAGCTTATCTATCCATATGTTCATTATATAATAAAAATGTTAACATTGGTCAGTATAATTATAAAAAATGCCTTAATTTTTTTTATAAATACCTTAAAAATATATTTATAAGAAAACTCTATGATTATTATTTTTATGTGCTTACGAGAAGTTTTAAAAGAAGTAAAAATACTCCTTCATCTCTTCTATCTATGTATGACGATTGACGACCGATGTGGCGCTAAGGTAACGCTCCTGCCTTTATGTCACGAAGAACTGAATTCGAATCCCATCCTGTAGCAGTGCATCAGGGTATTTATGCCTGTCTATTAGCAAGTTATATAAACCGGGTTCGATTCCCGGCCAGGACAAAATGGACATTTACATGTATGAATACGTGTTTAGAGCATTGTGTATCGTCGTGTTAGTACGTACCCATTAGTTAGAACAAGATTTATAAATTTTGGACTAGCTCAATCTGTGTGAATTGTTTATAAATTTAATTTTATGTTATTTATATATTTATCACTTGTACACGGCGTGAGCCTTTTACACGTTAAACATATAACAAATTAAAAAAATAACAATTTGACAGACAACAACAATAAAGATGATAAAAAATGAATTGGTACAAATTCATAAAAACAAAAACAGTAGTAATTTGAACAAAACAACAATAGTAATAGAATAAAACAATTAGATCAATTTATATAGAGATTGGACAAAATTTGATGAATACAGACAATAAAAGACAAAATGTCATATACAAATTAAGACAAAAATTAAAATAAATATCCATTTAAAATAGTCCAAGATGATAATAGTCAAATAATGTCACGATATAAGGTCCAACAAAACATGCTTCGAACAAACTAAAAAAACTAGTATTTCATCACGACACAAGCATATTGCTTGGTTTATTTGGGCTTATTCGAATTTCTTTTCATCTTCAATCCAAGATTTAATCGGATAAATTTTACTAGTAAATAAATACTCGTAAGTATTACAGCATTTATAGAAAAACCAGCATTTCATTTAGTATTTTAATATGAATATGATTCTTGGTTATATTTGTTATGTCAAAATATACAACTTCATAATATAAATGGACATAGTTAATCAAAATATACCCTGTTAATCGTCTGTTAAAAATAATAATAAAAAAAAAACAAGTTAACTTCGTTTCTCGTTAAGTTACAGTTAATTACAGTTCAAGTTAACTCACTCAGCTAAAATATAAAAAAAACCTCAGTCAAAAGAATCGACTACTTAAAAAATAAAGGTCCATTGGTGTTTTTTCATAGTAGGTATTTCTAAGGGACTTCTCCTTAGTTTTAGAGTGTCATGTAAAAAGGCAGGAATACGTAAGAAAAATATCATGTATACATTTAACATCTTCAATTGAGCATCAAGGCCACTCATTCTAGATGTCTTCATTTTTATTGGTGCGTAAAGGACGGCTTCCATGTTTATTACATGCAGTTAGTCCGTCAGCTACCTAAATGTGGGAAATACAGTGAGGCTATTGATAGACAGATTATGTTGCATATAAAAGAGATTAACATTAAAATTATTCACAATTTTAACGAAAGTTAATCAATTCGTTAATTCAACAAATCGTCTATACTCAAGTTTTATAATTTATTTAAAAATGTGTGTACAATATTATGTATGAATTTATTATATAGATATTTACAAATTAGGTAAGAAGACATGTCTCGACACTGACACTCAATGTCACGTCAACGACGCGTGGTGGAAGTACCTTTCAAGGATTTTTTACAATTCAACTATGACCTGACAAAGGGGAGTGGTCGTACGATTAATTTTGTACATAAACGAGTGTGTTACTCTTTGAAATAGACTACTACTATACCATCATGGGATATCTTACCAGCAGACTTACTGATGGTATGCAATAAAAGTGTATTGAAGAGAAATTCCCCACACACCCGGATATCTCAGTAGGCCTAGTCAAAACACATTTTAGCGTTACGTTTTCGTCTCGTTTTCGTTCGAATGTAGACGACATTCAAACCAAAATTGCCCTCTCGACCGGGCCATTGGGGAGGCCTGAAGGGCCGGCCGGCCAAAACCGCCGTCGTGGGAATCTTTTGTACCTACTACTTCTCTCTTCAATGTCTCTTTTTGGGCGGTAATAATGTTTATTGAGGATATCATAATGTATACCTACAAGTTGAAAGTTATCCCGTGGAGCATCCGGTATAGAATTGGTCTCCCACACTTCTCCATAAGTTTTCGAGTGTCCTGTAAAAGACAGGTGTTCGAAAAAATAAGACATTTTTCATCTTAAATTCAGCGATGAGGTTTGCCACCCATCCTGAATGTCTTGATTTTATATTGGCACGGAGAAGACAGCTTGCATGTTTTATATGCAGCTGGTCTGCTGGCTACCCCACTTGTGGGATATGCCGTGATGGTATAGTAGTAGTAGTAGTACAAGTTGAAAAACAAGAAGGAAGAAAAATAAACAAAATGAGTCAAAAATAATATAAAAAGTGAAGCAAAATAACAAAAACATGAAAATGAAATATTTACATAAATTTGTAAGTACAGAAGGCCGAGGTGAGGTGTTCAGAAACGTGCAATAAAAGTGCAGTGTGTTATCTACAGAACAATAAAAACATGAGACATTAAGGATGAGTGGCAGTAAGGAAAGATAGATAAATTAAGTAATCTATGAGCTTACATAAAGAAGTGATGAACCTAATGGGTTTGTCAATTACATTGATAGATTTCTATAGACAAAAGAAACTATTGCAATATTTGTGTAAAAGTTAAAAACGACAAAATCACGTAGAAAATTATTGCAGTCATTAACAGGACTTCACAGCCAGAATTTAATTTGAAATCGTTCGACTATATGCAAAAAATTGCCTAAAAACAGGTGTTTACTCCAAATTTTAACTTTTAAACTACGTACGAACCAATAAACTACGAAGCATTAAAAAAATACTGTCTCTCTTTTTGCGGTAAGTGAAAAGGGAGATAAAGAAATGAAGTATATTTCACTCATTATCTATACACCACTTGGTCACTAACACACGTAAATATAGTTAATATTATGTCCGAAAAACTACGAACATTAAAAAATCACTGTCTCTCTTTTTGCGGTAAGTGAAAAAGGAGATAAAAAATGCGACGTACGTGATGTATATTTCACTCATTATCTATGACACCAAATGACACAAAAATCATTGCGTACAAAGACATAATTTTTAACAAGATTGTGCACTCCATTGAAAAAACGGCATGTATAATGCAATTGATGCACCAGAGGTCAACAAGGCCCACCTGCGAGAGAGCATTCATGCCCCAAGAGTTATAAATAGGCCTACATATACCTATACATGAATATAGCAAACACGTAGGTAGGTAGACTATTATTATTTTTGCTGGATAGTGGTAGGTGTTTACTTAATTGGCGTTCCCTTCTCTCTGCTTACTCCACATGGGATGTGGCGTGAGGGTATAGATAGATTCATCAAATCATTGGTCATAAAAAAGCTTATTAGCTTTACATGTCTACCTTGTTGTATGTACATATATGTGGGCGTATAAGTGGGTATATTTCCAATAAAGTACTCAAATACTTTTTTTTTTAACAATACTCAGTTTTATTCTGCAACAATTATATAATTTATATTATACACCTTAAAAAGTACACGTAAAGTAGGTATATTTGAGTTTATCCATAATTTGTTGCACCATTCTGCATTGAGTTGACCATAATTTATTCTTTCTTCTGGGACGTCAAATTAAGTGACAATGATGGCTGCCTTAAGAAACGGCGACTGTGGCACCAGTGCTGCAAAAGTATAAAAGAATATTTAATATGTTTTTCCCTTGTTTATTATTTTTGACTCCACCATTAAATTGCAAACAACAAAAAGGCCGGGATTTGGAGAGAATGATTCATGCATCTTTAGTATCACAAAAAAAGATTTGAGTCATCATAATCCAAGGATAAATTTACAATCTGTCCATATATTTTCAGAGTATTTTTTCATCATCGAAATAAAACAAAATTATAGCAATAAAGTGATTTAATGTGTAATCGTGTCTTATGGCCGGTTTCAATAACCTATCTATCCGTGACTATCGATTGAAATGTATGATTCAAAATATAGAACACAATAGATTTCAATCGACAGGAGCGGATAGATAGATTATTGAAACCGGCCAATAATGCACAGTCTTATTAAAGTACAATGTCTTTGTGCTAAAATTTCACGTGGAAATGGAATGTCAAAATATAAATATTATATGTTTCCATAGTAACCATACATGCAAAGTGGTTTCTGCAAATATGTAAATATATAATATGCATATTTAGAAAACTTCGAATACTCATAATAATCTAAAAATCAAATGCATGCTGAGATATATTTTTACATTAAACCATTTTCTCACTATTGATTCACAAACTAATTTTATATTATTACTTATTACATTTATGGAATACTTAAATCATTCGCAAACTAGTGAATAGCATCATGAATAAATACATAAAATAAAATAATAATAATTGTACCAAAGCTTGTTTTAAAACATACATATGTATCCGAGATTCAAACATGTTGCGTGTATTCATATATCAGCTTATTTGAAATAGTAACATGAAAATAAGATAATACGTGCTGATTTTACTATATACCTAAATATCAGGATATCAGTTAAGAACTATGTACTTACATTTGCAAATGATAATTCAAGTCTTAGTAATTCTCCATCACCGTTTTAATGTCACTAATCATCTAATCATCTGATAATCTGGAAAGTATAAAACATAAAGAATTTATTAATTTATTCTATCAGAAACTTCTCTCTCTCTCTCTCTCTCTCTCTCTTTTTGGCATTGCACCCAATATATGAGTGATGCTGCATTGTTTGCTTACTCACGCGTATTAAAATATTTTATTTTTAATAATTACTTTAGGAAAGGTTACGTTACAAAAAAAAAAATATGTCAAAAACGATATAATATAAATCAACCATTATAATATACTCACTCATTTTGATCATGTGAATAATATGTAGCTAATTTATTTTTTCTTAACATTCGTAATGACTCTTTCGTCATTTTAAATAATGAAAAAATTAAAATAAAACTATAAATCAGTGTATTTAGTATATTTCTGATTTAATACTAATACTCACAAAAATAACAAAATGTTGCTATGACAACAATATTGACATCGGTGAATGTCATTCTGAGGAGTTCATACACAAAGTTACCTACATCAACTCTAGAACATTGAAACTAAGAAAACAGCATACCTAAATAAATTTGGTGAATTCTTTGCAGAGTAGGTACCGGCAGCAATTTAGATCCCTGATACCGGATATATTTCTATGTATTTGTATTATTTTATCATAGTCTTTGTAAGGTATACGAACTGTAATTTAGTGTTAAGAGCATATTTTCTGTATTCATCTTTTAATAATTGGATATTAGCTGGCACTTTGCGTTTATCATTAGAAAAGAAATATGTTGCAACTAATAAGCAAAAAGAGAAATAGGCGGATATGCTGAGGTCAATCTACAGTTTTATTAAGTACACAAACAAGTTCACCAACATTAAATTAAAAATAAAAAAATACTAATTTATTTGAATTAATTATATAAAACACTTATTTGTAGTGTTTAAACTGTGACTTTTTATTGATTAAAAGTCACAGTGGATATAATATAAATAAGTGATTTATTTGTAAGTAATTCAACATGAATTTCCACCGAGAACCGTCGGTTGAAAATATCAACTTCACTGATTTATTTTACTTCATTCATAGTTAAATATTTGTGAAAAATGGATCGGTGTGCCTTTACTTGTGAACTCCTCATCTATAGTACTGAACACTCATTCTCGTATTCGTCGATTCGCATTTTGACAGACATGGAAATAAATATTATTTAGGTATATTAAGTTATAATGTTTTTTTTTATGAAAAAAAAACATTTATATAGGGATTACTTGATGACACATATAAAAATATGTTTCCTTGGTAAAAATCAAGTAATCTAGTGCTGTAATTATGTAGTTTCAAGCATAAAACCATCTCTATTTTTTAATAATTTTAAATAAATAATCAGACGCAGATTCAACAGCGTGCCGACTCTTTGGCTCGGCTGGCCGAACTAACCCGATTTTTGAGTTCTACGGAAATTTTCATAAAAACTTTCCCGCAAGCGGAAAATTTAAAATGAAAATTTCAAAATATAAATAACACATCACGCTATTATAATCATATGACAAATTATTCAATTAAAATTGTTTTAAATATGTTTTCCTTATTCGAACTTGACGAACTAAAAATTACATTTTCTTATGTGCACGTCACAAATCCCATTTTTTTCGCATATTAAAAAAAATACGGCTAAATATTACCCAAATTTAAGAAAAATAGGTTTTTTCTAAAGCATCCTTGGAGCAAAATTTACTTCATCATTTATGTAACCTCTAAGATGATTGTCTTAAAATACCTCTGCTAGTCGTGATGAAATTTCGGAAGGTGTTTTTCAATCGATAATTTCTACATGAATCTCTCGGTTATTTTTTTTATTATTATTAAAAATACATTAAAATATGTTCAAATTTTGATATTATCAAAAACAAACAGTAAAAATATCATCTCGATCACGAAAATATTGCAATTAATTAATAATCAATGTTGAAAAATGGTTGCGTAAAATCATGTGACAATTTCGAGTTCCCTACCTATCAAGGGCTCTTAAGTCATTATTGAAGCAAGTAAATGGACATTTTACTGATGGCAATTTCAACTAGAAGTAATATATATGTATTCAATTCAGGAAATCATTTCAAATTGCTAATATTACGGCGATCATTTTGTCCATCAACAAAATCTCTTAGATCAAATTCTGTAATCAAAATATAAAGATATTAGTCCGTTCGTTAATATGTTCGTTCCGTGATTCTTTTCACTAGACGCACTTAGGTGAGATAAAAAATGCTCAAGTAACAGAAATTAGAACTAGATAGGTCACTTGGTACGTTACGTAACTATGTCTGATGGTAGACTGCAAGCAAAGTGAAGAAAGTGCTAGACTTGAAGCGTAGAACAAAACGCAGAAGCGTGGGTTAGCCTCACACAAGATGGTCCGATGCCATTAAAAGTTGCGGGCTTGCACTGGAAGAGAGTTGCGGTTAACGGAGCATTATCCAGGAGAGAGGCATCTGTACAATACAGCAAGGTTACTCTTGACACAATCTTAATACGATCTTAATATCGTCTTGATCTTAATTCTACGACGAGCAAAGAGTTGGTGTTGCCAACTTTTGAATATTTTCTCTCTCTCTATCTATATACTCGTACTACATATTCAACAAATGAGGTAGCCAGTATATGAACTGCATAATTTTTACTGTGTCTCAGGAAAATTCTCATCCTATATGCAAATGTTACTTTGTCGACTTGATAATATTTGTTTCTTGAGTGAAGCCTGGTGAATATATGGTAGTAAGTGTCTAATAAATAGAAAATTGCCTATTACATCAATATTTAAATGCTTTATTCAACTCCAATAGACAATAAAATCTGAAGAAATTATTGCAATTTCAACATAATGACATAACATTCATAATAACGACATTTTCAATAGGCTTATAGTAGCTGTAATGGCTCTATAGAGTTTGAGTAACAGCTGATTACTGTCCGCCATTTTGTCAACACGATATTATGATGCGCTATTGACACACATAATTTTATTTAGGGTAATATTTATTTATTACAATGAACGGTGTGTCAATCAGTAAAAGTTTAAATTATTTATTTTTTGGCTAAAATATTTAACAAGAATTAACCGTTAAGTGATGCCCTCGACAAATAATAGGTCTTCCATTATTTTCTATTAGTTTTCCAATTTTCAACTGCAAAAAGTAGATATTCGTACAACATCACATCGAAGATTTATGACATCTTGCATTCAGCGATGAGGAATGCCCTACATAGTGTATTATATTTTTATAGCGTGGAATGGACAGCCATATACAGTTGGACTTTTGGCTACAGCGCTTTAGGAAAATAGCGTAATAGTATGTGCATAGAAAAATAGAATATGTAAAAATCTGTGAATAGGGGTACTTAATCTCTTCGCTGTATATCATCAAATTAATTTTGTTAACTATCTTAAAGAAGCACTTTAGATCTTATTGGTCACAGTGTATAACACACCCCATTCCATCATTCTGTAAATATAATGATAATGTGTATAACGAATAAATAAATAAAACTGTAGAACAATAAAATCAGTAAATATTCTAAACATTTGTTGCTGACTGGTTGAACTAGCAGCCGCTATAGTAAATTGAACTTAATTATTCCGGCGCCATTTAGACAGGAGATCTTGATCCATTCGAGATATGAAATCGCAAAAAATTGTATGATTTGAATTTACTGTTTCCCGATTGAAAAAAATCTATACCTACCAAACTTTGAAACTTCTAAGCAAAAACTTATAATTTTTAAATGTCAAAAATTTTCGCAACGGCAGCATGACTAGCATAAAAAGTCTATAGTCCTGTCACTGCTATACTAAGTAGGTACAGATACATTACCATTATAATCTAGTCTAATATATAAAATTGTCATGTCATTGTGTTTGTCATCATACTCCTCCGAAACGGCTGGACCGATTTTGATGAAATTTTGTGTATTTATCGGGTAGGTCTAAGAATCAACCAACATCTATTTTTCATACCCCTAAAAGCTAAGGGTGGTCCAACCCGATTATTTTTTTTAGACACTTTTTTTTAATTTTTTTTATGGTGAGACATTAAAAAATACATACAGCCCTAAATTTTCACACTTCTACCATCAACCACTATTTTTTAATAGCGGTATTAGTAATTGATGAAGATTGTATGACAGTGACGGAAGCGAAAGATGTATGCAAGGATAGAATGAAGTGGCGAGCCATCCTTTCTGCCAACCCCGCAAGGGAAGCGGCGTGATGGTATGTATGTATGTATGTATGATATTAGTAATCTAGAAATAATGTATACGGCAAAATAACGTTTGCCGGGTCAGCTAGTATATCTATAGTAATAGCTAGGTAATAATATTATGTACGTACCTGTACATAGATTATTACTCATAGGTACAAATACCACGAAAAGGGAAAGTGTGTAAATTTAATGAAGAAATGGGCATACAATACACAACTCCATACACACATATTGTATCATCATTAACTATGTATGTACAATGGTCTTTGTATTGTGTTCATTCCGTGTGCATTCAATTACACCTGCTCTTAACTCACTAAAATGTATGTAGGTAGTTTGATTCATCATAACGTCATTGCATTATTCAAAAAGAGATATGTTCAAACATTTTTATTTAGGCATACCTACTCTTTAAAAACTGTTCATTAGAGCATTTAAATTGTTTATTATTGAGTTGACATTTACCCCGTGGAGCACCCGGTAAAGAATTGGTCTCCCACTCTTCTGCGTAAGTTTTCGAGTGTCCTGTAAAAGACAGGTGTTCGAAAAAATTAAGACATTTTACATATTAAATTAAGCGATGAGGTTTGCCACCCATACTGAATGTCTTGATTTTATATTGGCACGAAGAGGACAGTTTGCATGTTTCTTGCATGCAGCTGATCTGCTGGCTACCCCAGTTGTGGGATATGCCGTGATGGTATAGTATAGTACCTATAGTATAGACATTTATTTTGTAAAACTCCATTTTATTTCACGTAACAAAAACAAAATTGTTTTAAGTTTTACTATATTTAATTTATAAATAACTTTTTCAGAATTATTTTATAAATTTTCCAGAACTATTTTGTTATAATTTATTGAATTGCTTCTATGAAATTTTTTATCTGACATGTTCTACCTATTTATCTGTTTTATATTATTTAAATATTGTTATTATTGTCTTAATTTCATTACTCATTGATTTTGCTGAGTTCTTCTAAAATAATTATTATTTGTTATGTTGAGAAGTGTACCTATATGTATATTTATGAGTAATTTTATATTAAAATTTCAAATTATAATATATTTTTAAAATTTTATTATACCTACTTATGTTGATTGACTTTTACCAGATTTTATTTAATGATTTATTTGTATTATGTGTGTGTTAGTTTGTTTATATTGTTTGGAATTATGTATTATTACTTTTTGTCTTAGTTACTCCTGTCTTGTTTGAGCTTACTTTTATGTACTTTTTATGTCTGTTATATATGTATTTTATACATGTTAAAGGCTAACGCCGTGTATTGAGATAAATAAAATAAAATAAAAATAAAATTTGTGACCAGGTTTCGACTTATGAAGTCATTGTCAATTGTTTGACAATGACTTCATAAGTCGAAACCTGGTCACTAATTTTATAAATTAAATATAGAAAAACTTCTAACAATTTTGTTTGGTCACTAATTGTCACCAAACAAAACCTGGTCACTAATTTTATGAATTAAATATAGTTAAACTTAAAACATGAAATTAAAATTGTTGTTTGGACTTTTTATTGGCATGTGATATTATTCTTTAAGTATTGAATTTGAAATGAAGAAAAAAATGCTTGAAGATGAAGAATGTAAGAAATTGTCTACGTATGCGAGTGAAAATATGAAGATTTTTTGGAAGGAAGTGAAACGAAAGAGGACGGGTTCAAGTGTGAACAGTATGAAAGGGATAAAAGACAAGGATGGATGTGTGTTAGTGAATGATGAATGTGTGCTACAGAGATGGAAGGAATATTTCGAAGATCTGTTTGAATGTGATGGTACAAATGCAAATGAGTATGACGACAGTGAAAGCAGTGTGAATGAAAACGATATGATAGACATGAATGAGATTTTGAATGCATTAAAAAAAGCGAAGTGCGGTAAAGCTGTAGGGTATGATTGTGTTGCCGTTGAGCTCATCAAGTCTGGTGGACCGGGGGCTCTCGCGTGGTGTTTGGAGCTTTTCAACGATTGTTGGAGAGAAGGTGTTACACCAGAGGATTGGAAGAGGGCTATCATCTGCCCCTTGTACAAAGGGAAAGGCTCTAGGCTTGAATGCGGGAGTTATCGGGCTATTAGCTTGCTGAGCTCAATAGGGAAACTGTATGGTAGAATTTTGATTGAGAGAGTACGAAAGATAACTGAGTGTAAGATATGGGATGCGCAAGGAGCTTTTTTGAATGGCAGAGGGTGCACCGATCAGATCTTCTCCCTGCGAATGGTTATAGAGAAGTTTCTGGGTAAACACCAGAGGCTTTTTTGTGCGTTCGTGGATCTGGAGAAAGCATATGATCGAGTGGACCGGGAAAGGTTGTGGCGCGTGTTGTCGGAGTATGGGGTGAGCAGCCGGTTGATCCGCGCAATATCTTCACTTTACGTGGGAAGCTCCGCTTGCGTGAGGGTAAATAACACTCTCTCGGAGTGGTTTGTCCTCACCAAAGGAGTGAAGCAAGGTTGTGTCATGTCTCCGTGGCTGTTCAACCTATTCTTCGACTACTGTATGCGACCTGTGAAAGAGATGGATGTTGGTGTCGAGCTGAATGGGTTTCGGGTGAATGCATTGATGTACGCAGATGATTTGGTGTTAATGGCTGAGAGTGAAAGGGACTTACAAGAGATTGTTACGTGTGTGTATGATAGTTGCAATTTGAATGGTTTGAAAATGAACGTTATGAAGACGAAAGTTCTTGTTTTTGAAAGAGAGAATGAAAAAACGATTTGCGAGATTAAAGTTGGTGACGAATGTTTGGAGCAAGTAAGTGAGTATGTATATTTGGGAAGTATGTTTACGAGGGATGGAAGATGCGATAGGGACATTGAAAGAAGGAAAGTGGCCGGTGCTAGAGTAAACGGTGCACTTCGACCCATTGTCAGCAATGACAATGTGTCGAACATGGCTAAAATGCTGGTGCACAATACCATTCTGGTACCGTCACTTACGTATGCAAGCGAGACATGGACGTGGTTGAAGAAGGACGAAAGTGGAATAAATGCAGTAGAGATGCGATCGTTGAGAAGAATGGTTGGTAAAACGCTGCGTGATAGAGTGAAGAATGAGGATATTAGAAGAATGAGCGGATGCAAGAAGACTGTTGTGGACAGAATGCGTGTAAATAAATTGAGATGGTTTGGTCATGTGGAACGAATGAAAGAGGAAAGAATGACAAAGAGGATATACTTATCTGAAAGAAAGGGTGTGAGGAAACGCGGGCGTCCGAGAACCACGTGGCTTGATCACGTGGATCAAATTCTCAAGGACGGCCGCGTGTTGAGTAAGAGGAACCGACGTGCGTGTATGAGGAACTGTATGAATGTGGAGGAAGCGAAGGAAGTGTGTAAAGATAGATCTGTTTGGCGTTCCGTTCTCTCTGCCTACCCCACTTGGGACACGGCGTGAGGGTATAGTATAGTATAGTATAGTAGATATTTGATACTAAGAATCACTTTATAAAATGGTTATGATGTCATTATACCTACGCATTTTATTCTAGAAATGTCAAAACATTTATAAATTCACATACCCCTTTTTGAATATGCAACAGCGATATAATAATTCGTCATTATTATTTAAGTGATGAAACACCTTATTAACTACTGCTGTGTGTCGCCCATTCTGAATGTCTTAATTTTTATTGTCATGGAGAGAACAGCTTATATGTTTTTTGCATGCAATTGATCAGCTGGCTGCCCTACTTGTGGTATATGTCGTGATGATGTGTAGATAAAAATAGACCGATATTTAAAAGCATAATGTGTTTGGATTCGAGGCACTATTCACTCACTTGAGATCTGAAGAAATAATAAAATTATGTATGTTAGTAGCGAATTTATGTATTATATTTTTTTTCATTTGCCTCTTCATTCCTACTGAGAACCATAAGGAGAAAATAAACCTTTTCAAAATATTAATTCTCTCTTTTTTGACGATCTTGTAATAATCCCGTGAAGCATCCCGTGTATACCAACCATCTTCCATGTTTTTTGTCGGGATTGGATCTCCCAATCTATCCTGTAAATTTCGTTAAAACGACACTAAGCATCATCACATTTTTATTGTTTTTAAATTTACTTTGACTTTTTTAGAGAATTTTAACTTTTGCTTTTTTTCCTCAAGACTAAGACATTTCTGGTAAGAGTGGAGTCTTCGCTGGTCCACATGTTAAATGTATTAATTGATTCTAAATATTGTAAAAATAAAAATAATGTCTTAGTTTTCGTGGCACAAAGAGGACAATCTCTACATACCTCTCTAACTAATAAACTAGAAATGGTTGAACAATTATGTTGACTGTGTCTTTTACATAGTCGGACTGCTTTTGTGGAAGAAATTTCCATATTAGCAGTTTCAAACATATCAAAATAATTTGTCTAGATTATGACTATTTCTAAATATTACAGGTCTCCACTCTTTTCTGTAAGTTTTGGATTGAACTCGAAATATTACACACTTGGCAGCATAAGTTGACCAGTTTCTCAGATTGCCCACTATGGTATCTCCTATGGACAGATTCTGCACTATCCAGGTGGTCGATAGTTCCCTCAAAAATTTTGGATCGTTCTGATATAAAATACAGGTATCAATTTATAACACATCACATACAAAACGGGCTATTATTATAGTCGTTTAGGTTCTTGTTTGGAAGGCGTCTGGACTCAGCATCAGGACAAAATGTCGCTTGTTCAATGCGTGCATCATCCCAATCCTTCTATATGGCTGTGAGTCTTGGCACTTAACCAAGGCTCAAGAGCGGAAGATACTAAGCTTTGAAAACAGGTGTCTTAGAAGGATTTTGGATGTCAAATGGTATGAACATGTTACAAATGATGCTGTGCGCCGGCGCACCCAGCAGAGACCTGTAATCTCCGTAATACAGGAGAGACGATGGTCCTGGCTGGGACATGTTTTGAGAATGCCTAATGATAGTTGGCCAAAAAGAGCACTGTTTTTCCGTCCGCAGGGGTTCCGTCGGCCCGGGCGTCCCTCTTTCACAATACACCGTTCCTATGACAACGATATCAGAGCGCAAGGAATGTCGTGGAAAGAGGTGACGCAATTGGCACAGAGACGCTCTGAATGGAGGAGGCTGGTTTCTGCCCTGTGCTCCCGAGAGGAGCGTTGAGGGCGATGATGATGATGATGATTAGGTTCTTGACTTGGTTAGGCATTGACCACGAGTAGGAAAGAAAAGATAGGTTATATAATAATCTTATATTGCATGCACATAAAATCATACATACCTACAAAATGTACTACCCAATCGATTACTTATAATATGTCTGAATGCTGTCTATTTAT
This sequence comes from Athripsodes cinereus, assembly GCA_947579605.1. Classification (NCBI taxonomy): domain Eukaryota; kingdom Metazoa; phylum Arthropoda; class Insecta; order Trichoptera; family Leptoceridae; genus Athripsodes; species Athripsodes cinereus. The sequence goes on along the minus strand of OX388325.1, from coordinate 9,280,868 downwards.
AAAAACAATAAGACAACCATCATACACGAATGTTTTTATTATAATTATTATAGTAACTTGTAAATTCATTTAATTATTGAGAGGTAAATTAATAATAATAAATTCGATTCATTTATCACGCAAATCTAATGTAAATTAAAACATTTTGTATCCGATATAGTGCATCATTCGATTTCCTGTTAGTTGTTTTTAAATTATTAATGAATGTATATGGATTATGTTAAGTTTGAGTTATTTAACAAAAATGAATGTATATTATTTTGTTTATTTAACAGGAAAAATCTTTTTCGATGGCGAGTTCCAATTTTCTTTCAACCTCGTGCCCCTGAGAGGGACTTTAAAGAGAAAACAGTGAGACAAACACTTTAACCAGACATAAAATGGGAAAAATGCCTTCTGTATGATACTAATATAAATAAATAAGAATGCAGGCATGTATCTTGTATATTGATAAAGGTAATAAATATCTCTAAACTTTGCTGTAAAATTAAGCATAAAAATGTGGTGAAACCTCTTAAAGTCAGAAGTAATACGTTTTTGTTCAGTTAAGGTATATTACATCTAGCTTCTACGGGGGTTGACAATTTTCATATCATATTATACATTACATATAGTGAGGAGACCGCAGGCTAGATAGTCAGAAAATATAAGACAAACGGTGGAGGTTGGTTGGACGCAGTGTGCTCAGAATATAGACTTGTGACAGATCAAAATGGAGGCTTATGTCCAACAATGGATTTATAATTCATTAGAGCTTCTTATGCCTACTTATATACCTACTATTTTTAATTCTCGCTTAAGCCCTATTATAATCTACAGTGTTGTATTCCTTTTGACGTATTGCTTGCCGCTCTCCGAGTGAAGCCGGGTTCAAATATTTAATTAATATTTATTAATACCGTACTACATATAGGTACAATCATATAACATCGTTAATATAATTAATAGTATCTTGTAAAAACTCAATAAAAATATGTTTATCTGATAAGAATACAAGTATAGAGGTAGAAAAAGATGTTCTTTAGTTTATGAACTACTTAATTGATTCAAACTCTACGTTTATAACAAATTACTAAAAATTTACAACATATATTTGATAATATTTATGTTCTAAATATACAAACTGACAATGGGTAGTCGAGGTTTATAGTTGCTTATTTACGTTGATCTTCTCTGGTATTCGATGCCTCTAACTGGATATGTTCATGTGACTAATTGTTATTTTTTTAATGTGACGAATTGCTCTTTTAACCACTTGACCTAAACTTATGTTTTTTAATTGATCTCTATTATTTGAATTTTTTTCATATAAATTTTTTATTGACTTATGAATTTTAACTAATTGACTTTTTACTATATTTGACATTTTTATGCCACTTTGAATTCTCTTTGTAATGTCTTGACCAATTTTTTTTTAACAATTTTGTATCTTATTTTATAAATATAACATGATTAATGTTATATTGTCTGTTAAACTCTCGTCTCTTTAGTCTAATTGTTTTGTGTCTTTTTTGTAACAGATCTTTCCTTTGTTTACATGTTTTATATGTATACAGAGGTTTAACATGTAAAAGGCTTTGGCCGTAAATATTTGTAAATAAATAAATAAAATAAAATAAATAAATAATAAAAAAAAAATCCCTAGTAGGTATAACAAAATCCATCAGACTCCTTGAATGGAAGACAATGTTTACACAATTTTACATTGTGTAAGATCTTATCGGAAGAGGTGAGAAAACGTTGTAAGAACCTCTACACACTCGGATATCTCAGGAGTCGGGGACTTCTATTTATCCGAACTTGCAGACTCGCTTTCATTTCCTCACGGGCGACCCGAAGAACAGATCAACGTAAGTCGCCTCGTAGGATTAATAATCAAAAGAAACAATGAATAACCCATTTGGGAAAAAAATAAAATATGAAGAACGATTATGAAATAGTAAGAAGATATAAATGTTTATACAGTTCGTCGATCGCCTGGATGTTGAGTCGTGCCCTCTTGCAGAAGGGGTGCGCGGTTCGATCCCAGTGGGCCTAGTCAAAATACATTTAAGCGTTACGTTTTCGTTTCGTTTTCGTTCAAACAAGACGAGGTTGCGAGAACTACTTGTGTATGTTAGCTACGAAAATTGACGCGTTCTCGCAACGTCGTCCGCGTTTGAACGAAAACAAAACGAAAACGTAACGCTTTAATGTGTTTTGACTAGGCCTACAGATGCCGGCAAATCTTCTTTCACGTCACAAGCTTTAAGCTTATTGTGAAAGGTGCATAAGGTTGTATTAAGGTTTATAATTAAAACCAAGATTCATCTTTTTAAAAACTAAATTTAAAAAAACGCGGAGCACTCCGCTAAGAATTGGTCTCCCACTCTTTTCCGTAAATTTTCGAGTGTTCTGTAAAAGCCAGATGTTTGGAAAAAATAAAGACATTTTACATCTCAGCGTATTGCGTGAGGCTGGTCTGCTGTCTACCTTACTTGTCGGAAATGCCGTGATAGGATAGTAGAATGAATGTTTGATTAATAAAGTATATTGATTAACTTTGGAGAACAAAAAAAACCTTTAAATAAGAATATTAAGATTTTATGAAATAAAAACAATAAATTCGTTCTTTTACTTGCATATTATGTACTAAAATAATTTTCATTCAATAAAAACAATATATAATTGCGTGCATCGAATCGACATGTATAAAATTAAATTATATAACAATATTTATATCAAATAGCCAAACAAATCATATATAATTATATATACGCATACAGTATTTAATAGGTACATTATTATGTTGTATGGTAATAATAATTGATTTGGAACAGTGGTTCTTAATTGGAAAGCATTACAAGGGGTGCGAGAAAATAATGATCACTAATGCACATTTAAACAAAATCGAGAATAGTTCAAATGCAAGAGAGGGTTTACACAAAAAAACTTATTTGTTTTGTGTAGGTTTGAGTAGGTACCTACTTTCATTTTTTTATTTGTTGAAGACTACGTGAAATTTTATTTTATTTATTTATTCATGTTATGTTATGTTATTTTATTTATTCATTCTTTAGTGTACATTGATTAAAAACAATTACATAAAAGGTATACATTCAAATTAAATACAATCAATATACAGAGGGCGAGTTTATCGCAAAGACGCGATCTCTTCCAACTAACCCAAATATGGCAATTTTATGGCAGGGATGCGAGAAAAAAAATTATTTCATTGAACACAGAGTTGTCGATATCGTTTTTTTTCGATCTTTTTACTATTTGCTATACTTAGGTATTTTATTTTGAGTTCAAATATATTTATTTTACATATCATCAGCTGCGTAACAAAAAACGAATCAATTTACGTAAAATATTATCATATTGTGCAGTGGCAAGATTACCTCTATTATATTAGTGATTTCCTCCATTTCATCAAGTCATATTCAAAAATATATATATACAAAATAAAATATACAAAGCCTTAGAAAAATATCACTCTACATAGCCGAAAATGGGCAGAAGAAGAGTGCTGAGACTGCAAGCTAGATGGTCAGACGACATAATGTGGTGTTCTCACTTTGGCGAATATCGCCAAGCACCAAAATATCGGCAGCCATTTGAATCGTGTGAACAACATGACAGCTAGTCTGAAACGATAAAAACCAGTAGAAACGATATCGTCTCGAGTTGACCACCTTCCAACTTTTTCGGCGGATTGAACGATTCGCGCATGCGCAGATGTGCGCGGAGTTCGTATCTATGGTAAAAACTTTATAACATACAAATTTTATAATGTTTCCCACTTCGTGACAGCTGTTATCTTTGTTGTTGGTTTGTTTCCTTCATTAAAAGGCGCCTTATAACCTCTACTATAACATTTTCGACTAAAAATAAATACTTCGCGATCTCCATCTCGACGTCCGCCATTTTGAAAACAGTGTCAAAATCAAAGCGCATCTGACAGATCGTTTCTATATCGGTGGACTGTGTGAACAGGTGTGACGATCAATGGATGTCCGGCGAATTTTGTTTTTTCGCCTGGCGATATTCGCCAAATGTGAACACCCCATTAGACAAACGATGGGGGTTGGTTGGATGCAGTTTGCTCAGGATAGAGATACACATAATATGCAGAACTTTTGTATTTTTAAAAGATAATAAAAAAGAAATATGTTTTTCATGGGGTTACGAGAAAATAATAATATAATATATTGGAAGCGTTGTGTACCTTTCAAAAGTTTAAGAACCTTTCATTTATACATCAGACAAGACACACTTTCCTACTTACTACTAATGAGAGTATTAGCATACATGTACGTTTGTACAATAATCTACTTCTGGTTGCAATTCATAATATACCTACACAATTATGTGTGCATACAAATATACTTATCAATTTGTTTTGTTATTGTAAATACATGTAGTAGGTATATAGGTAGATATAGTTAGTGTAATTTGATTTTATTGATTACTATCATTTAAACCCGGTAGCGCTCATCTTAAAGTCGAATTCGAATAGAGCAATGATCGTTAATATCTAAAATTATATAATCTATATATACCCTATACCAGCCTTGTCCAACTCGCGGCCCAAGACTGCTATGAATACAGACCATCACAAAATTGTAAACTTGAAAAAATGCAATTTTAACTAGAAACACCATTGATAATATTAGAAATAGAACTACAAATTGCTATTAATTTATGAAGATTTAGAAAATCTCTCTAAAATGATCGTTTTTATAAAAAACTGCCGCCCTTACGAGTAGTTATCAGTTTTGCCGAGTATTTTTACGTAGATTTACATACTTTTGGTCTCATTTTGCAATCTACGTACTTTTCTCCTTTTTTTCAATCTACAAATTTAAGTTTTCGAATGTATCACTTTTCTAAAATATTCCTTAACAAATCTGAGGAAAACGCGAAATTTTCAAATTCTCAGAAATTTTAAATACAAAGAAAATTACAAAAATTTGATGATCGGGGAAAAAAGTCCCCACTTTTAAAAACATAGAAAATTTGGAAATCGGATTTACCTAAAAAAATGGCTCTCACTTATTAATCAGTACATCGTCAGTACAGTTATTTAGTAGGCTGGAGGTAGAGTCTCGGCTTTGTGCACAAGAGGTGCGTGGTTCGATCCTAGGTGCAAGCAAATTCCTCTTTGACGACATGAGCTTTTAGTTTACTTTTTTTTTATAAGGTTGTATTTTTTTGACAAAATAACAAAAATCTAAACATATATTTGTTTTAAATTTCATTATGGAACTATTCTACCTAAAGATCGACACAGTGAATACTTATTTAAAATATTGTATAATTATAAATTATAAACAGCAAAATCAATTATATAGCTCGCAAATAATTTTCTGCATATATATAATATACTTAGTATTATGTTCATGTTGTGATTATATTATCATTGCATACATATAATTATTATATACAACTTACTTTTTATTATACTTTGAATGAAGTGAATTTATACCTAATAATATATTAAAAGTGAAAGTATGTATATAAGAATGTTGTAGGTATGTATATTGTATAATGTAACGATATGATTAATATTTGGATATATATAGGTCAGGGGTGGCAAACCTGCATGCGGCCCGTTGGGTGTCTACGTGCGGCCTGCGAAGCATATGCACATTTTTTTAATAAAAGTCGGTACAAGTACACGTTACTTTTTTGAAAGAGGTATTTTGAGAAAATATTCTTAAAACCGAGGAGTTTTGAAACATTTCAAATTCCTATATACCATTTTGAAAATTTGGCGACGGGGGGGGGGGTAGAAATTTTAAGGTGAAGTAAAGTTATTAAATGTTCCATATATGGAGTATATTGTTGTGCGGCCCGGTAGGAAATCTCTGTAGGCTGCTGAAAAGGTTGGCCACCCATGATATAGAAAGTCATGCGTAGGGTTTTTACCCTATTGTAATCATGTGTGGGGTTTTTACCCTTTTGTAATAATGTGTAGGTATTAATTAAATTGAAGAGATGGTCTGATAAAAAAAACGCAAAATTTCAATATTCAATGTCAGATTAGTAAAATTTCTCTTTGTTTATAGTTTTTTGTTTGTTTCATAAGCTTGTTTATTATTTTGTACATATTTTTTTACTTGCCTATTGTTTTAATGATAGTTTCGTGTGTTCTGTAAGATATCCATATGTTTTTTTTTTGTAATAATTTTGTTAATGCTATTTATTAGCCTTGTGATTATAAATAAATAAATAATGTTTCATCAACAGATTTAACAAAACAGTTACATGAAGATACACAGGTGCAAGTATACTTATTTATCGAAAAAATAAAACAGGTGTTTTATTCTACTAAAGATTCTTTTAGTAGAATAAAACACCTGTTTTATTTTTTCGATATGGAATTCTACTACCTTAACACCGACACAGTGAATATACTTATTTATTTTTTCTGTACATTGAATACAATTTTATAGAGAAATACATTCAAATTTTATAGAGAAGGGTAGATGGCGCTCTTGTAGCTGACTGAACCCATAACTTCTCCAATTTTTTTATTAAATATAATAGTTTATCAATTAAGTTTTTATTTTATTTTTATTTTCCGACAAAAATAAAGTGTTTTTTTATTTGATAGTTTTGTTTTTTGTGTTTGTTTCTTAAAATTAAGTGATAAATTTTAATAGAATTAAATCTAATACCTAAAATTTGTGACAATAAAAATAGTTTACATGATTTGTATTTTAAATAAATTATAATTAATAAATTAAATAATAAATTGGTGAAGTTGACTTTTTGACTTGAATTTTGTTGACTTGATTTTTTTTTTCGTCATAATCAATAAATTAAAGTTACAAATAATATTGTAAATGCGCTCTTGAAGTGATTTCATTACAAAAACAGCGCAATATAAGTGATCCAATAAAATAATAAAAAAAAATAAATACAGGCAATATACAGAATTTAAGATGTAAATTTTCTTTATTTTTCGAACACCTGCTTTTTACAAGACACTCGACAACTTATTGGGAGACCATTTCATTGCCGGGTGCTCATGTTAACACATTAGTAAATAACACAGCTGGGCCTTCACATCGCAAGAGGACCTTCCTGCATGATGAACAGACCCTTGAGTCTAACAAAAGAAAAATATGCATACATATTAAATTATCAACGCACATGTAACACAAGAATCATAAATTACATAATAAATATTTTATATTATATCATAATTTAAATTAAATAAATATTATTATTATTGTAGTTGTTATATAAAATATTATATTTCATGTTATACGTATTACAATAAGGCAAGGAAGAGGTGTAAATCTAGGACGCACTCTTACAGTGAATGCAATTACTAAGAAATTATGTATGTAGGTATGTACTTACGTATAATGAAAAGAAGTGCAATATTCAGATTCACACTTGTACTACGTTAATGCAGTGTTCAGTTTACGTTTTTAAAATATTTACTGCGAATTTCATATGAATTATTAAATGTCAATTTAAGATATTAAGTCTTCTCTAATACAGTGCTACGCCAGGAATTCTTTCGAAGGAAAACATAAACAATAGCGAACATTTTATTTTTCTTCAAAATGACAATTCCTCGAGTGACTTATTATTTTTGATTCACTATTCGTGGAGTTTTCTTCGAAAGGTTTCTTCTGAGCGAAGATGTAAAGGGAACCGAGATAAGGACCCTACCAAAACAAAATGAAGTGGTCTGGTGAAAAAAGCAACAGAAGAGACCTTGCATCTGGGTAAGTTGGAAGAGATTGCGCCTTTGCGATATATTTGCCCTCTGAATTATTGATTTTATCTAATTTCAATGTATTTTTGTATAAAATTGTATGTATTTTGATCAATGTACAGTAAAGAATGAATAAATAAAAAATAAAATTAAACAATATAGAGGGTGGACGGCCGATGTCGCTGAACGATACTAATCTTCATCTGTAAAATGATGGTCATCATGACTGAAGGAATGACTAAAAAGAAACAAAATCAGAGCTCGTACAGCAGTAATGGTAGTTCGATTGTACTGTCTACGAAATATCATATTTGAAAATCACAATACCCAACAATAAGCAGAGAGAACATACATAGTACTGACACACATACGAAAATCTGGTTTGCGCAATTACGTATCACTACTAACTCAAGTAGGCAAGTGCATATTTATGCCAATAAGTTACATGTGTATTGCTGTACCAGAGTATTCGAATGGAACCAAAGTATTTATCTGAACAACGTGTTTTTTTTAAGTTTTATACTTACGATTAGGCACAATCTGGTTAAATTATACGTGCTTTTTTATGTAATTTTGGTTATGTTTATAACGCTAACTCTCTAAAAATTATTAAACAACGGACTTTGAATGTATTTTTTGACATCACAGCGCTTTATGAGAACAAATAGATTTGACAAAACCAATCAGAAACCTCGATTGGAGAACCATGTTTACACAATGCAACATTGTGTAAAATCTAATCGGAAGAAGTGAGAAAGGTGTCCCAACGCTTACGAATTGGCTCTAGGCTGGCTTAAGTGATCACTTTCAGTGTCCATGGACAACGTTCACCAATTCCACCATTCTCACTGTCACGATTTAAGGTCCACCAATCGAGAGACGCTTTATGCAAATAAATTTGACTTCCGAGATAGATAGTTGATATCCTATCTATATAACGGTGTCTTTCACAAGAAGGGTAGCCAACAAATTATCAACGTGTAATAAACTTACAGGTCATCTTCTATCTGCCAAAAAATAGACAAACTAATAACTCATTATTTCTCAGACTTGGTTATGCCAACGTAAAAAAATAACAACTCTGTCTTGCTAGGATTTAAGCTTTCTGTGGAACTGATGAGTCCAGGAATATCTCATTTTATCACATGCAAGTTGAATCTGACTTCTGCAGGTACGGAGTGAGCAGATATTGTTATTAATTTGCATATCACTAACAACTTTCGGCCAATGTTATAGGTATATTGATTATATCTAATTTGAATGCATTTTTGTATAAAAATTGTATGTATTGTGATGATATTGAGTAAAGAATGAATAAATAAATAAATGTAATGTGGAAAGAGACATAATTTATATACAGTTACATAATGCATATAAAAATCGCACAAAAGCAAAACAAAATAGAATGTTTGAGGCCTCAAACTCACATTCGGTGACAATACCTTTGATCATTCGGTTGTGTCTATTGCTGTGCGGTGTTATTTAAAATTTATAATAATTTAATTATTATTTTTTCTACATTCCGGTTGAGGGCCGGCTTCAGTTGATTTTTTTTAGTTTTATTTTTCAATTTTTTTTATTGTTTTTTGTTGCAGCTCTGGTAAGACTATCTTTGGTTATTTTTAACATTTTAATTTTATTTTAATAGAGATGGATGGCGATCCACCTCACACTCTTCCACCAGCTCCTCCTCCTCCGGATCCCCCCGATCCAAAGAGAAAGAGAACACATCAAAACTTAGAAACAGACCATACACTTAACATGGATTTTGATTTTGCTAATCTCGCACCTACTGATAAGACCTCAGCTACACCTATTTCTTCTTACTCTGCTTCTAATACACCCGTCAGGGAGTATTTTTACTCAAACAAATCATGTGGGCCCTATATCGTGTTCGTGCAAAATGCTGAACAGGGTAAATCTATTTCCCCCTTGCAGTTCGGTAAATTTCTTTATACTAGAAAAACTCAAGGCGTCGTAAACGGTTCTTTAAAAGCTGAAGGGAAATTTAAAATCTCTCTCGAGTTCACGTCGGGAATTATGGCCAATACTTTTATAAAAAATATATTTATATCTTCGAACTCTAATTTTAGAGCATATATTCCCTCGTTTAACGTCACAAGAATGGGCTTAATAAGAGGTATCCCACTAGATATCACAAATGACGAATTGATATCGTCCATTCTAGAATCGAATCCAGAAGTGGAAAACGTAATAAAAATAAGACGACTGAATTACAAAGACAGAACATCTGGTTCTGTCGAATGGAAACCATCCAGGAGTATAGTAATAACATTCGAAGGCCAATTTCTACCATCCCATATTTACATTCTCTACAACTCTTTCAATGTTGAAAAATATAATTTCCCAACAATTCAGTGCTTTAATTGCTGTAAGTATGGTCACGCAAAAGCTGGATGTCGTTCGCCGCCAAAATGTTTTAATTGTGGGGATAACCACTCCTCAGAAGAGTGTAAGACGGCAGAAATTAAATGTTTTCAGTGTAAAGGAGCACACAAAGCGATAAGTACTTCGTGTCCTGAATATTCCAGGCAAAGAGCTATAAAGAATTCTATGACTGTTTCTAATATTTCATATATTCAAGCAGCAAAACTGCACCCTTCAATTAAATCTTCATACGCTGAAGTTCTTGCTACCCCTCCAGATCCCCCAACAATATCTGTCAACTCTCGAAATTTTTCCACACGTCATAGTAGAACAGTAGTTGGTAAGCCCCATAAAATATCAACAAATGGTGGGTATGACAAAGAAAAGCACAATTCGTTCCTCTCATATACTAATGGATCTCCTTCTCAGGGTTCTAATGGTTGCGCAATTTCACAAAGAGTACTCGTACCTGACCAAGATGTAGTTGAAAATCTCAAAGAAACTTTGACACTTGATAACAATAATTTTCTTTACTCACTATTAACAATGCTTATTGAAATACTTTCACGAAAAAATTTGACATCGCCAAACGCTGCTTCCTTAATTCCTGCACTAAACGCACTCCTCATCGAAAATGGCCAACGCAACGAACATAACCAGCATCTCGAAAAGTAAGCTTTCTAATTTATCCATCCTTCAGTGGAACTGCCGTAGTGCAGTTTCCAACAGAGATGACATTCTGTTTTTGCTCAAAACTCATAACATTGATGTAGCTGCTTTATCAGAGACATGGTTTTCGCACGATTCGTTTGTATCTTTCCCAGGTTATTCCTGTTTTAGAGATGATCGCTTGGATGGTAGGGGAGGAGCAGCTCTTTTAGTAAGGGACTCTCTTGAGTTCAACAGGATTTCTCTGAATATTCCATCAAATATACAGTTGGTGGCAGCGAAAATCAATAATATATCTGTAGTGTCCGTATACGCTCCTCCCAGAACTAATTTCGACAGGAGCTTCTGGTCTGAAATCATTTCAGAACTTTCCCCATCTTACATGATCCTGGGAGATCTCAATGCTCATGCTCCCTCCTGGGGAAGCCAGTCCCTGGACTCTCCAGGAAAGGCTATTCTGACCTGGACAGATGACTTTAATCTCTGTATCCTTAATAGTGGAGATCCCACTCGCTTCTCAAATCCAAATCAGAGACAAAGTGCGGTAGATATATCAATCTGTACTGCGGACATTGCTCCTATGTCAACATGGGAAATCCTTGAGGACCCGCTCTCCAGTGACCACTTTCCCATAATCATTGATTTAAAAGTAACCTCCAAAAGCACCTCAAATGGCCCATTTAGGAGTAAATTTATTACAAAGAAAGCTAATTGGGATGAATTTCAGAATCACATTCTATTGGATGTCGCTGGTGTGCAGGGTGAGCATCAGGGGGTCGACGAATTTGCGAACGGAATCCATGATGTGATTTTACGTGCTGCAACAGCCTCTATACCAATGTCCTCTAATCGAAAGCCCCGCAAAACATCCCCTCCTTGGTGGGACAAGGAATGTTCGGAGGCAGTCGAACAAAGAAAGGCAGTGATTAAATCTTTTAAAAACAATATGTCTTGGGAAAACTTTTTACTCGTTCGGAATGTGCAAGCTCGTACCAAAAAATTTCTCAGGAAAAAGAAAAGAAAAGGTTGGCAAGATTTTTGCACTTCTTTATCCCCTGACACACCTTCATCGGATGTGTGGGAATCCATTCGACGATTTAGAGGTTCTTTCTCCCCAAACCAAAGACAAACCAAGATAGGTCCATGGATTGAAAACTTTATAGATAACTTGTCCCCAGCATACGCACCTGAAATGCTGGAACTTCAAAGAAGTCCTACATCTCAGGAGCAATCTAATGTACTTTCATCTCCTTTCTCATTTGATGAACTGTCTTCCGCCGTTCACTCTGCAGGGGATTCTTCTCCCGGACCTGATCTCATACCATACTCTTTTTTCCGACATGCTCCTAAACTTCTTTTAATAAAACTATTGGAATTATATAATTTAATACTGAGGAGTGGAAACATTCCTTCTTCCTGGAAAAGGCAATCAATTGTTCCAATCCTTAAGCCCGGAAAAAACCCTTCTCTACCTTCATCATATCGCCCAATCGCATTGTCTTGTTGCTTTTTGAAGATCCTAGAACGCATGTTAAAAAAAAGACTGGAATATTTTTTTGAAAACTCTGGTACATTTCCCTCCTTTCAATTTGGATTTAGAAAGGGAAGATCTTGTATGGATAACTTGAGTATTCTAGTAACTGATATACACATTGCAAGATCTAATAAGAGTGATCTAGCGGCCTGTTTCCTAGATATTTGTGGGGCATATGATAGCGTTCTCTTACCTGTATTGTTTCAGAAAATGTCATCTGCGGGCTTACCCAATTCATTATGTTGTCTTATTTTTAACATAATGTGCGAAAGGAGTATGCTAATTAACTCCTTCCATGGGCTTGTCGAAAGGAAAGTGTATAAAGGACTCCCACAAGGATCGGCGCTTAGCCCAATTCTTTTTAATCTATACACTCACGACATTGGAAACGCTCTGCCTCCTGAAGTCAATATACTACAATACGCAGATGACTTCGTCATCTATTGCTCTGTTGGTTCCACGCTCACTGCGGGTGAGAAACTTGAAGCATCCCTTAATCTCTTAGGTGAATGGTTTAGTGCCAATGGTATGACTCTTTCACCTTCCAAAAGCCAACTCGTTGTTTTCTCAAACAAACATAAACCCTCCAATATATCTTTAAAGTGCAACAATTCCACTATTTCAAGTTGTGAATCAGTAAAGTTTTTGGGGGTCACTTTGCACAGAAAACTCTCTTGGAACCTTCATATTGACAATATAATAGCCAAGTGCGAAAAAAATATAAACATCCTCAGAGCGGTTTCTAGAGTCTGGTGGGGGGCCCACCCGACTACTATGAGAATGCTTTACTCATCCCTCATCCGAAGCCTCATCGACTATGCATGCTTCCTAATGGATCCCCTTCCAAATTATTTAAGCGCAAAACTAGAAAGAGTTCAGAATAAATGCCTGAGACTGATACTGGGAGCCATGAGATCGTCTCCAATAATAGCCTTGCAGGCAGAGTGTGTAGAGATGCCCCTTTGCCTAAGGCGAGTTTTTCTATCTCACAAATTCGTTTTGAGGAGATTGAGCATGGGTCCTCATATGTTGCTCCTCAAATTACAAACATTGTTGGAGCTTTGCTTAAATTCTCCTTATTGGCGTAATAGAAAGTACCCTCTTTTGTGCTCCTCTTGGGAGTATGTAACCCAAAGTTTCTCTTCTTCAATTCACCTTACACCTTCAACTCATCATTCTATTCCATTCAATTATTCATTGCAGGCATGCAATATTGTTGATTCGATAGGTTTGGATAAATCAGTTTTTACATTGAGCCCGCAGGTCGTGAATATCCTTTTCCTTCATAGAGTGAATAGTGAATGGCCTGCCCATACGATCTTCTTTACGGATGGGTCTAAATCTCATACAAATGAATGTGGATCGGCTGTTTACTCTCCTTCTCTTCAAGTCGAACTTCAATTTCAACTCCCATCTTCTGCATCTGTTTTTACAGCAGAATGTTTAGCTCTCAGAGAGGCGTTAGGGGTAATTGTCGAAAGATTACTTTCACGGGCAATTGTCTTTACTGATTCCCTTAGCCTCGTATCTCTTCTAGGGCGAAAGGGTAGTTTGTCATCAAATAATTGTATAATCCACGATATTTTAAGATTGATGTTCGAGGCATCAAGTAAAAATATTGAGTTGGTGATTGCTTGGATCCCTTCTCATGTGGGTATTGCTGGAAACGAGAAAGTAGATATTCTGGCAAAGGAAGCATGTTCTTGTGGTATATTGCCAAATGCATTTGTACTTCCTATAGGAGATTGTCTGGGTGTTGTAAGAGATAAAATTTATGAGAAGTGGAATTATTCATTTATCGGGTCTGTATCTGGGTCTCATTATAAAGGAATTCAGCCTTCAATCCCCTCGCAACCTTGGTTTCAAGAAACAAAATGGCCAAAATTAAACATTTCGCTTCTCTGTAGAATGAGGATAGGACATTGTGTTATTGCCTCTCATTTGGCCAGAATCAATATTCTGGATTCCCCTATGTGCGAATGCGGGGAGGACACGGAAACTCTGGACCACGTTTTCTTTGGTTGCCCACTCCTACCTAATCAAGAATTTTCTCAGACGATTAGGAAGTTGGGTTTTAATTTTCCCATTTCTGTCCATTCTCTTTTGGCCCAAAATTGTAATAAAGTGAACCTAGCCTTAATAAATCACCTTAAAAAATTTAATAAGAACATCTAAATTATTAATTTTAATAAGAATAAATTTCAATAATAAATTATACCTAGTGATGAATTGTTTTATAGTAAATGTTTTTGAAACAAATTATTATTATAAAAATAATAATAAATTTTGACAAAGATTTTTTTTTTTTGTAAGACTACGATGTGTTTAACATCAAATATATTCCTGAAAACGGCCCTGTGATTGCAACGATGTCGCCACACAAGCGGTGTGCATGTATTGGTTACTCGGGCGGGGAGTTCATTGATCCCAATGCCCTTGAGATGTACTTGCCGCACGTGGCGACTGAAACGGCAGTTACTATGTAGCTATGTACTAATGAATACCCACTACGTAAGACATTGTACTCACAGCAGTGAGTATATAGGCATAATTCACTCGATGTCGGGTGCCTTGCCGAAAAGAAAAAGAAGAAGAAGAAGAAAGAGGCCTCAAACTAGGCAACAAATTTCGTATATGACAGAGAAAATACCTCACAGCGCTAAGCCTACAAATCTTCTATGTAAATAAAAATGAGTTGACCATGTATGTACCCCCATAACTTGAGAACGGCTGAACCGAATTGGCTGATTCTTTTTTGTTGTGTTCGTCATTATCAGGGCCATGGATCAAAGATATGAAATTTGGTCCAACAGCATAGGGTTAAAGCACGCGAAGGAACTGATGACAGGGTACTCGCGGAAATTCACTACAGAAGTTCTAAAACTCAATAAAAATCAAATAAGGATTCTAACCAGGACCTTAACAGGACACTGCAGACTAAGGAAACACATAACGAAAATTGGATTGTCAGATACCCCAGTCTGCAGATTTTGTTCAGAAGATAATGAAACACCTATACACATCCTCTGTAACTGTGACGCACTCGCTCGCAACCAAAGTCATATCCTCGGAGGTCCACTGCTGGACTCTGAGAAGGTGAAGCTTCTCACACCGAGACAAATAGTGAGGTATATGACGCACCTAGGTCTTGAGAGTCACTCTATGAAATGATTATGTTGTCATTATAAGCAGTTTATTTTAGAAATGTCAAACATTTATAAATTCACATACCCTTTTTTGAATATGCAACGACGATATATTGATTCGTGCATTATTTAAGTTAAAGTATTTTTTTAATACGTTTTTACAGATTAATTAGTACCAAGGGCAGTTACTGAATATTGATAAATTTATTTTAATTCTTTAATTTGAGCATTATAACCTAGACGTGAATATTATATAATTATAAAGAAATATGAGGTTTTCCTCTTTCACTGTTTTTGCTGGAACATTGAATCTAGGTTAATACCCAAATAAATTCCAAATAATACATGACTAATTGCATGTAATGTTATTACGTATTGTACAGTGATCAAGAAAATATTATTTTGAATCAGTTATTATTTTGTATTAATTAGTTAATTGTTTGATTCATGAGATAAACAAAAACACGAGAAGGTGAAGTTGGAAAGCTGACACGTGAAGTTTTGGTATCGATGAGGGTGATTGATTTTATGGGACAAAATAGACATGTCGGATTCTAATTTTACTATCGCTTCTAAACTTACAGCTTCTTGAAATAAACTTATGTTTTGATTTAATTAAACTACTTTTTAACTATTTAAATTTTTCTTTGTTTTTATAGCAAATATTTTAAACCCTTCTATTTTTTAATAATCTAATTAATATCATTTGTTTTGTACTATATTTATTGACATTCTAATCATCCTAATTGCATATTATCAAAATATTATCTTTCTGATCGGATTTTTTTTTATTTTGACATATTCATGCTTGTTTGAATTGATATAATTAATGCAATTTTTTTTTATTCGTTGACATTTTGTTTCCTATTGACTTCCTTTGTTTTGCTTTGTCCTTTTTTATTATTGACTGTTGCTTCATTAATTTTTCACTTCAAATCTATATAATAATGTATTCTTGACTATTGTATCTGTTTGTGTTTGTTGTTTGTTATACTGCTTGATTAACATGTAAAAGGCTCACGCCGTGTGTTGTAAAATAAATAAAAATAAATAAATAAATAGTATTTTATCAGGATGTTCGTTAAATATTTCGGTTTATTTACACTAATATTATAAAGAGGAAAGATTTGATTGTTTGCTCCGAATAGGCTCCGAAACTACTAGTAACCGATTTGGAAAATTCTTTCCCTATTGGGAAGCTACACTATCCCCGGGTGACATAGGCTATATTATATTTTCAAAAATCTTTTCTAAAACTATTTTTTGTTAAATACTTATTTACCCATGCGAAGCCGGTGTTTGTAATAAATAAATTTGTAACGGCTAGAGGCAAGTATTTGAAAAACTCGTCTAATAAATACCTGCTGTAGATTTATATAATGCTTAAAATTTTTGCATAATGTGAATTATTTTAGAACAGTTACCTAGTTGTATAAAACAATCTTATGCTTGTGTTGAATTTATAATTAATAAATATAACACATTTTTATTCAACAATGGGAAAATATGATTATAGTAGAAAATATTTTGTACTTACTCTTCAATGCCCACAAATCCTTTTTGACCAATCCAACAAGATACACTCCCATATGATGTCTGCATCCAGGCGTTAGATACTTTTTGATGTCACTCCAATTTTCCACTAAATGTTGAGCACTATACACCTCCAACAATTTCTCAACTCCTGTTACATTCATAGAACTATCACTACTCAAAAACGAATCAATATCATCATTTGTCAAATTGGAATTCAAAAATTGCTTTCTCACTTTTTTACCATGTAAAGATTTGGCTTTTCGACTTAAAACTGGACGTTTTTTAGGAATTTTGTTAATATTTGATGGTGTAGTCAAGTCTGCTTTCTTTTTTTCAAGATCATCTCCATCTACTGTTCCTTCACCAACAAACTCATCGAAGCTTAAATCTCCTTCTCCTATTTCATCATTAGCATCATCCTCCGTTTTTTCGTCGTCATTTTTATCTATGTCCGATGTTTTTTCTGTTTCATTGAACTCAGAATTATCTTCGACTATTTTTCGCACATCGGTTCTAGTAAGTAGACTAATCAAATTAGGGTCATTCAATCTAAACGGTTCTTGTGAAATAGTTTCAATTTGTTCAGCGGTCGTATGTTTACTGTCGATTTCAACGTCTCGCCTTTTTCGTTTACCAAATAGACCGGTTAAGAATGATGCAATATTGAAATTCTTGTTTTCACTTTTAAAGTTTTTAACGGCGTTGACTATTGAATCTCCCAATTTAGCATTTGTATCTGTATTTCTTTTAGGTTTCTTATCAAATACAGAAAAATCTATATCATCATCTTCTTCTTCTCCGTCATTTGGTTTTTGGGTGGTAGCCGTTGTAGTTTGTTTGTTTCTTCGACTAGTCTTTTGTTTTTTACCTTCTGTTGTCGTCACTTGATCTAACGCTTTGGTCGTAATTGTTGATCTACTTGTTGAAACATCTAAATTATTTGCACTTCTACTGTCGCACGATACTTGAATTATTAACGAAAATAACAAAAAATAAGCTAAATATTTAACAGTTAATAAACTTTTACAATGTTTCGCCATTTTGACTAAATTCTTTTTGAAATTAAACTAAAATTATTCAATACAAAAACTAACACTACTTAATGACTACGAATATTGAATTTGGAACGTCACACTTATTTTGTTTTCTTGATCATCTTTTGTCACCTTAGCACTGACATGATTGGTGTATTTGTAGTTTCTACTGTTTATCTGAAATGAAAAATAAAAAAATAGTTTATTAATATTTTTTATCATTTTTATAAGACGACTCTTCAATAACAATTACGAATTCCGTTTTTAAAATGATTAAATTTACAACGAGAATATCGAGTATTTTTAATAGTAAATTAGGATTCAAAACAAGTCAATAAACAAAAAATCTATTTTTTTATAACTAGGTAGCTACCTAAATATTATTTGATACAGAATTTAATATTTCATTTATTTATTCATTCTTTACACATTGATAAAAAACAATTACAAATAAAATTACAAACAATTACAATAAAAGGTATACATTCAAATTAAATACAATCAATATACAGAGGGCGAGTTTATCGCAAAAGCGCGATCTCTTCCAACTAACCCAACATATATATATTGGAGCTCATTAAAATTGCGCGGCAAATAAACATCTTATTCTACATGTTTTGTCAAAGGATAGAAATTTTAGTTGCATATTAGATAGGCATCTATATGAAAGGTATGCTATCAAAATTGGACTATTCCACAATAAATATTTTTACGTAGAAATATTTTTCATGTTGAGTTGTATTTATTTATTACATAGAGACAGACACACATAGTAGGTTGACAAAACAAATATGAAAAATAAAAAGAGAGAATAATGTT
Organism: Athripsodes cinereus; assembly: GCA_947579605.1. Taxonomy (NCBI): domain Eukaryota; kingdom Metazoa; phylum Arthropoda; class Insecta; order Trichoptera; family Leptoceridae; genus Athripsodes; species Athripsodes cinereus. The sequence goes on along the minus strand of OX388325.1, from coordinate 9,262,022 downwards.
GATCTGATCAGGCCAACCCACCAATTAGGGGTGTCTACAGCATACATATTAAAGTATAAACCACATTTATACAAAAAAAGTAACAATTAGGAAACAAAAAAACCAACGCAAATCCAATCTAACCAGACTCACACTGAACATGCGCCTGTTACATTAAACTACCATAAAAGAAAGAATATATTAATAACAATACACAGACACAAACTCAACCACCAAACACACTCAAGTTGGAATCACCCCCTGAACCCCGCCAGCGAGTCACCAAAGACATCCACCCCCGTAACGCGATGTATAGAAGATTATAAGATTTGCACATTCTACTGATAGGGTTATTCTGACTGGTGTTATTAAAATACATTTTCCAAAACAGTAAAATCCTATGAAATGTATGTGAAAAAACAACGGAGAAAATAATGTTAATATGGAAAATAGTCAAAATTTTAAGAATATTACTCAACAGACCTCATCCGTAAAACTGACAGAATGTCCAAACTCCTTATACAGTAGAAGGAAACAGGAAAGGTGTTCCGATGCTTACGAATCAGTTTAGAATGGTTTAAGTGCATTCTACTTATAGTGCGTTCATCAATCCAACCAATTCCTCTTTCAAACCACTATTTTCGACATTTGTTGAACAAACATGTCAACTAGGTAGGTATATTTATTTTATTTTTCGTGTCAAAACACAGAAAAAAACAATCAAACTGATCTCCAGTACTATGCAAAATGCGAAGCACGTGGAGATGCGTCAAAAATATCCTCCATAGTGCATGTGACAGGGCACAATGGATACTCCAACAAATGTTGAATGGTCTGTGCTGCACCACAGTCACACGCTCCAGATTCGTCTTGTAGGAATCCCCATTGTTCTATATTCTCACGGCAGTTTCCTACACCAGATTTTAGACGATTCAGGGTTTTCCATCCTCACTGCCCGACCCTGCTCCCTCTGAACGTCTACGCAGGTGGGCGGAGGATCCGCAATTATGCGAACCTTTCCTAACCCAAGAACACCTTGCTGCGGAGGGCAATCTTAGACTATAGAACATGTCAACTAACAGCAATCATCTTGATGATTGCGTTCGAACCTGAAACACTAAATGTCGCCAGAGAACGATACTGTTCTCCTATTTACAGCGTTGTTTTGACTAGTGGTTTATATTAACAGTCAAAATCTGTTTAGTTTTCGGACTCTACTAACATTTAAATTTAAATAAATTTGTCGAGTTTCGATACCAAACCACTTATAACAATAATAATAACCAGACATTTTTTTTAAATGCGCCGTTTTGTCGAAAAACCACCACAAGGGCCCATTCAAGAATCATAACACCTCCTGAACAATAGAGTTTTTAACCTCGCCTTGAACACCTTCACACTCTTCAGAGTCCGCAAATCATAGGGAATTTTGTTCCACAGCAACGTACTAGCCACACAGAAGGCACGGTCAACATAGATATTCAGACCCCCCCTACGCGGCACCACAAGTCTATTGACAGAGTCTGTGTTAGCAGACTTTAGTGATTTTTATGATTATTATAAGATACCTGAAGTCAAGTTTGAAGATTGACGCGATCTCGTAACGTCGTCTACAATAAAAAAAAATTCGTCGTCGTGAAAAATAATTGTATGTACTAACATTTGAATTTAAATAAATTTGTCGAGTTTCGATACCAGGCCACTTATGGATTATTATAAGGTACCTGAAGCAAAGTTTAGTAAGTAAATACGTACTAAAATGTTTATTGTGTTCATATCAATTATTGAATAACTTTTTAATTGCGGAAATCAACAATAGTTAGTACTATTAGGTACAATCATCAAATTTTGTGAATAGAATAAACAATAATGAAGAAGTTGATTTATTCAAATTATTTACCAGCAATCAATAAAAAAATATGAAAAGACTATAGTCCGCTAGATCTTAAGTATCTGGAATATTAGGTAAATAAAATAATTCCATATATACCTTTAATTTATACATATTATTACGTAATCCGTTGAAACTTTAAATCGAATTATAATAATTCCTATTAAGCCCTTCTTGCCCTTGAAATTCCTCTTAAAAATATACCTACCTTCTTCTATCATCTAATTATAATATTATATTTACTTATTCTAAAAATATAACAAAGAGAATAGTTGGTACTATAGATTACCATACATATTATGTGATGTTTTTCATTTGAAGGATTTTTTTTTGGTGAAATATATTTTTTTGAATTACCGCTTACCGTTTTTAAGGGCGGCGCATTTGTTTGTACAAGGATATCGGCAGTTTAAGGACGCGTTACAAACTCTATGAAGTTGTTACTAATATTATTTTATCCACAAACATCATTACAAAAATATACAACAATAAAATCTGGAAAGTATGGACGCATGAAATTATAGCACCTCTTTCAATTTTCTAATCAAAGGTCCTAATGTGGAAATTGTGGCCAAAAAAATAAAATAAAAGTTTGGGAATAAATTACACATCAAACAAGTGACTTCATCGAAAAATTCTTATTCCATTTTATAAAACCAAGCTTTTTGAATAATTTCCGCATAAAATATAAATTCTTTTGTAACGAGGTGATTTTTAAAAAATTAAATTCTTCGTGTTCCCGTATGAGCGCATTGGTAACCGAAGTGTTAAAAGTGTTAAGTTATGTACATTATTTATTATATAATAACTGCAGTTGATCCAATCATTACGCTATGAGACGAATAAATAGAGAAGAAAGTATGTATATATAGATAGATATGTATTGATTCGGCTCTATAACCACTAATCCGAATACCGACCTTTCCAAAATAAAATTTCTCTACCTCATTATACATAACTGACGCAAACGGGTACTTGTCTTGACCACGCGTTGATGTTGTTCTTATATAATAACACATAATCGACAAACTGTAGCAGTAAGCACCCGTACGTCCCGTACCGTATCTATTGTAGCTGGTTGTCATACATCAGATATTACATTCCTTAGAAACTACATATGTAGTGAAATTGTTTCAAATTATAGATATCTCACTAATACACAGTATATGTAGCATAATTATATTTAAAATGCTTTTAAATTAAATTTACCAACTCTTTTAAACTATGGACTTATGCTGGTGGGCGATATGCTGGGAGAAGAAATTGTTACAAGCACGAGAGAGACGTCTTTCGATTTCTTACAATCTAAGATCTAAAAATAAATAAAAATAGCACTGTTTACTTTCACTTAATTGATATATGCAAATTTTAATATAAATTGCTTAGTTGACTTTGTTACATAAATGATGATGCGCAGAAAGAATAAAATAAATAAATAAATAAACATAAAAAATAGAAGACTTTCGGTCAAACGTCCGTCTTTAGTAATAATTATTTTATGTTATGAATTATTTGACACAATTGGATGTCGGGAACTGGATTTTTTACTTAGGTACTAGAAGTGTAGATATCAAACATATTTTGAACCACTCCAGATTAATCATTCCAATTGATGACTATGGATGAGTGTGATCAATTGGAATGATTAATCTGGAGTGGTTCAAAATATGTTTAATAATTATTTACAATGTTTTGCAGGTATCACGGGGAAATCAACATACTCAGGTATTTGAGTATGTAGGCATCAAAGCTCAATGTGTCGAGGTTACCGGCAAGAGACCAAGAGGAAGGCCAAAGCGCAAATGGCGTGAAGTAGTGAGACAAGACATGAGGAGCTGTGATGTTTCCCATGAGGATGCGTTCGACAGAACCAAGTGGCGTAACCAAACAAGAAAGGCAGACCTCACCACCATGCGGGACTAATAATTGCCCAAGGAGAAGAAGAAGAAAGTATCACGAGGACAATACCTAAAACATTTATGCAAAAACTGTACCAATAAGTAAATTCACGTATATTCGATGATCTTTCATTCAACTGACAGGTATATTACTCACAATCCAAACTGAGCAGTTTTTCTTTTACGTTACGTTTCTATGTTAATAAAAGTTAAGCTTTTTCAACTAAACTTTCACTATTTTTAACCATCATTACTCAAGTACCTACTTAATATTTTCTTTAAACTAAGACAAAAACTAAAAATGACACAAAACAATGTATTACTGCTGTTAGGTCAAAGGTTGATGTAGGTATGTTTTGTGTAATGTTATTACTACTACAAGAGCTAAACGCATTTAACAAAGCAATCAGTTAATTGTTAACTCATGAACGAAAAAGTTAACATTGTTACTCGTAAAGATAATATTTTTTTATAAATCTTTTATTTTATTAAGTATTATTGAAAATTGTATTATGTTTTAAATTCTTGAGGTGGATACATACCTATTTAATCCAAAATATTTAATACTAGCAGTCCACACCGGCTTCGCGCGGGTAGATAGGTATTTAAAAAAAATAGTTTTAGTAAGGATCCCTATTTTTTTGAAAATATAATATAGCCTATGTCACCCGGGGATAGTGTAGCTTTCCAACAGTAAAAGAATTTTTCAAATCGGTTCAGTAGTTTCGGAGCCTATTCTAAGCAAACAATCAAATCTTTCCTCTTTATATATTAGTATATAGATTAGTATAGATAATACATATAAAATTTCGAAATATAAATTTTCATTTGATTAATTTATTTATTCATGTTTATATTATGACGTGGATGTAATGTCCAAGAATTGATTAATTATACAGTGTCCTTGAGGTGCTTTGGCAACTAAACAACACACGAATATTGTCCAATAATAATAATACAGATAAAAAAAGATTCCTTGCATGACAATATCGGAAGTATTTTTTTTTATATCTTAACCTATAATACCGTCAACTGTTTAAAAAATCGTTGGAAGATTCCCCGAAGTAAAAGTAATAGACGTGATTTTACGGAAGTTGAAGTTGAAATTTTGTGGTTAACTTAAATGTTGAATCACAATTAATGTCATTCGTAAATCTTTATGTCCACCTCTATCTGTTACGATAGTAAACTAATCTCTTTTAGGTACCTTACTACTTAAATACCAGCTCATTAACTAGGTATATATTATTACTTAACTACTATCTGTTTTCTGTCAAGGCAGACGGTTAGTAATATTATTGTTATCTTTTCAAACGATTTTATCTGAGCATTCTACTTGTACACTTATTGTCCATGACATCAAGGACAGATGATTATAAATAGTTAAAAAGACACCCATTTTTTTTTTCTTTTTAAATATTACTAATTGTTAGCTATCCACTAAAACTAACATATCATTATCTATCTATCTATCTATCTATCTATACCACCACAGTATCTCCAAGAAATGGGTATCCATAGAGTAACCGCACATAATACAAACGTTAGTCATTCTTTTCGTAACATTAGAAAATAAGACATTTATGGTGACATGTTATATTATGATGCGCGGTTTGATCCCAGGTGCCGGCAAACTCCCCTTTCACGACACAAGCTTTTAGCTTACTGTGAAAGATGTATAAGGCTGTATTTCAGTTTATAACAAAAACCCAAATACGTCTTTTGAAAAAAAAATATTATCATCGTACTGCTTCATTGAAGATCTAAAGTATATTTTACGGGCTCTCCATAACTTACGGAAAAGAGTGGGAGACCAATTCTTTGCTGAATACTCCACGGAACAGATGTTTTTATACAAAATATTTTGACAGACGGGTTATTCCGTGTCAAATCATCACACTGATTCAGACTTGATGTCTCAGATTTTCATGATTTTTTTTATGCAGCAATATATCATAGACTTATGAAAATATACCAAATTTCAGACATGTAGCACAATTATTTTTGAAGTTATTAATTTTTAAAATTTCAATTTTTATGAAAAAATCTCATGTCTTGGCACCTTTGGATGCCTATAGTAAAATTGTCACTTTCTTGTAGGTAGCTAAAATACACAATAAGCTACAAAAATTGACACTTTCTCGCACCGTCGTCTAAATTCGAACGAAAACGTAACGCTAAAATGTGTTTTGACTAGGCCTGCAGATAAACTACCTAGACAAATTGCATTTGGCGATCGACTTTTCAACAATGTACATATATAATGTTATGGTACATTGTCGAAAAGCTCGTTTGTAGTCGATCGCCAAATCCAATTTGTCTAGGGCTGCTGGTACCGAAAAACTGGACTAGAAAAGGCTGATGTGTTCATTTGTAAAAAAATGACATCACATTTATTATTAATTATTATTTACATAGAAAGATACTCAGATAGATTTATGTCATCTGCTTTCTAAAGGCGCACGATTTTTTGTCACTATTGTTTATTATAATCATTTACGCATACCTTTACTAATGATGTTTAAAGATTAGATGTAAAAAAAGCATGTTAATTTGTCAACACTGAATATGGACACATTTACTTGGCCATTGATAATTTTTATCCGCTATAATTTACGCATCTTACTGTTTATATTATGAATTTTAACTACATGTATGTACTTAATTGTGTAAAGATACTGTTTAAGTTATATTTTTTGTGCAAGTAGGTACTGTAGCCTTTATCAAATGCGTCGTGCAAAAACAAATAAGTGCTTTTTAATGAGACAAGTAACCTTAATTTTCATATTTCTGAACATCGTTTCCTCGGAAATATTCAGTAAATCATAATAATATATAGTTAAAAAAAGCATCGTTTCGCTCGTCTATGGCAACGGATTTTATCAATATTTAAGTCGATACTTATAACAAATTAATCAACATACGCTTTCATGACTTCGGCGAATCTAGGGCATTGGTCTGCTGTTGTATTTGCATAATCGAATGATGATTTGCAAAAAATTATGCATCTGATAAAATAATATAAGATTAACAAAATACTAAAGAAATCTTAAAATTCAGTAGGCCTAGTCAAAACACATTTAAGCGTTACGTTCAAACAAGACGAGGTTGCGAGAACGCGTCAATTTTCGGAGTTAAAATACACAAGTAGTTCCGAAAATTCCGGTTTGTCCGTCCGTCCAGTCCGGAAAATTCAGTCGTCCGCGTTTGAACGAAAACGTAACGCTTAAATGTGTTTTGACCAGGCCCACAGATATATGAATTAATTTAGATGTATGAAAAATTTAGATATACATATTTGGGTTAGTTGGAAGAGATCGCGCCTTTGCCTTAAACTCGCCCTCTGTATATTGATTGTATCTAACTTGAATGCTTACATTTTATGTAGGTAATTGTTTGTAATCAATGGCTGTTCAACAGTTAAGAATGAATAAATAAATATATGAAACACATCACTAACACAACACCATCGTTGTATCATGGTAACTAATAGACTAACTGCATGTAATAAACATGCAAATTATTCTTTCCATAGCCATAAAAAAGACATTCAGGATGGATAGCAGATGGATACCTCATCTCTAACGAATTTAAAATGTAAAATACCTGTCTTTTACAGTAGAACATTCCGCAAGTCACAAAAAGGGTGGAAGACCAATTATTTACCGAAAATATCGAGAGACAATCGGATACCTGACTAAATTCATTTCTTATAAATAATTTTTGAAAGCATTCAAACTATATCTCACTAAATACTATTTGTCTAACTATGTACTTCCTTTAAAGACATTTCAACAATATTTCTAATAATAATGCTAATAAAATAGACCTTCCTATTTCTTCCGGTGAAAATATTGGCAATGTTCTAATCAAGCTTTTAATAACCCATCTTCTTATTCCAAAGTAAATTTCAATAACAATGAAAATTAATTTCAAGGAAATATTAAATGCAATATTATAATAAATAATTGAGCATTAAAACAACATTTATTTTATATAGAAAGGGCGTTTGCTTCATAACAATATTATGTAGTAGGTATACTTTATTATGTAAATAGAGTATAATTTGAGTAAATTTTATTTAATTGAACATTTAGTAACATTTTTTCTAAAGGAGCTTACAGAATAATGTAATCGTGTCGTGTAGTTGCAACGTTCTAATTGAGCATTTACATAGTTAATCATATTTTAATAAGGTATGTACCTAAATGAAATATTTTAACTGAGCATTTAGACCACTTCGCCATGCCTTTGAATCATAAGAATGTGTGCAAAACAATGTTACGTTCTTGCATATTAGATTAAGACAATGTTTTATATGAATATTTAGTTAAGAATCTTCTTTCTAAATGGGTTTACTCAACATTGATACGAAATTGTATAAATGAAACATATTATTTGAGTATTTTTCATGCCTCACAGCTTTCTCTTTAGGACAACTAGATAACTATAAGGCACTAATACATAGAGTAAACGAATTTCACAAATTGAGCACTTATTTACAATTCGCTTTCACTTAATCAAGGGTGTTTGCAAGAGTGGGCTGATGTTAAAATGTGATTCCACATTTATTATAACTCTAAAGAAAGTTAGAAATATTATTTTTGACATTATTTGGTTTTAAACGTAAGTTTGTATCATATTATATTTCTGCTAATTTATTTGAGTAGATATATTTAAAAAAGGAAGACGAAAGATATCCTGGCTAAAAAAACATCAGAGAGTGGATGGGAATCCAGAGGACGGAAGAGCTGTTCCGGCTAACATGGCACTTTATTAAAAAGAAGGTATCTTTGTTGAGAATTTTCATTTTGCTGCTTCCTTCTAAGGATGTACGCAAAATTGAGAAGTATTTAATTATTGTCATTTAGACTACCTACTTATTATTTATGTATTAATTAAGCAAACATACGCCAACAGATCTAATATCTTACAGCGTATGAGAGAAGATAAAAAAACCCTAGCCATTCAAGAACTCTACGTACAATTCACCGAGACCACAGCCTCAAAACTGTCGATAGGTCCCCGTAGACACCACGAGGGAAGCCAGCAGACAGCAAAGATCAAAAAGGAGCAACCCAGGCACTCAAAGTAATAATCAATTAGAATATTAAATTCTCAACCCAAAACTATACAATCATATTATATACAAACTATGAATTAAATCTTTCACAACATTGCTCATATTGATAATAAATTTTAGGTAAATAAAATAATATGTATTCTAATTGAGAATTCATTTTCCCGTAGAAAAATAAATTCTTCTAGTAAATGTGATTTGTGCGGCTTTGTTCGAGGGTGCATGCTTTCCCCAGTGAATCCCCTTTAGCTTCTATTGTCATGTTTTTCATTTTCTGTTATAAGTTAATTGTTTTGTTTCAAGCATGTTTATTTAGTGTTACTGTACTGTAAAAGCAGTTTTGGCTTTATATTGTGTTAAAAAATAAATTAATTAATTATCAAAAGAGTTTGCTCAATATTAGGGAGGTATTTCAACATTGTTTAATGATGAGCATTTAGTCACTTCCCTGTTTCCTCATACACCATTTATACAAGAACAATGTCACATTGTTTAAATAAAGTAATGAAATTCGCCTATTATTATCAAATATATATAACTATGAAATTCTTTTATGATGATATATTAGTGTAAAATAAATGAGGTCGCATATAGTATGTTGTAGTCAAACTCGATCTAAAAATATATTATTTCCAAATTGTCTTTTCGTGCCTACGAAACAAATTACCTAACTAAATTACAAATCTATCTATACATTACTTTAATGACAATTCAATATAATAAAAATCTTTAAATAATTTAAAATATAATAAAATTTATACTTTTTTGTTTCACAAGCGTGTATTTATTTATACCTCTGTTTAATCCTTATGATGTAAATTTGTTGGTGAAAGCGCTACGCGTATTTGTGGTATACCTTTTATAACAAAAACAGTGTGAATTTTATAAGTATTTTAAAATTATTTAAACGATGTTTCACTATAACATTGAAACATTTAATAGTAATATATTTTGATTGACAATGTCCTTATAAGATGAAAGACATCTCTCTCGATGTTATAACATAGACATAGTAAATGAAAACATTTGTTTTTTTTTAAAAAAAAAAGATATATCTGGGTTTTGTTATAGGCCCAAATACAACCTTATACACCTTTCACAGTAAGCTAATAGCTTGTATCGTGAAAGGGGAGTTTTCCGGCACCTGGAATCGATCCACGGTCCCCTGTTCACGAGGCCAAAACTCTACCTCCAGGCTACCGACGAACTCGAACTTTTTAATTTCGTTATGGAATTATAGGTACTACCTAAACACCGACACAATGAAATAATATATTTTTCTTTGCGCTATTTTTCTTTGCCTAGCTCTTAAATGGGTCAAGGTGGGTGCACCCCGTGGAGTATTTGGTATAAAAATAGGTATCACACTCTTTTCTGTGTTTTTTCAAGTGTTCTTAAAAATAATCACCTAAATAACAATACATATGTTATAAGTAAATGTAAGACGAGTGTTGAAAACAGATTAAGGCTGTTTAAACACGATGTGTATCACTTTTTTGTGAATTTTCGAGGATTCTGTAAAAGGTAAGGACGAGTATTATTGTAAAACATCACGTGTAAGGCATTTAACATCTTCAAATTAGCAGCGCGATGAGGCACACTGCCACCCATTCTGAATTTTTTAAACTTTTTATGCCACAAAGAAAACCATTCACAGGTTTATTATGATGTGCTGTTCACCCACTGACTATTTGTGGGATATGCCGTGACAGTGTTCTCGAACGACATTGTCCAATATCGGTAGAACTATCCGCTAAAATCGGTATAAATGCTGTATTTATATGGGGTATTTGTACCGACGAAGTTCAATATCGGATACTTGTCTTTTCTTTTCACGAAAATTTCTACCCCCCCGTCGCCGAATTTTCAAAACGCTATAGGAATTTGGAATATTTCAAAAACTCCTCGAGCGGTTTTCTTAAACGATATTTTCTCGCAGTACCTTTTTCTACAATGTACTGGGTATTTGTACCGACGATGGTCAATATCGGATACTTTCTTTTCACGAAAATTTCTACCCCCCCGTCGCCAAATTTTCAAAATGGTATAGGAATTTGGATTATTTCAAAAACTCCTCGGTTTTCTTAAAGAATATTTGCTCGAATCCACAAGTATCCGGTACTTATCTATCGATTGGTAATAATTGATAAAAATCGGTAGATTTCTGGGGCATTTCGGTAGGACGCGGCCCATTTCGGTATAAATACCGAAAAATCGGTAGGTTCGAGAACAATCTGCCGTGATGATGTATAGTTGTTTCGATGTCTCAATTTTTATTAGCACAAAGATGATATATGCATGTCAATTATATATGCATATCTATCATCTTCCAGATCTAGTACAAGCATTAATATCATCTTCCAGATCTAGTACAAGCATTGATATCATCTTCCAGATCTAGTACAAGCATTAATATCATCTTCCAGATCTAGTACAAGCATTAATATCATCTTCCAGATCTAGTACAAGCATTAATATAAGCATCATTCACATCATGGTTTAGAAACTAGCGTGATTAAAATTTATGACATTATTTATTTATTGTGACATATTTAGGGTGACAGTATAGGTACTTCATCAATGCTGATTTGAAGATGTAAAATGTCTTATTCATAATAATGTTTTACTCTAATGCCTGCCTTTTATAGGACACACGAAATAAACCTACAGAATTGAGTGGAAGGCATATTAAATATACCTATGTCCGCGGTCGGGGAACCGGGGTAAATTACACCAAATGGGGTAAAAAATAATTTTGGGGTTAATAATGAAATAAATTGTTATATGTAATTTGTTATTTTTTAATCATGTTAATATTTTTACAAATTATTATTTTAATTACAAATTTTGATTGTCAAATTTTCAAAGTTAGAGGGTATCTAATATCGATTTACACAAAAATATTTTGGGGTAATGTAAATGAAATTTTTGAAAAATTTACACAAAATATGATTCTTAATCTAGAATATCCATAGCGCACCTTATTGGGATTATTGTTTAAAAAATTTAAAATTTAATAAAAGTTATCAAACCAGATTCCAAAAATAAAAATAACCAAACCACATAAAATAAAATCACAAAGAAAATAAATTTAAAAAAAAACACTCAAATAAACTATAAACGAATATTACACAAAAATTAATAATAATAAAAAAATTAACAAAAACTCACAATTTGAAAATCGAACACAAATTTTAAAAAATCACGGAACGTTTATTTAAATATTCCCGCCGAAGTGTGCCACTATAGGTAATACTACTACGCACTGTTCGTCCCAATCCGCGCCGATTCCAAATACAAACTGCTGTCAGCCGTCAGCCAGTGAAATAACAGTGGTGATTTGGATTCAAAAATCGAACGAAAAAGGAATTTCTTTCTAGCCCTCCCCTCCCCCCTCGTCATGTTGTAGTATGTATTGTATGAGCGTTGTTGTTCCCTCTCACCTTCACCCTCACACCCCCTCTCCTCTGTAATAATATTACCTATGGTATTGCTGTAACAGTGTTCGGTAATACCACACTATTACTTTCCATCACCGAAATATGAATGTTATGCAATGGCCTTTAAACTAAGTACAACGAAAACAGTACAAAGATTTATGTATATTTTATGTTTGTAAATTTATATATTTTATTAATTAATTTATAACTTTTTTCATTTTTAGTCTCTGTATTTTTTTTTGTTATTATTACTGATTAGTTAGGTGGGTATATTATATAATAATAAACTTTATTGTACAAAATGAGTTCGTCGGTAGCCTGGAGGTAGAGTCTCGGCCTCGTGAACAAGGTGTCCGTGGTTCGATACCAGGTGCCGGCAAACTCCCCTTTCACGACACAAGCTTTTAGTAGCTTACTGTGAAAGGTGTATGAGGTTGTATTTGGGTTTATAACAAAAACCCAGATATATCTTTTAAAAAAAAAAAAAAAAAATTTGGATATAAATGATAAGGTATCTCTATCAGCGAATAATTTTGCACAATGGGCGAGTTTATCGCAGGGACGCGATATCTTCCAACTAACCCAATAAAATAATATAAGTAACAAATTAAAACGATGATAAAAATAATATTATACTTTTCATTCTTTTTTTGTGTAGGTGTTAAAGGTTGGCTGGAAGACGTAACTCATTGAAGAAGACCCACCGACCACCCGGATAGCTCAGAAGTCTGGGGACTTCCATTTAAAAACATTGCTCAGCAACAAATCCGCCTTTTGGTCTAAAATTTGTTAATTTTCATGTTTTGTAATGTTGTTTGTAGCTGTATAATTATTTTAAATTTTAACTACTAAATATTTATTTATTTAGATTCTCATACAATTTAATAATTTTTTAATCTCTCTTCCTTATCTTACTTCCATATTATTATGAATTTTAGCATAAATACCTACCAGATATTTTCACCTTTACTTTTTGATAGAGCCTAACACCTTTAAGTAATATATTCCGACAACACTTACAGCGAACAACTGATAGATTTTCTTTTATTTAACCTTTAGAGCAAATATTTGCGCTTTATACTTTGCTAAAGAGATGATTAAGTAAGAACCAACATAAATAGATTAACACTTTACTTAAATAATTATTTGTGAATGCTGTCATGCTTAGACTTCGAAAATGAGTGATTTGTTGATCTTGCGACTTTGAAAATGAGTGATTTCTTGATCTTGCGACTTTGAAAATGAGTGATTTTTTGATCTTGCGACTTTGAAAATGAGTGATTTTATGATCTTGCGACATTGAAAATGAGTGATTTTTTGATCTTGCGACTTTGAAAGTGAGTGTTTTTTTTAATTCCCGGAATTTTTCGGGAAATGTGTCTCGAGACTTTTCGCGATCCGAGAAAAATAATATTTTCGCAATAAGATTTTTGTTATTTCTTTCTTGATAATAATTACTATACACTTAATTAGATATCAACTAACGTACATTCCCTGAATTTTTTTTAAAGAACTACTTATTTACAAAAATATTAAACATTTAATTCTTGTAATTTCTCATGCAACAAACTATAGTTGCTACCATTATCCAAGAGCATAATGATCTAAAAAGAAATCCAATTTACACGTTAAGTAAAACTATAAACAAGAATAAAAAGGTTCATTTGAAAGTTAAGATAATATAATATTTAAAGCACCTTAAAAGTGTTGGTTCACTTTTACACTGCGCCTCTTGATCGTAACACAATGAATATAAAAGTGAGAATGATGTAAAAATAATTGATGTCAAGTGCAGTGGCGTTTCTTTTAGTGGGTGATAAATGCAGTTGCCGAAGGTTTATACTCTCACGCAGTATCCCAAGTGGGTTGGGCAAAAATGGATTTTTTTCTATTGATTATCCAAGCAAAACACACAGTCATTCAGTACATATTACAAATAAATATATTAAATATATAATTGACCAGTGAAGTTTGCGGATATTATTAATAAATCAGCATGTTCACATGACTACAAAAAGAAAGAAAAATACAACAACATGAAATGAGTCAATCATATTCAGTTAACATTACATTATTTATTTATTTATCGTGTCGAAACCCAGAAAAAAAAACAATCAAACTGATCTCCAGTACTGTGCAAAACGCACAGAAGGTGACAGGGCACAATGGACACTCCAACATTATAGGTACTCGTATAAAAAGAACATGAACATATAGTGGGCCATTGGCAAAAATAAAAAAATATAATAATATATTATAATAGCGCTCTAAAAAGCAGGAATGGAGGGACGGAATGCCATATCGTTCTATATTTCTTCATTTCTTTCGCTTCCTTTATATTCATACTGTAAATATTATTCTCGTAGATGCGCCCCGATTTCTATTACTCAACACGTGGCCGACCTTGCTGAAGTTACCTTTAGTTATTGTATTCTTATCCTCACTCCTCGTCGAATTCCTCATAGCTGGACGTTATGATCTCTTGACAAATACATAATATATCAACCAAAACTAAATAATAAATTTTAGTTTGCCAATCTCTCTCCGATGGCGCTACAGCCCATATCGAGCCTTGGCCTCCCGCAACATATGCTTTAGTCCCCTCTGTCCTCAGCGGCCGACTTCCAATTTCCCACCTGGAGAAGCTGCGCCGCATCCTTTTTCACTTCGTCTTCCCATCTCAGTCTGGGTCTTAAGTTAAAAACTTAAGCTAAAATTAAAATTTATTATTGGAATTTGACAATAATAAATTTTAATTTGAGTATCGAGGGTGAGATCATTCAACTTAAAAGGTCATTATCCAATCAAATTAACCTAAATATACAGAGATGTGCAAAATACTTCCAAAAAAGTATTTAAATACAAAATACAAATACTTTTGAATTTTTGTATTTCAAATACAAAATACTAAATACTTTTTCAAAATGGTATTTAAATACAAAATACAAAATACGTATTTTCAAAATACTTTTTTAAAATACCTTTTTAAAATACTTTTTACAAATAGTCGAACAAGGTGTAAGACAAAAGTATTTAATATTTAAACCATTGATGAATGAAAAAGAAATTAAAAACTGGACAAAAGTATACATAAGTGGAGAAAGGGTTGACATGATTAGAAACAGTTGCCTTGTCGCTACCATCTATATGCGGACGATTTGCAAATCTATACACATGCTAAACTTCACAATATCTCCTCTGCCATTTATTCTACCAATGAGTGTTTGCAACAGATCTCAAACTGGGCTAGTCCTCATGGATTACTCCTCAATGCCTCAAAAACCCAGACAATATTCATTGGTAGCCTTCACTCTATATCCAGGTTGAAAAATATGAATTTACATCCCACTACTATAAATTCAGCAGCAATACCCTCTTCGGCGACAGTAAAGAATTTGGGCATAATCATGGACCAGAGACTCTCTTGGCAGCAACAATTTAACACTCTAAAGAAAAAGTTTTTTTACAAGTTCCACACTCTAAAGATGCTGCAAAAATTCTTGCCCACTAAAGTAAAAATTTTATTGGTCCAATCCTTGCTGTTGCCCATTATCGACTATGCTGATATCGTGTATGTGGACATGAATCAGGATCTAATTGACAAACTTGATCGACTTCAGAATGTTGGCATAAGGTTTATTTTTTTTTTTTACTGACAATAAGACGATTCTTACAAGGATCATTACAGCTGAAGGCCAATGCGATCCCAGAAGAATTTAATCTAAAAAAACTGACCACATTTCTGAATATCGTAATACCCTGAAATGGCTTACTGTACGACAAAGACGTGAGCTCCATCTACTCACATTTGTCCACAATGCTCTGTACGCAGGATCAACCCCGTACTATATTAAGGAGGCTTTTGAATACTTGGCGAGTCACGGTTTACCTCTGAGGTCGAATAACCAGCGCATCCTGTCAATCCCGGCTCATGGTACAACTTTCATCTCAAAATCTTTTGCAGTTCAGGGTGCTCGTTGCTGGAATAATCTCCCTTCAAAGTTTAAGCTGACTCAAAGTCTGACGTCTTTCAAGCGAGCCGTTAAGGAGAAAATGATTTCCACAAATACAAACACAGCCTCTGAAACCTGAAACCCATCACTCCTAACCCCCCCTCCTTTTTCCCCCCTTTTCCTTTCCCTTTATGTATGTATGTATGTTTGTATCTTTTTTTTTGCAGTCTCTCCCTTTTTATATATATGTGTGTATGTATGTTTTGTATATATGCTCACTTTGTGAATGTATTTTTTTTTTCTCTTTTATTTCCAAAATCCTTTAGATCATTGATTTTATTTTTATCATATGTTTTTTTTTTCTTTTTAAGTTAATATTTTTGGGTTAGTTGGAAGAGATCGCGCCTTTGCGATAAACTCGCCCTCTGTATATTGGTTGTATTTAATTTGAATGTATACCTTTTCTGTAATTGTTTTTTATCAATGTACAGTAAAGAATGAATAAATAAATAAATAAATTAGATATAGCATTGCTTGCAGACAATTGATGAATACCATTGATGAATGAAAAACTGGACAAGAGTATACATAAATGGAGAAAGGTTTGACATGATTCGATATATCATTGCTTGCAGACAATGAGGATGAGCCTTAGAAAGAACTGTCAAAATAGAAAAAAAAAAAAATTAAGTCATGACAAAATGTACCGTTGTTAGAAGAAATAAGCCGAAAATTGTCATAAATGGATTGAGTATCATCAAGCAGGTAAGAGAATTCCTGACTTGGGCTGCAAAATAAATCAGAATGGATAATCCAAATCTGAAATCGTATGGACTACTGTAACATCATATTATATACAGGACTGCTCCAAACTCTTCCTTATCGTCTTCAGATGGTTTTTAATGTTGCCTCCGGATCATTTACAGAGAGAATAAGAGCTGCCACACAACTTCACTACTAAGAAGTCTACACTAACTGTGAGTCCTAGAGATAGTGGTGTTTAAACTGTGTCTCACTGTCCACAAGGCAGCACACCACCCACTGAGCTGTTCCGCTGACGAAAATGTGTGGCGAAGGCTGTGATCAGCTTCTTAAACTCGTTGAACTCAAAAGGGCAAATACCTCTAAATTTGCAGAAAGAAGAAACAGAGTCGCAGCGCCAACTGTCTGGAACAGATTGCCTCCAGACAAAATTTAAAATGCTACCATTCAGGAGAAATCACAGCGCCCTTGAGATGGCCATGAAACATTAAACGGCGTCATATATAATTTGTTCAATCATCATTATTATGTGTGTATATCTCAAACATGGAGTACTCTAATGGAAACGTTGTATTTGTAATTCAACAAATAGGCAAAAAAAGCTTGCGTACGCGCATATCAATTAATGGCAGAATTTTGTTTCAAACAATAAAAAGGTATTTTGTAAAAGTATTTTGTGTAAAATACAAAATACTCAAAAAAAGTATTTCAAATAAAATACAAAATACTTTTTACAAAAAGGTATTTGAAGTACGTATTTTGTATTTTGTATTTGTATTTTAAATACTTTTATTTCAAATACGTCACATCTCTGTAAATATAAAAGATACCGCAATGGTAAAAATAAATAGAAATATTACATTTTTAATCTTAAACCGTCCCTGCATACAGAATAAATAACAACAGAAAGTTCACATATATACACACACACACACACGTACACTTATATTATTTAAATATATACCCATACATACCTATATCAGTAAGTTAGTTTGAGTAGGTATAACAAAATATATTTATAATTATGTATATAGTATGCACATATACATAAACATCAGTGATGGAACCAGAATTTTTAATGTTGTATTATATTATTCGTATTAAAACTACTACTACTAGGTATACCATATGAGGCTGTGAGTCTTTGCACTTAACCAAGGCTCAAGAGCGGAAGATACTAAGCTTTGAAAACAAGTGTCTTAGAAGGATTTTGGATGGTATGAACATGTTACAAATGATGTTGTGCGTCGGCGCACCCAGCAGAGACCTGTAATCTCCGTAATACAGAAGAGACGGTGGTCCTGGCTAGGACATGTTTTGAGAATGCCCAATGATAGTTGGCCAAAAAGAGCACTGTTCTTCCGTCTGCAAGGGTTCCGTCGGCCCGGGCGTCCCTCTTTCACAATACACCGTTCCTATGACAATGATATCAGAGCGCAGGGAATGTCGTGGAAAGAGGTGACGCAATTGGCGCAGAGACGCGTGAATGGAGGAGGAGGAGAATGGAGAGATGAATGGAGGAGGCTGGTTTCTGCCCTGTATTCCCGAGAGGAGCGTTGAGGGCGAAATGATGAGATGATGACTATACTATCACAGCATATCCCACTAGTGGGGTTGCCATCAGTCCAGCTGCATATAATAAACATGCAAGCTGTCCTATTCGTGCCAATATAAAATCAAGACATTCAGGATGGGTGGCAAACCTCATCACTGCCGAATTTAAGATTTAAAATGTCTTTATTTTTCGAACACCTCCATACCTTTCACAGTACACTCGAAAACTTACGGAGAAGAGTGGAAGACCAGTTCTTTACCGGATGCTCTACGGGATAATAATGATTCGTAATATAAAAAACTTGATATTTTACACAACTAGGTAAAGGGGTTTGGAGAAAACATCTCACATCTCACCTTTTCAGCCGTCATCAAATTTTCAATTTAGTGTAAGAATTTGAGTTTATTTTTATTTTTACAAATATAAATTAAGTTTTTACAAATATAAATAAAAATTAATACATAAAAATATTCCCAATTATAGAGAAGCTCAAGCATTTACAAAAACATCTTTTCTGCATTACTAGTATAGGTATTATAAAAGTGGAAAAAAAATAAACAATATTTCACGATCTCATCTTTTTCGTAAAACTATTTCAAAGAATACCCAGCTTTTCATTTACAAGCGTACGATGTTTTTTTTTCATACATGGAAAATACGCCACTGTTCATCTATACTAATAGATATCTATATAATATATTATGTTCACATTATTATGTATTACGTTTTTAATAATTACATATACTATACGCATGTCCACGTTTCGCTTCTATTACCTTTCTTGAAAATTTAGCTTGGAAATATCGTATATTAGCATTATCCAGTTCTCAGCAAGGAATATGTCTATTATACCCACTATTCCCTCATGCCGTATCCCAAGTGGGGTAGGCAGAGAGAACGCAACGCCATATACCTAGGTAGATCTATCCTTATATACTCGCTTCTTCTACATTCGTACAATTTGCACGTCGATTTCTCTTACTCAATACATGGCCATCCTTGAGAATTTGATCCACATGGTCAAGCCATGTAGTTCTCGGACGCCCGCGCTTCCTCACACCCCTCCTTTCAGACAAGTAGGTATATCCTCTTTGTCATTCTTTCCTCTTCCATTCGTTCCACATGACCAAACCATCTCAATTTATTTACACGCATTCTATCCACAACACTCCTCTTGATTCCGCTCATTCTACCACACAACACATTTTATTTATGTATTAACCATAAAAAGATTCACAGAACAAAACAACTCCATGAGTGTGATGTTTGCAAAAAAATATTTAATAGATCTTGTGATTTGAATGTTCATAAAAGGATTCATAGTGGTGAAAAACCGTTTGAGTGCAATGTTTGTCAGAAAAAAAATTCTCGGGCTGATCATCTTGTTAAACATAAGGGAGGTCACACTCGTGAAAAACCTTGTGAATGTAATATTTGTACAAAAAAAATTACTCGGTCTGATATTTTAACTTAATGCACAAAAGAAAAATTCATAGTAGTTAACAACTCCATAGAAAAACTTAAGTGTATAATTTATAACAAAATGTTTACTGGGTCTAATGTGTTGACTTTTCACAAAACAATTCACAATAACTAGAAACCTTGTGTCTTCACAAGAAATGTATTCAATTGTAGCACCATCATTTTAAAATTGATAGTAGTGAGTATCCTTCTGAAACAACCTTCCCAGTGAGCTGAGTGAAGTAGGCCAGTGGCTGCATTCAAACCTGAGATCTTTCAGTCATAATTCTGACCTCTACTATTTTATTTTGCTACTATTAGAGATTTTCAGTTGAATAAGATTTGGTATATAGAAAAATCTATAACATTCTTTTTTAGAAAAGAGCATTAATTTACACATTTTTATCAAACTGTCGATTTAAATCATATTTCATTTGCTTATAAGTATTTGGGTGAAGGTAAAATAATAAACAAACAATTATTTGTAATAACAAATACAATTTTATTGAACATAAAATAAAATATATACTCAATATAATATTATTTAGCAACATTACAACAATTAGAATGTAATCTAATAAACATATAAATCCATATATTATATAGGGGAGGGCGGGGCACACGGGTCCGGGGGGGGGGGGTACAGAGGTCCTGCCTTGTAGAATCAGTATCGCTAGTGCCATCTATCTGACAATGCATTAATTACGTTGTCTAAACATCATCTTAGTTGTGTCCAAGATTGAGTGCGTTGCGGGTGACAATACGGAAGGAAAAAACAACAACGAAGAAATATTAAGGTAATTCTCTAAAAAAATGGCTTATTATTGCTTATATTTACCATCTATCAATTATTTAAATTCAGTCGTATTGTTTAAACCTGATTTTAAGGTTAAATTGGATATGATTTCAAAAGGTTTCGTTTTCATTTTGTACCAACTTTTGCGTTTAATTGTGTTTGTTCTAACATTGTCTCTGCGGGGCATAGAGGTCCATATGACAACGGGGCACACAGGACCGCGGTCCTGTGTGCCCCGTCCACTTCACTTTGTTGATTCTATTTTTGTAAATATTTTTTTACAATTCATAGATTTTGGTATAATTCATTAATCTGATTTACGTGAATTAGTGAAGCAAGTTCAAGTTTTTTTTATCATTTTTCTAGATGGTACGTTACTACAAGAAAAAAAAACCAGACCCAGGTTGGAGTGCTATTGAAATGAGCATGGCAGTTTCTGCTGTACAAAAAAAAGAACTATCAGCTAGGCAGGCATCTCAAAAGTATGGAGTTCCAAAAACTTGCCTTTTGCGCAGGTTAAAAAAAGGATCAGTTAGCGGCCCACGAAATGACAACTATAAACCGGTTTTCTCGAAAGAGCAAGAAAAAGAATTGGTTTCTCATGTTCTCGATTTAGAATCCAAATTCTACGGATTGACACCTCAAGATGTCAGAAGAGTAGCATTTGATCTAGCAGAAAAGTTGAAACTATCAAATAATTTCAACAAAGTAAAAGGTGTCGCTGGGAAAGACTGGCTCAATGGCTTTCGAATGAGAAATCCAGAAGTCACCATAAGAGCTCCTGAAGCTACGAGTGTATCAAGAGCTGCGGCATTCAACAAAGTGCAAATTAAGAAGTTCTATGACATTCTGAGTTCTGTGATGGAAAAACATAATTTTGGACCAGATCAAGTGTTCAACGCCGATGAAACAGGTGTGAATACTGTACGAAACCAAAAAAGATTATCGCCAGGACCGGCCGCAAACAAGTTGGTCGCATTGTAAGTGCCGAACGTGGATTTAACATAACGGTCACTTGCGCTATGTCAGCGACTGGTCAGTATATTCCTCCATTCTTTCTCTTCCCTCGACAGCGCATATCAGCATTATTTATGAAAGGAAGTCCTGCAGGATCAAAAGGATTTGCGAACAGCAGTGGTTGGATGGATTCCGAACATTTTGTCAAGTACTTAGAGCATTTCGCCGAGTTTGCTAAGCCAACCGAAAGCAAAAAAATTTTGCTGATAATTGACAACCACGCGAGCCATAGAACTCTCGAGGCCATAACGTTTGCTCGAGAAAATAATATAATAATGATTTCTTTACCTCCACACACAAGCCATAGACTTCAGCCCTTGGATTGCACCTTCTATGGGCCATTGAAAGCACAACATTCTCACGAGTGTGATTTATGGATGACAAATCACCCAGCACAAAGAATAACAATTTACGACATAGTCGAAATTTTTGGAAAAGCATTTGTTCGAGCAGCCACGATGGAAAAAACAATTAAAGGTTTTAATGTGACGGGGATAATCCCGTTTGATCCGAATCATTTCACGGACGAAGACTTCCTTCCATCATTAGTAACGGAAGTGCCACTAACAACAGGCGACGAACCTCTGACCCCAATGAATGTGGAAGAAATCACAACAGACCTTCAATCAAAAAACGCTATTCAGGTTACAGATGCTCAACTAGCTGCAAACATCCTGGAACAAGGAGAATGCCACCCTTCATCAGTCAGTTTGTATACCGCCTTACATCAGCCACCAGTTAACATCATAGAAAAAACTAGCGACCCTGCCTTAATCAATTTAAATTCCGTGCATCTGCCATCGACAAGTTTCCAAGATGCAACTGTTTTTAAAAAATGTTTGTTTCAAGTTTCTCCTAAACCCATATCTAATAGATCATCTAAGAAATCTAATAATCGAAAACAAAAAAACGCAGCATGCTGAAGAACTAACTGGATCACCTTTTAAAAGCCAAAAGGAAACTGAAGAGCAAGAAAAGAAAAGAAAAGCTGTAATAGCTGATTTTAAAATGAAGAAGAAAAAAGTCGAGAAAGGCACAAAGAAAGTTATCAATAATAAAAAAGCTGAGTCTTCTGACAATGACTCTGAAGAAGATACGAATCCTATGTGTATTTACTGCTGTGGAAGATTTCTTCAATCCAAGCCTAACGAAGGGTGGATCCAATGCCAAAAATGCAAAGGGTGAGCACATGACTTATGCGCTGGTGCTGATGAGGAAGACAATCATATAACGTGTCCAAAATGTTAATACTTTCTTTTTCTTTTATTGTTTTTCTATATTTTCCTGTTTCATATCATTTCTACGTTATATGGAATATAACGTGTGCAAAATGTTTATTTAATAAACCTTTCAAAACAAATTAAACATGTTTGATTTTCCATTACACACATTTATCTTACATATGGGACCCATAGGACCACACGTGAACCTTTGTGCCCCACCGGATGGGGCACAAAGGTCCATATACCATTTTTGACATTCTTGGTTTTATACAAAAAACCTATGAAACGTTATTTAATTCAATATAATTAGTAGTAACAGCATAGCATATAAATGCTTTTTAGCAAAATGCAACTGACATAGCATCAATATATCTTAGTATATTTACCAACAACAGTTAAGCGGACCCGTGTGCCCCACTGTCCCCTATGTTTGTTTTTATATCCAATGGGTTGTACCGATAAAATCTGATAAAGTTGAGGTATTATGAAAACTATAATAAAGTTAAGATGGTTAATACCGGAGCAAAACTACACAATGTCACTAGATACCATTATAAGAAGAAAGACACATTTGAAATGTGATACTAAAGGAGATTGCTCCTAGTGCAATATACTAAACACAAAACCTATAAGTCCATTCTCAGAGACCTTACCTGTCTGTAGACGTAAACTGGAGGTAACCAGTATTGTATCGAAACCAGTTTACGTGGAGCGTGCTTTTGCAATATCTACACCTGTAGTCTGGAACAGGCTTCCACAAATGATCAGAGACACGCAGGACATAGCTCGGTTCAAGAACCAACTGAAGACTTATCTATTCAAGAAATCACACGGAATAATCCAAGCACAACCTTAGTTAGCAAAGAGCGCCCTTGAGGTGGATTTTTTTCACAAAACCGCACTTTATAAACCATCCAAATAATAATAGACAGCGTGTCCTCTGTTATTTTTTACACATTGTACAAAGGGAGCTGGACAACATGGAGGGATTGATTTTTTGATATTAACTGAGGCTGTGGAAAGAAGGTGAGGAACGGGTCAAGATAGAGGGCCCAAATAAAAGTGGCCATTCAGAGTATACTACACAGGACAGAGAGTTGTATTACAGCGACAGATGGTAAATTGAACGTTCGTTGAAATCAAAAGTGTAAAAAAGAAGAAATTTTATTAGATTTTAGGGCTCCGCAAATAGTTTTAATAATTTAAAGGTGTATAAGGTTGTATTTGGGTTTATAACAAAACCCAGATATATCTTTTTAAAAAAAAAAAAAAAAAAAAAAAAAAAAAAAAAAAAAAAAAAAAAAAAAAAAAAAAAAAAAAAAAAAAAAAAAAAAAAAAAAAAAAATTTAAATATAATAATGATTACAACCTTGACCTGACAAGGAATTAAACACAATACCCATAGAATTATGTCCCATCTATGCATCGCTGAACCATAAAGGTCAAGTTAATTATTACCGATAAATCAAAATATAATTATGCATATTTGAGAATAAATACTGTAATTTAAAATAATTAGCATTGGAGTTGTATTTACTATTTTTTATACCTAGGTCTACATAATATTACTAAACATATTTTATAGACAGAAACAAATGAGATATAGAGAAAAACAAGAAAGTTCCGTCTCAAATAAGGATCTATGTAATACATCATATAGACTCTTTTGAGTCTGAAATTCACACTTACTATCAAAAAAATAAGCAAGTAGCCATCAATAGTTTATACAACTGGGATTAGGTATTCTATCATATCACATGTTTTTTTTTTTTATATTTAATAAATATATCCAGGTTAGTTGGAAGATATCGCAATTTAGCGATAAACTCGCTCTCTGTGCATTGAATTGTACAACTGATAATTTTATGGTACTTTGTAATGATTGATGTGGTAACCAATGTCCAGCAAAGCATAAATAAATATATATAAACAGATCTTTGTATTTGTAGCGTAAATTACAAAAAATCAATCAAAAGTTAACAAAGGAACGACGAGAAAGGGGCAATGCTGCAACCCAGCATAGCCATATATAAATCAAACAACCTATGTTCATCATCTCCTTCCAGGGCCCCCACCTACTTCGATATTCCTAAGTATCCACTGAGAACCAAGAACCTAAAGGCCCCTGTAAACACCACAAAGAGAGAATAATTGCTCAAGTACGCTTTCAGAGATAATGTTCTTAAAGCATAATGTGTTTTAATAAACGTATATGTTTGCATATAGACAGATATATTTAATAATACCTAATCATCACACTTACAAACAAATATAAAGTTCATAAATATATATATACAACAGAACATTTTATTGTCATAGAAAAATTTCATTCAATATATGATTGTCGCAAATAAAATATGAACTAAGCAGTTAATCATTTGAAACGAGAAATCTATTTCAAAGTGTGTAACAAAAAAAATTGTACCATCACGGCATATCCCACGAGCGAGGTAGCCAGCCACCCAATTGCATGTCCTTTGCGCACCAATAAAAGTATAATACTACCATAATAGGTCGCATACCTCATTGGCGGCGTACAGACAGCTGGATGCAGACGTCAATCGTCAAGCAAAAATCTTAAATCTTTCGGTGACAACTCGGAGCATTCTCTGAAGAAATATTCGAATGAATGCCTTCGCTATGTCTCATGGACGGGTAACGTTTTGTTATAAACCCAAATGCAACCTTATACACCTTTCACAGTAAGCTAAAAGCTTGTGTCGTGAAAGGGGAGTTTGCCGGCACCTGGGATTTATTTGATATGCGACAATCATATTTAAAAAAAAAGAGAGATTATTTACAATTTATTATACTTATTGTTTTTTTTATACAATATCTGCATTCAAATTGATGCAAATGTCAAATATTTTATACAAAATACATATTTATTTATTGAGAATTATATATACCATCATAAGCAGTATCAATCTATATCATCACAGCATCTTCCACAAGTTGGGTAGCCAAAAAAAAATATTGTTACGTGTCAAACACCCAGTGCTTTCAAGATTTTTTAAAAATCGAGTTTCTACTACTATTATACATCACGGCATGTCCTACAAGCACGGTAGAGAGCAAATTATCTTTATTCAATTCAATCAATATCATACAAACGTTGAAACAATATATCACCAATTATCTTCAATTAAGTTGCAGCAGCCTCACTAGGTTGCCCTGTATCGAGGTGTGCTGCGTAAAAAATATATATAAAAAAAAAAAAATACATTCACCAAGGATTAAAACATCTTACAAAAAAATAAAAATGTATAAAAATAAATACATCAGCAAATTAATAAATCGATAACAATAATGAATAAATGGATGAATGAATAAAAGAACAAATGTACAAATGAGTAAATGAATAAATGAATAAACGAATAAATGAATAAATGAAATAAACGTGCAATAGGTATGTCTTCTCTGTGCCAATAAAAAACCTTATGTTTGTGAATACCTGGCTTTAACATGACACGGGAAAATTTATAGAAATGAATGGGCGACCTATACTTTACAGAAGAACTTCACAAAGTAATTATCACAAATTGTAGAAAGTGATATTCTTTCGATTTTTTTTTATATTTATTTTAAAAAGCATATTTGTATTGTATATTGCCCAAAATTTTGACACATTGCATCTCGGAATATTAGAATTTCGAATAACTGCCTTATGGACTTCCAGTGGAGGTAACATTTTTCATTGCTGAATCTATAATCGGATAAATAGGAGTTCACAACTCCTGAGATATCCGGGCGGAGGTCTCTCTTTAATGCTTAATCTACATTATACTATTCTATAATATTGGGGGTTATTCTGAAAATACGATAGTATCGAATTGCATCTGATTCGATACTATCGGTTGCCATGCGACACCCATACGAGTATATTTCAATACATTCTCATTCGACTGTCGTTTAAAAAGTTGGATGGAACGCAATACTTTCGTTTGCAAGCAACCGGTCGAATGTTCAGAATAACCCCCATTATATTTTTTATCATATCTTTTTTTATGATTGTCATAATCAACTGTACATTCATCTAACTTCTCCTTAAAGGGTAGGCAGCAGGCCGTTTTTGTCAAAAATTAATTCAAATTATCTAATCTATCTATACTATCACGACATCTCCCACAGGCGGGATAGTCAGTGTACTAAGTACTACTATATGTGATTAACTTAAGGGTTGTCCTCTTAATGCCATAAAAATGAAAAATTCTGAATAGGTGTCAATATACCTCGTCGACATTAAGTCGAATAATAAGTTAAACATCTTATTAATATTAATATGTGACCAGAGTAGCTGACGTGCCTATAAGCATTAAAAGTACCACAGCAGTCAACTGAAGAAGAAAAATTAACACATATGTTACTTAACACTACAGAGGCCTGAGTCAATAACACACTTTCACGTCACGTTCCCGCTCCGTTAACGTTCGAGTATAGACGAAGTTGCAAGCAAGTGTCAATTTCGTTGCTAAGATGCACAATAGTTACGAAAATTAACACTTTGGCGCAACATCGTCTGCACCCGAACGCTAACGGAGCGGGAACGTGACGCGAAAGTGTGTTATTGACTCAGGCCCCAGATATGTTGTCAGGGGATCCTGACACATATGACTTTGGAAAATATTTTGTTAATCAATATTCTAAAAATTACGAAAGATGGGCATATCGTTTTCGCAAAGAAGCAGGCCTCAATGAATATGCATAAGCACAAAGTTTTGAAATATGTCTATTCGGAAAGAAAAAAATTAAAGCGCCTAGACAAGGCTGTAAAACATCTTATTAATATTAATATGTGACCAGAGTAGCTGACGTGATATATCACCTTTCGATCCAAAAATCCAAGAAGTTTACGATCATTATGTTAATAATGTGATGGATGTCACAGCTAAAGTAAAGCTGATGGAATTTTAAGTGATTCAATGACTCAACTGCAAATTTGGATATTGATTTTAGTGGTGATGTTGATGGTTGTATAACTGTCAATTTTTATAGGAGAAAAGACGCTCCTGATCCAACAAAAAAAGATCGCATCATAACTGTTCCTGTTGCTAATAACAGTTCAGCTTGTATTTCTGAAATCCATGCCTCAAGAAAGAAGGGGCGTGATCAAAAATGTGCATGCTATGATGTAACAAAAAACTGTACTAATAAATTACAAGTAATAAAAAGCATTAAAAATATGAATTGTTGCCAAATGTGCAACATTTGTTGGCATAGGTATACATGTACCTACTTGTCAGGATTTGATACAGCACAAACTGATATGTTAACATATTGGTTATATTGTGTTGCATAATATTGTTCCAGTCGACACAGTCCAGTTGGTACAGTCGACTACAGTAACAGATAACAATGTAACTGGAGCTAAGCTGCTGATGACATCCAAAATATTCATGATATTATAAGAACAAATAAAAAAAGAGTGAATTGAGTAAAAATATATAAAAAACAATTATCAATATGCTGAACATCTCCTTTGGGAATGTCCTTTGATGATGGATGCAAGAGAGGAAATGATTCTGGGTATGACTGTTGACACTCCTCGACCCACCTGGTTTGGGGAAGTGTTTTTAAATGCCACAAACGCTTCACAATTCAATGCATTCGTGGATGAGTGGGTTTCGAGATGGGATCTGCTACGTCAGCCGGGTCCCCCGCCCACTGACATGGTAGGGTCGGAGATGCCAGCACTGGCATAATAGTACTGACAGACTAGAGAGAGTTAAAAGATAAATAAATTGTCACCTAAACAGATAAATAGGAGTCCTTGGACTCCTGAAATATCTGACAAATAAAGTTAAAAACAATTAATAAATTAACTTCTCTAAACATCGACTCTTTGAATGCAGGAACTACGAACACGTTGAATGTTCATCTGAATGTAATCAATAACCTTGTAGACGAGCCACGTCATAATTCTAACTAAATTTAAAAAGTACATTAAACCTCAATTGCGTTTTTGTTCAACCAAAAAAAAGACGACCACAGACAAAATAACAAAATTTACAAACACTGAAAGAGCAGAAACAACCAATATGCTGCAAAATCTACCATTTTTTTGTGATAACAAAAGATCCAGTTGAAGATCATCAGTATTTATAATTTAAACAGTCAATTATTAAAAACCAACACAGACAAAATAACAAAATTTACAAACACTGAAAGAGCAGAAACAACCAAAGTGCTGCAAAATCTATCAGCTTTTGTGATAACAAAAGATCCAGTTGAAGATCATCAGTATTTATAATTTAAACAGTCAATCTTTGAAAGACCAACACAGACAAAATAACAAAATTTGCAAATACTGAAAGAGCAGAAACAACCAAAGTGCTGCACAATCTACCAGCTTTTGTGATAACAAAAGATCCAGTTGAAGATCATCAGTATTTATAATTTAAACAGTCAATTATTAAAAGACTAACACAGACAAAATAACAAAATTTCCAAACACAGAAAGAGCAGAAACAACCAATATGCTGCAAAATCTACCATTTTTTGTGATAACAAAAGATCCAGTTGAAGGTCATCAGTATTTATAATCTAAATAGTCAATTATTAAAAGACCAACACAGACAAAATAACAACTTTTACAAACACTGAAAGAGCAGAAACAACCAAAGTGCTGCAAAATCTATCAGCTTTTGTGATAACAAAAGATCCAGTTGAAGATCATCAGTATTTATAATTTAAACAGTCAATCTTTGAAAGACCAACACAGACAAAATAACAAAATTTGCAAATACTGAAAGAGCAGAAACAACCAAAGTGCTGCACAATCTACCAGCTTTTGTGATAACAAAAGATCCAGTTGAAGATCATCAGTATTTATAATTTAAACAGTCAATTATTAAAAGACCAACACAGACAAAATAACAAAATTTACAAACACTGAAAGAGCAGAAACAACCAAAGTGCTGCAAAATCTACCAGCTTTTGTGATAACAAAAGATCCAGTTGAAGATCATCAGTATTTATAATCTAAACAGTCGATTATTTTTGTTTCCCGCTTTTTTCAATTTGATTTAAATTTGTTTTATGTTTGATTTTTGCTTTATTTTAGAAATATGTGTAATACATAATAGAGATTTAAACTTCAACCACTGATGTACGTATGTGGTACGTCATGCAAACGGACTCGTGTGCAGTGCGAGAGAGAGGACACGTGGAACGTCCCTAAGTAGGTGAGTTTGATGACCCTACGTATGCGGTACGTAGCGTCAGTATAAGTGTAATTTTTTTAAAGATTGTGATTACTGTTTTGCAAGTGGTCAAGTTTTCTTCTGAGCCAGCTACTTCTAAAAAAATTACGGGTTTGGACGAATTGTGCCAATAACTAAGAAAGGATCGAATCTTGGCTTCGTGAATCTGACAAAGAATCATCGGCGGATGAAAATAACTACATTTAGCCGAATCGCGTTTTGTCTTCCGAGGATGATGATGAAGAGGCTCCTGCTCGTGGTTCAGATTCTGCCTCTTCTCAAGACAACATTCCATTTACATATGTTTCCAGACGAACTGGTTCTGAAGCAAGGCAAACTGACATCCAGGTTAGCGATCAGAGAGACAGGGATAATGAGAGTTATATATCTCAACGTCGTAAAAATACTATTATGGCAAAAGACGTTGCATGAAATGGTCTGCAGAAGGGCCATCAAGGACCATACGCACACCCGCGCACAACATCGTGACTCCAATAGCCACCATTGATTTTCCACCTGGTAGTTCACCTTTCCAATTATTTGGTTTGCTGATAACTGACACTATCAAAAGTCTAATTATAGAAAACACAAACCAAAGATTAGAATTGACGAGAGAGAAATATAAGCGGCAATGTAAGTCTGGACTAAAAGACATAGATTCTGTCGAGTTGGATGCATTTATTGGATTGTTGATTTTTAGTGCAGCTTTCAAATCTAACGAAGAAGACATAAATGCATTGTTTGCTACCAACGAGACTGAAAGGGATATCTTTAGAGGAGTGATGTCTAAAGAACGTTTTGCGATGATTCTCATAAATCTTCCCAGCCCAAAGAAAACAGTCAGACGTCGCTGCAGCTATCTCAAAAATATTTGATGAGTTTATCGCCAATTGTCAAAAGTATTATAAAATTGGAAAGAATACCACAATTGACGAAATATTAAGTGTCGTTTTGTGAATAACTACAACCTTTTACAGTAGAAACTGAAAAACTTACATAAAAAGTAAGAGGCGTATTCCACAATTAAAAGGAAAAAATATATAGGTAATATTTTATATGGTTGTTTGCTTAGCAACGTGCTTGCAAAGTGTTTTAAATTATTTACATCAAGATAGTAATTATAAACAGTTGTGGATAGTGTGTGCAAAAAAATGTTGATTCATCAATAATTGTAATCAGTGTTGTTTTCAATACATACAATTGTTCATCAACATAGTGTTCTATTTGAAATTTGATATTTAAATTTTAATAATCTTCATAATCAAGAACCATCGACTATGGAGGCTCCAATGGAGCCTCCTGACCCTAGGAAAAGACCGAGATCTCCAGATGAGTATCAATCGCCCAGTAAATTGCCTCTTTTGACTCCTTCCGTTTCAAATGCTTCGAATGAGGTCAAAGTAACATTGTATAATAATAATGCTACAGGACCTTTTCTAGTGTTTATTCAACACCAGGACTCTAATAAACCGATCTATCCCATGGCTTTTGGAAAACTTCTCCATAATTCTAGAGTTCCCGGCGTAGCGCCAGGTGGAGTTAAAGTTGAGGTCAGAAATAAGATTTCTCCATCATTTGGGTCAGCTTTAGCAGCAAATAACTTTTTGAATTCCGAATGTGTGACCTTGAACAACTTCAAAGCCTATATACCTTCTTTTAAGGTAACAAAACTAGCCTTAGTAAGAGGGATTTTCACAGATGTAACTATAGAAGAAATTTTAGAAATGGCAGAAGTACCGTACGGTTTCGGCAAAATTATCAGAGCGCGCCGCTTAAACTACAAAGATACCTCTTCCGGGTCGGTAATGTGGAGTCCATCCAGAACAGTTGTGCTGACTTTCGAAGGACAAAGACTACCTGAATATGTTTACCTTTTCCATAATGCTTTGAAAACGGAACAATACATCTTTCCCACAGTTCTCTGTTTTGGTTGCTGTAGATATGGACATCAAAAAAATCAGTGCCGATCAACCCCTCGATGTTTCAAATGCGGTGAGGCTCACTTCGGCGAAGAATGTTTGTCAACCACCATCAAATGTGTAAATTGTGAAGGACCCCACAGTGCATCTAGCTTGACATGCCCAGAACTCAATCGTCAAAGGAATATAAAACAAACTATAGCCTCAGAAAGCATCTCATGTAAAGAAGCAATTGCCCGCCACCCTACAGCTAAAACAACCTACGCAGAAAAGACTACCTCAATTCCATGGACTAGTTCTTATAACACAACCATAATTTATAAAAATGAAAACCCATCCCAAAAACTTCAAATGAAAATTTACATCTTAAAAACCATGAAAATCTCCTCTTTTATAAAAATGGCCAGGCATCAAACCCATGGGTGTGCTTTAAACAGCACTTCTGATGTTCCGTCTACTTTCAACACTCAAAATATCCAATAATTAATAGCTCCAATAGTACAAATTCTCCTTCAGATACTCTCACAGCCCAATTCTCTACCGTCCATCGTTGCCTCAATTTCTTCTTTACTCACAACATTTAACAGTTTTAACAATGACAACTCACATCAATAATTTTAAAAAATTCACTATTCTTCAGTGGAACAGCAGAAGTGCTGTCTCTAATAAGTGTGAAGTTAAATCTCTACTACACCAAAACAAAGCAGGTCTTGCAGCAATATCAGAAACTTGATTTCCTCCAGGTGTTCCATTCAATATCCCTGGATACAATATTGTCCGAGATGATCGTATCGACGGGAGGGGGGGAACAGCCTTGCTTATAAGCTCTTTACCCAAATTCTTCTGCCAAAACGTATTGATTTCCAGGCAGTTGCAATAGATACCTATATCAGGATTTTCTTTTGTTTCTCTCTATGAGAGGAGCGTGTGTGCCACGTGCACACGCTTCAAAAAGAATGCGGCCCACCCCACGGGAGACAGGGATTGTCCTGCTCTACGGGCCGCCATAGACAGGGTAGCGATGTCAACGAATTACGATGGCTAAGCGCGTTTCCGTTGTGTTGGGTCAGATTAACTTGGGACGATCTCGTGCGTCTGCCATTGACCTGGTCAGACACGTATCGAATAGTTCTCTTCCGATTGTTTTCATACAAGAGCATCTTTTTAGTAGAGTAATCCTCGATGGCGCTGAATTGCCCCTTGCCATAGTTGACAAGGGTAGCAAGCCCATGGCGGGTTTCCTTATCGATACCAGCAAGGTACAGCCGTTGCTTTTGGATGGGCTGTCTGATGAGTTTCGCTGTTGTGTGTGTGTCCGAATTGGAGGACGTGAAATATTCCTTATATCTGTTTACTTCAAATTCTCGGATAATGTGGGCCGTCACCTGCAGGGTTTGAGACGAGCACTGGAAGTTCTCAGGGGTAGGCCGGTCATTGTGGCCGGTGACTTTAATGCACGTTCTCCCCTTTGGTACGACAGACCTGGCACTGATCGCTCCGGGAGTGGTGGTCCCGTCGCAGATTTCATATCTTCGATGGGGCTCTGCATTCTCAATGTTGCGGGACAACCTGCCACGTTTGCCGGGCCTATGGGTGAGAGCTGGATTGATCTTACGCTTTGCACCGATGATCTGTGTACGGAGCTCTTTAATTGGAGGGTTCACGTTGGTGAGGTTTCGAGCGACCATCGGCTTATCACTTGGTCGGTTGGTGGTTTGCTCGGGGTTGATCCATACGGTCTCTGGAGCTTTCGCTGCTCGAATGCTGATTGGGAACTCTTTGGTTTTGCTTTGAAAGTTGAAGTGAGAGATTTTGCTTTGTGGAAGTGTGAAGGTGCCGAATCACTTGGGGAAAAGTTTAACTCAGCGGTAGTTCAAGTTGCTACCGAGGTGCTGGGTAAATGTAGGCCTGGGGGAAAAAAGTCCACCAATTGGTGGACACCAGAACTCACGGTCCTGCGACGTCAATTTAAGTCAGCCGAAAGGGCCTATGGTCCTGTTAGAAAGGGTAGCGTCATGCGGGACTCTCCCGCTGGCAAGTGTCTCCTTGAGTCGCTTCAGCGTGCGAGGGGCTCCTACCATATGGCCATAAGGCATTCAAAGACCTCGGCCTGGAAGGAGTGGATTACAGAAACCGGAAACGCCGACCCTTGGTCCGTGACGCGTACAGCTGTCAAGACCAAGAGGTCCGCCGATCATTATCTTACTAGCATTGTAGCTGGCGGTAGTGAAACTGTGTGCATTGATGACACACTAAGGGCCCTCTTGGATGGGTTAGTGCCGCTTGACTCGACGTCCACGGACAGCCCGTTTCATGCAGGGTTGCGTGTTCTGGTGCGCTGCCCTAACGCTCGTGAGACTATAGATGCTGCAAGCGTCGTGACTCACAGCGAATTGAATGGAATCATCAAAACATTAGGTCCAAAAAAGGCCCCAGGGATTGACAGACTGAATGGTATGATAGTCAAAAACGTCTGGAAGAGTTGTCCAGCGGAGATGCTGCAGCTTTTCCAGTGTTGTATGAAAGAGGGTGTTTTCCCAAAAGTATGGAAGAAAGGTTTGCTCAGAGTGATACCCAAAGGCAATGACAAGCCTCTGTCGGATCTCAAGGCGTACAGACCGATTACCCTGCTGCCTTCCTTTGGCAAAATCCTTGAGATTTTGGTGAGGAACCGGCTTGGATCGGCTCTGACGCCGGGAAGTCCTAAACAGTTTGGTTTCAGCCAGGGTCTCTCTACTGAGCATGCCATCGAAGCTTGTCTGAAATGGAAGGATGAAAGAAGAGAAAAGAATGTGCTGGGTGTCTTCTTGGATATAGCTGGGGCGTTTGACAATGCGTGGTGGCCTCTTATCCTGGCCAAGCTGAGGATACGGGGTTGCCCCCGCTGGCTGTATAACATAGTCTGCAGCTACTTCAGCGAAAGGTCAGTGGTAATCCACCACGCAGGGCATTTGGTTGAGAGGGAGGTCACCATGGGCTGCCCACAGGGATCGGTTCTTGGACCGTTTCTTTGGAATGTCTTGTTTGATGACCTTCTGAGGATGGAGTTGCCGCCTGGGTGCACCATTTTTGCATATGCTGACGATGCGCTTCTCTTACTCTCCGGAGATACGAGAGGTGCAATCGAGGGCAAGTTTAGAATCGCGATAGATCGCATCTTGACGTGGGGCAGGGTGAACAGGCTTGTTTTCTCGCCGAGCAAGACCTCCGCGCTGTGGTTGAAGGGTGTGCTGGGAAGGGGCAGGAACCCGGTGCTTCGGATGGATGGGCATCCTGTCAGGGTTGTCGATGAAGTCCGATACCTGGGGGTTGTCCTTGACAGGGGCTTCACCTTTCTTCCACACGTGCGAGCGACTGCCGAAAAAGCGGGAGTGTTATTTCATACTTTACGCAGACTCAGTCGTGGTACATGGGGCCTTAAAGCGGGGACTGTGCGTACCATTTATCGGGCGACGTATGTGGCTCAGGTCACCTATGGTGCTCGTGTTTGGTCGCATCGTCTTGAGGTTGGTTCTGTGTCCGCGGCGGTCTTGAGGGGACAGAGACTCCCCCTGCTCGCCGTCACCGGTGCGTATCGAACGGCTGCTAGCGATGGCCTCCCCGTCATTGCTGGTGTGTTGCCCGCAGATTTAGAAATTTTAGATGGTGTAGCCAGGCGCAAGCTCAAGGCTGACGGCAGTGTTGAACATCTCGGAATCTCTGTTCATGCGGAGCCTGGGACCAGAGGATTTAGTAGGGCAATCGGCGTGATTCGAAAGAGGACTTTTGAAGTTTGGCAAGATAGGTGGGATCGGGGGAGAACTGCTAGATTGGTCTACAGTTTTCTCCCTGATGTATGTGAGAGAATGAAGAGGCGATTCCTTTCCCTCAATCACCATGCCGTCCAGCTTGTTACGGGCCACGGTGATCTAAAAGGCAGGTTATATGACCTTGGCCTAGCGGAGAATCCGTGGTGTGTTTGTGGGTTGGGGGCGCAGTATGCTGGGCACATCCTATGGGAGTGCTCCGTGATGAATGATGCTAGAGATGTAATGATAGACGATATGAGTGAAGACACTCCCAGACCAATATGGTTTGGGGAGGTTCTGCAATGCCCGAGAAACCTTAAAGCATTTTTGGTGTTTGTGGATGTGTGGGTATCTCGTTGGGAGCTTTTGCGTCAGCCGGGTTTACCCCCGCCTGACGTGGAAGGGTCTTAGGGTTGATTTTGCCCATTGCGGCGTTGGCGCGATAGCGAACTCGTGTTTTCGTTGTGTCGTCCTGTCTCCCTTGGTGGAGAGTAGGTTTGGGAGGTATGTCCCTTTTGGGAGGGTTTAATGTTTTCACACCATTCAGGCACTGGTGGCTCTCGGGCTCGCGCCCTCGGAACGCCAATTAACATGTTTCTGGACACCTCACCTCGGCCTTCTGTTACTACCAATCTGTACACATAATTCATTTATTCGATATTATTTCTGTTTTATTACTTGTGTTATTCTTGTCCTGTTCTATGTATTCTTATTTTTTTTTTACTACATTGTTATTATTTTATATTTTATTAAATAAACATCTTTCAAAGGGGACATTGAAGAGAGAGTGTTGCTTAAAAGATTCCCACGATGGCGGTTTTGGCCGGTTGGCCCTTCAGGACTGCCCAATGGCCCGCCCGTGAGGACAAATTTAGTTTAATTATGCGGATAAATAGGAGTTCACAACTCCTGAGATATCCGGGTGGAGGTGGGTCTCTCTTCAATGTTTCTCTCTATCTTCCACCCAAGACACCGTTTGACAATGTATATTTCACTAATTTAGTGTCGAAAATTTCGAAATCTTTCCTACTGCTGGGGGATTTTAACGCTCATTCTCCTTCTTGGGGCTGCCATTTTACAGATCCATGAGGAAAGATTCTCCTAGAATTCATTGACAGCTTCAATCTATGCATAATCAATGATGGATCTCCCACCCGGCTTGCTTCTCCGACGCAAAACAATAATGCTGTTGACATCGGTATATGTTCTCCTGCCATTGTTTCTATAGCCGAATGGCGAGTATTAGATGACTCTCATTCCAGCGATCAATTCCCAATAATCATCTCTATTGACTTCAAAGTTAAACCGAGTAAGTCAATCCACCGCCGCAAATGTTATAAAACCAGCGGAGCCGATTGGAATGTTTTCAGAACTGCCCTCGATGGTGATAATAGTTGTTTGTACCAAGACTCTCCGGATATTGACAGCGTAACAACTGTCTTGACGAATGAAGTAATTAGTGCAGCTAACAAGTCGATCCCTCAGAAAAATACAATTCGAAAATATAGAGAATCTCCACCTTGGTAGGATAGTGAGTGCAGTAGTGTGGTCCGGGATAGGAAAAATGCAATGCAAAAATTTAAAAAGGATATGTCTTTAGGTAACTATCTAGACGTCAAAAGACTACAAGCATTGGCTAAACGAATGTTACAACAAAAGAAAAGACAGGGCTGGAAATTGTTTTGCTCTAAACTTTCTCCCGAAGCCCCAACTGCAGAAATTTGGGGCACGATTCGTCGTTTTAGGGGTTCATTTTCCCATCAATCAACTAAGATTCCCAAAACATACGAATGGATGGAAGATTTTTTGGATAAATTGGCTCCCCCATATGTTCCTTCTGAAATGGAGGCTTTTGACTTAAATGAATGCATTTCCCTTACAAGCTGGATGTCCGAAAATTTTACTTTCAATGAATTTTCTTCAACAATTAGATGCTGTGCAACTGATTATGCTCCTGGGGTGGATCTTATCACGTATTCCATGATATCCCAGTGTCCTACTTCCTTCCAGCATCGTATATTGAATCTGTTCAATAAAATAATAGGAAATTCCAAAAGTATGGAAGAGACAGCAGGTCGTACCTATTTTAAAGAACGGAAAAGATCCATCCTTAGCATCCTCCTATAGATCAATTGCGATGTCATGTTGTATGATAAAGGTTTTAGAGCACATGGTAAAAATCCAAAAGTATGGAAGAGACAGCAGGTCGTACCTATTTTAAAGAACGGAAAAGATCCATCCTTAGCATCCTCGTATAGATCAATTGCGATGTCATGTTGTATGATAAAGGTTTTAGAGCACATGGTAAAAATCCAAAAGTATGGAAGAGACAGCAGGTCGTACCTATTTTAAAGAACGGAAAAGATCCATCCTTAGCATCCTCGTATAGACCAATTACGATGTCATGTTGTATGATAAAGGTTTTAGAGCACATGGTAAAAATCCGTTTGGAATGGTATGTTGAAAGTGAACTTCTTCTCCCTGCTCACCAACTTGGTTTTAGGAGGTCTAAGTCCTGTCTTGATAACATAAGCATTCTAGTTTCGGACATACAGCTTGCACAGGCGGATCAAATTAACACGATTGTCTGCTTTGCAAACATATCAAGTGCTTACGACAATGTCAATCTTAATACATTAAAGAAAAAATTAGTCAGTATCGGTGTACCGGAATTGCTTTCTAACCTTATATTCCAAATATTTTATCAGAGGGAAATCGTTGTAGATACACCAGATGGTCCAGTACACAGAACAGTATCTAAAGGCTTACCCCAGGGCTCTGTTTTGAGCCCATTATTATTCAATATTTACTCAGCAGATATCCATAACATTTTCCCTAACACATGTAAAGTACTTCAATATGCTGACGATTTAGTAATTTATGGTCATCACAAAGATTTAAGAATTGGAGCGAATTATTTACAAGAAGCAATGCAATTGGTAAGCTTGTGGCTTGCAGACAATTGCCTTAGTTTGGCTCCTGAAAAAAGTCAAATTGTTCTGTTTTCGAACAAGCACAATATACCTGAAGTACACGTTCAATTTGAAGGAAAGGAAATCCCAATCAAAGACTCAATTTGAAGGAAAGGAAATCCCAATCAAAGACTCTGTTAAATTTCTCGGTATGATACTTCACCGAAAACTGTCTTGGAATAGTCACATTGACTACATCGTATCTAAATGTGAGAAGAACCTTAATATCTTACGTGCGGTATCTAGAGACTGGTGGGGTGTCCACCCATCCGTAGGTTTAGTGTAAACAATCCCAATATTGAAACCGTACAATAGGTATAATTAATATTACTAAATGCAATAATATACAGTAATAATATTTGTTTCATCTGTACACATGCAAAAGCAATATTGCCATTGATTCGTGTATCTTTTTTAATTTGAAAATAATAACGAATTTACTGAATAATATTTGCTGTTGAAGTTTTTTTACAAATTGAAACCATAGTGGCCCTGATCACTCGTAAACGAGTGGATGGCCTTTGAAAATAGAATAGAATAGAATATTTTGTATAGTAACTCCGAGTTTATCTTAAACTCCAACACAATCCAAAGACCATTACAGCAGGTCACATCAGCAGCAAAATACAAACCACAGACTTCCTGCTTGAAAGTCTATGACATTACCATCAGGCTAATAACCACCACTTCTTATTATATCACAGTATTTTTCACAAATGGGGTAACCAGCGGATTGAGGATATTAGATATTACACAGTGACTTGGACGTTCTGTACGACAGTTGACCACTCGACTTTTGATGGCACCAAGTAGAAAGCAGGTGCCACTTTTACTCCGCAAGGACACTGACAACCTGGAAACAAAAATAAAATATAATAAGGAAAGTGAGCATCCTGAGTTCATTACGTTCAATATTATTGTCAAATCTTGAAAATTCTGATTATCGAAGTTTAATGGTGCATTTTTGTGCTTAGTGCAGCATCAGGCAGCTCAGCAAAACAATGCTCAACCACGTCTTAACATCCGACAGAATACTACGTATGTAAATAGTGAAGTGTACGATTTCATATTAGCAAAACATGCTCAACCGCGTCTTAACATCTAACAGAAAAACTATGTAAATAGTGAAGTGTACAATTTCATATCAGCAAAACAACGCTCAACCGCGTCTTAACATCCGACAGAATACTACGTAAATAGTGAAGTGTACGATTTCATATCAGCAAAACATGCTCAACCGCGTCTTAACATCCGACAGAATACTACGTAAATAGTGAGGAGTACTATTTCATACATTAACATAATAACCCTGCTGGGCATCATAGTGCGGTCAAATGTTGTTTTGCTATGCTATCTGATGCTACGTGAGTCATGGAAGCATACCAATTAGATAGATTTTGACATAGGTTCACAATCTTCTCGAACTACACTATTGTATACTCATGTTTCACGCTCTTACCACACATAATGTACTCCTACTGTGAAATTAAGGCATAATAATTCATTAAATTCAACAATGACTTGGTAATGAATACTCTCAGGCAGCTGACATATATAACACAACTGTAGATCACATGCCGCAGAAATAACTGATTGTTTTGAGTATGATTTTTTGTTGTAATGGTGGTGCTTATGTGTCTACCTTTTGTCGCTTTTCTTTTATAACTTTGCTTTCATTTGAATATTTATTATGTCATATGTTTCATGAGTGAATTTTTTGCATGATTTTTTTCTTAATTTTAATGTTATTATATGCACAATAGTTGTATATTTAAATATATTCTAATATGTACAATTGTAATTGACACTGAGCCGTTTGAATTTACAAAATAAATACATTTGAATTTGTGGTGCTTTGAGATAAAAAAAGGAAAAAAAGTGGTTTTCTACACAATGGTATATTTAAAAATAAATTTCTTAAGCTTGTTTCTTACCCATAATCCAACTGAAGCTGCCTAGTTTATTGGTACATTTAGGACAGTGTAACTTTCCTTGTACATTCTTCTGTATGTCTCTCATCCAGGCGAGTGGCTCTATGAAGTAGGTCTGTCTACATACCTCAGGACTGTCATTACTGTCAGCAATGTTACCTGTGCCCATAGCGTCTATGTCTGGCTGGGTCATGTGGATTTCACCTATTGTTTCTGTAATAACATTGCAATAATTTGATAACTACATAATAATGAGTTCGTCGGTAGCCTGGAGGTAGAGTCTCGGCCTTGTGAACAAGGGGTTCGGGGTTCGATCCCAGGTGCCTTAAAAAAATTATATTGGTGCACACATTACACATTAGGTTAATTGAAACGAGTGTTTCTTTCTAGTATAAATTCTGATCACCTCAAAGGTGCCCTATATTATAACATTGATTAACACAATATTGTACATGGTAAAACTTTCGCCTCAAAACTCTTTTGCAGTTCAGGATGCTTGCAGCTAGAATAACCTTCTAACGAATCTTAGATTGACTCAAAGTCTGACGTCTTTCAAGCGAGCCATTAAAGATAAAATGATCTCCTCAAAATCAGCGTCTGAAACCTAAAACCCATCACTCCTGCCCCCCCCCCTCCCTTTTTTATATTTGTTCTCTATTGAATCACTTGCTTTTGTTTTCTATACATATGTGTATAGGCATTTTTGTCTATTCCCATGTATGTGTATATATATATATATATATATATATATATATATATATATATATATATGTATAAAATAAAATAAATAAAAATAAAATAATCTTTATTGTGGTATAAAGTAGCACAAATGGCGGGTTTATTGCCTTTAGGCAATTTCTACCAACCAACCAAATGTGAGAGAGATACGAGATACATTAATATTGATGTACATAGTTAAGTACATAAAAGAAAAGATATAATAAAAAATAAATAAAATATATACAGGTACATATAACTTAAGTAGGTATAAGTACTAAAAACAAAAAGCATAATAAAATAATATAAATAGTATAGACTCAATCATAAATATACAGACATATACATACATACACACATACACACATAGATATACATATATATACATACATATATATATATATACATACACACACACATACATATAGGGGTGAGGGGAGGGAGGGGAAGGGATATGGTTAAGTTGAGTTATTGAGAGAGAGATAGTGATGTTTCAGTCTGCTTTTGAATATAGAAATAGTAGGAGCAAGTCTGATCAATAAGGGTAAAACATTCCATAACCGAGCTGCATGTATAGTGAATGAAGATGTAAAGAAGGATGATCTGTGAGTGGGAATGGTCAACGTACCAAGTGCACCAGAACGAAGAGGCAAACCATGAGATGCCAAAGGTGCAAAACGAGACTTTAGGTAGTTCGGAGTAGTTGGATTGTGGAGAACATTAAAGAGAAGACAAAGAATATGCAGATTTCGACGCTGTGACATTTTTAACCATTTGAGCTCGTTGCGATAGTGGGAGATGTGATCAAATTTACGAAGCCCGTAAATAAAACGAATGCATATGTTTTGTAAGCGCTCAAGTTTCATTTGTTGTTCGTTAGTAATGTCCAGGTAGGCTACATCCGCATATTCCAGTAGAGGGAGAAGTAGAGTTTGGGACAGAAGAATTTTAGTCTCTAAAGGAAAAAAGTTTTGGTAACGTTTAAGTGAATGGAGACTAAAGAAAAACTTACGACTAACCTCTCCAATCTGGGGCTGCCAGGATAAATTTTGGTTGAGAAATGAACCGAGGTTCTTGACCTTTTTGGAAAGAGGAATTTCAGAATTATTAAGGTATAGATTGGGTAATAACTCCGATCGAATTTTAGATAAGAGGCGGGAACTACCAATAAGAATAGCTTGAGATTTAGAAGGGTTGAGTAACAGACCATTTTGCTGTGCCCAGTGAGAAATGCGGTCCAATTCACCATTTACGTGACTAAATGCAAGCTGAGCTTGATCCAACTCGAAATGTGAATAGATTTGTAGGTCATCTGCGTACAGATGATGGTCAATATCTATATGTTCGACAATTGAGTTGATATGGAGCAAAAATAAGAGAGGTGATAGGATTCCGCCTTGAGGAACTCCTGCCGTCAGTGGTAACCAATCTGATGTTTGATTATCATTCATTTTAATAGATTGAGTCCTATCTCTTAAGTAAGAATCAAACCAGCGAATTGTGCTGTCGGAGAGATTGTAATATTTTAATTTTGCGAGAAGTATGTCAAAGTCCACAGAGTTAAAGGCGCTGCTGAAATCAAGTAGTAAGAGAAGGGTGAGTTTTCTTTCTTCCATAGCGCCTCGTATATCGTCAGTCACTTTGACAAGGGCAGTAGTGGTGCTGTGCCCACTACGGAAACCAGATTGAAAGGGAGAGAGTATGTTATGAGAAGTGAGATGGTGGACAAGTTGTTCATGAACAACCTTCTCCATGACTTTTGAAAAAATGGGAAGAATTGAGATAGGACGGTAGTCTCCTTCCGTTATAGGATTAGATTTTTTGGGGAGAGGTATGACGTGAGCTTTCTTCCAAATGGAAGGAAAAGTACCGGAATCTAGTGAGAAATTTACAATGTGAGTTAGTATTGGCAATATAGGATCAATGATAAATTTAACGAATATTACGCTCACGCCATCAGCTCCAATCGACTTGGATTGGATTGAATTGACAAGCTTATGGATGGTATCATTAGATACATGAGAGAAATGAAATATGGGTTTACCAAAATCAGGCAGGTTTTGAATATATGAGAGAGTGGAGTTTTTTATAGATTGGCTGAAATTGCAAGGTGGGGTAGCAAAATGGCTATTTAAAATATTGGAGTCAATGCTGATTTTCTTTTCTACCGAATCATTGCGATTCACTCCCATAGCACCCAGGCCTCGCCATATATCGGATGAAGTCCGATTAACGAAAATTTGCTTAAAGTGTGCACGCTTGGCATTTCTACACAATTGGTTGCAGCGGTTACGGAGGATACGATAAGAATCCCAATTCGAGGGAGTACCAGATTTGGTAAATTTTACCTTAGCCCTGTCACGTCTC
Source organism: Athripsodes cinereus (assembly GCA_947579605.1). Lineage (NCBI taxonomy): Eukaryota > Metazoa > Arthropoda > Insecta > Trichoptera > Leptoceridae > Athripsodes > Athripsodes cinereus. The sequence continues at coordinate 9,218,071 of OX388325.1, read as the reverse complement.
CCCATCAGGCACCTGATCTCGGTCGAAAGCCATGGAGCTGGAGGGCGCTTGATACGCACTGATTTCAGAGGTGCATGTTTGTCATTTAACCATTGAAGAGAATTGTTAAGTATCTCAACCTTTTCATCAACAGAATTTGAACAATATAACCTGTTCCAATTTATATGTATGCTTATTTTATAATTATTGTTTTTTTGTATAACTTTATTTTTGTTTGTATTTTTGCTATGTGAGATAGTCAGTGGATCAATTGTAAGTAATAAATTAAAATAAATAAAAAGTTTTGATTGTTTATGTTCAAAATAACAAACATATTTACATACCATCTGAATCTGATAATTTCTTGGAGTCAGGATCTGCTTCAACTTCATCCGTTCCGCAAGCTAAACTCTTTAACTTTTCAATCAAAATCTGTCCATTCTGTGTGCAGGTTATATCGCATTTCTTTGCCGCTTCCTCTTTGTTTTCTTTCTTGATGGTCACACGTCTTGATAATGCCATTCGCACGCTCTTTGGGATGTGCGGGATAATGTTCTTCTGTGACGCAACAATTCTACGACATTTCTTGCAGCGATACACATGTGGATCGGGACGTTCCTGTGTTAGCCCCGGATCAGGTTTGACAAGATCTGAACATGTCTGCGGTAGAATTTTAACTGGAAAAATGATATAAAAATTAAAACCCTTTGAAGGCTAAGTGGCAAAAGTTGTTAAGCAATCTCCAACTTAATTTTACTATCTAACTACTGCACATAGAATAACTCACATAAACATTCATTAGATTATATAAACTTCTTTTTGTTAAATAATAGATATGGTGAAATGATGCTTACAAATTGGCTCAATCTGCTTTAAGTGCAATTTACCCACGGTATAAGCATACTATTTTTTTAGTTTTAATTTATAGATAACACTTTTACATAAAAATGAAACTTGACTGGTCAGTTCAATGTGAAAAATATGCGAAGTTACAAATATATTACAACTTGTGAAATCTAATAAAAACTTGTACTAGACTTATCGAAATACCTCGTCTCTTAGTGACACAAATTTGCTATTGAGAATTTCTATCGAAAAAAAGGCTTGTGACTTGTAGTCATGTGGGAATACTAAATATAATTGTTTTACTTCAACAAATTCAACATGACTATCCATTAAGTAGTTGGTTGACAATATTGATTATTATATGTTGTGATTCGTCTATCATAAACATCTTTGAAAAAATATATTTACCTTTTCTAACATTCTCAGCAGCCATTTTAAGTCGGAACTGTTTATACTTGGGATGTTCCTTGTCTAAGACGCAGCTCATCTTCCCATACAATTTAAGTTGCGCCAGGAAGCCGTTATTAGGACTGGAGAGAGAACGCTTTGCCTTCACATAATACAGAGCTTCTTCAAACTGTAGTTGATGTTTAGCCATCATATACGCTATTACAACTGCGGCTGATCTTGACATACCAAAGTAACTGAAATTAAAATTTATTCACTCAAAATTACAAACAAATATTTGTTTGTAATTTTGGTCCAACATTAACGTAACTCAATAGTTTGACGAACTGCATCTCGCAATTTCGAGCTGTTTGGTTTGGAAATGGTTGATTATTATGTTTGTTCATATCATTATAAACACATTTATTATGATAAGAATAGCCCCTTACCAATGCACTAGGACTGTTCCTTGTTCTTGTCCTCGTCTGATGAACTCATTTGTCTCCACAAAGTGACTTATGAGGTCCTCTTTAGGTACATCTGCAACTGTAAATGACATTACAAACATATAAAATAATATGATTGTGACTTATCTAAAGTGAAGAATATAATAAATAAATAAATGTAATTTAAACATGTGTTTAAACAATAAATGTAATTTAAAAACGCAACTCCTCAAAAGAATCTGCCAACAACGAGCTAACTGGATTGGCCACAACATCAGGCACCCAGGACTGCTCATCGCAATCGCAGAGGGCAGGACCGAAAGCACAAATGGCAGAGGCCGACCGAGAGACGCTTATATGGACCAACTAAAGAGGGACATGAGCTGTGGCTCATACATGGAGTTGAAGAGACTGGCTGAGAATAGGGAGGAGTGGAGAAGAAAGTCCAAACTCGTTGCAGACCAATTCAATGGATTGTAACTCATTATATATATATATATATATAAACATGTGTTTTCAATAATCTACCTATTCTATTTTAGTATCTTAGAAACTAAATTATCAAATTAATATTTATTCTTGCAAGTAATGGGGTGTTCACACGAGGCAAATATCGCCAGGAAACCAAAGTATCGTCAGCCATTTGAACTGTGTGGACAGATTGTCAGTAAATCTGAATCGATAAAAATCAGTAAAAACGATATTGTCTTAAGTTGACCACCTTTCAACTTTTTTGTTGGTTTCCCAATGTGCACATTCGTAGATATGAGCTGCATCCATATCTATAGTAAAAACTTTATATCTGGTTCCCGTTTTGTGATAGCTGTTAAGTTTGTTGTTGATTTGTAGAATTTGTTTCCTTAATTTAAAGACGCCTTACATCCTCTACTATTATAACATTTTCAACTAATGATAACACTATGCAATCCATGTCCACCATTTTTAAAACTACCTACATCAAAATCAAAGCCCGACTGACAGATTGAACCTATGTCGGTTGACTGTATGAACACACATTTCACACGATCAATGGACATTCTACGGATTTTGTTTCTTATGTCGTCTCGTGTGAACACCACTAACTGAGGCACTTTAAAATTGGTTAACTATCTACTTTTGTATATTATATTTTATACAATTGAGACTAGACATTTTATTTCTTAAAACACCCATTTGACGTTTATAGAATTAAATAAAATCTGCATGGAGATTCCACAGACTGGACTATTTATATATTATTAATAATTACCTTGCACATATTTGTTGACAATGTTAGTTCTCTCTGTGATAACTCTAGGCAGTGGTACAGAATCTATGGTGAGGATGTGGGTTATCTTCAACTTCTCCAGGGTATTCAGATCACATGCTGCCTTCAAGTTACCTGTAAAACACAACATTTCAATCAAGCTACTGATGTATGTAAGTTGGATGATTTATTTTGTGCCATTTAATGGAGCATCCATCTGAAAAGTGTAAGAAACTATGTTGGATGAGCGATGTCTTCAACTTGCTCCTGAACGTTGTTATATAGAAGCACGACATATTTGCTCTATCAATCTCGTCCAGCATATTGGTGGATGTCTTTGCTGAAAGTAGAGGTCTACTTGCATATTTCTATATGCACCAAACCTATATATCTCTAAAGTTTGGAATCATTTGCAGCATTTTTTAATCTTAAAATATATTTTTTATCTCTATTTTTTATGGGAATACAAACTTTGAATATTAAAACTCTATGACCTTACTAATGAAAATGGATATTACTATTTGCAGATATTTACCTTAATCCTGATATCAAAGCTTATTAAATATTTTATACTAAGATGACATGGGAACATAAGGTGGAGACCACCACAACACATTGTTAACAAAGTCACATCAATAAAATATCCCTGGACATCCATAAAGAGGGAGACCAAAGAATACCTGGATGACACAATGTAATAGGAACATATTAAATGAGAAATTTATTATAATTAAACAATTTGTAGTACTCACCAAGCCACAGTCCTTCCTCTATTAAATCTATGCTCACAGGTCCCGAATCAAAATCCTCTCTCAATAACATACTTCCTCCTTTGTGTTTTTCAATCTTCGGAATCAAGATGTTCGACTCATTTTCTTTACAATTATTATCAGACGTTCCATTTTCCGCGCTTGTCATGGCGTTTAACAGATTAAATACGACTTATTAACAATCTTTCGTTAATTTTTAATTGAAATTATCGACTACTTACAACGCTGTCACTTGTAAAATTAGCAATTATGCACCAAAAATCGGAACTCTCTCGGGATATTTTTGTATAAATCAATGCAGGTGAAAAAATAAACGTCACAAAACGTACAGAGTGAGCAACGTAATAATTATGAAAAGTGAGAATTGTGAGAAACTGTAGAAAACATGAGAAGCTAGAAGGAAAATTTGCCGCGAAGATTACTATTTGACATTTCACTTCAGTATTGCTAGTTAACAAAAATATATTTTGACTATTTAAAATAGATTGACTGAAATACCTACCTATAATAATATTAATATTATTTATGTGGATGTTGAATGCTGTTGCAAATACGAATATATTTTGTACAAAAAGAGAATTAATTGTGAAAAAACGTATTATTCCCATTGATACATGTTAACACACGTTAGATCAATGATTATTCCTCAATAAGAATAACCGACATTATGAACATGCTGTCCTAAAAATTAAAAATAAGACAGGGATTAGTGGCATAATCCATCGCTGAATAAATAGATACTTGCTAATTATTTTATTTTTATATAACAATTTTTAACATTATAATTTTAATAATTCAAAAGTTTTTGTGTAATTACTGTGGAAATCCATTTTAAATTTCAATACAAAAAGTATTATTTAATTTTAAAAACATTCAGTAAAGTAGGGAAATAAAAACAATATCATTCATTAGTTTTATTGGAATAATACTTATGTATTTATATACCATCATGACATTTCCCAAAAGTGGAGTTGCCAACGGACTAGCTGCATGCGATAAACATCCCAAAAAAAATGTCATATTAATGATTTTATAATGTATTTACATCTGTTGTAAAAGTTAATCATAATGAACAAAACAGAAAGGATTCATTATGACCAGAATGAACCAATTTTGCATCTTTTAAAATATTATGTTAACTTTCACACGTATATCCCACGTGTGGAGAAGCCCTGACATGTAAAAATGTACATTTTCAAAATATGAAAACTGTCGCATCTTCAGTTTGAATCTTAGTTCCCCTGGCAGGGATAAAACATTTAAGATGGGTTTTAGCTAAATGATAGCTGTAACCCTATCACATATCTTCTGATGGTAATAGCGATCACATTAATTTTTATAAAAAGTTCATATCTTTAAATATGTAATATACCGATAGTCAATACAACACCATAACTATTTATAAAAATTATACCAATCACTATTACCATTAAAAGTCATTTAATAGGATAGCCAAACGAAAGAGAGAATTGTTTAAAAGATTAAATACAAGATTGGGTTATTAAAATTAAAGACAAACTCAATATCAAATATTTATTCACAAACTAAAAACAACTTCAACATACAAGAAAAAATAATTATTTTTCATTAGATGGGTAGGTAAATTCGTTAGGTAGGTACTAGTGATGGACAAAATGTATAATTTTGACATTGGCCAGGTCCAAACTGCTCGGTGAACAAAGAGTTCTATCTTTTATACAAAGAGAAACAGAACCCTGCATTCGTCAAGTAGTATGTAGGCAGCTCTTCGTGAATACCTAACATTAAAAAAACATAGCAATATCTGCTCATAAAGCTGTCATCGCAAAAAAGGATGGGTTGCGGGTTCAAATCCCATTTGGGGAACTAACGAATAAGGTGAGGTTGTATTTTTATGCCTTAAATGATAAATGATCTTAGGTTTTCACGACCGGTCATTAGAAGACACCTACCCTGAAGATGCCCCCCATAGTTGTGGGTGAAACATTGGGACATAAATTGCCCTGGAGACCACAGCCACTCAGCCTAGAAGAAAACTTTTCTACTACTACTTAATGATAATTTTATGTTTTAAATATGCATTAATAAACTTAAATTAAAAACAAATGAATATCTAAGAAATAATTGCAAAAGCCAAACCCAAAAATATGAGAATTTTTGGTACATCATTCTTGGTATAATACTATCAACTGCCCAGCAGTCATATTGGTTAGATGGAAGAAATCACTATATAGTGATAATCTCGCCACTTCACATCACATTTTTTATGTAAACTGCTCTGTTTATTTTGTTATAATTATGAATGATGATGTGCAAGAATAAAATAAATAAAAATAGGTATTCCATTTATTTCTATAGTCATAATTATATAAGAACCAAACCAAAACAAAAAGGATCAGGTGAATGATACACCTACATAAAAGTAGACAAAATATGAAGAAAAAAACTACAATACACAATATCTATCTTTCTATACAATCATAGAATCTCCTACAAGTGGGATAGATAGTAAACTAACCGCATGTAATAAATATGAAAGTAATCCTCTCCATGTAAGTAAAAATATCACGACATTTCGAACAAGGTGGTATACTTTTGTTGAGTTGAAGATATTCAATAATTTATTCATAACCCATACAAATGCTACACTTTTTTGTGCTTTTAAAATTTAGCAAGGATTTTATACTTTTGAATTACTATATTTATTGCATTACTTTCATACAAATATCATCTCAATTGGTTCTAAATCATTGTGAATCATTTCATGTTCTATTAAATCACCACGCTTTTTGAACCTTTCCATGCAAACTTCACATTCAAAAAGCTTTTCATTGCTGTGATGAACTTTTTTATGTGTTACTAAATTACTATTTTGGTTGAATTTTATCATACAAATATTACACTCAAAAGGTTTTTCGCCTGTGTGAATCCTTTGATGACCTTTTAAAGTACTCGAGTGTTTAAATTTTTTAAAACAAATACTACACTCAAAAGGTTTTTCACCACTGTGAATCCTATGATGATCTTTTAAAGTATTTGAGTGTTTAAACTTTTTAAAACAAATACTACACTCAAAAGGTTTTTCAACTGTATGAATCCTTTGATGACCTTTTAAAGCACTCGAGTATTTAAATTTTTTAAAACAAATACTACACTCAAAAGGTTTTTCATCTGTATGAATCTTTTGATGACCTTCTAAAGTACTCAAGAGATTAAATTTTTTAAAACAAATACTACACTCAAAAGGTTTTTCAACTGTATGAATCCTTTGATGATCTTTTAAAGTACTTGAGTGATTAAATTTTTTAAAACAAATACTACACTCAAAAGGTTTTTCACCACTGTGAATCCTGTGGTGTACAATCAAACCATTCAACTTTGTAAATTTCTTCATACAAATTGTACATTCAAATTTCTTTTCAAAAACCTTTTTACGATTTACTAAATCACCACTTTGACGTATTGTTTTTACACGAACCTTACGCTCTGAAGGTTTTTTATCATGACTTTTTATATGTCTTTTACAATTATTAGAGCAATGAAATCTTTTACTACAAATATTACATTGAAATGGTTTCTCAATACTGTGAATTATTTTATGATCCTTTAAATACCTAGAATTGTTGAATTTCTTCATACAAATTTCGCACTCAAATAATTTTTCATCATTGTGGATCACTTTATGGGCTTTCAAATATGCAGAACAAAGAAATTTTTTCTTGCAAACATCACATTCAAAAGGTTTTTCGCCACTATGTGTCCTTGTATGTAATGTTAAACTATAAGAAAAATAAAATCTTTTCATGCAAACATTACATTCAAAAGGTCTTATACCGCTGTGAACTATTAGATGTCTCTTCAAATATCTTTTAGTATAGAAAATTTTGGAACAAATATCACAAATAAACATATTTCTAGTTTGTAACTTTTTTTTCTTCTTGCGCACCTTCTTTTTTACATTTTTGCGCAACTTTTCTTTAACATGAGTTTGATTACCTGAACCTGGTGCACATTCTATAAGCGAAGATGTGCTGGCTACTGTCACATTGTTGGCTTTCTCACATTCAACTTTTATGTCAGGTTCATGTATATCAATATCATCATACGGAATTGCACGCTCTATATCACTGCTTTCTTCATGTTGTTTATCTTCTACAATATCACAGCTTTCTTCCTCTATAGGTTCGCGTTTAATTTTGATATGTTGATCTTCCGCATATTTCTGTGCATCGGCAACAGTAACCTCCATCATTTGCTAGTATTAATCAAAAAAATATTACATTTTATGGTAATAACAACATTTCCAAACAAATCGAAATAAGTAAAGCTACACACCACCGTCTTATAAAAACAAAGATGACATTGACAAGTAAAAATGTCAGAGGTATACCATAAACTTTTCTTTGATATAATCCATAGACAGTACCGCACTTTTGTGGCTAGCTTTTTCCTAGCCATTAATTACATATTATTATGTGTACAAAATGATTGAATGGTTAAAAGTAGCAATCATATATTTTACTGATAAATCACAACACCACCTATATCTCTAGATGGTGTTGTTTAGTCACGTAATTTTTTTCTATTTTTATCTCTAGCTGTTATCTATACCACCACGACAATTCTCACAAATGGTGTATCCAGTTAAGTCACTGTTTAGGTATTCATATGCAAAGAGAATATAATACTACGTGTTCATATGTAATTCATACCTAAAGGCCATTCTCTATGTGCCATAAATACCAATTTCTATAATTAATGTTACTCAAAAGATTGGTAGAATTTACACTTAGGTAAATACCTAGCTCTTATTTCTATTTATTGATCAAACAACTTAGTAGCTTTGAGTGCAAAATTAATACTCGCATAAAATAAATAAGAGAAACTAGGTCATGGAATGTTGATCAAAACAAAACTCTAAAATAATGCATTATTGTCTCTTATAAAACCCAAATATACTGAAGAAATAGTATATTTAAAATAAAATAGTTTGAAAGCCAAAAGTATGGCATATCCTTTGCAAGATGAAAAACCTATAAATATCTTATGTGTTGGACCACCAAACACAGGAAAAACTATGTTAATTAAAAGATTACAGAAAAAAGAAGTGATTGACAATACTTACAATTCTGTACCAACAATCGGGACTAATATCTTCAAGATTATGATGCCAGAAAAGGGAAAGAACAGTTTTCTCTTGATAAGAGAAGTTGGAGGAGAAATGTCTCCATTATGGAAGCACTATTATGATAATATTAAGAAAGTTATATTTGTCGTTGATACATCTAACTTATGTCAGATTTCCACAGCTGGAGTCTTATTATATACTTTACTAGCTGAGCCTAAATTGAAATTTTGTAAGGTAAGAATAAGTTTTGCATGATTTTAAATTCAGAAAAAGAATTTGAATACAAGATATAATTTACTTCTTTACTATCCATTATTTTTTATTTCTGTAAAACTACCTCATTTTTGGTTAATTCTATTGCAACCCTATGTTTATGTCTTGTTAGAATACAAAACAATATTGTCCACTCAGTCCAAATAAAAGTGTGCACCTATTGTAAAGTAATTTGTACTAAAATATCTAGTGTTATTACTTTGTCTTTTAGTTTTTGCTTGTGCTATCAAAAATGGATGTGGCTTACCGTCAAATGAGAAATGAAGCTCTCCTCATGCTACAGATGAAACGTCTGCAAAAAGAAGTGAAGCAAAACATCACAGTTTTAGAAGCATCTGCTATAAATGGTGACGGTATAGACGAGTTGTACGAATGGGTGACGGGGATCAAAAAAGTTGTAGAGTTATACTAAATAAAATTACACTTAAAAAAAAACACAATTATTTACCTATTTATTTTTATAGGTAGAGACAATTTAGCTATCTCTCTCTATAAGAGAACATCCTGTAAGTTCATTACATGCAACACTTAGTGTCTGATTTCCACATTCTACAGGGATATTACATCCGATGCCTTGTCAGTCTAAAAAAGCGGTCATAACACTTCTCTGGTCAAAGGCTGTATAGGACAATGTTAGGTATTATTGAGGGCTGCACACTTATGAATTAGATTTTCATAGGTACAGTGTTCTCGTTTAGATATTTATATCGCCTTTATAACATCATTTTAATTCAAAAGGCGACATCTCAAAATATAGGTACATTGGTAATGCAGACCTAGCTTCAGACGAATGAGTGTGAAAGAATGCAAAATTTTGACGGTCATTGTCTAAAAAAATTATTGTTTTGCGGGGCGTACGAATTAAGGCGGGACGCTGTAAGACAGCCACTGCTCTATACCATCACAGCATTCCTCACAAGTGGGATAACCAGTGGATTAACTGCATATAATTAACACACACACACTATCTTCTTCTTACCATTAAAAACAATATATTAAGGATGGGGATAATTGAAAATATTTCTTTATATTTTATGCCGAACATCTGATAATGGCCAGTGGGTGGGTTGTTGTGATGGTGGGCGAACAAGATTGATATGATTGCATATACCCACTAGTAGTAGTAGTAGTAGAACCAAACACCAACCCAACTGAACCTAACATAACTAAATACAACCTAACACGGACACAACCAATAGCCAAGGCAAATGGACCAATACCGTGGACATCAACTTATAAAGTAACCTAACAAGTATTTATTCAGGTGACCTAATAATGTCTTTGTACTAAGATATTTCAAGTAACCTAACATGTTCATTCTTGTATGGGTTAAAATAAAAATTATTAATTATATTTAAAAGTTTATTAATCAAAATATCTTCTTCTATAATGTGGTTGTTCAGAGCAGGGATGTTGCGGATGTCGATTTTTACACATCCGCGGATGTGAATGCGGATGCGGATTTTTAAAGGCTCACATCCGCGGATGCGGATGTTTAAGATGTTATAGAAAAAATGTAGGAACTATCTTAGTTGGTAGGCCCCACTGTCAAATATGTGACAAAATTATTGCTACAATAATATAATAGATTTTTTGGCGAAATATTTTTTTTCTTTTTGTTATTTGCAAAAATAAAATAAAACCGGCAAAAATAAAAATGCGTCGGATCTTGTCACCAATTTTTTCGTTCCCATTGGTTAATGTCAAGTGCGAACGGCACGCGCCATTCGCCGGCCCCGCCCCATTTCTTTCTTGTCGCAAATTGTCTTACATCCGCATCCGCATGAACATCCGCATCAATTATTGCGGATGCGGATGCAGATGTCCAAATACATGCGGAAGCTCCGCATTTGCGGATGCGGATGCGAATATTCGCAACATCCCTGGTTCAGACAATGTCTCCCACTTAAATGCCGCCTTATCACACCATTCACACCATATTTCCATATTTAATATTGTTACGTTAGTACGTTCCAAAATTTTGTTTGAATGTTTCTTTCCCAAGATCATACATTCACCTATTCAGATTTTTCTAGTAATGTGGATCCATGAAAGCCATGGTATTGATGCGATGGTATGTATTGGTACGCGTAGATAATAATTTTGGAGATATAGGTAACACAAGTCATGATAAAAAATTAATTAAACCCTATAATATTTTTGAGTATTTACACCATGGTCACACTATTGACTTTGGCATCCTTATCTGAATTTAAGTCTACTTCATCATTGTTTTTGACATTTCTTTATTACAATAATCTCATGTTTTCTGTACTATTATCTTTACTCTTATAATTAATATTTTGAACCTAAATGTATTGGAATTAATTCTGGAAGATTATCAGATGATTGTTTACTTAAAGCTTCTTTATTGGATGTTTTGTTGCTTTTTTCTTTATCAGTATTCTTTGCAGGATCACCTTTCTTATTTCCATACTGTCTTTTTCTACCGGGGATCATCTTGGGTATAGTATCCAATGCTATGTTGTGTGCCTTCACCAGGTGATTTTTTCTTTTCCAGTTGTCAATGAAAGCTTTGGGGCAATAATCACATTTGTATGGGAGCTCGCCTGTGTGAATACGAATGTGTCGAACCTAAAAAAAACAAAAATTCTATTAACATTTATTACAAACAATTATGTAAATAATCTATTTATAACATCATGGCATATCCCACAAGTGAATATCCAGTAGGCTAACTGGATATCCCTGTGGAAATCAAGGAAGTTCAAACACTAGCAGCCTTTAAATTTAGATGCACAAACTATGTAAAGGAAAGATTCTGGCCCATGTGGTGGGGTGGAATGCAAAGAATGTAAATTCATATTTTGATATATAAGTTTAAGTCTGTAATTACTTGTGCATTGTATTTTAAATAATAAAAAAAAAATATAATTTCATAAATAAAAAAACTGTAGGTAAATAATAAAAATTCGTATGAAAATTTAACACACGAAACTACCATATAAGGCTTAGAAAAGACAACGTCACCTCATTTAGTAGTGTCCCGGACGGGACATGAACCCACAATCTTGTCGCGAGATGTGCTTTGTCCAATTAAGCTACCGGGGGACTTGCCAGAGACTCTTAGAGGGGCTTGGTTGTAAGTTATTTACTTTATTATATGTATATTATTATTTCACATAATGAGAGGAGAAAAAAATATGCCATCGTAGAGGGGTTGGAAGAAGGCGGCTTTCCTTGCTCCGGAACATTCAGGAGTGGACCGGGATGAGAGGTGTGGAGGAGCTGTTTCGTGCTGTCCGGAACAGGAGGGATTTCTCCCAAGTGGTCGTCAACATCGGGGGGACCCGACAAGACACATAGAGAAGAAGAAGAATATGTAAAAGGCTTACAGCCATTTATCGTTAAATAAGTAAATAATAATCTTTATTAACCTCTAAAGTGGTATGGCCGTACGGGTACGGCGAGGAGAATCAGTGCAAACATGAGTATGGACGTACAGGAACGTCTGTCAATATCACGACGCGTATATCATTTTTTATGGAATAATCAGTATGATATTTATATAATGTGATACTTAAAAAAAGATCTCATGGTGAAAAAGACTCACTCCATTAGGACCGAACAAAATTTCACTCATACACACAATCTCACTCTATTACAGGTTAATGAATTGAAAACATAGAATCCATAAATATATCCTTACCATGCTTCCATTATTATTAAAGCCCTTCTGACAGATGGGACACTTGTGAGACTTGAGATTGGCATGCATCCTCTCATGTCTTTTCATCCCCGACTGCACACTGCATTTGAAGGGGCAGGTTGAGCAGGAGTAGGGCTTCTCACCAGTGTGTGTACGCATGTGAACTCGTAGGTTACCCACTGAAAGGAAAGTACCATAAATAAAACAAATCTAGGTAATGGCTGTATTACACTGTTAGCTTCATAACATTTAAATCTTTTATTTATTTAATTATTTACTTGTCCTTACTACGAAGGCACTTAGACTCGTCATGTATATAATATTCATCACATATTTCATATACAATGGTACCTTGACATACAAGTGCCCAGCATACGAGTTTATTGAGATACGAGCTGACGAGCGAGAAATTTTTTGCTTTGAAATACGAGCTATTTAATGACACTTGCCTAACTCATTTCCGGAACATTCTGAAAGGGAGGATGAAACAAACCTCTTTAGACATGTTTTTTTTTAATCAGCCTACAGGTGAAAGTGAGAAAAACGTGGCGAAAAAGGCAAAGACCAGTGAAGAGAAAAGCAGTGACGAAAATTAAGCGAAAGTAAAAATTTATAAATCCAGTTTATTTCTATACATTCTCTTTTATTATGTTTTTGTACAATATTTGTCATTTATAAATACATTTTTTTTATTCAAAAACACGTAACAAATATAACTGGGGTGACTTTTTGGGGCTGGAACGAATAAATGGCAATTCAATTAATTTCAATGGGGATATTTGCTTTGAGATACAAGTAATTTGAAATACGAGCAAGATTGCGGAACAAATTAAAACTTGTATGTCGAGGTACCACTGTATATTAAAAATAAGACGGGTTTGAAAAGATTCAAGTTTTATTGGCTTGACATATTTACTCATTCTTTACGGCACATTGATTAAAAAGAGTCCATAGAAAGTATACATTCAAATTAAATACAATCAATGTGCATGCACATTTAGTTAAAAAAGTTACATGAATTGAGCTATGTGCACATAGTTACATGCACATATCTCAATTCACGTTGGGTGGTCTCACAGAGGGTGGTCCTTTTGAATAAAAAAACAAAGTAATGAAAACAGTTAAATAGTTAAGTACCTTGTGCAAAACTAACACCACACAGATGGCAAAGATTTTCTTCTTCTCCATGATGCAGTTTACTGTGAGCACTCAGAGAACATTTTGTTGTAAATCTGTGAACAATGCAAAGTAATTATTTCCATGTTTGTGGAATACTGACCAAAGGTATACCATCAGTATGCACTTAACCATTTCCATTAAAGGCATTATCTTTAACATACATGTTGTTTAATTTCTTTGTGTGGTTCAGGGTAGCGTAGTACAGTTACTGTATTGTTTATTACTGGATCTTTATGATGTTTTTTTTTTTTTTAAAAAAAGATATATCTGGGTTTTTGAAATAAACCCAAATACAACCTTATACACCTTTCACAGTAAGCTAAAAGCTTGTGTCGTGAAAGGGGAGTTTGCCGGTACCAGGGATCGAACCACGGACCCAAATTTTTTTCTAATTTTTTTTTTTTTTTTTTAATTATTTATTAAAGATTTTGGAGTTACCCCTGTAGCTGACATGACTAAAGGTATTTTATAAACGGACCTAGAATGCCAAATATTTTTTATTTCTCCTGCTAGTTCTGTATATTTACGTATTTTTTCTGCGACGGTTGTTTGTATATTATGTATATTATTTTTATTTGGTACAGTGATGTCTATTAGGTACGTTATTTTCTAATTATTTATTTATTATTATTATTCATAATATTTTTTTATTATTTAAGAAATTTAAAAAATTGTTATTCAATATGGGTAGCATATCTCGTCGATGCTGAATTTGAATGTGAAATTTTTTTTTTTTATTTATTTATTTATTTACTAAGCATAAAAAAATGTTTGTAGCAGCTTGCCTCACCAAAGGCGCTTGCCTAGTGAGGCTGCTGCGGGTGCTGATTGCATAGTCCTTATTACCTTGCTTGTTCAGGCGCGCATGTGCACCCGAATTATCTACTTTGGGTGTTATTTTATGCAAATTGATTTAGTGTTTTGTTTTGTTTTTATTCAACTTTTATTGCAAATGACAACCTTGTGAGCTTAGCATAATATTTAAAAAATTATGAAATTATGTACACAAGTTGACTGGGATAATGCATTGTTTATATTCTTGATATTTTTAAATTATTTCAGTTAAAATTTTTAATAATCTAATAAGTAAATCTACATGGATACAATTCTGAATGTCTCATCTAAGTTCTTGAATTGGTGGGTCCAGAGAGTAGGATGCAAATGTTAGTCAATCATCAATTTTCTATCATTCGGTGACAATTCGGTGCATTCTCCGAAGAAATATTCAAATGAATGCCTCCGTAACCGTATAAGGACGGGAAACGTTTATCAAAGACCCTATATCAAACAAAGTTATAATTCTTACGTCAGTGGACATTTCTCACAGCTGTACGGTCTGAGTTCTGTGTGTATATGTTTATGTGTAGCTAGCTGACCTCGCTGCTTATAAGTCTTGGGGCACTGATCACACTTCCAGGGACGATCTCTTGTATGAGTCACTTCGTGTTGATGTAAATAACTTGACCTGTCAAAACCTTAAAAAAACAATACATTTTTTTACTGCCCATTAGTTGTTTCAATGAGTGTCAAATAAAAAGTTAATATTCATGAAACATCACATTGCAACTTCTAATAGTTTTAAAACAAATAAATAAAATATCTGTTGCCTTTGGCTAAAGTACAACAACTTATGAATTAGTTTTTCACCCTTGTAACTTTCTATTTGACATAATAAAATTTGTGATAGATATATGTTTAATCTAAATAAAATATGTGTATGCAGTAGGGTTGGCCTGGCCAAATCAATGTATGATTTTATATTTTTTTGTGTGTATTTTGTCAACTTTCTGTTTGTGTCTCTGATTAATAAATAAATAAATCAACAAAAATTTGATGCTAGAAATTTTATTTGACAGATGGACTACTGGAAGAACGGGTAGACTTGTCTAATGTTCTTTCAAGATGTCCATGAAAGACTGAGAATGTGCTTCTTGTCCCTTGATCATTTTTCTGTACAGCTTATCACTGAACATGGCCAGCTAAGAGGAAACTTTTTGAATTAGCCTTAACTATTCGACACTCTTCGGCTCGTCCTGGTTTGGGGAAGTGTTTTTAAATGCCATGAACGCTACACACTTTAACCACTTAACTGCGGATTACATGCATGCATGTAATGTCAAAATTTTGCGCATTGTGCGGATTACATGTATGCATGTAATCGTACTTTATGGTTAAAATAATCGTTTCTATGATAAATACCATAGAAAATAAAAAGAACACATAAAAGTTTAACTTTTTCTTTGATAAATTAACATCACTTACACAACATACATACAATGTATAAGTCAGTATTGACATGTTTGTCGACTACTTCCCGCGCAAATCGGCCGCCATATTGCTACTTTAGTATGAAAACAAAGGTATATTATGAAATTTCTTATTTGTTCATTATTTATAAACTTAGTTGTTGTCAGAGTATTTTTTGAAGCTACAAATTACTATTAATGATTTTTATTTATTTATTTATTTATTTATTTTATTCTTTACTGTACATTGGTTACAATATTACATAGTGAAATAGTGGCATAAAAATAACAATTATAAATTCAATGTACAGAGGGCGAGTTTATCGCTAAAATGCGATGTCTTCCAACTAACCCGGTAACTAAAACTAAACAAAATTTAAAAAAAAAAAAAAAAAAAAAAAAAAAACACATGCATACATATATACACCCTTACATATCAACAGTCATAAAAGCTGTCGTAAGAAAAAAAAACAATAATTTC
Organism: Athripsodes cinereus; assembly: GCA_947579605.1. Lineage (NCBI taxonomy): Eukaryota > Metazoa > Arthropoda > Insecta > Trichoptera > Leptoceridae > Athripsodes > Athripsodes cinereus. Next base: position 9,201,441 of record OX388325.1, on the reverse strand, counting down.
AATAATTGTGAATTTACATCAACTTTTAGTTCTGTGGAAATTAATTAAGCACAGGGTGGATATCACTTATGCATAAAATCCAGCAGCTAAGTGGTTAAGGTATTCATAGATGTGTGGGTCTCAAGATGGGATCTGCTACGTCAGCCGAGTCCATATCCCCCCCACTGACGTGGTAGGATCAGAGATGCCAATACTGGCTTAGTGGTACTGATGGACTTGAGAAACTCAAAAAGAAAAAAAAATTGTCACCCAAACGGATAAATAGGTAAACTCGGACTCCTGAAATATCCGAGAAAAGAGGTTATTTCAACCTAGGACTTTTATTCAGTACAATAAGACAACAGAATAAATGGAAAAAATTTCAAATGGTATACAAAGCTAAATTCAAGCAAATATGAACTTATGTATGTACTTTCGCTCAAAGGCCCCAGAAGTATTTGTAAGTTAAATATTACACTAACCTTTTTTACAATATTTACATAAAAATCTTTTAAAATCTTCATGCATCTCTCTCAAATGTTTATTAAAACTATTTCTACCAACTATGACAGTCTTGCACACAGGACAGTCGTAAGAACTCTTTAATGCCCTTTTTGCCGAAACACTATTGATAATATTCTTATCTTTTATCAATGTTTTTATTTTTTTCTTTTTAGATTTTTTATTAGTAACAACAATTTTCGCATCCTCTTTCAACTTTTTACTTTTCTTTTTTTTATGTGATTTGATTAATTTCTTATTATCTTCACTTGAACAGTCTGCGTGTAAATCAAATTCAGGATAAATATCAATATTTTCGTAGTCATCACACTGTTCTATCTTAATAGCAGTCAATGTGCCGTGTTCCAGCGATACTATATCTTCTTTTTTTAGTATTGGATCTGTGATAATTATATTTTGTGTTAAATGGTAACGTAGAGCTTCGTCTGTGGATTTGCAGATGTTTATGAAACTGTAACATGATTGTACACTGTCCGAACAAGTCTCACAAATATTCAAAGGCAGACCGTCATCTTCTGTAACCTGTAAAATAAAAGAAATAATTTATAGGATTGGCAATAGTCAGTGATGAGGCTTGCCACCCATCACGAAAATCTTAGTGTTTTATAGGCACAGAGAGGACAATCTGCATATTCATTACTTGCAAATGTTACTTGCAATCCCAGGTGCCGGCAAACTCCCCTTTCACGACACAAGCTTTTAGTAGCTTACTGTGAAAGGTGTATAAGGTTGTATTTGAGTTTATAACAAAACCCAGATATATCTTCCTTAAAAAAAAGGATAGTCCGCTAAACAAACCACTTGTGGAATATAATGTGATGGTAAAGAGATAGTAGTAATAGCAGAAATAACAACAATCTTGTTCTTAAAAAAAGCAAATTTGTCAGATAATCTCAATTGAAATGCCACATTTTCCGGCATCCTCAACCAAGTATCCAGCAAAGAATAGGTCTTCTACTTTTTCTAATAAATTCTTCACTTTTCTTATGTAAAACACTCTCTCTCTATTTTCAATCTTGTATATTGGTTTGCATCAAAATCTTGCATCTTTCCTTCCATTGTGTTCTAACCTGTACAACCCTCTTCAGCTTCTCGTACGATCCGCAGCTCATATCCTCGAATAGATAGACAAGATATTTTTGGCGTGGGCAGCCTGTGGTTTGTCCCCTCAGCCATTCTTTCTATTATTTCTTGTAAAAAGTTTTCCAGATGCATCATGTGTCCAATATATCTGGTGCATCTTTCTGAGAAAGACAGCCATTCATGAAATAACATAACATGTATAGACAATTCACACAGACCGAGCTAGTCCCAAACTCAATAAAATATGAACCTATATTTTGGGTACTAAAACGACGATACAGATATATACAATGCACTGAACACATATACATGTAACACCCAGATCCAGGACAATTTGAAAAAGGTCATTCTTCATTTTGTCCTGGCCGGGAATCGAACCCGGGACCTAGTGACTTTAAGGCGAGTGCGTTAGCGTGAGTGCCACACCGCGCGTCGTCAATATAACATTAACATCTTCAATTTAGCAATGATGAGCTATGCCATTTTTTTGTTGGCGCAGAGAGGAAAGCTTGCATATTTATTACATGCACTTAGTCTACTGACTACCCAAATTGTGGAAGACACCATGATAGTATAGACCATTAAAGGTCACGTGGTATTGTCTATGGATTTGCTTTTGCTTGGGGGGCAAACAGTCAGATTGCGCAAATCATCCTTGTAAGATGTTATGCCATAAGAGGAAAAAAAGAAAGTCAGACGACAAAATAATAACAAAAACGACACTGACATTTTTTTTGATTATTAGGTATTCTTTAGGCGTTCCACCTAATATTACACCGTAATCGTCTGTTGTGTTGGGATGCCTGATGCCCCTCAATGATTTTTCTGTGACGTCATCCTTTAATGGTCTATAGTAGAGAGTCATAGTTACACAATCCAAAATTGTGCAAAACAAAATTTAAAAAAGTGAGAAAGGTATCATAAAGTATATAGATAGGTGATCTTGACACACTTGAGATTTGAACTAAATGAGATTTCCAGGAAAAAATAAAATAGTTTGTTTCTATCGGCTTGTCATACAGTACATCAACAATGATTGCATGATAAACAGTGTCGGTTTGTTTACAAACATCCAATTAAAAAACAAACTATTCACTGATTTACATTAACATTTGTATTTAGATTGATGGAATAATAAATAAAGTTAATAAATTGGCAGGATTATTAATATTTAGTAACCTTTATCGATGTGCAAATCGTAAACATCTCAATAATCTTCTCAGACATTTTGCTGAACCCCATTGTGTTTTGACAGTCATTTTTATTATTCATGCAAGCTCTACACACTTCGTGAACTTTGATATCCATATCTGAAAGGGTATTTAATGTTTTCTCACTGATATTCTTTAATTTGTCTTTGAAATTAACTTTTTATTTAATTCATAACACAGCCATTCCCACAAAACCGACTTTTCTGACATACTCAAGTAAACGCCAAATGCAATACATTGTACAATAATTGACAGCTTTTTAATGTGCTGCCATAACTATAAATTAATGATTGAAGATTAAAAAACAGGCTGAGTAATTTTGATGAGTACGTCGTTAATTAACAAGATATTTTTAGAATTCTCATAGAAATAAAAAAAAACACTACAACCATTATACCTTCTCGACTTATCTTTCAAGTGCGGCAGCCAGCAGACTCTATGTAATAAACATGCAAACTGTCCTCTCTGTACCTACAAAACTTAAGGCATTCGGGTTGAATAAGTATGAAAATTTGGCTTCTGAAAACTCAGATACATGTCTCTTATCTACAAAATAACATAAATAAGGATTTTTAAGTTGAGTAGCATAATTTATTTTATTTTATAATTAAACCTAAAGATTACTCAGCCTGCCACTATTTTTTTTATTCTGGCAACATGATTGACAACTGAACTGTCTATTGAAAAATGGATGGCCATTTGTGTCAATATTGTGGAAGGTATTTATTTCTCAATATCATCAACTGATTGATGACTTGGAACCAATTCAATTGATCAATTACTGAAATTTATACATGAACAAAGTGATATAAAATGGATGTGAAACTCTACAACGTGTGTCGAGCTTGCATGAGCAACCAAAACGATTGTATAGAGGAGGATGTTGACTTCTCTAAAATGTCTGAGAAAATCATTGAAATGTTTACATTCTGCACTTCTATACAGGTTTGTAATATACAATATTCATTACTCTAATCACACACAATACTCTCACTTGAAATAAATACTCAAACAACACCAATTTAGGTCATTAATGTGATACAGTTTTACCATTGAATTGTACAAAACAATCAGTTACTATGAATAATTTTCTTTATTTACATTATATTAATTATATTACGGAAGTATTTTATTTTACTCTCAGCTTGAACACAAATTATGGTCAACATTTTACATGATTATTTATCATCTTTTCTGCTTCTTCCTCTTGTAGTAGATCATTGATCTATTACTTTGGAAGTCGTTCCCTTTTGTGACGCCGAGGACCAGCTATGTTTCCATCTTTTTGGTGGTCTTCCTTGTGAATGCAAGCCACCCGGTGTCTCCTTTGCGGCAATGTGGGCGATCCTATTGTCAGCCATTCTGCCTACATGGGATCTCCAGAGTCATCTCCTCTTTCTAATCTATCTCACTGTGTCCTTAATAGAGTGTAATTTCTCTAATACATAAATAAAAAAATTGTTTTAATGTATGTTAGATAATATGTTGTTATTTTATATTTCAGATTGTGATGAATGATGGTCTTCCCCTCAGCATTTGCCAGCAATGCGTAGAGAGCATACAGACTTGTTATAACTTCATCAATGTCTGTAAATCTACAGACGAGGCACTCAAACATTACTTTGCACAGAGTAAAGAAACAGAACTAGAAGACAAAACATCAAAATGTAAACAAGAAGTAATTAATTCGACAGCCGTAAAAGAAGAACCTGTATATTTTAATAATGAGGATGCGAACGTTGATGATGATTTCTATAGATCAGCAGAAGAAAATAATATACAAGACGAAGAAGATAGTGATAATGAAAAAATATTAAGTATTAAATTAAAGTTAAAAGGAAAACATAAGACTAGACATTGTAGTAAAAAAAAACAAATTGAAAAGCATAAAAAGAGAAAAAAGGATCGTGGACTTAATAGTAAAGATAAAAAACACAATGCCGATGATGATATTATAGTAAATAGTAGTAATAGTAATGTAGAAAAAATAGTAAAAAAGAAAACTAAGGATATTGTCAAAGATGAATCGAACGAAACTGTCAAAGATGATAGTGAGAAGGTTATGGATGAAGAAGTAAATACAGAAGATGTTAGTAAGAAAACAGATAATGTAGGTAGTGTAAATAAATATAGATATAAGAAGTCGTATACGTGTGGTACGTGTGGAGAGAATATTGTAGGACTAACAGCATTTAATAGACACAAGAGAGATGTGCATCAAGAGTTTAAAGTCTATACTTGCGATGTTTGCAATAAAAGTAAGTTGTATTTTCTTTTTTAATATTATTATGATGAGTGTGCATGTGTTATGAATTTTTATTTTCCGTGGATCACCCGGCAAAGAATTTGTCTCCCGCTCTTTTCCATTCTAAGTTTTCCAATGTCCTAGTTTTGAACGATGAGATCACACAGAACAGCTTGCATGTTTATTACATACAACAAATAAATAAAATAAAACTAATCTACCGACTATTTCATATGTGGGATATACCATGATAGTACAGTAAAGTATTTTTTTAAAAACCCATATACACTACTAGATGCCCTCATAGTTCATGGCAAGCATCAGTATTGGGAGTAATAGAATCCGGGATTTTTGATCTGTAACTCGGAAACTACACATCAAGCAATTGGCCTTTTCTGGTTTGCACATTCTGATTAACTCAATTCACTCTGTTTATCCTTATACTATGATAGCAACTCCCACAAGTAGAACACACAGTGGATTTATGTTATGAATTAACCAAGAAGTTCACATATGTTTGTGTATCGTACATACAACATACCTACCTAGTTAATAACTATTCAAATAGGTTGACTATGGATGAGTGTCATCAATTGGAATGATTAATCTAGAGTAGTTCAAAATATGATTGACACAGTGGATTGATTGATTGTACATATAGGTCATTTTCTATATGCCATCAAAATAAGATATTCAGAATGAGTAGCAGTGTACCTCATCTCTGCTGAATAAAAGATATTAAATGTCTTCTTTGTGATGTTTAACTAATATCCACCTTTCACAGGACATTCAAATTATTTATTTGTCTGGTATTGTTAATTTCTTAATTTTTCTTTCAGCGTTTGAAAAACACAGAAGTATGGTATCACATTTGAAGGTGCACGACCGCCCGTACAAATGTAAAATCTGCAACGATACATTCAAGAGGAAGGACAAACTCAAACTCCACATTATCATGAGCCACACTACCGAGAAACCTTTCAAGTGCCAACTGTGTCCACTCAGGTTAGTTTTAATATCCCAATCACTTTCCTTTCCAGTATTGGACGGAAGTATCTCATTTAGACTTCTGTCTTCTTAGAGTCCAGCTAAAGCTTCAACGAAATAAGAATTTAAAAGGAATTTCAACTTTTATGATAACAATATTGTTGAGTCAAAATAAAAAAAAACTTTTTCGTATGTGCTTTTGCAGTCAAGCATGATAGCTTATTAAAATTATATATTTGAATTCAATTGTTGATTTCTTATGTGCTTTCTTAGTAACATTTAAAATTGTAATTGTTTTGTTTTACATAATATACCTACTGTTAATGTCTTGCATGAAAGATATATTGTCAAATTTTTGTGATTTCAGTTTCAAGACTAAGGAATACTTAAAGATCCACAATTTCCTTCACGAGGATGACAAGAGATATTTGTGTGAATACTGCGGAGCTAGTTTCAACTCAGCGCAAAGTGAGTTCAACTTTTCATTTCTTTGTAAAACAGTATAAATCTATCTATACCATTACTAACAGTATGTAATGAATAGACAAATCATCCTCTCTGTTCCATAAATAAATAGAACATTCAAGATAAAAAATAATAAAAAAAAGATGTGTGACAAACCTTATTGCTGAATTGAATGTGTTAAATCCTACACATAACTGGCAATTCCTACACGTAACACCAATTTCTATTCTCAATCATTCTCAGTATGTAGTGCTCGTTGCTGGAATAATCTGCCTTATTCTCATAGAATATCTCAATCTTTTAATGGATTTAAATACGCCGTCAAGAAGTATTTATTGTCTTCTAACTCAGCATCCGTTCCCTAACCCCTTCCTATAGTTCCCGGTCCCTTTGGAGTGTTAGGTGTGTGTACTGTAGTTTTTTTTTCAATCTAATTTATGTAGCTATTTTTCTTATTGTTTGTGTTATTATTGTTTTTATTTCTGTTTAGTGTTAATGTGACGTGGTTAGATGGAAGAAATCACTATATAGTGATAATCTCGCCACTGCACATCATCACATTTTTTCTTGTGTATATTGCTTTATTTTATTTGTTATATGAATGATGATGCGCAAGAAAAATAAAATAAATAAATAATCTATCTATTCCCTCACGCCGTATCCCATGTGGGGTAGGCTGAGAGAACGAAACGCCAATTTGATCTGTCCTTACATACTTCTTTCGCTTCCTCCACAGTCATACAATTTATCATGCACGCACGTCGGTTTCTCTTACTCAAAACATGGCCGTCCTTGAGAATTTCATCTACATGTTCAAGCCATGTAGTTCTCGGACACCCGCGCTTCCTCACATCCCTCCTTTCAGCCAAGTATATCCTCTTTGTCATTCTTTCCTCTTCCATTCGTTCCACATGACCAAACCATCTCAATTTATTTACACGCATTCTATCCACAACACTCCTCTTACATCCACTCATTCTTCTAATATCCTCATTTACACAAATACCCACCTTTTACAGAATGCTTATAAACTAATTGTTTGCCGGAGACTTAAAGGAACAATAAATTATGAAAAATTTAAAGAAATCAACATTCTATTTGCAGGTGGTACCCTGAAGATTCACATTCGAACACACACAGGAGAGAAGCCGTATCAGTGTAAACAGTGCCCCAAGAAGTTCCGTACCATCCACCAGCTGTATAAACACGAGAGGACACATGCCAACCAGAGGACGTACAAGTGTTCCTTCTGTCACAAAGGATTCAACCATAGATCTAGTATGGTGAGTGTTGTATTCAATACATTAGTGAAGAAGCAATCAATTTTAGATAATCGCCCATTAATGGTGGACGTTCCACCGAAACCGCGGTAGCAAAAAAGCTCATAAAATATAATAAATGATACATAGTTAATCTAAAATAATATCAATATATCTAGAAATTATTAGAGAGTTAATGCTGAAAATATAAACAATGTAAGAAACATTAAGGTATGTACCCTCCCTTACCCGTGGATGTTTCAGAAATGGTAGTTCCTATGGCATCCACACTCATCGTGCAAAATCTTTATTTTTATGAGAGGCCTCAGAGATTGGCTGAAGGGCTCCCCGCAACAAAACCTCCCCACAGTTAATTACAACCATTAATGTCCCTAGGGGTTTCACAATATGTCTTTAAACTTAAACAATACATTCTTACATTCTAATTTATAACATAACAATAACAATGTAAGAAACAATCACATAAATATTTAATCTGTTTTCATATAATATGTTTATATGTACTTTATAGGTACTGAAGTGGAGAAATAATACATTCTCTATGATCTCTCATCCTTTGGGCAGGTTTTAGGCTAAATACATTACAAATATCTTGTTTATTGATGGAAATATTTTAATTTTTATAACGCCATGTCGTCAGATTTGTAAGGGAATTCAATACTTAATTGTTTTGGGTATTTTGTCAAAACAGTCATTCATTTATACCATCATGAAGTTTCTAACTAAGTCATTCTCTCTGTGCCAATAAAAGTTAAAAAATATCGTCGCACATCGTCCTAGTTTTTAAAATTTTATATTATTACACTGATATGTAATGATAATGTGCAAAAAGAATAAATAAATAAATAAGTAAATAAATAAAAAAGAATCAGCATGGGTAAATTGATAATTTTAAATGTCTTGTGCAGAACGCTCCTGATTTCGCTCCGAGAGCTATAGCTCTTAGATAACTCTATGCTCAGGGGTCGTTTGTATACGATGATGATGATGCCAGGATGTTTCTGATTTCATTTGATGAACTTTCTATACAATATATAATCTAGATTTCATTTAAAATTTAAAAAAAAATTATATGAAAATATTTATTATCTTTCTAAATATAATAATCACCATTCTTTCCTATATTTTCGAAATAATAAATTGAAATATTAAATTCTAAAATGAATATTCTTTTAGACCGTGCATGAACGTCTTCACACTGGAGAACGTCCGTACAAGTGTGAATACTGTCCGCGGGCGTTCATAGACAACTGGAAGAGAAAGGGACATCTAGTGTCTGCCCACAACATTCCCAGGGAGAACATACACTGCGGGACACCGGGCAAGAAGAGTAAATATTACTGTGATAGTAAGAAGGATAAAATGGAAGAGGCTCCGCCAGTGACAAAATGTTGAACTAAATATTAATTTAAGTATTATTCAGAGTACTATCATGTTTTTTATTTCCATGTTTTTTTTTTTTAATTCAAAACACTTATATTTGTAACAGTCAAATATTGGTGTATTTGTTCAGATTTAATCAAGGCTGTGCCATGATTTTAAAATTATATTTAAGCAAATCCAGTTATTATAATTTCTGAAGAAAATGCATATTTTAGACATGTCTTAATTTAACCCTGATTAAATGAAAAACTATACTAAAACAATTTTTTATTCTAGGTTAAATATTAACCTAATTTGTCTTTGGTTCACCATCTTGATATTTTATACCAAATATTCAGATTTTCTATTTGAATATTTATAAGGAACAATTTTAGTCGAGCATAAAGTAGGAGTGATTCTAATATTTGTCTATGATTTTAATCATATGTCATTTATTTGAATCTGAACATTTATTCTTTATATTCAGAAGTGTGCGTACTATTTACAAGAAATCATGAACTAGATATATTTTAATTTTAATAGTACATAATGATGTTTATGCATTATTAGGAATGTCCTAAAATTTGCAGACATAACAATAAAAATAAAATATGTTTTGGAAATTGCATATTATGTTGAATAAACACTTTCTGGGTCAAAAACAAAGTTATGTGTGGTTGAGAAAATGCGTCTGTAAGGCGATTAATTTATTGAGAACACAATCAAGTTGGCGAAATTCTGTTAGGAAGTAAAAATATATTATGTGATTTTGTTAATTCAGAAATACTATAAAAGAATTAAAATATATACAATTGACATACAAATTGCAACCATTGGTAATAATATTATAATCTGGTCTAACTAACCATGTCTTAGAGTTATTCCTGATTAGATTAAAACCTTACTAACAAAGCAGATTTTTCTAATGAAGTGTCAAATACATCACTTCCTTTTCTATAGCTAATGACACAAATTGTGACAATATAATTGATGGTAACCAAGAATAATTTTAATCTGACATAAAGTTGGAACAATGCTAACCCCTATTTGAGTGATTTGTTACTTAGTCAGACATAACAGTAAGAATATTAATTATTCTGTATTTGTGAGTACGGGTGAAAGTTTTTATTATGTAAATATGTATGATTGACATTTAGGGTACAAAATAGAAAATAGCTTTTGATAAGATAGTGACATAATATTTGACATTTCATTGGAACAAATTTTTTTAAGTTAGATTTTAGTTTAATCGGGAATAACTTTAAGCCACGGCTGTTAGACAGGAATACAATACTGTGATCAAAGTCTGTATGTTCAAGCCAATTATATGATGATAATTATTAATAAAATGTAAATATACTTGTATTAAAAAGTTTAACTAAGTAGATTTAACTAAAATGTATATAATGTTATTATAAAACTCCGTAATTAGATTTAAAGTTTTGATATTTTATATTATAATGTACTATTTTTTAGTTATTTTGTTAACTACTTTTATGGTGCGTAGTCATGCTCCGTGTTATCTTCAGTCAACAACTGTAAAGGGGCGTTCACATTTGTTCACTTTCAATGATCACTCCGGATGATCCTCCAAGATGAAAAGGTGTGAACAGGCGTTTCATCAATAGTGATCACTAGCGATGACGGAGGAAAGAGATTACCACTCGTCATAATTTTGATGAAAGGTCCTTTCACTGAAACGACCATAAACAAGTTTTATCTTATTATTTGTTTTATTCTCTATGAATTTGTATTGAATGTTAGAATCATGTACAAAATTATTATGCAGTCGAGAGCTATATTAATTTATTTTAAGTGTTATTTTTTATTTTTGAATTTGTTTAATTATTTTTATACGAAAATACGTCAAACTACATACAACATGAGTGAGAGTGTTGACATGGCAGTGAAAGCATAGGATGAACAAATGTGAACAGACGTGTTCACTTTCGATGAACAGGTTTGACCCTGACACTCTGGATGATCATCCAAAGTGAAGCAATGTGAATGTTACTTAAGACAGCACTCAATCACGTCACAACATCTGAGCACTATCTAAATTTGTGACAGCATTGTCGAGCATCACTGCAGCTACATATTGCACAACTTCATATTATGTACTGCTTTGCTCGAGAACACTCTTATACACTTTTGTAGTGTGTAGTACCAACGTTGGCCATCTTGATGTAATTGAGCGCTGTCTTGCAGTTGCAGCCTGAACATGAAGCGGAACGTGACAATGTACCATTAATTTTATAAACTGCAATATTTTTTTATTTCACTAGATTTATTTATCTGAAAAAGATGTATATTATTATTATTATGAAATTGTCCAAATTAAATTATTTTCTTGTTGTAAGTTTTTGTGTATTATTTCATTCTCCGCGCAATCTTTGGAATAGAAAAGATCATTCACTTTTTTCTTTCATTCATAAATTTTCCTTGTCCCTCTGCAAAAGGAAAGTTTACATAAAACATAACTTGTGTTGGTGTCTCTTTTAAGATTTTTTCCTTTTCTCTTGCTTTTTTCCATTTTGCTTGGGTTTTTTTCCTGCCGAAATCACCTTGGCCAAAAGCTGTTATGGTCTCAGTGCAGGGTGATATTTTTAAGATATTAATAATAATAATACAAAAGATTTTAATATCTTGGATTCAGAAGAATGATGTTGTAATAGAATAGTGAATTAGTATCTGCCTCTGAATTGGCTGGGCATCACAAGGAGGCTTTGAATGCTCACAAGTAAAGGTAACAGAGAAAGAATCCTTTTGGTTGGATATTAAGTTTATTACAAAAAATAAACAGCCAAGTTTGACCTGTAATGAGGACACCTTTGTTTGTCTAGCATGTAATTAGAACATTTTAAATTGTCCGACATCAGCTATAAAGTTGAATCACTTTGATTCACCACACGTATGATATTGCAAAGTCAGTTGGGTATGAAGGTTACTGTAGTACATATACATACATGATCCCAATGACACATATTAAGGTCAAGTCAATCCTCATAAATATCTCTACTATATAAGCCCGTGTTCTGCAATACACAAACCACTGCATATCCTATGCGTAGATAACTGATATCAGTAGCATCCGTTGTAATTAACAATTGTCATGAAATGAAGCATTCAGGCTCAGCATCTCAAGAACTCAAAATGCTTTTTATAATGTCAGCGAAAATTCAATGTTTTCTTAATTAAGGCCCGAAATTACAATCAGTAGCTTATCGTGGAGCTTTGGTGAGGAGGCTTAAAAGTTAAGTCGAGCTTACTGCTCACACGAGAATTTCAATCAATATTCGACTGCGACTTGACTAAGCCACAAATATGGTTAAGTTGGTAGCCCTACTAGTTGTTTTATCGTGATTTTGTCTATGCATTAACCTCACATCTGTCATGTTGACGGCGACGCTTGCCATTTTTCGTGTTGTTGTTTTGATTTCGTGAACGCTCTTGGATTTTTTCGTTACCTACGAAACAGGGTCAGTAATGAAAACATCCAAATAGAAACGCAAATGAAACAACCTTAGCAACAACAAACAAAAAGCGTAATGAAAGCGCGAGCATATGACATTAATGTCAGTTTGTTCTTATTGTTACTAGTGGCGCCTCCTGGTGATGAAAAAATTAACTGAGTTTAAGCGAGCTTAACGTTGTTGAGGACACCCCCGGGTATTCCTTAACTTAAGGAGTAGGTTAAGCCGCATATTCGTGCTAAGGAGACATTTTAATTTGCGTAATTTTGGAAAGCTAAGCTTTATGTGTTCCTTAAGGTTAAGGAGGATCTTAAGCCTGCATTGTAATTTTGGGCCTAAGTCATTAAGATCATAATATCCTCTTGGTAATGGCAATAAAAACTCAAAACTGCTTGATGTTGACTACAAGAGCTCTAACAAAGCATCACTTCCAACAATACATGTATATATTACAAGGACAATTTGTGAAGCACCATTTTACTCATAACATGATCTCAAGGGTGCCATATTGTCTGTCTATCGTCCTAAGTCCCCAATAAAAAAATGTGTCTTCAGCTTTCTTCTGAATCCCTCTCCATTTGTTTTCTCTAGCAGACCCAGAGACATGTTGTTCCGGCATTTGGGACCCGCAACACTAAACTCCCTATCTCCAAAGCCCGCCCTGTGAGATCGAGATGTTTTTAATAAGTCAGCTTTTTATTTCACCCTGTGCTGAGCGAAGTATAAATCGTCTTTCACTGATGGTCTCGATCTAGCACATATCTGACAAATAAGACGGCTACACACCTTCAAATCATGCAAGAGAGAAGTGATATCTTCAGCCAAGCAATAAAATTTGCCTGTGGTCTTCATAACATTTAGACAAAATAATTTATAGTTTAAGTTTCTATTCAAGTTTTTTCTTTTTGCTGAGATGTAACAGCAAATTTCTTTTTCTTCCCTGGATGTAGTTTTGGTATGGTCTCCATTGGTACACTGTGTGCTATCACCATGTGCCTCTTGCGGTTCCAGTTCTCAGCAAAGGATAGAGAGCACTGATCACACTTGTACGGACGTTCACCTGTGTGAACACGAAGATGACGCACCTGCAAAAGTTGAGAGTAAAATGTTCAGTAAATGAAAATAAATGCATAATTAAAATATGTAAAATACTACACAAAGTTTTTTGTTGTCATCGATTAACAATAATGAAGCATATTGCCAACCATCCTAAATGTCTCTTTTTAATTTCACAGTGAACACTCATGTGTTTATTACATTTATTTATTTATTTATTTGAATAAAATATACCACTGCCAGCTTGACAGTTGTAAAACCTAATTGCTGGACAGTGGACAACATATCACAATCATGCCACAGTTAATCCAATAATTATCCCATTTGTGGGTTATGCCATGATGGTATAGATCAAAGATTCTATTCCAAATTTTTGATTTATAATTCTGACATGAAGTTAGTTACATTAACATTCACAATTGCTAGACTGTGGCTAACTTCGTAAAGGTATTATATCTCAGAAAATTGTCCTCAGAATTTCACAAATTATACAATAAATAAGGATATTGTTGAAATAACCTCTTTCCCCGGATATTTCAGGACAAGGACTCCTGACTATTTATCTGTTTGAGTGGCAATTTCTTTATTCTTTTAACTCTCTTCAGTCCACCAGTATTGGCATTTCCGACCCTAACACGTCAGTGGACAGTGGACCCGGCTGATGTAGCAGATCCCACCTCGAGACTAGAGGGTATCTTGTCCCGGATTATTTTTGTTCCCGGGATTCCCGGGAATCCCGGGAAATTCATTATTATATTTATAAATATTCAATTTTCAACAAATTTGGTATAAAAACTCTCATAACTTGTTGACCCTTGCAAACATTTTGATTTGATAAAAAAAAAACAAATTTTTGTTACCAATATAAGTAATTTGCTTAAAAAAAACTAAATAGCTGACTGACGAGATTTATTTAGGTACTCTATGTTATATCAAAATAAAAATTGTTTACAAAATATATAAACTTTTAATTTTTGATCATCCTATCAAGCAAAAAAATGTTATGGATTTTGGCAAAGCTTTTTAAAGATTTTTGACTTTAAAAAATAAGAAATTTCGACAAAAAAAGATTTTTTATATCGGTTAATATCCATGAATAAAACAAAAAAAATGACAGTTGGCTGCACTAATATTTTTAAGAACTATCTAACTTTTCGAAATATGTAAAAAAAAACATGAAAAATTGTAGGATTCTTATACATTGTCGGCCAAACACACCTCCGATTTCGAATTATATTTAGAATAATTATGCTTCTTTCAAACGAATACATTGAAGCTATAATTAAGTTTTTTTTTTTAAAGTATAACACTCATATTGGTAATTAATATTATTTTTCATATCAAAATATTCGTCAGCTTCTACAAGTTTATCACGACTATTACAGTTAACTAAACAAAGATTTCGGTATCGGTATGGCAATCTGCATGACTAATAATTTGTATTTTTTCCCGGGAAAGGATTCGTTTTTTCCCGGGAAACGGGAAATAAAAATTAGAGGGTTTTCCCGGGAGTAACCCTCTACTCGAGACCCACACATCGACAAATACCTTAAAGTCTAGAGTGTTTGTGACATTTAAAAACACTTCCACAAACCAGATGGGTCGAGAAGTGTCGACAATCATACCCAGAATCATTTCCTCTCATGCATCAAACAACAAGAAAAGCATCTCTACCATCTTACTCGCGCTTTTCAGTATAGACAGATGTATGGACAAAATGATATTACCACACTATCCCTTCCATTGAAAGCCCTCTGACATATGGGACATTTATCCTTCTTAGTATTAGTGTGTGTGTTGAGATGTTTATCCAAAGAGCCTTTGTTGGTGCATTTGTATGGGCATAGAGTGCAGCTATAGGGCTTATGCCCCGTGTGGGACCTCATGTGAATACGGAGAGCACCTCCTAGAACAAATAAAATATGTTGAATAAAATATGTTCATGAAACAAGGTTGTTTTGTTTCTTTACAGTTTGTTTGTTAGTGATTGATGCTCACACTTCTTGGGAAAATAAAATTGAGAAAAAAAAAGCAGTCAGGTTTGAAATAAAAAATAAAGATGAAGTCAACTAGTCAGTGCTCAAATGGGAAATTAATCTGTAATACCAATCATCGGTCTCGGTTAAGTTCAGGCATGTACAGAAGCCTTCATTTGTCATCATCACGTGTTCATTTTTGACAAGTTTTGTCCTATATTTTCACATCCCTCTTGCTACTTCGACATGTTTTATATTAAATAAAATTAACATCATTCAAAGCAGGAAGTAGAAGAAGGTACAATGTTGAAAATGGAATCACAAAAGTGGACATTTTTTAATGAATTTATTTGTGACTTAAATTTCTTCTGTCTCCTATAGCTTATTATTTGCCAACTTGGTATTTTTTATTGACTAATCTTTGGCTACAGAAGGACTCATATAGTCAGCTTTCCAAACTAACTGGCCTATTTCTAGTTGAAAAGTTAAATATAATTTCGTTACTCAATAACAAATGAATAAAGAAAGTGATGTAAAACAACTTACTCTGTGTAAATACAGCTCCACATAGCTGACAAAGATTGTCTGAATATCCTCCATGTAGCTTCATGTGATCTTTCAAATAGCACTTCATTGTAAAACTAAAACAGAGAACAAACTGTTTAAATCCTTATTTTTCAATACGTGTACTTGCAATTTGCTAAATATGGAACAAAGGACACAAATGTGTTTGCCAGTAATAAAAAAAATGTCATTTCTTGTAACTAGAGATAAATTATTTAAAACTTTATGCATGATTTTTTTTCAATGGTCACCACAACTCAAACAATGGACAAAACAATTAATGATTAACATTGCCAATTATAAGTATCCAATATTTGAATAATTTAACAGCACATTATTCTTAAAATAGTTATCAAAAGAGGAAGGGAAGGAAGGGAAAAGGGAATACAGTTTAGTTCAATTTACAACGGTTCATCACATTACAACGTAGTAATGATGATTAGGTTATTAAGTGTCAAAGTATATATAATGCGATGGAGAACCATTTTAATCAGTCAAGATTGCTAAAATGTACACTTTTTATATTTATAATTAAAATTGATTTTAGGGGTCACCAATATTGATCAAGTTTTGAATATCATGCTCCTTGGTGCATCATTTTAGAGTATCACAAAAATGAATGTCCATTTTTTGAAAAGTTACACAAGAAAGTTAAATTTATTTTAAATACAGAAAGGTCATAAGCTACACCATTTGTAAGACCCATTTGTAAGTAACAGTTGATACTTACGTTTTGGGGCACTGATCACACTTAAAAGGTCGGTCTGGTTTGTGCCCCCGTTTGTGGTTGAGCAGAGAGCCACGATGTTTATAGACTTTAGGACATAAGTCACATGCAAATACTTTGTTGTGATTGGAGAGATGCTTCACTATACTGGAATACCTTGAGAAACCTAAAAACAGAAATTACGCAATTCAATATACAGTCAACACAGTTAATAAATGGAATAGAATAAATCTCCCACACTATTTTAAAACATACTTATGGAACATAAGCATTAAATTAAAAGCAATAATATATGCCATGCATTCTGAATGCCTTATTGTATTTACGATATAGAGAGGATGACCAGAATATTAATTATATACAACTACACTACATGCTCTGATGGTATAGATAAATATCTTCAATATACCAGTACAGATAGAGAATTTATAATGTTACAACAATCACCATACCTCTTTGGCATATATCACAGACATATTTCTTATATTCACTATGCTCTTCACGCAAATGTTTATTGTATGACATTTTTGTGTGTTTCACTTGCTCGCAAATCGGACACGTGTAAGACTTCACATTATCTATGGATTTAATGTCACTTCTATCTTTCAATTTTCTTTTCCTTTTTAGAACAAATTCTTTTTTCAATTCAAAAACATGTGTTAAATTTTTAACATGATTATTAAAATCACTTTCTATTGTATGTAATTCTTCTTTTATGTCAGTTTTCGAAACTGTTTCTTGTTTATATTTTGATGTTTTGTCTTCTAGTTCTGTTTCTTTACTCTGTGCAAAGTAATGTTTGAGTGCCTCGTCTGTAGATTTACAGACATTGATGAAGTTATAACAAGTCTGTATGCTCTCTATGCATTGCTGGCAAATGCTGAGGGGAAGACCATCATTCATCACAATCTGAAATATAAAATAACATCATAACAACACTTTATGACAAGATATTGTCTAATATACATTCCCATAAAACAAATTTTTAATCTATGTATCAGAGAAATTACACTCTGTTGAGAACACAGTGAGATAGATTAGGAAGAGGAGATGACTCTGGAGATCTCATGTAGATAGGATGGCTGACAATATGATTACCCACATTGCTGCAAAGGAGACACCGGCTGGCTTGCATTCACAAGGAAGACCACCAAAAAGATGGAAACATAGCTGGTCCTCGGCATCATAAAAGGGAACAACTTCCAAAGTAATAGATCAATGATCTACTACAAGAGGAAGAAGCAGAGAAGATGATAAATAATCATATAAAATGTTGACCATAATTTATTTTCCAGCTAAGAGTAAAATAAAATACTTCCGTAATATTCACGGCACAAGCTTTTAGCTTAGTGTGAAAGGTGTATAAGGTTGTATTTGGGTTTATAACAAACCCAGATATATCTTTTTAAAAAAAAAAAAATAATTAAAATAATGTAAATAAAGAAAATTATTCATGGTAACTGATTGTTTTGTTCAATTCAATGGTAAAAACTGTATCACATTAATGACCTAAATTGATGTTGTTTGAGTATTTATTTCATGTAAGAGTGTCGTGTATGATTAGAGTAATGAATATTGTGTATTACAAACCTGTATAGAAGTGCAGAATGTAAACATTTCGATGATTTTCTCAGACATTTTAGTGAAGTCAACATCCTCCTCTATACAATCGTTTTGGTTGCTCATGCAAGCTCGACACACATTGTACATTTTTTCAGTCATTCTAAAAATGTTTCTTTTTTATAAGTTTATTCCGTTTTTTTTCTTTTAAAAATAATAAAATAACGCAGACAACTAAAAGCTTCGAGATACAAAAGAAAAGATTAGGATTGACAGCTGTCAACGTCAAAATATTTTTTTCTATGAATCAGAGCCATAGACAAATAGCACCATAGAATTAGAATGATTTGCAGGGATTCCCGCATTTCTTTAGGTATTTGTATTACATTTTTGCCGCACTAATAGGAAGAAATTACTATTGTCAATAAATCTAATTGTTGGTGAATGCGAAATACTAACCATCACAAAAAGCTGGTAATTTTCGGTTCGTATTTTTTTCGTAAGCAGCTACAGAGTACTGCATAATATTTCAATTGTTTATAAAAATGTATATTCTCACTACATAATATGTACGTTGACTGTCTCTGTATTCCTTATCAATGACCATAATCCTTTTTACTAAAATTATTTGTCACTAATTTACCCAAGAAGATCGATTGGACTATGCGAGAATGTATCAAGCTGCAAAAACGACAAAAAAAGATTTAACGTTTTTTATTTAAACATGCTTTGTAGACTCGGGTGAAAAGTGATATAATCTTAATAAAATAAATACATTGTTCTATTTTAAAAGTATATAATTTTCATTCCTTTTTTTGTCATAATTGTATAATTTGTTTTTTGTCATATAAAGTTTTTTCCTCCAGCTCAAGTACAGATATAGTATCTCTCGACAACTTTTCACCTGCCTGTATTTTTAAGAGGAATTAGGAAAAAATATAAATAAAACATCCAAATTTTTCTACAAAGTACAAATTACTTTATTTCAAAGAATAAATAAATTTCATAATAAAATATGTACGTACAACATAAAGATAGTCAAAAAATAATAAAATTAATATTAGCGGGACCATAGAGAGATTGACAACCACAGTGACAGATAAATGTCAAATAGACCGAGATCAACTACTTTAGAACATTATTTGACTTAAAACTTCTCCATGACTGTTAAAATTAACTGAAGATATATATTATGTGTAGCCATTTCGTGTATCTTACGGTTGATTCCAATAATTTGTCAATCTATTACTATCACTTTAAAATTAATGTATAATATAGTAGTGGCGTGTCTATGGATTTCAAACTGGGTAGGCCCACCCTCAATTATTAATGTGTACCTATAAATAATATATTTACAAAATATAAAGTATTTAAATCACTCGCACACAATTGGAAATCTGTTATAAATATAAGCATGTAAGGTAAAATAAAAAAGTTCCATTCTACTTTGCAAGTTTCATTATAAAAATAGGACAATGAAAAAAATTATCAGGTTATTAAATGCACGTGATTTTATGATTTTAAAATTATTTTTAAGCCTGGAAACCTCAGGTAAAGCCCAGCTTTTTGTCTTGTGAGGAAGACACGCTACTTATAGACAGTAATAGATAGACAGATTGTTGGAACAGACCGTTAGTTGGTAATTAACTTTTTTTTGTAAACAATCATTATTTGTAAAAATGTATGTTGTTATTGAGATGGAATATATCGATAATCCATACAATATCAACACACCTTTTAACAAAAATGTTCAGTTTCCAACTAAGACAGGAAAAGAATTGCTACAAACGGCTTGACATAACACAATACAATGTTGCCACATGCAGAAAATAATAAATAAAATATGATAATGATAATTAAACACAGTCTAAAAATATTTTCAATCTAAATTTGCAATATATTTATTACATATTTTGTTTACGTCAGATAAAGTATAACTTATTAAAATCTTATTAAATCGTCTGTTTATAAAATTTATCAATGTTATTAAAATAAAATTATTCAATTTATATGTATTGATTTCAATTTTCATATTTGATTAAATTAATTTAAATAAACATATGACACTTCTTTAAATGTAAATATAATTATTTCTCAAAGTTTATGGCAACACAAAGCACACAAAAATCTGTCTAGTTACACTTTTACATGACTGTCAACTTAGGACTTTAGCACCGAAGCATTAAATTATACTTATAATAAAAATATTAATAAATAGCATTGTTTGAAACAATATTAAACATTCACAAAATACAAACTAATAATAATAATTATTAAATAATTTTCCTACATTTTTATTACTGGCAATCTTTTTACATACACAATCTAAATCTGTATGCCGGAGCAATACTACGCTATGTCACGAGATGCCATTTTTGAGTATGGCCATCGTTTTGCTTTGTTTTTTTTTGCATATTTTTTTATTTATGGATATTACAAAACGTAATGTGTTTTTAATAACAGGGATTATAATACTATGTTCATAAATAATTTTTTGCCAAAATTTGACATAGGTAGTGCAGTTTTGCTCACACGCACAGAAATATCCTATCAACATGATTTCAATAGAGCCTCTGTACACGTTTTATTAAAAACTAGAGCACAATGTTTTCTTTTTAACTAGATATAATAATAACTAGACAACTTATTTATGATGGGCCGTTTTGTGGAGAAACCACCGCAAGGGCCCATTTAAGAAACATAACACCTCCCGAACAATAGGGTCTTTAACCTCGTCTTGAACACCTCCACACTCTCCAGAGTTCGCATCTCAAAGGGAATTTTGTTCCACAGCAACGGACCAGCCACACAGAAGGCACGGTCAATATAGTTGGCCAGACCCCACCAATAGATATTTTTAGAGAATAAAACTGATACATAACAATCGTCCAGTTCCAAAGACTGACTGGAAATTTTTCAAAATTAAGTTTGTGCTATGTCCACACTTAACAAACAAACAATGTGAACATCTTGATTGTTTTCTTTCTAATATCAACGGTGAGGAGAAAAAGGTGATAGTACCCGTGATTTGCTGCATTCACCAAGCAATACGGATTCTGTTGTTTATGGAACTGAGCAATTGACATGTAAAACAGATAAGAGACTTGGAAAACTCAAGAGATATCATTCAGTGAATGAGACACACCAATTTATTATACAACACTACAATAATATTGTAAAAAAATAATACTTTGATAATAATTCATCTCTCTTAACGTGATACGCTTAATTATTATATGATATTGAAAATGTGTTTGTATCAATACTCCATATATGATGGATTTTATGTTTTATTTATTCTTTACCGTACATAGATTACAAACAACTGTATACAAACATATATTTATATTAAATGTAATCACTATACAGAGGGTGATTTTATTAAAAAGGTGAAATTCCTCCCAACTAACCCAATTTTTTTCACTAAATGTCAGTTGAGTATCTTTTATATTTGTTTTTTTTCGTCTAAAATTTTCTACCTACTTTTGTATCTACTTTCTACCTTCACTAAATGGTCTTGAAAAAATCATCCATCAGTATCATTGTGGTCAGTGAACTTACTACATATAATGAATCGATTCATTCTCTCTGTGCCACATAAAATGAGACATTAGGAAAATCCTTGTCGATGAAACAAGAGTGTTCTTTTCGCCAACTAACATTGTACATTCTCAGTAAACCATGACACAAACAGGACCATTGTCTCTCCTGTATTAGAGGTGACTCATTGACAACCTGGATATTTTGAGGATTTACATTTATCTGAAACACTTAAACTGACTACAAGTGTTTACAGATTTACTAATATAACTACATATTTTTTTTTTAAATATGGCAATTACTATAATTCTCTAAACAAATTTAGGATTAAAACTATTATGGAATATGATAGAAACACATTAACATTTTAGAGTATTGGTGCGTAGATATATTAACTAATTATTTATTATTAATATATGCGAGGAATAGAGATACACAATATGTTTACACGAGCTTAGTACTTATCAATCAATCATATTTATAGAATCTATTAGAAATTGTCTATGGTAAATAATAATATGAAGGATTTTCGTCTATGGTGGCAGATGATAACAGTTGAAAATGAAAAAAAAATAGTTATCTTAAAAGAAAGAAAACTGCAAACCTCAAATGGTGCTAAAGAGAAGGATGACAAAGAATTACAGCAAAAGGAAACAGCCACCCTTTAACACTTCTCTTGAGAACACAGAACATAAACCAGACCCCTTAATTCAGAGCAATGCGGCGTCAATTGTGTCAACTTTTTCCATTTATTGGCATTCCTAATGCTCTGATGCAATTATCACGGGAATAGTATCTTTCTTATAAATAACAAAAGGGTCACCAGGCCATCATAAACCTTGTAAATGAAAAAACAATGCTCTTTTTGGCAAATTATCATTGAATTAATCTATCAATGCATTCTCAAAAACATCATACATTCATTCACTCGTACCATCACGGTTGCCGACCAAAAGCCAGTGGACCTGCCTCTCACAGGACACACAAAAACTAACAGAAATGGGAGGAAGACCAATTCTTTACAGGGTATTCCATGGGGTCATAGATGAGGTAGGCCTACATTTACTTCTCACTCGTCACTGTTTATTTATTTATTCATTCTTTACTGTACCATTGATCACAATACATACAATTTTATAGAAAAATGCATTAAAATACGATATTATCAATATACTGAAGACGAGTTTATCGCAGAAGCGTGAACTTTTCCAACTAATCCAAAGTTTAATAAGAAGTAAATTAATGACAAGATTGAACACAAAGTTTTCTAAGCTCGTGAAAATCACACTTTAGATTACGTAATTAAAATATTATTCTATAAAATAAAAATAATGTATGTATATAAAATACAGTCTTGGCATCTCTAGTACGAGTAGGACAGTGGCCAACTGTAAAAATATAAATTATAATACTAAAAATAATAATATAGTATATTGCGTTATTAGTAATAAAGTAGTATAAGAGATACGGCAACACCAGTGCCAGTCACGGAAGTGTTTGTACGCCATCCTTAACATCACCACAGGAATCAAGCGCTCCAACAAACTATTATACAATCTGGAAAATAGAAAATAATTATTTGAAATTATCTGATGTATTTTTTATTATTATATTGCATTTTTATTTATTCATTCTTTACTGTAAATTTACTACAAACAATTTTATAAAGAATTTCATTCATATTAAATACAATCAATATACAGAAGACGAGTTTATGGCAAATCTCTTCCAACTATTTTTTTTTTTTTGAAAAAAGATGTATCTGGGTTTTGTTACAAGCCCAAATACAACCTTATACATCTTTCACAGTAAATTAAAAGCATGTGTGAAGCTTATGTTCAGCAGGGAAAAGGAATGTTGAATATGTAAGAAATATTTTACAAGTAACAACAAAACCAGTACCCTCTATGGAAACTTGAACCGATGGACCCTTGGTACTGAACAATACAATCCTATGTATTTTCTTTATCAACAAAAATATTAAAAATAATGTAAAAACATTGTTAAAAAGACTTTCAAATTTTTGTCAAAGCAAAACATTCCTAATTCAACTATATATGATTTGAATTTATAAAAACAGGCCGTAAGAATAACCCACAATCATCTGTAGCAGTGATTTCATTTTAAATGTAATTATGTTAAAAAAACTTTATACGCCATATTGTTTTTTTTTTAACATAGTGCAGTTTTGCCCCGATGAAAAGATACAGAAAAAAATATTCTCACTTTAATACACAAGGTCAATCGATATGCTCAGTTTTCCACGCCATACTGTGCCCATTCTCCGAGAACTTTCTGCCGATGGTTTGCACTTCAAATCCTATCTTACTCAATTTCTCATGATCTAATATCTTCCGGCCGTCAAATATGTACGCAGGTTTCTGCATCACATCAAAGAATTTTTGGTAGTCATAAGTCTGGAAATAAGATTACATCAAATCAATATACAATCACTCCAAATTTTGTTAATTCAAAATGAAACATTGAGCATTTATCGGTTAGAAGGAATATATAGCTATAAGCTTGCCAACTCCCCATTATGAAACTGGGTGTTAATCAACTAAAACTATTATTTTAATATTTATATGTTTTAAATATTATGTATTGTAAAATTATGACTAATGTACATGATAAATAAAATAAATATATAATTTGAGGGCTGGAACGGAAAGAGAGATGTTGTCCAGTATAAAGATGAGGAAAATGGCATATTTGGGACACATATTTCAAAATGAGAAATATGGTTTGCTCCAATTCATTTGAAGCGAAAAATTGAGGGTAATCGGGGTGTTAAGAAGAAGATATTTTGATAAACACTTGAGTCTTACCTTGAATTCCTCCCATTCAGTACATATGATGATGGCATGAGCATTAGTGGCTGCACTGAGTGCTGAATTGTGTACATTGTAATCAGTATGGCCATACTCTTTCAGTTCATATCTTATCTGCTCAGGTTCTACCTAAAAGACAACATCAATACTAACATATCAAATAGAAATTTGAATAATATGGCATTTCAGTCACTTTCTGAGCTCTATGTTCTCGAAACACCTGCAAGTAGACCCCTACACTCGGCAAAGACATCCATCGATATGCTGGACGAGATCAATAGAGCAAACAAGTCTTGCTTTTGTGACAGGGCTTTTAGTGTTGCAGGATTCTTTGAGTTGGATGCTCCATTAAACGGCGGCATAAATCATCCGACATACATACATACACATAAATATTAATAATGTTAGCATAAGTATCCTGTGAAAAAGCAGATATTTATAAAACATTCTACATACATATAAGACATCAAGGCACAAGAGCTGAAGATACTAAGCTGCAAAAAACAAGTACCTACTGTCTTAGGAGGATATTGTGTATGCTAAATGGTATGAGAATGTCACATGTGATAGGTATTGTGCACCATGGCTTTTAGTATTATGGTAGTTTCGATAAAACAGTTGGATTGATGATGATCTTGGCTAGGTTATATTTTGAGAATATACAATAATAGTTGGCCAAAAAGGACTAAATTCTCCAAGTAACACCATACACATACGTACACATATGCACAAACACACACATACATACATAAATACACACACATATATATCATGATAAGTTACACTATAAGGTCCATTTTTGCTATATATTCTTTTATATATTTCTTATTATCTTGGATGGGACGTATTTCATCAATTAGGTCATTATTTTACATTCCTACTTCATAATATACCATTCCTATTACAATGACATTAGAGTGCTGGGAATGTCGAAGGAAGAGGTGACTCAATTGGCGCAAGACACTCTCAATGAAGATGCTTAGTCTGTGACCTGTGGTTCCGAGAGGAGTGATTGAGTTTTGGGGGGATCGAGTTCAATCTAATATCACGAATCTCACTATCATATTAAAACCTTTAATTTTTAATTATTATATATTCTTATAATTCTATTGTAGTGTAATTATTAAGCTATTCATTTTCAGGTGGTTTGTCTTGTTTTTTGCATTTGATTTAGGTAGGGTAAGTGTGTGTTATAACTGTTTACTTGCAACGATTTCGTCATACGCTTCGGTAATTTGCGGGACCTTGATTGGTTTGTTTTCTGGAGAAATATGACTGTTAATATTTGTTAAGTTAAACTGTTTGTGTCCCTTAAGAAGAAATAAAAAAAATAAAAAATTCTTACTTTAGGGTCATATATCTGTAGTTTAGCTCCCTCGTCCAAAAGAGTGGTGGCTACGCAGATGGCTGGAGATTCTCTGGTATCTCCTGTATTCTGCTTAAAGGCAAATCCGAATATAGCTACAGTCTTATCAGATACAGTGTTCAGCAGAGATTCAATCACCTGGAAAATACAATGACAATAATGAAAATATTTTGATAATAATTAGAGATGCAACTAATAGTATATTTGTCGAATACCAAATATTATGCAAGATCATATGTCGAATAACCAAGTATTCGGTGAATATTCTGCAAAACAATGGTGAGAGCGTGCGGTACTCCTGACCGCGCATCTTCGTGTAGGTATATCATAGACATTATGTACCTACAGGACTTGAAGCGCGGTCCATTTTTTCAAAATTTTTGTGTTCCAACATTAATATTAACGTTAATAATATTATGGTGTTTCACTCCATATGAAATTAAATTAATTAATTATATATTTGAGGATTAATAATTATGCATCTGCAGCTGACAATGAAATAGCAACAATCTACAAGCTATTAGTTCCTTCCAGTTTTACATTTAAACTATTCGGCAGAATACCGAATAATAGACCAAATATTCGGTATTCGGCTGAATGGAAAAAATGTTGCCGAATAGGCAGAATACCGAATAGTTGCCGAATATTTGTTGCATCTCTAATAATAATACAGAAATTGTTTTGGAATAAACATACACCTCATACACCCTCACAGTAAGTGATATGGATGGATCCAACAAAGATCTGTCCATTGAAAGTCTAAAGGGTCATTCACATTTGTTCACTTTCAGTGATCACTCCGGATGATCCTCCAAGATGAAAAGGTGTGAACAGGCGTTTCATCAATAGTGATCACTTGCGATGACGGAGGAAAGAGATTACTACCCGACATAATTTCGATGAAAGGACCTTTCACTGAAACGACCATAAACAAGTTTTATCTATGAATTTCTATTGAAAGTCAGAATCCTGTACAAAATTATCATGCCGCCGAGAATTATATTAACTTGTTTCAATTTTTAATAAGTGTTATTTTTCATTTTTTATTTATTTAATTATTTTTTTACATAAATACGTCAAATTACATACAACAACATGACCGTATGTGTTGACACATGCCAGTGAAAGCATGGGATGAACAAGTGTGAACAGACGTGTTCACTTTCGATGAACAGGTTTGACCCTGACACTCTGGATGATCATCCAAAGTGAAGCAATGTGAATGCTACTTAAGACTATGTCATCAGGTTACCACCGACCGCCTCATTAAAAATATATTGTTCAACACTATATAGATGATATTGAATATCTTATCTATGTAAATAGCATTATGTCATCTATCACAAGTGAGGTAGCCTGTATGTAATAAACATAATATAGATTATCTTCTATGTGCCATAAAATGACAAGACGTTCAGGACGGGTGGCATATCTAATCGCTGAATTGAAGATTATTAAAATGATAAATTGAAGATTAACTGAACTGAAAATTAAAGTCTTAATGATATGTGTTGTTTTACAGATACCTGAGAATATACATAAGAAGTAGTAAATGTAATTATGTTGGAAAAGCACCACCTTGCACCATACCATCCCAAAATTTAAAAAGGCAAATATTCCAAAGCGAAAGCCTAGAGATTAGAAAGGTCTCAGAAGAAGAGTGACGAGAGTATATGTAGAGAGATATGGTTTTATTTAAAATAAATTGGATTCAAGATTCCATTTTATCCACTGGAAATTCTGTCTCACAATGTCTCCAGTGGGGAATAGATATCTCACTTTTTTCTGTAAGTTTTTGAGTGTCCTGCAAAA
Source organism: Athripsodes cinereus (assembly GCA_947579605.1). Classification (NCBI taxonomy): domain Eukaryota; kingdom Metazoa; phylum Arthropoda; class Insecta; order Trichoptera; family Leptoceridae; genus Athripsodes; species Athripsodes cinereus. Next base: position 9,173,402 of record OX388325.1, on the reverse strand, counting down.
TGGCAAGTATTTTTAAAACATCACAAATAAGATGCTTAATATCACCAATCAAGGATGAAGTGCTCCACCCATCCTGAATCTTTCAACTTTTATTGACACGAAGAGGAAGATATGCATGTTAATTACGTGCAGTTAATATGCTGGCTACCCCACTTGTGGGAAAAGCATAATTAATGTTATTAAAAAAATTTGAATGAAAAATTTAAGATCCCATTTTCTCCAATATAAATTAAAATTTATACAGTGAAAGTTACAGTGTTTTAGCTTAATCATTTTAATATTAATAAATAGGCTTTTTCCCGGATATATCAGGAGTCCAAGGACTCTTATTTCTCCATTTGACTTAATGTAAGTCATAATTTTTTAAACTTTCAAGTCAATCAGTATCGACATCTCTGACCCTACATCAGTTATTTCAACAATATGAATTGGTTTATCAAACATACATCGGAGGGCCCATGGCAATACGGGTTATGACTGCGGGTTATGACTGCATAGTCCTGATTGACTTGCTTGTTCCGGCGCGCACGCTCAGTCACATATCTGTTTTGGCTGCCTGTTATGCATGTTGGATTGGTGTCTTGTTGCTTTTTCTTTTTTTAATTTTTTGTATAACTTTTGCAATAAATGACAAACTTGTGGGCTTGGTATTATATAGCAAGGGGTTGGATGATGAGTGCGGGTTGAGTAGGATAATGCATTGTCTTTGATTTGTGATTGTGTGTATTGTTTCTGTCCATGTGTGTTTTATGACGTTTTGTAATAGTGATGTATAAGTGAATAAATAAATAAATCTTGAAATCAAAAATACTATGTTTAACCATACTTAAGTAGTTATGATTATGTGGCTCACTCTGTTGTCCTGTTTTTCAAATAATACATAAGTTAAAATGTGCAACATTAAAGCCACATGCAGACATTGATTGATTGAGTGACTTACAATGCAGTATAAGTATAAAACTTCACGTGTTTACACATGCAGTTATGCAGTAAAGATATAATATGACATGATAATATATAGTGTATGCATTGTAAACAAATAAATAGTGACAGCAATAAAATACTTCACATTTCAATTGTACATGTTAAACAATAAGTATCAATAAACATTATGTGTAGACATTGACGATGGCAGTGGATGAAGGTGTTATATTAAGCTAAAATATTTAAATTTTGTACTAGAAACTAAAATAACATAGAAAAATTGACAGAAGAAAATGTTGGACAGAAGAACAGATGAAGTTGACGTTTATTTTGTAAAACTCCATGTTTATATATGGAAGAAAACACAACTGGTTTTAGTTTTACTTTACAGAGAGCTATACACCAATATACGAGTATATTATCAAATAACTTCCATTTCTACAGGAACCTTTAATATATTGTATAAAGTCAAACTACACAATATTGTTTAATTCATGTGTAACACTGACCAACTGTTTACCTTTATCTATCTTAAAATAAAACTCGCATTGTATAGAATAATATTTTTAAGAACATATTGTTTATACCTACTAAGAAATTTTTATTTTTTACGCGGCGGCAGAATTGCCATCCACACTTCTCAGCATTATACAACCAGATAAGTCTCCATATGATCAGTCATGGTCACACAAAAACTTAACAGTCTAATGCCGGGAAAAATTCACCTATCCAGATATACAGGATATCAAAGGATTAGGCTCAAAATGCAGGTTCAAAATACCAGCATTGTGCCTGAAATATCTGTGTTCAAAAAATTTTTACAATATTACAAGTGTTTATTATAATAGATTTTTGAATTTTAATGTACAAATTAACCGGTATATCTAATTTTTGTTAATTATTTATTAAAGATTTCGGAGTTACCCCTGTAGCTGACATGACTAAAGGTATTATATAAACGGACCTAGAATGCCAAATATTTTTTATTTCTCCTGCTAGTTCTGTATATTTACGTATTTCTGTATATTTAAAGTAACAAACACGTTATGTAATAACATTAGTTTGACAATGACTTTATCGAAACTAGGTCACTATTCAATTAAACATAAAGTAAAACTAAAACTAATTGTGTTTTCTTCCATATCTCCTCCTTTTCGTTGAACACTTATCAGTCTAAAAACTAACTTCAAAGAACTCAAAGTTTCAAATGTTTTTCACCATTGGTGCTTGTAATGTACTATACTATACTACCGCTCCATATCCCAGGTGGAGTAGGCAGAGAGAACAGAATGGCATATTGGTTTATCCCTGGATACTTTTTATTTTTCCACCATATTCATAAGATTTCTCTTACGCGACACACGGCCATCCTTGAGAATTTGATCCACGTGGTCAAGCAACATAGTTCATGGATGTGCTCGCTTTGGACTAATCTATTCTCATACATGAAACTTGAATTATTCAAATTCGCGATGTCACAATTCACTTTAAAAAAGTAAATTGAAAACTCATGATCACTCGTCATGAAACAAAAAAGGTGAATTCTATTGCATAAAAAATCTATAATAAACATTTATTATATTAATGAAAAATCAAAATAATTTGTTTGCCTGTTACCTTCTTAGTAAATCTACTCTTTTGGAACTCATTGATATCTATAACTTGCTGCCAGTACGCTGCAACTTCAGGTAGATTGAGACATTCACAGATGTAAACTAAACTTAATATATCTTTCTGGAAGCAGCTACCGCCAAAACCTACAACCAAGGAATTATACTAATTCAGTAACGGATTCCTATACTCTGCGATTGCAAGATAACAAAACTGACTTCCTAATGACATCAAAGAACTAAAAAAGGTGGAAAATACTTTGAGAAGCAATTGAAAACAATGGTGTTAAATAATGACATAATAAAAATTTTAAATCCAGTTTAAGATTTATATATCTACACCTCTTACATTCAACACTTCAAACTGACATTCCGGCTTCCTCTTTGTTTCCCCTCCCCTCCCTTTGACAGGCTTTGACAGGCGGCAAGCCTCATCGCTGACATTGGTTTTAAAAGATTCAAGTTCTTAAATACTATACTATACCCTCACGCCATATCCCAGGAGGGGTAGGCAGAGAGAACGGAACGCCATATAGATCTATCCTTACATACTTCTTTCTCTTCCTCTACATTCATCCAGTTTCTCATACATGCCGATTTCTCTTACTCAACACGCGGCTGTCTTTAAGAATTTGGTCCACGTGATCAAGCCACGTGGTTCTTGGACGTCCGCGCTTCCTCACACCCCTTCTTTCAGGTTCTTAAATAGACTAGTTCTTAATTACACGTGCCCACAAAACGGTCCATTATAAATTGTCTATTATTATTATTATTACAGAGTATTGTAATGTTTTAAATTCATTGTCATCTTTCCTCATCCATTTGTTCCACATGTCCAAACCATCGTAGCTTATTTACACGCATTCTATTCACAACACTCCTCTTGCATCTCTGCTCATTCATCTAAAAGTCATATCGTTGCTGTGGAGGTGAAGTGATCCAAGCCACACTTTTTTGAAAAATGGGTTAAGTATGCAGTTTTGTTCAGAAAACCAAGGAGAACATAGTGGTGAAGAGATGAAATCAAATAAGTGATTTGATATTCCTAAAGGGCATTTTTGGAAAAAAAAGAGATGTTAAGTGTTTTTACATCATTTCAAGTGTGTGTTAGAGCATTTCACTAACGCAGATAGGAATAAATAGTTCAATTAAATTATAGAAGTGAAAAGATCCAAGCCGCATAGCGCGTAACTTTCCAACAACTTTCCTACAGGTGGATCTTTCTCAGCTACAGTGGTGAAATAACCCAAGTGATAAATTCGTGTTTACTTCTAAAATATAAAAATTCTTTAATATTTTGTAATTTATATTAGTGGAATATGTGATCAGGAATATTGTGTAAAAAATTTAGCGAAATCTATGCAAAAATAACTTAGTTATAGTCAGATTAGTATTGGCGGATGCGACAGCATAACTTCATCACCCTTTTTCTCGAAATGTCTGTCTTGTGGGTCACATCACTTCACATCCACGGCAACAATATAAATAAATTAAATCATACCTATAGATGCTTGCAAAAATTTGGGACCAATTCTTGAATCCTTTCCTACTGCAAGAGCTACTTCGGATATATCAGCACCAGTAGCCTCACAAACAGCTGATAACGAGTTGATACTTGATATTCTCTGCGCTAAAAATGCATTCGCAGCTAATTTTGACAGTTCAGAACTCCAAGTATTTGTCGTAAGGATGTTCTGTTTAGGAATCCAATGCTCGTACACCCACGATAGCTCTTTGATGGCTTGCTGACCTTCTGGACTGTCTTCTCCGCCTATCAGAACACGGTCGGCTCCGAGTAAGTCTGCTACAGCGGTACCTTCTGCCAGAAATTCGGGATTTGAGAGAATCTGGAAACTAGCATCTGTAATGAAAATGAAAATATGATTTATTTCTTTAAAATCTATTGCTTTTTGTCCTTAAGGGGCCCCTTTAGCAAAAACGATAAAACATTCAATTTTCAACAAATTTGATACACAAACTCTCAAAACTTGTTGACCCTACAAACATTTCGATTTGATAAAATATAAAAACAAATATTAATTACCAATATCAAACTTTAACTTTAAAAAAAAACTCGGTTCTAGCTTCATAGTATTCGTTTATAAAAAAGCATATTTCTAAAAATCGAATTCGGGGGTGTGTTTGGTACATAAATGCACGAGAACCCTATACAAATTTTCATATATTTATTTTAATATTGACAATATTTAGATAGTTATTACAATTATAGAATAAAAAAATTCAATTTTTTTTTTGTTTTTTCCATGGATATTGACCGACTTAAAAAATATTTTTTTTGATAAAATTTCTCATATTTTGAAACCAAAAATCACCACATGAACTCAATTTTTTGTGTACTCAAAAAGTTTGCAAAAATCTATAGTATTATATGCTTGATAGGATGAATAAAAAATATATATATTTTACAAATAATTTGTATTATGATATAACAAAGAGTACCTAAATTAATCTCGTCAGTCTGCGATTTATTTATTTTTTAGTAAAAAACTAATATTAGTAATCAATATTTGATTTTTTATTTCATCAAATCAATATGTTCGCAAGCGTCGCCAAATTTGGCAGTTTTTCTATCAAATTTGTTGAAAATAGAATATTTTACTGTTTTTGCTAAACGGGGCCCATAAGTTTTAAAATAGCAGAATTTTTAATATTTTTCCTAAACAACCAAGTTCGTCGGTAGCCTGGAGGTAGACTCTCGGCCTCCAGAACAAGGGGTCCGTGGTTCGATCCCAGGTGCCGGCAAACTCCCCTTTCACAGCACAAGCTTTTAGCTTAGTGTGAAAGGTGTATAAGGTTGTATTTGGGTTTATAACAAAACCCAGATATATATTTAAAAAAAAAACCAGTATGAAATTATAATATAATCATTGCAGCATATCCCACAAGTGGTGCAGCCAGCGTTTATTACATATATGTAGTAATCTTCTTTGTGCTAATAAAATAATAAAACATTCAGCAATGGCTGGCGCGCCCCATTGCTGAATTAAAGATTTTAATTATCTCATATGTGAGGTTTTTTGAAGATCTGCCTTTTACAGGACACTGGAAAACGTAGAGAAAAGAGTGGGAGACTCATTCTTTGTCGGGGACTTCACCTAAAATGTTTTTATTTAAAGTTTATGAATTGGAAATTTATCATTCTTTAAAAATTTGGTTGAACAAACAATTGCATTCATCCTGCAAAACAAATTCATTAAATGTAGGATAAAACTGCTTCATTGTAAAAAGTTTAAAATGGATAAGAGAACATGTTCTAATTGACATTCTTTTGTTTAAAAGTCATTATAATCACAGGAAACATTTAATGGCAATATTGCAATAGTCACGGAATTGTGAAAAATGATTATTTTTAAAATCTATTATTAAAAATTATTATTATACTATTAAAATTCGTTCGATCGATAAAAAATGGTTCGATCCCAGGTGCTGGCAAACTCCCCTTTCACGACACAAGCTTTTAGCTTAGTGTGAAAGGTGTATAAGGTTGTATTTGGGTTTATAACAAACCCAGATATATCTTTTTAAAAAAAAAAAAAGAAAAAAAAAAAAAGAAAAAAAAAAAAAAAAAAAAAAAAAAAAAAAAAATTAAAAAAAAGTATTTATTTCAGGTGCACGTACTGATTAAGAATCATGACAGTTTTGTAATAAAATCTATCCGCAAGCAGCGTGTTTATGGCATCACATATCATCCATTGCGTGTGACCACGATTTTAAACAAATAATTAATATATTTTTTTTAAATAAAGTTTTCACTGAAAAATATGATTGGTGCAATAAAATCACTATGCAAAATAACTTCATCGTTATGTAATATTATATTACAACTTTACATGAAAACAAAGTATGCAACTAGAACTGAGCGCATTAACAATTAATGAGTTAATTCATTTTCGCTGAAATTGTGAAATAGCCTTCTAACTTTTTGTCAATTTCTACAATAGATTATCTAGTGGTACTCAACTTTTTGGCTCTGGGGATTTTTTTAAAGGCTAACTACATTTAGCTCCTAAAATTAACTCCAAACTCCAAAAACTAACTTAATATTAAAGTTGACTTTTGATTAACAGTGGCCAGGTCCGCATGCAAGACCTTCAGTTTAATGGCGATGTGTGCCACTCATACTAAATGTCTTAATTTTTATTTGGCACAGAGAGGAAAACTTCTATTTCTATTGGATGCAGTTAACATAACAAAACATGTGTAGATAATTCACACACATCAAGCTAGTCCCAAACTAACATATCTTGTATTATGGGTATTAACACGACGGTACACATATGTACAATGCACTGCGACTGTGGGGAGATGCAAAATGTTTCTCATTTATTGAAATGCCCGCTGATGCGGAATGCATGTAATAAGAATGACCTAATGATGGCAAATGACAAAGCATGCACTAAACACATATACATGTAACACCCAGACCCAGAAAAATTTGAATAAGATCATTCTTCATTCTTCATCAGCCGGGATTGAACCCAGGACCTCATGACTCAAAGGCAAGAGCGTTACCTCCGCTCCACACCGGCCGCCTAGTTACATCTGCTGACCACCCTACTGTGATATGGCGTTATGACAGAGATAGATAGATAGTGTACTGGTTGCTCCACTAAAGTTTTACAACATGATGGCATTATAGATTGGACATGTGGAGCGAATGCACGATGAAAGGATGAAGAAGAGGGTGTACCTATCTGAAAGAAGAGGTGTGAGAAAGCGCGGACATCCAAAAACTACGTATTTGCTCACATGGAATAAATTATCAAGAACGAGCACATGCTGAGTGTCAGAAATCGGCGTGCATGTATGAGAAACTGGATGAATGTAGAGGATGCAAAAGAAGTATGTTAGGATAGATCTATGCGACGTTTCTTTCACTCTGCCTACCCCACCTGGGACAGGATGTGAGAGTATAGTATTATATATAGATAAAATGCACTTATGTCGTGACGGAAAAATAGTTATAAAATTGTGTTAGCAATTGAAAATGAACTTGGCATCCACTTGCAAAACAGTAAAATCTACTTAAATAATTAAACTTCATGACAATATTAACATTTACTTTTACAACAAACTCATAAGTGAATCGTGACAGGAATGTTTATTTATGGATTTAGTTGTGTACTTACTAATAAACAGATTAAATAATATGTTAATATTTATTTATTTTTATCAGACGCATAGGCCTGTTGCATCATTAAATATTGAACACAATAAAAAGAACAACAATGACATAAAAAAATAATTAATAAATTTATAGCTCAAGAACAGACCAATGGCAGACAGAGAAATATGAAAAAATAAAATTTTATGGTGAAATAAATTAATTTATTTAATTTTATGGGCGTCCGATAACTACATGGCTTGATCATGTAGATCAAATACTCAAGGACGGCCATGTTTTGAGTATGAGAAATTGTTGTGCGTGCATGAGAAATTGTATGACTGTGGAGGAGGCGAAAGAAGTATGTAAGGACAGATCTAATTGGCGTTCCGTTCTCTCTGCCTACCCCACTTGGGATACGGCGTGAGGGATAGGATAAATAGATAGAGATAAATTAAAATGGATAGTAAAATTAACTAAATAATTGACGGCCGGTATGGCGTGGAGGCCCTGGGTTTGATTCCCAGCCAGGGCAAAGTGAAGAATTACCTTTTTCAAGTTGTACTGGGTTTTGTATTTTGGGTACTAACACGACGATACACATATATACAATGCACTGAACACATGTACATGTAACACCCAGACCCAGGACAATTTGAAACAGGTCATTCTTCATTTTGCCTTGGCCGGGAATCGAACCCGGGACCTCATGACTTAAAGGCAAGTGTGTTAGCCTCCGCGCCACACCGGGCGTTGTATGAATGTAGAAGAAGTGAAAAAAGTATGTAAGGATAGATCTATATGGCGTTCCGTTCTCTCTACCTTCCCCACTTGGGACATGGCGTGAGGGTTAAGTATAGGATAGTATAACTCTAAAATGATAAAATCAAACAAATTAAAACAACATGCTTGGCTCATCCAGGACCAGGAAAACTCCCTGTATAAATACATAAATTCTAATTTAAACATTGAAATAAGTATTATCCGGATATTTGAATTTAGTTTACCTACCTAACTTCCCCAGAAGCTGATAAACATATTGAAACAATAATTATAAAACTACACAAATGTAGGTAAGCACCCACTGATTATATAACACTAATCTCTTGTAATAATTTATAATTTTTATGATAAGTTAATACTTTTATTTTATTATAGTAGAGTAAGTGAAACCAAAGAGATTATATTGACTGTCTAGTTCCATAACACAACAAGTCAAATTTTGATTGGATTGGTAATACACACAATCAACGCCATTCTTTCAATTTCACAATGAAATACACATACACGGTTTCTTTTAAATATTAAATATTTGGCGATTTTTCAGTTTCTTTTAAATATAAAAAAATTAATGTAACCATTTTCAGTTCCACAAATAAATATTTCGAATGGTTTAAAATATTGATCGAAACAAAGACATTGTATGTATTTAACAGTGCGATTATTGTACAGTATATTTAATTTTCTCTTGTGTTTTTAAAGCATAATATAAATATACAAAATAACAAAAATTTCTCGAATACTTATTTTTTTATTTATTTATTTATTTTTAAACATACACGGCAATAAGCCTTTTACATGTTAACAAAATACATACGTAGACACAACAATGACATAACAATATATTAAATAATTTATGGTGTCGAAGATCAAACACTAATCAGGGAATACTATAATAACAATTGAAATAATAAACAACAGAAGTAAAAAAAATATCAGATGTATTTATAAAAGATATATCTCAGTTTTTGTTATTAGCCCAAATACAACCTTATACACCTACACAATAACCTACTAAAAGCTTGTGTCGTGAAAGGGGAGTTTGCCGGCACCTGGTATCGAACCACGGACCCCTTGTACACGAGGCCGAGACTCTACCTCCAGGCTACCGACGAACATGTAACACATAACACTTGTTGAGTTATGGAACAGGGCCCGAAGTCAAAACACATTTTAGCATTAATTTTTTGTATCATTATTGTTCGAATATACGAGGTTGCAGGAAGTGGAAATTTTCGTAGCTAAAATACACAATAGTTACAAAAATTGTCACTTTGGCGCAACGTCCTCTATATTCGAACGGTAACGCTAAAATGAGTTTTGACTTCGGGCCCTGGACAGTTGATATGTGGGCATTTTCAGATTTTTTTGCTATGAGTAAAATCGCATGTCTCGAGAATTCTCAATTGTTTTTTAAATTACCAATTATTTCAGTCTTGTCCAAAATCACAATTATTAATAAAATTGTTTTTTTTCTCAGTTAAGCATTAAAATAACGGGTAACTATTTAAATTTTGCAAGTCCCAAAAAATATACAGCAAACTAGAAACATATTAAATATGTAAATTTTTTCTGTCCTTCAAATCACAAAAAGTGGGATTCCTATTAAGTCACGGCTAACACTTCTAATTTTGTAATAATGAGCAACAGTATTTATTTATTGCCTGGGGTGTATTATGTACTGCGACCTATAAGATCTATTGTACTCCCTAATGAAATTAAAACATTTTTTTTTACAACTATGTTGATTGAAAATTGAGTGGGCTCCAATGGAATGCTAAAACTGTTATGAAGAAAAATCGGAAACAAATACATCCTTCCCATTGAAAGAACTTTGTAAAAAAACCTACAAGGTAGACCCCAAGATTGGAAAATTTTGTTAGATAGGTCGGAGCCCAGTCAGCTTTGGGAACCACTGGTATAGATAGATAAACATAAATAGAGCTGTTAAATATGAATTAATGATGTCAAGTACTATAGTGATTATCAATTTAAGTTATTTGCCGACATAGGGGATTATGTGCAAGTGTAACCACATTTATAATCCTTTGAAGTATTACATAAGTCAATAAAGTAATGAATCATGTGTAAACCATTTGCTACATCAATTGATTGTTTACAGTAGCTTGATTTTAGAGTCATGGACTTCTAAGTGGAAGGTTACCTGTTTGAATCTCACCGCTGAACTAACCTGCTTTTAGGATGCAAGCTATCATAGGGCGTAAAAAGACATGTTGAGTCTTACAAGGCCGGTAAATCTAATTCTTTGCGAGGACTTTTGGTATTGCTGAACCTGTCCAATGGAACTGTCTACCGGTTGCATTGATGAATAATCGATAACCACCTTAAGAAGCAAATTGAAGACTGCACTGTTTACCAGCGTCCTTAAGACGGACTAAATACTGTAAAATGGTTGCCAAAATCAAGTCATTCATCATCATCGTCTTAATGTGACAAAAAATATTGATAGACAGACATTAGCTCACAAATCATTAATTAACAGATATGTTTACCAATGTTTTTTTTTCTAATTAATCATTGTAGGAAATTATAAGAGGGAATATTTTAGAGGTTTATGTCACAATAGATCTACTATGGTCGCAGTGACACAAGGGATACAAGGTCCCTTAACCTTCAAAAAGAAAAAAAAAAAAAAGAGGGAATATCAGAGCATTCGGCAAGTCACCCGGTAGCCTGATTGGACAAAGCACTCCTCCTCGCGAAAAGGTAGGGATGTGGGTTCAAGTCCCGTTCGGGGCACTACCGAATAAGGTGATGTTGTCTTTTCTAATCACAGCGGGCAGCCTGAAAGATTGGCCAAATAAAACCGCCAGTTGGGATTTTTTATACTACATATACATCATTAACATCGCTGTCTAAAGGATAGAATGTTACTGTACATATACAATTAGATTATAAATAAATGATAAAGATTAAACACGATCCAAATCTAAGCTTGTCAAATTTGAACAACAGTAAAATTAATGATAGAAGCATCTTACCACATTTCCCATTAGCTCTGAGTATCTTCATTATGCTATCGGCAGCCATCACAGGAACCGTACTCTTCTCCACAACTATCTTGTTGCCTGTAGCTATTTCGGCAATCATGCGAGCAGCCTTTTCAACGTACGTCAGATCAGCTGCCCTGCCCTGGACAAATAAATTATGAAATTAGTTGGAAGATATTGTAACACAACAGTGATAAAACTAGTCACTGTAGGATCTCCTACAAGCGGTGTATTAAACACACAGATTTTTCTCGCCATACCATAAAAAATTAGACATTCAGAGTGTCACCCAGTTCCATAGACAAAAATTCAGAATTATTCAAAAATGCGTTTTTCTGCTTATCACATGTTTAAGTGACACTCTTTGAATTCCTTAAACAAAGACTTCTAAAAATGAAATATTTTGTACATTACAAAGCACATATTTTTTATTGTTTTGGTGGAACATCATAGTGCCCTAAAACCCCGATACTCCATGTCTTGAAATATTTGAATTTAGAGTTGTTGTCTTATGAAACTGGGTGATCAATTTACCTCACACCGTGTCCCAAGTGAGGTAGGCAGAGAGAATGGTACCCCATGATAATCTATCCTTACATACTTTTTTCGCATCCTTCACATTCATCCAGTTTCTCATTCATGCACGCAGATTTCTTTTACTCAACAAGCCACCGTTCCTGAGAATTTTGTCCATGTAACCAAACCACATAGTTTTTGGATGGATCAATATGTGCAATGACTAATAAAGACAATAAACAAATAATTCATTATCTACTGAGGTTAATATAATTATGTTTGGAATAAAACAAATTAAAGCTACCATGATTTTCTGTAAAAGTTTATAGGATTTTAAAAAAAGACAGATTTAACATTCGTAAATTTGGTCAAGCACTCTGAGATACTTGCATATCGTCGTTGCATATTTAAAAAGGGACATGTGAATTCATAAATGTTTTGACATTTCTAGAATAAACTGTTTGTAATGATATCATAACCATTTTATAAAGTGATTCTTAGTATCAAATATTAAAATTAAATACTTAAAAAATAATATCACATGCCAATAAAAAGTCCAAACTACAATTTTAATGCTTTAATGAATAGTTTTAAGAGTATGCTTAAATAAAAATGTGCTCACATGTCTATTTTTGAATATGCAACGACGAAATTAAAACTATATTATTTTCTGTAAAAGTTTTATAATATTCATAAATTCAGTCGGACACCCTAAACTACTTGCATTCTGTATAATTTTTGTAAACATTGTTAATAATACTTTAATATGAGGCAATTATGTACCTATTGGTATTTAATTCAATTAATGAGAATTGTTACCAGGTACTCATCAATTTATAGAAAATACAGCTATTGCAAAATGGTCAAGGCTACAGAGTAAATAATGCTACTAAATAATATGTTCTGAGGTAGAATCTACGTTTAATAGATTAAATTAATTATTATAAAAACTTGTGGCATGCATCTAAACAATGTAGGCATACATATTAGATGCTATTCACACAGTGGTAAAGTTGTTTAATATTTAAAGGAATACTAGCTGACCCGGCAAACGTTGTTTTGCCATATACTAATATCGCTATTAAAAAATAGAAGGGTGAAAATTTAGGGCTGTATGTATTTTTTAATGCCTCACCATAAAAAAAAAAAGATTGTCTTTAAGGACCACCCTTGACTTTTAGGGGTGTGAGAAATAGTTGTTGGCCAATTCTCAGACCTACCCGATAAGCACACAAAATTTCATCAAAATCGGTCCAGCCCTTTCGGAAGAGTATGATAACAAACACCGTGACACGAGAATTTTATATATTAGATGATTTCTAAATCATACTGCGCACAAATACGCTCAGAGAAGTTCTGCAGTAGTCTCTGTTGTAATACAGTAAGAGAGACGATGGTCCTTGCTGGATCATATTTAAAAACAGTGTACAATGATACAATTTGGCCAAAAACAACACTGTTCATTTCTCCACGGTCTGGATGTACCTATGTACCTCAATACACTATTCCTACGACAGCAACATCAGACCATTGGGAATGTCGTGAGAAGAGATGACTCAACTGGCACAAGGCGTTCTATGTGGACCAGGCTGTTTTCTATATTAATTTATTTGTTTATTTACAAGTGCACCAACAGGCATATAATATAAATTACAGCAATACATATACACAAAAATATAATCACTTAAATGCCCCCCTTATAGGCACACCTATCTGATACAGTTGAGTAGTTAGCCTACCAAACCAAAATATATTGCTCCCCTGAGAGCTGAATGAAGGATGCCTTCAGATTTTTACTACACATGAAATAAAAAACAAAACAGTTTTAGTAGAAATAAATATTATGGTTTTACCTTTCCGTTTCCGACTTTCTTGGTTGGAGTATTGACTGATATAAAGATGAGCTCTGACTCCTGTATGCTGGTGACTATATCCGTGGTGAAGAAGAGATTTTTCCCTCGACATGTTTGAACCACTTCGTCCAAACCAGGCTGAAAAACAAACAGACATTATAGTAGTAACAATTAAAATATGGATATAGTTTTACTAGCATTTTATGAAAGTAAACCAAATTTCGACATTCCTAACTATTAACAGTTGCACTCTGTAACAGATTTCTTAAAGATCACATCCCTTATTTGTTCCCATCTGCTTTAATACTGGGATGTCTGGGATATGATACGTTGATGAACCGTCGAGACGTATTTTGTGCGAGGCATTTTTTCAAATTCCTAAGTGGCTTTATAAATAATCCAATGATACTGAGTGAGTTTAATATCTATGTCCCAGGTAGGATAATACTAATAATAATCTCAACAGCATTTATTCCACATACATTTTTCTTTAGTCATGTCATTTACATTTAGTTCACATGTACATAAATAATAATAACATTTACAAATTGAAAGGCCAATCAAATGTTTGTAATTGTCGATTCCAACTTAGGAGATAATGTTTTATAATAGAACATAACGTTTACTCAAGTGTTCACAAAATAAAAGTTTGGTAGGTGAATTGTTAAAAGTCTTCCACAATTTTGTATTTCGAGAAATACTTACTCAGGATTTATGCATAACTTAATTTTTTTTAATATCTACTAATTTTTAATTGTTTAACCGGATTTGGGTGCAGATGACATAACCAATCAGATATCTTGATCAGAAAACCATGTCTACACAATGTAACATTGTGCAAAATGTAATCGGAAGAAGTGAGAAAGGCTTACGAATTGCCTCTAGGCTGGCTTAAGTGATCACTTTCGGTGTCCATGGATAACGTTCACCAATTCAACCATTCTCACTGTCAAAATGTAAGGTCCACCAAACCATAGAAGCAACCATCTTTTTGGGATCTAATTTTTCAGATCTCAAATGGATCGCAATCTCCCTTTTAAATGGCGCCGGAACAATTAAGTTCAATACTTTATCGGCTGCTAGTTCGACCAACATTTGTTGCCGACTAATATTTTAATTTGAGTTCGTCGGTAATCTGAAGGTAGTGACTCGACCTCGTGAACAGAGGTCTGTGGTTCCGTCCCAGGTGCCGGCAAAGCTCCCCTTTCACGACACAAGCTTTTAGCTTACTGTGAAAAGTGTATATGGTTGTATTTGGGTTTATTATAATACCAAGATATATCTTTATTTAAAAAAATAATAAGAAATATCGTCGTTGCATATTCAAAAAGGGACATGTGAATTCATAAATGTTTTGACATTTCCAGAATAAACCGCTCATAAAGACATCATAACCATTTTATAAAGTGATTCTTAGTATCAAATATTAAAATTCAATACTTAAAGAAAGAGTTATTGTGTTAATATAGGAGATGAATGCTTTTTGTGATTGTGTATATTTTTCAATATGATTGATATGTTTGTGAGATGTTTGCCCTAGAACAGGTTATACCTAGTTGGGCAGCATCAATGAAAATATCTATAAGATTTATAATTTATTAGTGTTATAAAATAAAATAAAAAAAAAGAATAATATCACATGCCAATAAAAAGTCCAAACTACAATAATTTTAATGCCTCAGTTTTAAAAGAGTATGCCCAAATAAAAATGTGTTCACATGTCTCTTTTACAATACGCAACGACAATATATTCGTTGAATTTGCATTTCATAGGGTAGAAATAGAAATGTAGGAGGTTCTCAAAAACGATAGGTTGACAATAGTGTACTAAGTAGTTATGGGGTTTGTATTCATTAAAATTGAAGATCAATTAAAGAGGAGGCCTATATCTTGTGATGAAAAGATAAAGACTAACAGTAAATGACTATAAGTATTATGATTATAACGCTACAGCTATTCTCTTTGTATGAATCAGCATTTCATTTCATCTCACATCATCAATATTATCACTATGCATATATTATGTCACCATTAGATAGTTGAGTAAGCCATTAAACCAAATGACTACCCCGGCATTAATTAAACATACCTCGATTAGACACCGGCATTCAAATAAATGGCAAAAGATACATCAGTCAAACCATTTAATGCAAAGTTTTTTTGTGGAAGTGTGAATGTGTTTGTATGAGTGAATGTATTGTGTGTGCGAGATTGTAAGATTTTCTATAATTGTTTTGTGTGTTATTGCTGAAGTGTGCACTGTTTGGATGTAAGACTATTGGAATGTTTTTATCGCTTACGTGTTTATATTTCTATGTCTTTCATCTGTTGTGTACCATGTAAATGAATAAATTAGTCAAATCATTTAATGCAAAGTTTAACAATGTTACTGGACAATGTTTAGAATTTGGTTAAATTATTGACAATATTACAGTTTTCAGTTATGTTGGTATATGTTTCATATATTTGCAAGCGCATATAAATATTCTATCATCATTCTATTGTGATGGATACAATATACAGCGCCCTTGAGGTCATGTTATGAGTAAACGGCGCTTTACAAATTGTCCATATATATATATATATATTCAAGAGATTCTCCTAAGAGGTTTAACTACTACTACTACTACTATACCATCACGGCATATCCCACAAGTGGGGTAGCCAGCAGATCAGCTGCATGTAAGAAACATGCAAACTGTCCTCTTTTTTTTATTATTTTTTATATATACTATATAAACAGAGGTTTAAACTTTTTTTTTATTATTATGCTTTAATTTCATCTGCACAACGTAACAACTGTGTGACCAATGGTGTTGCAAAGACAATATCAATTACATTCACATTCATTTTGATAATTATCAAAAAAATCTGATGGAAATAAAAAAAAAACAAATGTTTGTTTTACTATTATTTGTTATTGAGAGAGACATCTTTCATCTTATAAGGTCCTGGGGGTCTATTCTCCAATCTCGATTGATGGATATCGCAATCGAGATTTTATTACTTTCGATCGATTCCTTCAAAACCCTATTCTTGAAAGTCGTATACGACAAATGTCACACGATATCATGCGAGAATTTGTCGAGTGGTGTTTTACCAATCGAGATGAATGTCACACCAATCGACATGTCAAAAATTGATAAAAATGACCGCCGTGAGTCACTCAATGGTTGTTTACATTTTGCATACGGTATAAAAATAAAATAAAGTGATGCCGGATTTATAAAGTTTTTTAGTTTAAATAAAAATATAACGAAAAGTTTGATATTGATTGTGACTCCTCATATAAAAGCGCCATCTTGTACGTCACGTGTCTCCCCACACGAAAGCGCCATCTCTTGAAAAATTGTATAAATAAATGTCATTTTTCGATGACCACATTCAAAAACATACAAAAAGTGCGACGTTGCCGGTAGCTTCTCGAATGTCGGCCGTTTAAATCTCGAATGGCATCAAGAATAGGGTCGTAGACTGCCATTCGACTTTTCGTGCGAGATAATTAATCGACATATCTCACAGGTGACATTTATCAATCGAGATTGGAGAATAGGGCCCCTGATTGACAATGTTCTATATGACAAGATGAAAGGTGTCTCTCTCTCGATATAAAAACAAATCATTGTGAAATTCTACTACCTAAACACCGACACAGTGTATAGACTAAAAATCCAATCAGCTGTAGTCACAGTTACTGCCTAAGTATGTATTTAGCCAAATGTCTAATTCACCAATCGAGAGGTGACACACACACCATGTCAGTGGCAATACACTACAAGACACATAATATATTTGCATTAGTTCATGTATGGAATATTTAATGATTATAATATGAATCATATATTTTCAAATGTTCAGCTATTTCTTCATTTGGCGAAGACACATTCAAGATTTTAATTACCTCTATCTATCTATACCGTCATGGTAGCTTCCACAAGCGGGGTAGCCAGCACATAACTGAATGTAATTAACATGAAAGCCCTCCTCTTCGAATCAATAAATGTTAAGAAATTCAGGATGGTGTCAAATGAAATGTTGTATTCATGCTGCTTTATAAACAGCTGCCTTTTAAAGGACATTTGAAAACCAATAAAAAAGAGTGGAAACTTATTCTTTGCCGAGAACTCTATGCCATGGTCTTTAACCCGCAGTTTGGTGGTATTGGGCCACAAAAAAAGTGCTTTTTTGGTGTGCGTAATTTGTGTAATATTCGAGGATAGAAATTTAGAGTATAAGGGAATTTATCAAATTCTGGAATCTGAGTCATGAAAAAGTCAATTAACAATACCAGATTCTGGAAAAATAATCTTCTATAAACTGTGGAGTACACTAAGCATTTCCAGTTCCCATACCATTTTTGAAAATCTGGCGACAGAGGGGTTTATATTGTAAAAGAAATCATCAAATTTCTCAGTAAAATTGTAAAAGAAATCAAAATCACAAGTCTCTCCCTCAAAAATCAAACTTTTAGAATGAAAACAAAACAGTTTGTGAAACACTGTATAATGATACAGATAAGCAGGTTCTTACATAAAATATACAATTTAACTATCTGAGTAATAATATCTATGGAATATTTCTGTTCAATATTTCCTTATTTACCTGTTTATGGTCTGAATTTTCTCGCAAGAGATCTTAATGCAAATATTTTGAATATCAATTACTTACATATTTTGTGCTGCTGGTGCTGTTATTACAAATTATTTTTAATTTTCACAAATTATGTCCATAAATAATTTTTCCAGCGTGTAAACTTTTTTTTGAAATATTTGAGTACCGCTTTGTTCAATGAGATGGATATTATTACACACAAAATTTAATTTTTTCAAGTTTTCAATTTAATCAAAAATCTCTTTTATTCGGTGTATATACGACCGATAATTTTATTAAGTTTCAAATTTTGACCAATATTTTGACTGCATCGAATGTATATTAGAACCCAAATTTTATTTATCTGTTTCGGTGGTTACCTCCGAATGATAAACATATATTTCCGATTAAACATATATTTCCTTTCAATCAATAACTGAGCATCCAAAAGTATATACAGTCAATTCCGCTTAATTGGGACACATCGGGACTTGGGCACTTTGTCCCAATTAAGTGGCTGTCCCAATTAAGCGAAGTTCACATTTATTTTCATTAATTTATTTTGTTTTGGCAACTAAGGCCAACCAGCCAACCAATACACATAAAATAACAATGCATATATATTAATTTTAAGTAATTTTATTTTATAAACTGTTGTAAACTGTAAATTACATATAGGTAATATAAATTACATACGAGGGCGGTCCGATAAGTACTTAGTCTCTCCGCCTGATGATGTCACTATCACAAGAAAAATATACCATCTTGTAGTGCATTCTTGTGGACAGCCACAAGAATGAAATTGGACTTATAGTTTTGTTTTGACCGCGTGTGGAAGCGGGCGGGTCCACGGATTTTAGAAAAATGGAAAAAGAGCAATATCGGTCGATGATTCGATTCTTATTTTTGGAAGGGAAATCGCGCAGCGAAATCAAAGAGCTCTTGGATGCTGTGTTCGGTGACTCTTCTCCTTCGATAACGATCGTCAAAAATTGGTTTAAGAGTTTCGACATGGTCGTACGTCGGTTTTTGACAAATCACGTCCAGTTGCCCCGAAAACGGCTACCACGGAAGATAACATGACAAAAATCCACGATATCGTAATGGCAGACCGCCGATTGAAGGTGCGTAAGATAGCTAAGATAATAGGCATCTCAAAAGACCAGATGGATTATACCATTCATGAAATTTTGGACATAAGAAAGCTGTTGGCGCAATGGGTGCCGCATTTTCTCACTCCGGACAACAAGTGCAACCGTGAGACCACTTCAGAGCAGTGTTTGACGCTATTTAAGAGCGATTGAAAGAGTTTCTGCATCGTTTCGTAGCCATTGACAAAACTTAGATCCACTAGTACACACCAAAGACCAAGGGACAGTCAAAACAGTGGATTTTTCCCGGCGAACGTGCTCCAAAGAAGGCAAAGACTGTCCTATCTACCGGAAAAGTGATAGTCACCGTTTTCTGGGATTCACAAGGTATGATCATCATCGACTACCTGGAGAAGAGTAAAACGATCACAAGGCTCTACTATGCCAAATTATTGGGGCGATTTGACGCCGAATCGCAGAAAAAACGGCCCCATTCGACGAAGAAAAAGTGATCTTCCACCATGACAATGCACTGGCTCACACCTCCGTTGTCGCCACGGCCAAATTGGTCAAATAGGGCTACGAACTGCTGCTTTATCCAGCGTATTCTCTAGATTTGGCTCCATGCGACTTCTTTTTGTTTCCAAACTTGAAAAAGTCATTCGCTGGGCAGAAATTTGAGCCGTATGAGGAGGTCATTGCCGCCACGGAAGCCTACATTACGGACCTCGAGAAAACGTATTTATTAAACTGGTTTAAGAAGTTGGAGAATCGCTGGTTCAAGTGTATCGAGCTAAAAGAAGACTATGTTGAAAAATAAATCGCCACTTTTCCAAAATTTTCGTTTTTTCTTTTGTAGGCTAAGTACTTATCGGACCGCCCTCGTATATGTAATATAAATTTGAAATAAAAAAATTAATTCATAATTAAAATAATAAATGGGTAGGAACATTCAATTTAATTCAATACAAAAATGAGAATTCTTTGTACATATTTTTTTTTTGAGAATATGTGTAACATAATGTGTGCTGTTATCTTAAATTTACTGTCCCAATTAAGCGGAATGTTGTCCCAATTAAACATATAAATTTACTATTGCTTTCTTGGTTTGGTTTCTGTTCTTTGAGATTTGTCCCAAATAAGCGGCTGTCCCGATTAAGCGGTGTCCCAATTAAGCGGAATCGACTATATTGTTATTATTATATCAAGAAGATATTGCAATTTTGCGATAAACTGACTCTCTGTACATTTACAGGACACTTGAAAACTTTGCAATAGAAAGGGAGTCCTCTACGGAAAAGGGAAATTTTTGTACGAAAATTCTGAATACAAATTAAGAGACCTTGAATTTTCGCATAATGCTATACCAAATAGAAAATTTGGCACTGCGGAAGGGGGGATAAAAATTTGAAATAAGGAGTATTTCCAATATATATACAATATATATAATTATATATACGAAATTGTTGACACGGGACTGTAATTTGATTCATTAAAGCTGGGAAAGCCACCGACTATAAAAACTTGATATTGCAAAAAAAAAGATGATTCACCTTTTCCGCAAAATATTTATGAAATCATATTTGTTTTGAAAAATTTTAGTCATGAATTGTCAATAAAAAAATATGTTAACATAGAAATAAAAAGGCAATAAAACAATATGTACGCTGACTATTTCATTTTCAATATTTTACTATTTTAGCTCTGATATGAGTGACACGACCAAAGTTTTGCTTCCTAATTTAAGCACAATATCAGGATATATTTAACTTGGAAAATAAGTAGGTACTGTCTTAGATAGGGGTCTAGGAAAATTCACCGACAACAATTTGCCGACGGACAATTTACCGACAACAATTCACCGAGAGGACAAATTACCGAGAGGATAATTCACCGACAGGATAATTCATCGACGTACATTTCACCGACAGACAATTTGCCGACAAATACGAATAATATAATTCTGGCGTGGTCCGAAGTTCTTTTTTTAAAAAAGACAGATTGTTTCTTGTAGTGGGTGTTTAAATATGTTGTTACACAAATACATAAACAATAAAATACAACATTACAAAACGTGATTATATTGTTTTGTATTTGTCGGCAAATTGTCTGTCGGTGAAATGTACGTCGATGAATTATCCTGTCGGTGAATTATCCTCTCGGTAATTTGTCCTCTCGGTGAATTGTTGTCGGTGAATTGTCCATCGGCAAATTGTTGTCGGTAAATTATCCGGCTCCCTTAGATAGATATTGCATGTAAAGAAAGGGGCGTTCACATTTGTTAACTATGAAATGAAAAGGTGTGAACAGGCGTTTCATCAATAGTGATCACTAGCGATGCCAGATGAATAATAATAATAATATGACTATTTATATAGCGCCGTACTGTGATAATATCACTTCAAGGGCGCTTTACATGAAAGTGATTACTACCTGACATAATTTTGATGAAAGGTCTAATCACTGAAACGACCATAAACAAGTTTTATCTGATTATTTGTCTTATTCTCTATGAATTTGTATTGAAAGTCAGGATCGTTTACAAAATTATCATGCTGTCGAGAATTAGGTATATTATTTTGTTTTAATTTTTAATAAGTGTCATATTTAATTTTTTTTATTTATTTAATTATTTTTTTATATATTTAAAATACGTCAAACTACATACATGACCGAGAGTGTTTGACCGACATTTTATCAATCATTTCGTCAATCGTGTAAAATGACAGACAATTTACACGATTGACGAAATGTTAAATGGATAAAAATGTTTATGTTTTATGCCTTGTACCTTTTTATAATTTTATTATTTCTATGTTTGACGCTGTAGATCCAAACCCTTTACATTTGCGACTACATATTATATTTTACTTATTTAATTATTTTTCTCACTTGACGAAATCCTAATGGTTGGATATATTTTATGTTTTGTGTGATCGTTGCTTAATTTTGATTGACTTGTTTTTTGATATAATGTTTGTAATATTCATTGGTTATTATATTCTACATTTGACGAGTCTAAGTGTCCGCAATATAAGGACCTAAGGACGATAAAAAAAAAAAAAAAAAAAAAAAAAAAAAAATATGGCAGTGAAAGCATAGGATGAACAAATGTGAATAGACATGTTCACTTTTGATGAACAGGTTTGATCCTAATGGGGTGTTCACATTTGGCGAATATCGCCAGGCGAATTTCAAAATATATCGCCAGGCGAAAAAACAAAATTCGCCGGACATCCATTGATCGTCACACCTGTTCACACAGTCCACCAATATAGAAACGATCTGTCAGATGCGCTTTGATTTTGACACTGTTTTCAAAATGGCGTCGAGATGGAGATGGCGAAATGTTTATTTTTAGTCATAAATGTTATAGTAGAGGTTATAAGGCGCCTTTTAATTAAGGAAACAAACGACACAAACCAACAACAAAGATAACAGCTGTCACGAAGCGGGAAACATTGTAAAATTTATAGGTTATAAAGTCTTTACCATAGATACGAACGCCGCGCACTTCTGCGCATGCACGAATCGTTAGAAATCGGCCGAAAAGTTGGAAGGTGGTCAACTCGAGACGATATCGTTTCTACTGGTTTTTTATCGTTTCAGACTAGCTGTCATTTTGTTCACACGGTTCAAATGGCTGGCGATATTTTGGAGCCTGGCGATATTCGCCAAAGTGAGAACACCACATAACACTCTGGATGATCATACAAAGTGAAGCAATGTGAATGCTACTTTAGGGAGTATATCACAAATTATACTGTACGCCATAGCAACGTCACAGTGCACCTCTGTAACCATCTGTATTAAACTTTGTACTACTGGAGAGACAATGATCCTAGCTGAGATAAATTCTGGCTTCGTATTATTATACTGTACGCCATAGCAACGTCACAGTGCACCTCTGTAACCATCTGTATTAAACTTTGTACTACTGGAGAGACAATGATCCTAGCTGAGATAAATTATACTGTACGCCATAGCAACGTCACAGTGCACCTCTGTAACCATCTGTATTAAACTTTGTACTACTGGAGAGACAATGATCCTAGCTGAGATAAATTCTGGCTTCGTATTATTATACTGTACGCCATAGCAACGTCACAGTGCACCTCTGTAACCATCTGTATTAAACTTTGTACTACTGGAGAGACAATGATCCTAGCTGAGATAAATTCTGGCTTCGTATTATTATACTGTACGCCATAGCAACGTCACAGTGCACCTCTGTAACCATCTGTATTAAACTTTGTACTACTGGAGAGACAATGATCCTAGCTGAGATAAATTATACTGTACGCCATAGCAACGTCACAGTGCACCTCTGTAACCATCTGTATTAAACTTTGTACTACTGGAGAGACAATGATCCTAGCTGAGATAAATTATACTGTACGCCATAGCAACGTCACAGTGCACCTCTGTAACCATCTGTATTAAACTTTGTACTACTGGAGAGACAATGATCCTAGCTGAGATAAATTATACTGTACGCCATAGCAACGTCACAGTGCACCTCTGTAACCATCTGTATTAAACTTTGTACTACTGGAGAGACAATGATCCTAGCTGAGATAAATTATACTGTACGCCATAGCAACGTCACAGTGCACCTCTGTAACCATCTGTATTAAACTTTGTACTACTGGAGAGACAATGATCCTAGCTGAGATAAATTATACTGTACGCCATAGCAACGTCACAGTGCACCTCTGTAACCATCTGTATTAAACTTTGTACTACTGGAGAGACAATGATCCTAGCTGAGATAAATTCTGGCTTCGTATTATTATACTGTACGCCATAGCAACGTCACAGTGCACCTCTGTAACCATCTGTATTAAACTTTGTACTACTGGAGAGACAATGATCCTAGCTGAGATAAATTCTGGCTTCGTATTATTATACTGTACGCCATAGCAACGTCACAGTGCACCTCTGTAACCATCTGTATTAAACTTTGTACTACTGGAGAGACAATGATCCTAGCTGAGATAAATTCTGGCTTCGTATTATTATACTGTACGCCATAGCAACGTCACAGTGCACCTCTGTAACCATCTGTATTAAACTTTGTACTACTGGAGAGACAATGATCCTAGCTGAGATAAATTCTGGCTTCGTATTATTATACTGTACGCCATAGCAACGTCACAGTGCACCTCTGTAACCATCTGTATTAAACTTTGTACTACTGGAGAGACAATGATCCTAGCTGAGATAAATTCTGGCTTCGTATTATTATACTGTACGCCATAGCAACGTCACAGTGCACCTCTGTAACCATCTGTATTAAACTTTGTACTACTGGAGAGACAATGATCCTAGCTGAGATAAATTATACTGTACGCCATAGCAACGTCACAGTGCACCTCTGTAACCATCTGTATTAAACTTTGTACTACTGGAGAGACAATGATCCTAGCTGAGATAAATTCTGGCTTCGTATTATTATACTGTACGCCATAGCAACGTCACAGTGCACCTCTGTAACCATCTGTATTAAACTTTGTACTACTGGAGAGACAATGATCCTAGCTGAGATAAATTATACTGTACGCCATAGCAACGTCACAGTGCACCTCTGTAACCATCTGTATTAAACTTTGTACTACTGGAGAGACAATGATCCTAGCTGAGATAAATTATACTGTACGCCATAGCAACGTCACAGTGCACCTCTGTAACCATCTGTATTAAACTTTGTACTACTGGAGAGACAATGATCCTAGCTGAGATAAATTATACTGTACGCCATAGCAACGTCACAGTGCACCTCTGTAACCATCTGTATTAAACTTTGTACTACTGGAGAGACAATGATCCTAGCTGAGATAAATTATACTGTACGCCATAGCAACGTCACAGTGCACCTCTGTAACCATCTGTATTAAACTTTGTACTACTGGAGAGACAATGATCCTAGCTGAGATAAATTATACTGTACGCCATAGCAACGTCACAGTGCACCTCTGTAACCATCTGTATTAAACTTTGTACTACTGGAGAGACAATGATCCTAGCTGAGATAAATTATACTGTACGCCATAGCAACGTCACAGTGCACCTCTGTAACCATCTGTATTAAACTTTGTACTACTGGAGAGACAATGATCCTAGCTGAGATAAATTCTGGCTTCGTATTATTATACTGTACGCCATAGCAACGTCACAGTGCACCTCTGTAACCATCTGTATTAAACTTTGTACTACTGGAGAGACAATGATCCTAGCTGAGATAAATTCTGGCTTCGTATTATTATACTGTACGCCATAGCAACGTCACAGTGCACCTCTGTAACCATCTGTATTAAACTTTGTACTACTGGAGAGACAATGATCCTAGCTGAGATAAATTATACTGTACGCCATAGCAACGTCACAGTGCACCTCTGTAACCATCTGTATTAAACTTTGTACTACTGGAGAGACAATGATCCTAGCTGAGATAAATTCTGGCTTCGTATTATTATACTGTACGCCATAGCAACGTCACAGTGCACCTCTGTAACCATCTGTATTAAACTTTGTACTACTGGAGAGACAATGATCCTAGCTGAGATAAATTATACTGTACGCCATAGCAACGTCACAGTGCACCTCTGTAACCATCTGTATTAAACTTTGTACTACTGGAGAGACAATGATCCTAGCTGAGATAAATTCTGGCTTCGTATTATTATACTGTACGCCATAGCAACGTCACAGTGCACCTCTGTAACCATCTGTATTAAACTTTGTACTACTGGAGAGACAATGATCCTAGCTGAGATAAATTATACTGTACGCCATAGCAACGTCACAGTGCACCTCTGTAACCATCTGTATTAAACTTTGTACTACTGGAGAGACAATGATCCTAGCTGAGATAAATTATACTGTACGCCATAGCAACGTCACAGTGCACCTCTGTAACCATCTGTATTAAACTTTGTACTACTGGAGAGACAATGATCCTAGCTGAGATAAATTATACTGTACGCCATAGCAACGTCACAGTGCACCTCTGTAACCATCTGTATTAAACTTTGTACTACTGGAGAGACAATGATCCTAGCTGAGATAAATTATACTGTACGCCATAGCAACGTCACAGTGCACCTCTGTAACCATCTGTATTAAACTTTGTACTACTGGAGAGACAATGATCCTAGCTGAGATAAATTATACTGTACGCCATAGCAACGTCACAGTGCACCTCTGTAACCATCTGTATTAAACTTTGTACTACTGGAGAGACAATGATCCTAGCTGAGATAAATTATACTGTACGCCATAGCAACGTCACAGTGCACCTCTGTAACCATCTGTATTAAACTTTGTACTACTGGAGAGACAATGATCCTAGCTGAGATAAATTATACTGTACGCCATAGCAACGTCACAGTGCACCTCTGTAACCATCTGTATTAAACTTTGTACTACTGGAGAGACAATGATCCTAGCTGAGATAAATTCTGGCTTCGTATTATTATACTGTACGCCATAGCAACGTCACAGTGCACCTCTGTAACCATCTGTATTAAACTTTGTACTACTGGAGAGACAATGATCCTAGCTGAGATAAATTCTGGCTTCGTATTATTATACTGTACGCCATAGCAACGTCACAGTGCACCTCTGTAACCATCTGTATTAAACTTTGTACTACTGGAGAGACAATGATCCTAGCTGAGATAAATTCTGGCTTCGTATTATTATACTGTACGCCATAGCAACGTCACAGTGCACCTCTGTAACCATCTGTATTAAACTTTGTACTACTGGAGAGACAATGATCCTAGCTGAGATAAATTCTGGCTTCGTATTATTATACTGTACGCCATAGCAACGTCACAGTGCACCTCTGTAACCATCTGTATTAAACTTTGTACTACTGGAGAGACAATGATCCTAGCTGAGATAAATTCTGGCTTCGTATTATTATACTGTACGCCATAGCAACGTCACAGTGCACCTCTGTAACCATCTGTATTAAACTTTGTACTACTGGAGAGACAATGATCCTAGCTGAGATAAATTATACTGTACGCCATAGCAACGTCACAGTGCACCTCTGTAACCATCTGTATTAAACTTTGTACTACTGGAGAGACAATGATCCTAGCTGAGATAAATTATACTGTACGCCATAGCAACGTCACAGTGCACCTCTGTAACCATCTGTATTAAACTTTGTACTACTGGAGAGACAATGATCCTAGCTGAGATAAATTCTGGCTTCGTATTATTATACTGTACGCCATAGCAACGTCACAGTGCACCTCTGTAACCATCTGTATTAAACTTTGTACTACTGGAGAGACAATGATCCTAGCTGAGATAAATTATACTGTACGCCATAGCAACGTCACAGTGCACCTCTGTAACCATCTGTATTAAACTTTGTACTACTGGAGAGACAATGATCCTAGCTGAGATAAATTATACTGTACGCCATAGCAACGTCACAGTGCACCTCTGTAACCATCTGTATTAAACTTTGTACTACTGGAGAGACAATGATCCTAGCTGAGATAAATTATACTGTACGCCATAGCAACGTCACAGTGCACCTCTGTAACCATCTGTATTAAACTTTGTACTACTGGAGAGACAATGATCCTAGCTGAGATAAATTATACTGTACGCCATAGCAACGTCACAGTGCACCTCTGTAACCATCTGTATTAAACTTTGTACTACTGGAGAGACAATGATCCTAGCTGAGATAAATTATACTGTACGCCATAGCAACGTCACAGTGCACCTCTGTAACCATCTGTATTAAACTTTGTACTACTGGAGAGACAATGATCCTAGCTGAGATAAATTTTGAGAATGTTTAATGATGTTTGATCAAAAAGAGCACTGTTATTTAATACATTTAACTTGAGCAGTCACTTATACATTAATAGATACTATCACAGCATTTCCTACCAATGTAATAAACATGCAAATCATCCTCTCCATGCTAAAGTTAGACATTCAAGGAGGATCACATGACATCAAACTGACCTGAAGATGTTAAATGAGTTATATGGAATGTTTTTCAATTTCCTGACTTTCACAGGATACTAGACTATTGGGTTAGTTGGAAGAGATCGCGCCTTTGCGATAAACTCGCCCTCCCTATATGAATTGTATGTAATTTGAATGTATACCTTCTATGTAATTGTTTGTGATCAATGTACAGTAAAGAATGAATAAATTAATAAATAAATAAACTAGAAAACTTAAACAAAAAGTTGGAAACTCTAGCTTAAGTAGTAATTTAAATTTATGACAAAAATATAACAAAAAAGATAATTCTTTTTTTGGTGGGTTAATGAGATTAGAAGATGACAATTTTCTTTAATATTTACCTCATATATCGGCAGCTTATCGGAGTTCCATTGGTCTATTCTTTGCTGGCTCATGTCCGCGACGGTAACTTTGATATCTGGACATTTCAGTGCAATCACACTGCAAGTGGGTCCACCCACATAGCCGGCACCCAAACAACATATCTTTGTTATAACCATTTTATTCACTTAAAATGTAATAAACTTCACAATATTACAGCGATAACTCATACAGATATGTTAAATCTCTTTATTAAATGCGATAATTTTATAATTACGGAGTATCTCTTAATATAATTAAATGATAAACAAACACATCCGGAGTTGAACACATCTATTTCCAATGAAATTCAACCGAGCGAGTAAACTACAAACTAAACTATTCAACTGACCAATGCGAAATGCTGCAAATTTAATACCAATGTTGCAACTTTTCAAACCCAAATATCGCCATAATGCACATAAAAAAAGCATCATCATCACGACACTTCTCTTGCGAAGTTGACAAAATAGGATGAAGCCAACGACTTGCCTTATTTATTATGTTTTCTAGAGGGGGAGGGAGCAGCAGTTTCGGAAAAATGTTTTATAAAAAGGGGCGTTCACATTTGTTCACTTTCAGTGATCACTCATCCCGGATGATCCTCCAAGATGAAAAGGTGTGAACGGGCGTTTCATCAATAGTGATCACTAGGGATGACGAATGAAAGCGATTACTACCCGACATAATTTCGATGAAAGGTCCTTTCATTGAAACGACCATAAACAAGTTGTATCTATGAATTTGTACTGAAAGTCGCAATCGTGTACAAAATTATCATGCTGTCGAGAATTATATTAACTTGTTTCAATTTTTAATATAATAGGATGAATGTAGGTGTTGAACTGAATGGAAATCGAGTGAATGCTTTGATGTATGCAGGCGATTTAGTCTTAATGGCTGAGAATGAAAGTGTTTTACATGATATTGTTTCGTGTGTGTATGATAGCTGTAGTGCAAATGGGTTAAAAATGAATGTCGCGAAGATGAAAGTAATGGTGTGTGAAAGAGAGAGTTAAAGAACGGTATGTGAAATAAAGGTTGACGATGAATGTTTAGAGCAAGTGCATGAGTATGTCTATTTGGGAAGTCTGTTTGCGAGGGATGGAAGATTTGATAAGGACATTGAAAGAAGAAAAGTCGCTGGTGCTAGAGTGAATAGGGCACTTCGACCCATTGTTAGCAATAGCAGTGTGTCGAACATGGCAAAAATGCAAGTGCACAATACCATTCTGGTATCGACACTTATGTATGCAAGCGAAACTTGGACGTGGTTGAAAAAGGATGAGAGTGGAATAAATGCTGTGGAGATGCGTTCACTGAGAAGAATGGTTGGTAAAACGTTGCGAGATAGAGTGAAGAATGAGGATATCAGGAGAATGAGCGGATGTGAGAGGAGTGTTGTGGACAGAATGCGTGTAAACAAGTTGAGATGGTTTGGACATGTTGAGCGAATGCAAGATGAGAGGATGACGAAGAGGATGTATTTATCTGAAAGAAGGGATGTGAGTGTAATATTTTTTATTCTTTGATTAATTATTAACAATGTCACGATTTTTTTATTGTCAGATGTAACGAATTTTGTCATAGGTTGGTAACATTTTTAATTCCCAGAATGACAGGAGCTGTCAAAATTGACACGAAAGCAAACAAATTGTATTATTGTTTTACGTGAATTATCACAGATGTCGATATAATAGGCAGCTTGTTGAATACGTTGTTCGCAAAACTCTGTACAGATGGCAGTAAAGTTGCACAAAATTACTTAAAAAATGGCCGATGTTCGCGAGCTGTTGTATTGACGTTTAGTGTAAAATAATGAATGAAAATGTAGTGTTATCAAATAAATGTGTTAATTTATTATTATGTAGTGTTTAATGTGATATATTTAGAATGTCTGCCAGCTCTAAAAACGACAAACAACATTCACAAGGTAAGTTTAAGACAAATTAATTCGATACAATCCAAGAATAATACTTTTAATAATATTGTATCTTTCAGGCGAGTAACAATATTATCAAAACCATTTTATCTTATTTCCGCATTATTTGATGAAAATGTTTCGCTTTTTGTTTATTTATCTCTCGGATTTATTCCTGTTTAACGTTTTAGCTATTTCGCTACGTAATATAAAGCGTATTTGTGTATATTTTATAGTTTTAGGCGTGTTAGGTGAAGTATTATTATTTATATGATAAATGTCAAAAGCCAAATACCACTTGATACAAAGTATCTACTTACAAAGCTGAACATAATAATATAATTATTATACAGTCATAACGCAGTGTTATCTTATATATTATGCGAAGATGATTTAATTCCAGGAAACCCCTTAAAGATAACAAGAATTTTATCTTTAATAATTGAAAATACTACTATACTACTATACTACTATACCCTCACGCCGTGTCCCAAGTGGGGTAGGCAGAGAGAACGGAACGCCAAACAGATCTATCTTTACACACTTCCTTCGCTTCCTCCACATTCATACAGTTCCTCATACACGCACGTCGGTTCCTCTTACTCAACACGCGGCCGTCCTTGAGAATTTGATCCACGTGATCAAGCCACGTGGTTCTCGGACGCCCGCGTTTCCTCACACCCTTTCTTTCAGATAAGTATATCCTCTTTGTCATTCTTTCCTCTTTCATTCGTTCCACATGACCAAACCATCTCAATTTATTTACACGCATTCTGTCCACAACAGTCTTCTTGCATCCGCTCATTCTTCTAATATCCTCATTCTTCACTCTATCACGCAGCGTTTTACCAACCATTCTTCTCAACGATCGCATCTCTACTGCATTTATTCCACTTTCGTCCTTCTTCAACCACGTCCATGTCTCGCTTGCATACGTAAGTGACGGTACCAGAATGGTATTGTGCACCAGCATTTTAGCCATGTTCGACACATTGTCATTGCTGACAATGGGTCGAAGTGCACCGTTTACTCTAGCACCGGCCACTTTCCTTCTTTCAATGTCCCTATCGCATCTTCCATCCCTCGTAAACATACTTCCCAAATATACATACTCACTTACTTGCTCCAAACATTCGTCACCAACTTTAATCTCGCAAATCGTTTTTTCATTCTCTCTTTCAAAAACAAGAACTTTCGTCTTCATAACGTTCATTTTCAAACCATTCAAATTGCAACTATCATACACACACGTAACAATCTCTTGTAAGTCCCTTTCACTCTCAGCCATTAACACCAAATCATCTGCGTACATCAATGCATTCACCCGGAACCCATTCAGCTCGACACCAACATCCATCTCTTTCACAGGTCGCATGCAGTAGTCGAAGAATAGGTTGAACAGCCACGGAGACATGACACAACCTTGCTTCACTCCTTTGGTGAGGACAAACCACTCCGAGAGAGTGTTATTTACCCTCACGCAAGCGGAGCTTCCCACGTAAAGTGAAGATATTGCGCGGATCAACCGGCTGCTCACCCCATACTCCGACAACACGCGCCACAACCTTTCCCGGTCCACTCGATCATATGCTTTCTCCAGATCCACGAACGCACAAAAAAGCCTCTGGTGTTTACCCAGAAACTTCTCTATAACCATTCGCAGGGAGAAGATCTGATCGGTGCACCCTCTGCCATTCAAAAAAGCTCCTTGCGCATCCCATATCTTACACTCAGTTATCTTTCGTACTCTCTCAATCAAAATTCTACCATACAGTTTCCCTATTGAGCTCAGCAAGCTAATAGCCCGATAACTCCCGCATTCAAGCCTAGAGCCTTTCCCTTTGTACAAGGGGCAGATGATAGCCCTCTTCCAATCCTCTGGTGTAACACCTTCTCTCCAACAATCGTTGAAAAGCTCCAAACACCACGCGAGAGCCCCCGGTCCACCAGACTTGATGAGCTCAACGGCAACACAATCATACCCTACAGCTTTACCGCACTTCGCTTTTTTTAATGCATTCAAAATCTCATTCATGTCTATCATATCGTTTTCATTCACACTGCTTTCACTGTCGTCATACTCATTTGCATTTGTACCATCACATTCAAACAGATCTTCGAAATATTCCTTCCATCTCTGTAGCACACATTCATCATTCACTAACACACATCCATCCTTGTCTTTAATTGAAAATGTAATTGGAAAACTACTATTTTTTATGTTATTATAATGAATGAAGATGGTTGTATGTATTGTGTACCTACCGTCTTTTTTTGTTTATTTACTTTTGCACAGCAAAATCATTATGTATACCTATTCTTGTTTGCTTGTATCTTGGGTTAGTTGGAAGAAATTGCACCTTTGCTTTTAACTCGCTTTCTGTTTATTCATTGTATAATTGTTATTAAATATGGATGTATTTTTGTGTAAAATTGCTTGTAATCAATGTACACTAAAAATTAATAAGTAAATAAAATAGTGTACAAACATATCTATAATTTCTACAAAGTTTATGAATCTTGTTGTGTACTTAATTTTAGTTTTATCCGGGCCTTCTGGGAGAACTAGCTATCAAATTGACAATTGAATATTGCAATGAAGTAAAAATTGTTTGTTTTGACAGATCGTGGAGATTGAAATAGTTAATTGCCAAAGAAATTGAATCACTTTGTATCACAAAAACTATTGTATCCTTGTTAATAAATAAGATACAAATGTACATGTATCATAGAACATTCCCAATGTATACGAGTTTTTCTAGAAAGCCTAGAGAGGTTATAAGGTTACATACAAATGTTCCAATATATACAAAAGGCTTTAAATGACAATAATCTGTTCATACTTAGAGAGATTGTTTGGAGGATAAATTTATTTATTTATTCTAAATTTGTTTATTTGTTCTGTATACACTGGTTGCAAGTAATAGTATACAAGAATTAGAGTTCAGGAAACGAAAGAAGTCTGCAATAGTTCTTAGACTGTCTTAAGGGTGCTAGAGAATAGTTCAATCTTTAACTTACTTCTGAGATGGTAAGGGGTTGGTTATCCCTCAGGGGTAGTTGGTTACACAGGACAAGTCCGGTCACACCAAAATCCATCATACAAGTTAGACTTTCGTCTTATGTTAGGCTCAGTAAGTTTCTTTATAGCCAAAGTGAAAGGTTTTCTAGTAGTAAAGTTGAATGGGCAAAATCATATTCCACAATCTTAGTCCACTACCCCACAAGGTAGGTATGTGTATGGAGATAAATAGATAGACACAAAATCTCTAATTCATCACGGCATCTCCCACAAGCGAAACTGACAACAAACTAACTACATATTGTTGACATAGTTTGTTTCGAAGGTTTCATTTTTCGTCATTTGCCTGTGGCTTGTTGTCGTACTAGGTGTGCGATTCGTCAAGAGCCCGATTCGGGTTAATTAAACTAAAATAGTTGTGTTGTTGTTCTATGATTATTGTTACATTATATTTTGTTGTTCATTTCTTTTGTTCTTCTTGCACATCATCGTTCATATAACAAATCAACAGAGCAGTTTACCTAAGAAAAATGCGATGATGTGCATTAGCAGGATTATCTCTACATAGAGATTATCATTATCGTGGCATTGTATCTGTGGTGGCAGGGTGAAGGGGCGTGGGTCGGTTTTGCGGTGTTGAGTTGTTCCCTCCGCGGAGGTGTAGGTGTATGTCGTGCTTCGCAGGTGTTGGCATCCAGGGTTGCCTAGTACCATGGGCTACCCTTAATCCCATTACTTTGTGGGGTGTGATGTATGCCTGCATTTCTGTGGGGGGGTTGGCTCGGTGCTGCGGGGCTGACTTGTGCCCCTTTGCCTTGTCACCACAGATATTGAGTTACGCTTTAATTGAATTCTCTGATTGTGCATGCTGTAGACGCTCTTAATTGGGGAACTGGCCAGATCTTATTGTATGTTTGTAATTTATGTATTGTGTTGCTGACAACTTCTGTGAGTGTCAACAAGCTTCTGTGAGTGTCTCTATAAAATAAAATAAAAAATAAACTACATGTTTAATGAATATGCAGATTTCCCTTACCATGCCAATAAAAAAAAATTAAGTCATTCAGGATGGGTGGCATACCTTCCATAATAAATAAGTAATGAATCACCTGTAATAAAAATGTATGTTTGTAATAATTATTTGTGTTTTCAATACTTTGTAGAATGTTTGAAATTCTCAACATGTATTGTATTATCAACAGTGATGACTAGATGGTGTGTGAATGTTGAATGTTTGCAATAATTGTATTTGCATTGTATTGTGAAGAATGTAATAGATTATTTTATTACTCTGTGTATTGTAGAGTGTTGCCCGCCAGAACCTGGATGCAAACATTTATCACTATAGGTCTCCGGGAAGCATCATGTTTGAATCTATCAAGCAGTTCTAGGAATTGTTGAATGGATAGTTTCTCACAGTTTACAATTAGTTTTTCAGCACCTATAAATTTCTTACTTTTATTAAAAAAAAAAAATATCTGACTTTGTTATAAACCTAAATACAACCTTGTACACCTTTCACAGTAAGCTAAAAGCTTGTGTCGTCAAAGGGGAGTTTGCTGGCACCTGGTATCGAACCACAGATCTCCATTTCACGAGACCGAGACTCTACCTGCAGGCTACCGACGAACTCGAACTTACTGCTAGCCCTCTTCTCTCCTCTGCTGGATGCTACATCCAGAGAGACCTTGTCTCTTCAAAAAAATTTCCACACATTTCGATCTCGAACAGCACAAAACCACTGTTTACCCTTCATCTGGATAATATTGTCAACTTAACTTTTTTGGGGTCTAACCACACTTCTTCCGTCCTCCCACTATCTCCATTTAAGAATTGTTAAAGTCCACCAAAACTCTTGAATGGCCTAGCCCATTGCCATTTCAGCTTGGAGACTTTATCGGACTATTGTCTTTTGTCGGATGGTTTCATTTCTTATTTTGTCTCTCAAGCTAACGCCTAGTCATTTATCTGTCCATGACTCGCTGTACTCACCTCAGTTACCCGTTGTTCGGAAGTGTAAGCATCATAGGCTCTAGCCCATATGTAGTCACAGCAGGACACAAATCATAATATAATGCCTAAAAATACTTGTAATACTTATGTTTCTTTTGATATATGCCTATGTTTGTTTCTTTGATTTTAATTTTATTATTGGGTTAGTTGGAAGACATCGCATTCTAGCGATAAACTCACCCTCTATAAGGACAGGTAACGAAGGTATTCGTTCGAATATTTGTTAGGAGAATGCTCCGAATTGTCACCGAATGATTGATGATTGATTGACGTTTTCATCCAGCTGTGTGGACGCTGCTTTTTACTATATTATACTATAGATACATTATACCCTCACGCCGTGTCGCAGGAGGTTAGGCAGAGAGAACAGAACGCCATTAAGATCTATCCTTACATACTTCTTTCGCTTCCTCTTCATTCATCCAGTTTCTCATACATGCACGCCGATTCCTCTTACTTAACAAGCGACTGTCCTTGAGAATTTGATTCACGTGGTCAAGCCACGTAGTTCTTGGACGCCCGCGCTTTTTCACACCCTTTCCTTCAAACAAGTATATCCTCTTTGTCATTCTTTCCCCTTCCATTTGTTCCACGTGACCAAACTCTCAATTTATTTACACCCATTCTATCAACAACACTCTTCTCAAATCCACTCATTCTCCTGATAGCCTCATTCTTCACTCTATCACGCAATGTTTTACCTACCATTCTTCTCAGTGATCGCATCTTCACAGTATTTATTCCACTCTCGTCCTTCTTCAACCACGTCCAAGTTTTGCTTGCATACATAAGTGTTGGTACAAGAATGGTGTTGTGTACCACAGCACTAGCATTTTCGCCATTCCGAAGTGTACCGTTCATTCTAGCACCGGCCACTTTTTTTCTTTCGATATCCCTGTCGCATCTTCCATCCCTCGCAAACAAACTTCATTAATACACATGTTCATCTTCCTGCTCCAAGCATTCATGTTCAACCTTTGTTTCACACATTAGTCTCTTTCGAACACCAACACTTTCTTCTTCGTTTAGTCTGCTTTTTACAATGCGTAGAACCATTTGAAAATGATGAGAGCGGAAGCTCTTGAAAACCAGGTCGCGTCCAATAAAAGGTCATCGTGGATATAATAATAATAATAAGAACACTTTATTGATCAGAAAAAAAAATCATGAGCGATTGGCGAGCTTATTGCCTGGAGGCAATATCTTCCAGCTAACCAAAATAATGTGTGATACTATGTTGACAATGTGTAATTAATACCTACTAAATGTGAACAGTTAATACTAAATTTAATTATAACTAATTACATTCCTAGTCCTAAGTAGAACATTATATACCTATGTCATGTTTCCTCTAATAAATACTATAAAATGAATGATAAAGGCACGGGGATGAACTTTTTAGGATAAGTCTATGGATTTTAGGTTATTCTTAAAAACGTGTAGCGTAGAGGAATTTCTAATATTGCAAGGTAGATTATTCCACATTCTAATTGCATGGGTCGTAAATGATGAACTGAAGAAGGCTGTGGTGTGGGCAGGGACGGCAACTAACTGGTTATTCTGAGATCTCAGAGGACGTCCATGTGAAGACAAGTATTCAAAACGCTTAAAAAGGTATTGAGGGGAATTGTGCTTTAGGATATTGTACAGAAAGTAGAGTATATGTAGATCGCGGGATTGTTTGTATGTTGGCCATTTAAGATCTGCTCGAAATTTGGAAATATGGTCATATTTTTTTAAACCATACTCAAATCGTATACCTACATGCATTCTGCAACTAATAAGGATATACTACAAATAAGTGTTTTATTTTAATTAATTCAACATGAATTTCCACCAAGTACCGTCGGTTGAAAATATCAACTTTTACTTTACATTATCTTCAAACACAAAAAAATAAGAAAATAATTTGCTACAAATTTGAAATAAGTGAAATGTATTTGAATTGTGAAAGCGTAATGGTTCGAAGGCGATTAGAATCGAACCCGGGATCTCTGAATCGAAAGTCTGAGACTCTACCATCGGACTACGGGTCACCAGTCTTCTATGCGGTGTTTAAAGTTAGTCTACGAAACGAAGTACATCGCGTACCTTCACTTGCTGTTAGGTATTACATATTATGTTCATATGATAATTTATACATATTATTAATACGTATGTCCGACCAGACCAACAAACCTTTCACCATGACATCGCCTTGTACCTGTGTACTCAGATAAACCTATCTAATTCTATCTACCTAAGATGTACAATTTACCACCACTCTACATAACATACGTCTATATACGAGTATTAAGACAGTACAGAGAATGTGCTGAGACAGATGACCGTATAGAAATCTGCCTCCATATGTAGCAATCCTCACTAATCGTTGATGATGTTCCTATTATACATACTTATTATCCTTTATTCTTTTTTATTATCTGTAGAACATCGTAGGAATCGTCAGGTAATTATAAGCAGTTCACAGTTTCACAAATTAATAAATTTGATAATTACAAATCAAAAACTAAAGATATTTCAGCATATCAAAGTTATTTTGAGTGTTGAAGACCCATAACAACTTCGCGTCAGTAGATTGTGAAAATAAATAAATAAATCAGTCAAAGGGCGAATAGGATGAACAGTCCCATTAAGCATTTCGTCAATGTTGTAAAAGGCTTTTCCAAAACACCCTTTCACTTCCTTCTGATACTTCACATAATTATTTGAGTCGCTTAATACAAGAGAGCATAGCTCATCAAATGTTATTTTCAAGAATTGATATTAATAGTTAATATCCGCGTCGAGAATAACACCCCTGGATTCACACTTGTTCCGAATCGGTCTTGTTGAATCTCCCGATTGCGAGTGTGGTTGGGACGAGGAAACGCCGGACCATAGCATCCTAGGATGTCCAATTAGGGACGCTATGGATATATATTTTAAATTCATAAACGTTGAGTACCCTGTTAATATTGTTTACCTTCTTGGACTGAACTCTCAACAAGT
This sequence comes from Athripsodes cinereus, assembly GCA_947579605.1. Taxonomy (NCBI): domain Eukaryota; kingdom Metazoa; phylum Arthropoda; class Insecta; order Trichoptera; family Leptoceridae; genus Athripsodes; species Athripsodes cinereus. Next base: position 9,134,589 of record OX388325.1, on the reverse strand, counting down.
GAACGATCTTATATTTGAATCCGTCCAAAAGAATATGATTCTGATATGATTTTTTTTCGTTTTTTTTTCTTCGCCTAAAATATATATATGATGTTTTATATGAAAGATGAAAATATGGCCATAACATCCAACGGGATGAGCCGCCATAAAAAAAAACACCCCCTCCCCCCAAAGTTTTTTTCGTGTAATTTAAAAGAGACGATAGTCCTGGATGGATCATGTATTAAGAATGTCCTCTGACAGTTGGACCAAAAAACAACGCTACCTTTCTTACGTTTACAAGGTTTCCAACGCACCGAATCATCCTCTTTCACAGTACACAATACGCCTTGAAATTTAAAATATATTATGTAAATATATAAAAATTTATTTAATAGTATAATATAAACGTGCTTAATTTAATCCATTCTACATTGCATGTATAAATTTATACTTATTATATTTTGTACTTCTCTTAGGCCTAATGCCAATTGCTGCCAATAAATATATAACAGATTCTGATATTCTTTACTTGTACAATAATAATATCGTGTGTATTAACAATCTCTGCAGACTCAGTCGCTTTACAAACCTTAACTTGAACGGGCGGTCGCGTGCGTTCACGTACCTAAACGTAAAAAATCACGTTTCTTCGCGTAACTATTATCACTCGTAATAGAATAATAATACAATACAAATGATTTTATTTGACAGTTCATAGTTTATTAATTTCTTTTCGTTTGACACGGTTTCAAATTTCGAATTGGTACTATTTTAAATAATATTGCTCTATGGTGTTGTTTTATTGTTTCTTTTTTTAAATATAATTCTATTTTCAATTGTGTCGATTTGAAAGTTGAATTTTTGTCACGTATGTGTTGTGTTTTTTACATTTTTCGTGAATATTTTTATTATTATTGCTTTATTTGATTACCAATCGAGAAAGTAGTGTCAAATCACTTTTGTGGGTGTTTCAACATTTTTCACAATTTTAAATTGAGTGTGTTGGTTTTAAAATTCGATAAATTTTGTTTTTATAAACATGATTTGTGTTAGTGATTATAAATTTGTGTAGATATTTTAATTTTACGTTAAACAATAGTGCAATTTGTCGATAAATAACAAAAAGCAGTGTATTTAATTACCCATTGGATTATGTGGAATACTGAATTTAAATTTTCTTTTTTGTATTTGGAACGGTATAGTATTCAACGAATATCATAGACAAGTATTTCTTTTTTTTTCAGTTTAAATTGAAATTTTACACAACACTTTACAGAATATATCATTAAAATTATGCATTACCTATACCATCTTTTGTTTGTTCAATTGTTTTTTATTTATTTATTTTTGTATTGTCGATTTTGTTTTGTTTTTTCAGTGAGTCTCTCTTGTTTTTGCAGCTGTTTCGTTGTAAATTAATGGAATCATTTACGTGTATAATATTTTGTATTCAATGTCGCGCTATTTTTAGGTAAACAACGCTTACTATATTTTAGTTATATTACATATATTCAATATTTGGTAACACGGAAATGATTCATTGTATTTTACAGGATTTTTTGGCATAAACCATTTTTATTTATGACCGACAGTTTAAAGTGTAAGTTTATTTTCTTCAACTTACTTATAGGGCTATTTTTTTTAATAGAATAAGTAATATTGGATACGTTACATAAGTACTTTCGTCTGGCCTATCCATCACGATGTATCCCTTAACTTGTATAGCTAGAAAAATATATATAATGGCATATTATAAATATATAAACACAATTACTTAATAAACACTTAAATATAACCAAATCATTTATTTTTAAAAACATAAAATAAACATTGTATAACTGATATTTATATGACACTTTTATTTTGTAATATTGTGACCAATGTACAGTAAGAATAAAATAAATAAATAAATAATTTAGTTTCATCTGACAAAAACAGGGAAACGACAATTAATGTTATTCTATTCTTCTATCTTTTTTACATGCCGTCTCCATTAGTTGTCAAAATCCATCATAATGAAAAATCATAATTTGAAACAAAATAACGAAATGGAACAAAGTTAAATCATTCTAAAATTCAAAATAAAATAATCTTACTACTAAGGGAAGTGCCTAGGTACTTATTTTAAAATAAGAATAATCTAACAAAGTGACAACTAAGGTAAGTACCTAGGTACTCTCTTACATATATATAACTCGATTCCTTAAATTTGATAGGAATCATCCATGAGTCATTCGGGATGGTTATAAAGCCTCATTACTGTAGAATATAAATGTTATCAAATGTCTTATACGAAATTAAAAAAAAAACATTTGTTTTTTAATTTCGTTATTGAATTATACTACCCCACGTGGAGCGTGCTTTTGCAATATCTGCACCTGTAGTCTGGAACAGGCTTCCACAAACGATCAGAGAAACGCTGGACATATCTCGTTTCAAGAACCAACTGAAAACTTATCTATTCAAGAAATCTCACGGAATAATTCAAGCACAACCTTAGTTAGCAAAGAGCGCCCTTGAGGTGGATTTTTTTCACAAAACGGCGCTTTACAAATCATCCAAATAATAATAATAATAAACACCGACACAGTCAATATATGTAATCCCTCTCTTATCTTTCTTGACGTTTCGATTCTGCTACCATTATCAATATCGATGGAATCATTATCAAAAGCATGCGTGTAGACGCAGTAAACCCGAAAGAAAATCAACATCTATAAATTTAGACGCGCGAAAGCCTACATCAGCTTGTAAAATGAATGTTTTATATACTTATAATTATTTAGTCGCAATTAGTTCCCTGGCAATCTCGCATGTGTGCGGGATATGCCATGATGGTTTAGTTAGATATAATATGGACTCCACATATGAATATGTATTAGATGCTATAGGTATCTATGTACGTAATATAATCTTGGTATAGATTTAACAAGTATGAATAATTTTTGTTGTTATGGTAACTAAATAGTTGAAATACGGTAAATTTTGGGCGGAATATGATTTTCACCGCTTATTTTTAATTTTAATTAAAAACATATTCTCGGGTGTTGTCATGTTTCGTTTAGAACTTATTATCGCATATTATGTGGTGTTAAGTATCGCACAATTTAAATTGTTAATTTTTCTCTCTCCTCTCCAGCCCGTATGCATACACTGCTGAATATAAGTATTTTCATGAGCTCGTCACTTATTTCTGCTCTCTGCCAACATATTCCACCTGGTCTCCCCCTATTTCCATTAGTTTTATTATATAATAATTACGTATGTAATAATTACGTGGATGGGTTGCCTTGGCTTGGTGAATTGACGTAAACTGACCCTACCACACTGAGAAAAATACTAACGAAATTTCACAACGAATCATTGGTACGTACTATCAGATTAGGACCAGAGATAGTACAAACGATTCATTAATACGAATCTATATTATTAACTTTTCGCAAACAAATTGTTGGTAAATTTACCAATGATTATAGTTTGCAAAAAGTTAATATTAAAGATTCGTACTAATGAATCGTTTGTACTATCTCTGGTCCTAATCTGATTGTACGTACCAATGATTCGTTGTGAATATTTTTCTCAGTGCACTTTACCCTGATTTTTTCAAGAGCAGAGTTATATAATATAGATTTAACTTTACATTTTCTTTTTCGAGGAAAGGCACCACAGAACTGACCCTGACAAAATCCTTATGTTGAAGATAGATAAAACAGATATTTTTGTAACAAAATTTCTCCCACGTTAACAACATCCGTCGAATAGTATGTGGATAATTTGTTTATGCGCTGCATAACCATGAGAGTATCTATTATTGTTATATATATTAAAATGTAGGTGTATATACACTATACCAGCGTGCTATGTATTTAAAAGTTTATTATTTTCATTATATTAGGGGAAACTAGGGAGCTTAATACTCTTGACATAATAATGATCTTTAATAATATCTAACTTGTTTATCGTGTTAGTGTACAAGTATGTAGTAGTAGAATTCCGTAATTGGATGAATTATAACAAAACTCTCTCTTTTTAATAAGTAAAAAAAGAAAGGGCTAGTTTTAATTTATCCAGTCCAACTTGTTATTGAGTATCCGATGAATATTTTTGATGGTTCACAAAGGTTACACATTGCTTATTTGAAATGTGTAATGATATTAGTTCTGAGTCGAATATGATTTCAGATATCTGATTCTTTTTGTTTTTGAATCAAGAAAATATCTTAAGAGTTTAGAAACATCCACGACACACAAAAAATAAAGACTTGATTAGAAATACTTTTCAAGGATTTGGCATGAGCAAAGATGCATTGATGCCAAATAAGTCTGAATATAATGATGCGTATTGGTTGACAGATGAGCGCCTAGAATCTTGGAATGGAAACCATGGGAGGGTAAAAGAAATATAGAAAGACCTCAAAAGAGATGGGCGATTGATATTATCCATCCTAGTTGTGGGAAAAACTGGGTTCTTGTTTAAGACCGTGAAAAATGGAAAACTATTAAAGAGGGTTATATCCACCAGTGGAGAGATGAAGGCTTTTTTTTAAAAAAGGGCAGCGCCCGCCACATACCTCGTGCCGTACCTGGAGATATGTATCTATAACGACACACACATGCACAAACAGGATTTAATGTCGCATTAAAGCGAGAAATGCTGCCCCGAGGGAGCACTCTAGATTTAGCGGCCACACACCAAAAAATTTGGTGCAAAAAGGGAAGAGAAGAAATCTAATAGTAATATATATATAATGAGTTACAATCCATTGGATTGGTCGGTAAGTAACGAGTTTGGAGTTTCTTCTCCATTCCTCCCTATTCTCAGCAGTCTCTTCAGCTCTACGTATGAGCCACAGTTCGTGTCCCTCTTTAGTTGGTCCATATAAGCGTCTCTTGGTCGACCTCTGCCATTTGTGCCTTCGGTCCTACCCTCCGCGATAGCGACGAGCAGTCCTGGGTGCCTAATAGTAATACGTGTTTAAAATTAGTGATGTTGATGCCTCCCCAGAGTATGAAGCTTCCCCAGTTTCCCCCTTTACACATCATTATTTTCTTTACATTTCATTTTGTATTTTACATAGGTAGGTTATCTACTGAATATGTCACGGTCCTCAGAACAACATAATTTTGGGAGCGGAACGACCCGCCAGTCAGTCGACCATCTACTATATGTGGCCAATGTCCAACAGAATGCGCAACATTCGACACACTGCCTTCGTCGCACACGCTTTCTCACTCTCTAAATTTCAAATTGTTGGAATCTCTTGATGACTTGAATTCTGATAATAAGTAAGAGTTCATTCACAAGGGGAATTACATTTTTTTTTTAATAATCTTAGTTTCTTATTGCAATTAGCTTCCACAAAAAACCGTCAGTCGAGGAAAGAAAAGACTCCGTGTGGGACAGTAGCATTTTTTCAACTCTGATTATTCTTATGAGAAACTGTATGAATGTGGAGGAAGCGAAAGAGGTGTGTATAGATAGATTTATGTATATGGCTTTCTCTTCTCTCTGCCTACCCCACTTGGGACACGGCGTGAGGGTGTATAGTATAGTATAGATTATTCTTTTCACTTGTTGAGCCAATTTTTTTCTAGAGCGTTATTTTGTTTTTGCCAACATCTTTCTATGTGCCCATGTTTTTGTTTTTATTATAGAATGTGAATAAAAAAAAAATGTTATTTTGAATGGATTTGATCTCATTTCATGTTTTTTTTTTCTAATAAATTTGTAAACACACTGATTATTTTGTAATATCCGCAAATTGATTAAATATTGTAATGTGTTATTATATTTTGTAAAATGCGCTATATGACTGTATGTTTGCTTGGTAAATAAATTATCCATGAAATAAAAATAGTCATTCTATGAATCCTAATGGTCTAATCATATCCCAATATCTTAGAATCCGAATAGATGTTCTTGAATTTCGATTCTATAATAGTCAATCATCGAGGCAATCTCAGTTCACCGGATTAAGTATCGAGATGCATTAAAACGAATACCTAGTCATTTGTAGTACAAAAATATCCATCGCTTTTTGCCAATAGCTAGATGGAGATGACGGATTTAATGGTCTCGCGTCGTAAGTTTTACGGTAATGTATTATGACTTAAAACTCGACCCGCTACACGTTCTGCCAAATCTATGTATGATGATTGTTTTGCAGTATATTTTGTATCACTTTTTATTTTAATTTTATAAATGCCATATCGGAGTCTCAGATAATGATTATCGCTTTTGCGAATAGGCTTTCCCATCCTGTGCCAGATGAAACAGTTCTTCCACTCTTTGGATTACTGTTCATTTTCTAATATTACTTCTCAGCCAAGGCATTCGCCTACTTCTAACGTCGCGTGCCCTTTCTATTTTGCCTTTTTTGTTAGGTAAATACAGGGAATTAACGTTGCATTTGTTATGTAAGACTTTTTTATTTATTTAGAAAATAATAATAACTTTATTATTCGATAAATATACATAATTATAAAACCAGAGACAAACCAATATGCATTCAATTAGGATGCAGCATTCTCACTAGGTTGCCCTGTATCGAGGCGTGCTGTGTGAAAAATATAACATAAAATTAATAAAGGATTATCCAATAACTTACATAAATATTATAATGTAAGTGTATAAATTTGATAAAAGTAATTATAACGTTGAGTTTCATAATACTTCTGCAGTCTAATATATCTATCGAGAGGAGAAAGAATTTTATCTTTCTTTTTTTCTATCCAATCTTAACAAAAGCTTAAAGAATGAGTTTAGAATTTTTCTTGTAAGTAAACCTATACTGGTTCAAAAATCCTCTCAAATTGGCATTCCTATTGCACGATAAATAATTCATGGCACAGAGAGGTTGGCCTATATATTATTATTGTAAACGTATGTTTACATTCATTAGACGCATAGTGAGACCACTAGCTACCCTGCGTAAGTATTTGTGGGATATTCCTTGATACTAAATCATCATGCTTTATGTTATATTTCAATACAACATACGTATTTATATGTTAGTTGGTACTAATGTCCTACCAGCATCTATTTGTTGTGTCGGGGGCTTGTCGCGTGATATTTACACAAGTAGGTATTTGACTTGATATTTTCTTCCTAATAGCTTTTTTATTGTCCGCAGTATGTCATATTGTGTGCTTTATGATTTTGTTAGTAGCCGTGCTGATAGTTGTAAATGATTTAAGTAACCTTTTCCATATAATATATAAAGTATATCACCTATATGTTTTATAATACTGTCAGACTTGGTAGTACTTTGGTTGCTAACGACTACACAAATGTCAAAATATCGCTTTAGAGAACGATCACGTGTAATATTATGCTGCTGATATTTTGTACGATACATATTAAGAAGTCGTGCGTTTATCAAATGTGAATGTATTGTTAGGGGTGCATTTTAGGTTTGCCTTTAAATAAATGAAAAAACAATAGCTGAGAAATTTGGTGTTGTATCCATAGTTAAATTGCAAGATTACCCATTTCAGAGTAGGTACATTATTTATAACATAACATGAATAGACAATTCACACAGATCGAGCTAGTCCCAAATTAAGATATGAATCTTGTATTATAGGTACACTGAGAAAAATACTCAAAACGAATCATTGGTACGGTACTATCAGATTAGGACCAGAGATCGTACAAACGATTCATTGGTATAAATCCATAATATTAACTCTTCGCAATTAAATCATTGGTAAATTTAACAACAATATTATAGATTAATATTATAGATTCGTACTAATGAATCGTTTGTACGAGTACGATCTCTGGTCCTAATCTGATAGTACGTACCAATGATTCGTTGTGAAATTTCGTTAGTATTTTTCTCAGTGTACTAACGCGACGATACACATATCGGGTCGCGACCCACCGGTGGGCCCTGAGCATTAAGTAGTTCCATGACTGACTACTAGAGAATCTGAACATTACCAATATTTATGAACTCTTTTTTCTCTAAGACAGCTAAAGGGTGGGTCCCAAGATTGAAAATTTTTGTTATATGGGTCGGAGCCCAGTCAACTTTGGGAACCACTGCACTAAACACATACATATACATGTAACACCCAGACCCAGGACGATTTGTAAAAGGTTATTATTCAGTCTGCCCTGGCCATAGAAAGCATAGATTTATTTGACATTTGCATAAAGATCTGTTTACATTATCCAAGCCCCTGCAAAGACCGACTTATGTACATGTGTAACATCTCTAGGTAGGTACTTCAGGTGGTTTGCTTCAAAAAGAATTACGTCATGCAGTGTGTATCTGTCTTAATAAAATTGGACAATAAAAATTGTATCACCTTTCTTATTTATTCATACATAGTTAATGCATTGTAATGTCAATCATTTTAATAGTTGTTTGTCTAATAGTATATTTTTTCTCTTTAATATTTACTCGATATATTTCCATACTGTTATAAATGATGTGTCTTTCTCTATGATGGACATGTTAATGGAAATTCCACTCATTAATATTCTAAACACTACCAAATTTTCCTATTACCTATATTACCTACTATTTAATTGTTTTATGTACTACGTATACAGTGAGATTAATTGTTTTAAAATATTTATGTATCTATATTTTTAAATTTATTTACTTATGTATAAATTGTAATATTGCATTCCTACATTCTATTGCAAAGATAATTTTAAAGATATCCTATTAATGTATTTATTATCTCTTAAAAGCATTTCATTAAATCGTTGGAATTTCATGGCAGAAAAGAAGATATTTATTATTATTTTGTCATTCTACGGATTTTGCTGATAATAATAATATCAAAGTAAGATGCTAGGAGTGTATTGCACTTATAATACGGTGTATTATACCCTTGGTATCTCGACTCGATAACGGGTGGATAGCCAAAATAAAAAAAAAACTGAAATTAGTTGTCTTTATAATCGTTGCATCTTTCAAAAGTAGAATAGCCAATAGACTCACTAATGCGTGTAATGAATATAAAGGTAGTTCTTCTTCGCCCTCGCCTTTATCCCATTTATTTGAAGTCGGCTCTCCTAGTCCTCATCCTCCAAGTCTTCCGGTCCCTTGCATCTTTCGAACGCAGCTGCCTCCCTCAGATCCCTGGCCATTGTAGATATCCAGGTGGTCACTGGTCTGCCTAGTCTTCTGGGTCCTACTTCTATGTCCATTGTCATTTTTATTAAATTATCCTGTGGTAGTCTCAAAATGTTTCCATACCATCTTAACCTGTGGTTCTCTCAAATTATTCATGTTGTATTTTATGTTCTTCAGTCAGATAAGAAAAAGGAACACCAATGTTTTTATAACTTTTGTACGTTGAGTGCATTCTTCGGGAGTGTCAAAATATTGCAAATAAGCTAAGGTGTAGATATACAGAGCAGTAAAAATGATGGAAATAAATACATCAATCAAATGTTTTTATAAATTTATCAGGTTTATTATAATTTGGACAATATTCTGAAATACGTCGAACAAATGTAACGTGGAGGTAACGCTCTTGCCTTTGAGTCACGAGGTCCCGGGTTCGATTCCCGGTCAGGGCAAAGTGAAGAATGACCTTTTTCAAATTGTCCTGGGTCTGGGTGTTACATGTATATGTGTATAGTGCATTGTATATGTGTGTATCGTCGCGTTAGTACCCATAATACAAGATTCATCTTAGTTTGGGACTAGCTCGATCTGTGTGAGTTGTCTATGTATGTTATGTTAAAAAAATCATAGATTTATGCCTATTGTACTTGTTATTTTATTCAATCATTTCATAGCCTTTTAGCATTGCCGCATCGGTGTATGGTTACTTTAATAATTTCTTCGGATACAATAATAATGTAAGACTTGTTCTTCTCTTTGTTACTAACGGTACTGGGAGTAATAGCAATCGTTTATACTAACTATATTATGTATTATAGCCTAACATAGGGAACGTTATATATTATATATATAATAAATAGCAGAGGGAGTACTCACCTGCCTTGGACTTGATAGAATCGTGATCCAACACTACATAGTAATTGTGCGCAGATTCCCAATGTTTGTTACATAATAATCTAATTTCATATTAAATATTTATCTGTACCATCACGGCTTCTCTTACAAGTGGGGTAGTTTGTGAATGAACTATTGTATGTAATTTACATACAAGTCGTAAATAAAATTACTACATTCTCCTTTCATTATAAATTCTATTCACAACTCTCCTCTCGCATGTGCTCATTCCCTTCATAGCCAAAAATTACCTTATTTAGCTCACCCACCTCGCAGTAAATAATTTATTTATTTATTTATTTATTCTTCTTGCACGTCGTCTTTATAATATATCAGTGTTAACAAAACACTACAAATTTTTAAATACTAGGACAGTATACAGTGGCGAGATTATAACTATAAAGTGATTTCTCCCATCTAACCACGACACATTGACATAAACCTAATCAAAACATATTATGTAACTCTTTTCGGTTATGTAACTTTCGGTTGAAAAAAGCGCTCTGCGAGGGGCAGCATTCGGGACGAAGAGTTCGATAATAAATAATGGTGACATGTTGTTTACAGCATTATATACTTGAAGACGTAACTTAAATGTGATCCTGTTCTCAAATTTCGCGACCAATGACTGTCAGTTGTAGGCGATATAGAAGATTTTGAGGCAGACATGTGTAGATCGCATCCAGCCTTGAAACAATGAATAGCATTAGAGAGGGATGAAACTTCGTCTTGAACTTCGATATTTCTGAGAAAAGAGATGTTAGCTCTTCATTCATCTCGTTTGTACGACTACGTAACTCTGTTGCTACCGTAAATATTAATTTGAGAAATGTTTTTCCTTATTATTACATATTGTGTATATAATATGCATGATATCGATTACGTATCATATTCGTACATTATTTATTTATTTATTTATTTGGTATTTATCATGATTGTAGAGAAAGTGAGTGATGTTTAATATTAATTTGTTGTTACGAAACATTATCATTACAGTATGTATCGATACATCTATTGATGGTTTATTAATAACGCGTACAACTTGTTTTCTTTTTATCTATCTTTAGATTGTATGAATGAATATACTGATTATTGTAACTTGCACTCGTATTAATGGTACATATATGTGAATTATCCCTTTTATTTTCCGCATCGGTTCGCTTCGGCAAATCTGTGATTTTATACATCAGGATTGAAAAGTAGATTTTAAATAACATTTAGGTGTAGGTAACTCCAGCTATGTAAGTAGAACGATGTGATTCAGAAAATAGCATAATCTTCTGTTCCGGCTCTATCCGCATCGCTCAGAACAGACACAAGTCGAGAGAGAAGGTTTTCTTTTAACCAAGAAGGTTTTTTGCCGCCTCCATCCTCAGGCATGAGGAAGGGAGATTGTATTCATATTTTATATATTTTTATTTATCAACATAATATTTTAACACAATTAAGAAATATTATACATTTTACAAAATCCAATACGTTTGTTCCCCTCCAGAAAGTGTACCAACACTTGTGTAAGAAGGGCAAGTAATATCTATATATCTATGATCAAATAATGTTACTACACAATAAATATAATTATGAACACAAATAATACCTACTTAAACAAAATCTACTTGCAACAAGTGAATAAAATATTAACTTGCTTCAAAACAAGTATGTTAAAATGTTTCTTTCATTTAAGCCCATTGTTTGAGTATAAAATAACTTACCTAACTATATTTTTAAGACCACTCTAACTCGACTAATTTTGTTCAATTTATTTATTTATCGTGTCGAAACCCAGAAAAAATAATCCAACTGATCTCCAGTACTATGCAAAACGCACAGCAGGTGGAGATGCGTCAAAAATATCCTCCATAGTGCATGTGACAGTAGGGCACAATGGACACTCCAACTAGTGTGGCATGGTCTGTGCTGCACCACAGTCACACGCTCCGGATTCGTCTTGTAGGAAGCCCCATCGTTCTCTATTGACACGGCAGTTTCCTACACCAGATCTTAGATGATTCAGGGTTTTCTATTTTGTTTTATTACAGGAAACTATATACCTTTGCTGTTTCTTTTTATTCTGTTCCATCTAATCATGCTAACACAATGTGACATATAGTCTAGTGGTTACCCCACTTGTGGCAGATGTTTTTTTTTTTTTAAATATATATCTGGGTTTTTGTGTCGTGATGGTATAGATAGGTAGGTACATTTTCTTTAATGCACAGCTGTTTGTTAAAACTCATTAACATTGCCCTTCGTAAGTTTATTAGGTGATGAGATAGTTATTACAAATTGGCCACTAGGAATAATGATATCAACACAAATACCCAGTTATTACCTATGCAGTACTATCTTAGTCTGATCATCTGAATGGAAGACGCCCCCGTCATGTGGATGCGAGCCAACTAGATCTTAGTTTACAGTAATAATAAATACGTTATTTAGACAAAATAATATCGAATTTACATCACAATCTCAAATACCGACAAACTCGCCATGGACATTTTTGTATGCTTATGTTTCTAAGTCAGTTTACTCCTTAATTAAGGATTTTCGTAACACATTTTCTATTTTTCTGCATGTGTGCATCAATTGAAGTTAGCCAAAGTTTTTGCATGTATAAAGGCACAAAGAGCCCACCTGTGTCAACTTCACACACAGCCAAACAGCCTAGAACATTTATGTCCCTGTCCTGAACTTAATCTGATATATATTTTGCAAGTATGATTACATGATATTTTACATAATAATTCAGTCAATAATTGTGAGGTATGCCATCCATTATGAATATCTTGTATTTTGTTGGCACAGAGAGAATGTTTATTGCATATTATTGTATTAATGTATATTAGTGTTTTTTCCTACTTAATTTTCTATTTATATGGCTACCATATATTATATTTTTTTTAAACAAACAATTCATTGAACATACTACAGTAAGAACATTAAAAATAACCCTACACTGAGAAAAATACTAACGAAATTTCACAACGAATCATTGGTACGTAGGTACTATCAGATTAGGACCAGAGATAGTACAAACGATTCATTAATACGAATCAATAATATTAACTTTTCGCAAACAAATTGTTGGCAAATTTACCAATGATTATTGTTTGCAAAAAGTTAATATTATAGATTCGTACTAATGAATCGTTTGTACTATCTCTGGTCCTAATCTGATAGTACGTACCAATGATTCGTTGTGAGTATTTTTCTCACTGTATTACAATATTTTAAGTGATCCTGTATTCTACTGTTTACCCTCCTTAAAAAGTTTGTTATTTATTTTATTCTTCTTGCACACCACCATACACATAACAAATCAACAAAGCAATTTACATAAAAAATAATGTGATGATATGCAGTGGCGAGATTATCACTTTATACCTAGTGATTTCTTCCATCTAACCACGTCATATTATTATAAAAGGCTTCGGCCGTTGATGTTAATTAAATAAATAAATACAGTAAATCATCTGGCTTCCTTAATTGTGGAATACGCCGTGATGGTATAAATAGATAGAAATAATGATTGGAATGTTTTTATTAGTTTTGAATTTCATTATCTTAATCATTCTAAATTTATATGCACATCTGTTGACCGTCAGAATTACTTAGAGTGTTATTAAAACATTTTATTAGCATCGTTTGCGTTATTCCGATACATATATAATTATATTACAACTATTGTATTTTGTATTTAGTTGTGAGATCTTAAAGGGGCATTCACAGTTATCACTTTGAGTGCACATCCGAAATTAATCATTGAAGTGAGAAGTGTAATCGGATGTTTAGTTTTTAGCGATCACTCGGGGTGGCGGATGAAAGCGATTACCGCCAGACATAATTTTGATGAAAGCTTCTTTCATTCAAAACGACCATAAACAAGTTTTGTCCTATCAGGAATTTGTCCTTATACTTAATGAACGAAAATTAAGTGTCAGAATTATAAACAAAGCAAACGCGTTGTTGTGTTCTTATGAGATTTTATTAATTTATTATGTTTAATTTTTTTTTATGAAAATACGTCAAACCACAGACAACATAGTTATTTTATTTTTACAATGCACACAGGATCAGATAGTCAATTAAAGAACATGACAACAAAATGGAAAATCAAAAGGTGGATCAGTGAAGAGCCTAAATTTGCCTGAGAAGTCTTAAAAAAAATCATCAAAATTAAATGAATCACTAATAAATAACTGTAAAAGATCAATTAAAAGTGATAAATTACGATTAAGTATATGAGAAACAATTTATAGACATTATAGTGATAATCTTGCGACTGCATTTCGTGTTAGTATTTTAAATTTTGTATTGTTTTGTTAACACTGTTATATAATGGTGATGTGCAAAAATAATAGATAAATAAACTTGAATATAGACATGACAATGAATGCAAAGTGTGAGCGTGTTCACTTTCTATGAACAGCTTTTATCCTTTCACTCTGGATATCCATCCAAAGTGAAACAATGTGAATGGATATTTGAATACGATGCGATATATTGTGTTATTTGCAGATGTGATTTAATGAATTCTCACGTGAGTATGATATCACTGATTGTAATATTAATATTCAGTATTATTATTATTATTTTATTATACCATCACGGCACATCCCACAAGTGGGGTAGCCAGCAGATCAGCTGCATGTATTCAGTATTCTCCTCTATTATATGGAGTCCCTGGCAAAGAATAGATTTCGAACCTATTTAATTACAAGTTTTCCAGTTTCCTATTCTGAAAGACTCGTAGGTGTCCGTGAAGTTTAAATCGAAAGCGTGTTTCATACAATTTTAATCGAATGCGTTTTTCATACAATTTTAATCGAATGCGTTTTTCATACAGATGTAAAATTGAAAAGTGTGAATGTCATCGAAGTTTCAAATTCATAAAGAGCACCATTATTTTAACAACTTCAATGTAGCTGTGGTAAGGTATGCCACCCTTTTTGAATATTTTATTTTTTCATGGCATGGATAGAACAAACTGCATGTTTATTACTCGGAGTTAGTCCGCTGGCTACTCTCTTACGAGATATGCTGTAATAATTCTGTTTTACATTCTTGACGTGGATACATATTATTGTATCTAAAATATTTGTGACTCAATATAATATGAAACTTCTGACGTGGATACCTATGTATCCGAGATTTCTCATTTATCCATATTTATAATATGACGTGGATGTAACGTCCTAGAATTTATGAATTGTACAGTGTCCTTGAGGTGCTTTGGCGCATAAACGACACTTAATTGTTGTCCAATATTAATAATATATTTATTATGTAGATAATAGATTTTCATGAGTCGATATTTTTCAAATTATCCGGCGTACCAAATACGAGATTTTAGCCGTTATTTCCCCAACGTTTCGCCCGGATTCTCTTGGCCATCATTTAGGATAACTATCTACCTACTTACCAGCGGCGAGAATAGACTTTAATATTGGCCATGCTTTCGTTATATATTTTTTATTATTTGCACAATATGGTACAGTAATTAAAGCGAATTCCCGACTTTAATATTTCTGCGAAATTTTCAATTTAGTATAGAAATTTAATTAGGGCGCCTTCATTATTTATCTATGGTTAACAATATTGTATAATAGTAAACATTCCGCTGTTTTTTACTATTATACGATGACAAACGTAGTTTTCGCATTTTACTGTATTATTTACACCCGCGTAAGTAAAGATATTAATGCTATCTGCAATAAATTGAGTATGGATAGAACACAATCTATTAAAGATACATTTCCATTCAATTTGTCATGTTTTACACAATAAACTAGGAAACATATTATTATTATTATTATGAAGATGATGACAGTATAATGAGAATATTATCAACTCTGTGACAATAATAATATTATGTAATGTGTTGAATACGTATGTTGAAAATAGACTATAGACTTTGAAATATAGACTTCCTATCATTTCTGCACTCCTATTACTTCTAACATATTGTATTATTTATTTTATTTATTTTTATTTATTATTTACTCCAGACTTGAAGGTGGAGTGTGCAAACCTCTCAAGTCCATATTAAAATACATACAATATAATACAAATGATAAAAAAATAATACATATTAGAGTAGAAATAAGTAGAAAGAAGATCATACTAAACTGGTATCGGTTCAATATACCTACAGACTTTCTTAATTAATTAAATATGCAATCCACCTTTGTGTCAGTTGTTGTTCTTGTCTTTCGGAAGCAGCTCGTAAAAGTTCGTTATTTATTAATGTTAGTCGTGTCCTAAAACCGTGAATTTTCAGTCTCATTGTCGCCCTAAAGTCATTTGTCCTACCTTCTGTAAACATTTGTGATGCACTAGTGTATCTACGATGTCCAAATAGTATACGGTATGCGTCATTGTATTGTACCCTTAATTTGTTTATCGTAGTCAGTCTGTAGTTCGTCCATAGTTGGCATGTGTAAAGGTTTGTACAGTAGGCATTAAATAGCATTCTCTTAACACTGTCACTACACTTGAAAAAAGTCCTGGCGAGCATGTTTGAGATAATACTAATGTTTCGTCTTTGTCTTTCGATATCGTCATCGTCAGTAAGGTCACTATTAATAATATGTCCTAAGTATTTGACTCTATTTGTTTGCGTGAGATTTGTATTGTCGATGTCTACTGGCAGTACTTTTTCTTCTTCTTTACCCCATTTGAAAATCATTAATTCTGTCTTTTTTGCATTATATTTCATGTTGTGATGGATTGCATATTTTTCGCAGATTTTCAGCAGTTTTCTCAATCCTTTGATTGATGGGGCTAAAAGAACCATGTCATCAGCGTAGCTTACGTGGTTCGATGGTAGACTTCCGAGGTGACATCCGGTTTTAGAAGTATTTAGCTGCTGACTCAGTCCATCCATATATACGTTGAATAGAACTGGAGATAAGCATCCTCCCTGTCTCACTCCAGTTCTTAAATACATAGGATTGGACACTTGGTTATTCCATTTAACCACGTTCTCTTGATACGTATGCCAGCGATTGAGTAGATTTACAACTTTAGCTGGCACTCCTCTTTTCTGCAATTTCTCCCAGAGGATTTCATGAGACACCTTATCAAAAGCTTTGCTGAGATCTAAAAAGCATGCGTACACGGTTGTTCTTCGCTTTCGATATCTTTCTACAATCTGCTTCACGGTATATATCGCTGTCTCCGTTGACACTTCAGGTTTGAATCCCATTTGATTTTCCTCTGTACTAAGATTGTGTTTAATCTTTTCCAATAATATTTTCTCGAGAATTCTTGCTACTATTGTTGTCAATGATATTGGCCTATAATTATTATTATTATTGTTATATGGATATCTATCATTATCTTGTATTCGCATATTCATTCATAATATCTACAACCGACACCTGATAACAATCGTTTTTATATTTCTAGTGACTTTAATGTTTTGTTAGGTACCCACTTCAATTGCAATGACAAGTGCTATTTATTTCTATAAATTATAATACTTCTTCACTGAGAAAAATACTAACGAAATTTCACAACGAATCATTGGTACGTACTATCAGATTAGGACCAGAGATAGTACAAACGATTCATTAGTACGAATCTATAATATTAACTTTTCGCAAACAAATCGTTGGTAAATTTACCTAATCTAATAGTACGTACCAATGATCCGTTGTGAAATTTCGTTAGTATTTTTCTCAGTGTTCTTTGTCAGGTCCCCCCAACATAGATCATCTCTATGGAAAATGTCTCTTTTCTTTCTTCTTTACTAAGCAAAAGAATCTCTTCATATGTCGGATATATAACGTCTAGTTATGAATGCTTCCAAGCCATGACTCCCACCTTCTGCCAATATCCCTTATTCTTTTAATCATCTTCTTTAATGCAACGCGCAGACAGAACTTGAAACTTGGCATTAGTTTTATGTTTTCCTGGATGAAAAACACATTTTCATACAATTTGTATTCATGTCGCTCGAAGTATGGAGGTATTTGGAAAAAGACTGAACTCCCTTTTATTCCGTAGGTGTTATGATTATTAAATGGGTCGTTGCAGTGGTATTTTCTTTTCACAAAACGGCGCATTTTTTAAATGTAATTGTCTGGGTCCTAGTGATAATTATGATATCCTAGACTCTAGGATATCATAATTATTTCTACCAATATAATATGTAAATAACATTTATACATTAATTCACTAAATTATATGTGTTGTCCATAATCATTACAATGTTCATAACCAGATAAGTTCATTTGCGCGTTAAAGCATATTTGGGTTTGTTGGAATCAAGCGCTTTTGTGATAAACTTAACCTCTGTATATTGATTGTATCTAATTTGAATGCATTTTGTGATAAACTTAACCTCTGTATATTGATTGTATATAATTTGAAGCATATTTGGGTTTGTTGGAATCAAGCGCTTTTGTGATAAACTTAACCTCTGTATATTGATTGTATCTAATTTGAATGCATTTTGTGATAAACTTAACCTCTGTATATTGATTGTATATAATTTGAAGCATATTTGGGTTTGTTGGAATCAAGCGCTTTTGTGATAAACTTAACCTCTGTATATTGATTGTATCTAATTTGAATGCATTTTGTGATAAACTTAACCTCTGTATATTGATTGTATATAATTTGAAGCATATTTGGGTTTGTTGGAATCAAGCGCTTTTGTGATAAACTTAACCTCTGTATATTGATTGTATCTAATTTGAATGCATTTTGTGATAAACTTAACCTCTGTATATTGATTGTATATAATTTGAAGCATATTTGGGTTTGTTGGAATCAAGCGCTTTTGTGATAAACTTAACCTCTGTATATTGATTGTATCTAATTTGAATGCATTTTGTGATAAACTTAACCTCTGTATATTGATTGTATATAATTTGAAGCATATTTGGGTTTGTTGGAATCAAGCGCTTTTGTGATAAACTTAACCTCTGTATATTGATTGTATCTAATTTGAATGCATTTTTATCCAAAATTGTATGTATTGTGATCAATGTTCAGTAAAGAGTAAATAAATAAAGCAACTTACAGCAATTCCTGATTGAACTCATTCAAGTACGTACCTATTTCAAGTAGTTCAAAGTTGAAAGACTGTTATTATTACTATTTTTATTCTCTTTAAATTTCTCTTGCACATCATTACAGCCTTTGGCCATTGCGATGTGCAAAGAGATACAATTTATACATAGCAACACAATATTCACAATACTCAAAACAACAAAACAAAAATAAACAAATGAAAGATACATTTTCAAAAGCTCTCTCTATTCAACGCATCTACATAAAAGTTGTCCATCCTTTAGTGTCCGGTGTGCGTGATACAGCTATTCAATACGTTAATGAATCTTGTATGGAATTATCGCACAAACGGTGGATTAAACAAGCCTCTCACCCATAAGTATCTCATGATGAAATAGCAGGTTGTATTCTATCGCATGTTGTAGTATTCTATCTATATGTATGTATATTGGTATTATGATACTGTTAGTATGTAGGTAACAACAGGTTATACCTATTTCCGCGATAAGGAATAATAAGTACCAAATGTATTATATTATATTAACTTACCTTAGTAACTAACTGCACATAATATTACCCGATACTTTTGTTATTGCACGAGAATAATGATACAACTTATAAATAAAATATTTTTTCAGAATGTCTTTGGATTGATAAAATTGTAATAAAGTGTACCTATATTCGCTCCTATTTATATTTTCCAAACACCAGCACCATGTGGTGAGATAAGGGAGAATTTCTTTCTTGATGTACAATTTTAAACACAGTATTAGATATGATCAATATTAACACTTTATTGTTAAAAATAAATTTGTACAATTCCTGTGCTTTGAGGCAATGTCTTCCAGTAAACGTTACACGTTCTTAAATTTAATCCAAAGATGTATATTTAGTAATATATTAGGTGTAGATAAAAAAATATCAAATTGTATAAAGTTGGCACATAAATTGCTTAAACACATACTGTATAAAAATGTGTCATTATTATTTTCAGGTAACACACTAGTGACATCTGGCGGTCATTTTTGAATAATAAATTTATCGTTATTTTTCAATCTTCTTTCCTCTCGTTATCTTTATTTATTTATTTTATATTATTCGCTGTACATCAAATTTTTTAATTGTATCACTATCACGCATCAATGATTTTTGCTATCGTTCCATTCTCTGTTTTTCATAGGCACCATAACGTTATAATAGTTAACATTACCTGATGTTAGTTACTGCTAGGTGAATATAATGATATAATAATGTTGGTATTATATTATATCTGTTACTAATACAAGAGATCACTGTGAAACCAGATCCTAGCTAACGGTGGTGATCTGAGTTGTGCTCTGATGCGAGTACCAGACCTGTCCACCTGTATTCTACTAAATATCCGTTTATTATTCTATACCAACTTGCAATGTTTCGCAGCAATTCTATCTTATTTATCTATGTACACCATCATGGCATCTCTCATAAGTGAGGTAGCCAGTGGACTAACTGCCGTTTGTGATAAAAATATAAGTCGTCCTAATTGTGTCTATATAACCAATTAGACATCTCGATTGGAGAACCGTGTTTACGCAATGTAGCATTATGCAAAACCTAATCGGAAGAAGTGAAAAAGGCGACCCAACGCTTACGAATTGGCTCTAGGCTGGCTAACTGATAACTTTATTTTTTTCAACTCTCATTAGGCCATTCTCACTGTCACGTAATATTCAAGGTGGCCAGTAACCTGATACATAACTCAAACTTTCAACCAAAAAAAAACAGGTTCAATTTTCACCTTCTTTTCGTCTTGTGACGCTGAGGACCAGCTGCAATCTTTCCATCTTTTGGTGGTCTTCCTCGCGATTGCCAGCCAGCTGGTGTCTTCTTTGCAACTATCTAGACTTTCTAAAAAGTACAAATCTTAAAATATTATTTCGCTCGAAGGGAAGACTAATTGCATCAACTGCAGACTTTCCGATGCATGAGTCGTAAATTACGATTAACCAGTGTGTCTTGCATTATATTACGTGCAGTTGTTTGATTTATTGGCTTAGGTACATGAATTGCTCACTCGAGATAGAAATACTTACACTATGCATGCTGATACATGCATGTTAGGATTTTCCTAACCATTTTATATGTAGACTCTGGCATCGTTTAATACTCGTCTTGTAGTAATTACTCGCGTCTAGATTGTATTATCAATACAGTAGATATTATTATATATCTAACATAACTCTTCACACCGTAACATATCTTCAGCTGAGCTTTGGAAGATGGAATATGCAAACAAATCTTTGATTTACTCTTAAGTATAGTGTCTTGAGGCTTGTCGGAAATTGAAAAAAAATCTGCGTAAAAATTTTGAAAAGGTTTATCAATAAAGGGACTGCCAGGTTTTGGAATGTTATTTAGATGTTTGCTTAAGTGCTTTGGAATGCATAAAAGTGTAAAAATATATATATATAAAAAAAAAAAAACAAATTTTGAGTGGACTCGAAAAAGCACTAGCTAAAGGATTCAACAATGAATTGTACTAAGTTAAGACATGACATCATTTGAAATTCAATGCAAGCTAACTTATCTTTAAGTATGATCTTGTCCTTCGTAGAAGTTTCAAAAAAAATTGTTCATCTAGTTAGCCCTTTTACGGTTCATGTTTCTCATCTTGTTTCGGTTAGATTGGGAGTCCATTTCTGCACAAATCTTCCAAAGATTCTTGTATTCTTCTATTTCCAATTTTAGTATTTTATTTAAATCACAGAGTAGACACGTACTGATCTAACCTCTTTACAGATTATCCATGTCATGTCCTCTTCCGCAACATTTAAAATTATTCTTGAAGTACCTTCCGAAGGCAGATTTTAAAAGTTGTTGCTTCCATTAAACCATTGTTGTTTTCGTCAAATTTGATCATCGCAAAATTTCAATGCAGAATTCAGCACATACTACATACTAGATTTTGCTTAACTCTTATTACTACCACGTAACTGTTTTCTTGATTATTTATATATTTTACAATATTAACTCAATCGTCGGTTCTTGTTATTCCGTTTTATAGCGCCGTTTGTTAATAACTTCAATACACGGTCGCTGCTGTGTTTATGTTTACGACTGCCTTGGTACTCGAAGCGTTTCGTTCTGAAGTTACTATTACGATAATTGACTAAGGTAGGTGCATTGCTCAGTCTTACTATTTCTTTTGAGGTTCTTCCCTCTCCTAATGAACGTATGCGAGACGGGTGCGCTTGTAAATAATTTAGTATGAATGGGTCAAGTGAATGGGTTCTGAATGGACGACGAAGAAGAATGTGTGTTTATCCGAAGGAAGTGGTGTCAGAAAACGCATATTTCTGAGTACCGAATAATAATAATAATAATAATCGGACTATTTATATGTGGCGCCGTTTAATGATCCGTGACCATCTCAAGGGCGCCGTGACTTCTCCCGAACAGTAGTGTTTTCAACTTGGTTCTAAACGTGGTTGTGGACTGATTCACCCTCAGATCTGTGGGCAGTCTGTTCCAGACGGATGGCGCGGCGGCTCTGAAGCTCCTTTCTGCAAATTTGGAGGTGTTCGCCATATTGGGTTTCACGAGTTTGTTGACAGCAGAAGAGGCCGAGCGCAGCGGTCGTTTCGGAGTTTCGTCGACGGAACAGAGTTCGGTTAGACATGTGGGTGCCGTGCCGCATAAGGCCTTGTGGACAGTGAGACACAATTTAAACTCCACTCTCTCTGGGACCCTCAGCCAATGTAGATCTTTTAGTAGTGGAGTGATGTGGCAACGCTTGTTCTCTCTGTAGATAGTCCTGGCGGCAGCATTAAAAGCCATCTGGAGGCGATTGAGAAGAGTCTGGGGCAGTCCTGTGTATATGATGTTGCAGTAATCCAGACGAGAGATGACAAAGGAGGCGATCAGACTTTTTACTGCATCTACAGATAGATTTTTGGATACGAGATGCAGTTGACGAATGTGGAAAAAGGCTGTGCTTACTGTCCTGGATACTTGGGCTTCCATGGAGAGTGCTTCGTCCAGTAAGACGCCGAGAACGGATATTGTGCGCGATGGTGTTATGTTGGTGCCAGCGACAGAGATTTGTTTGGTGTCTATGAGATGTTGGCGTCCTGGGGAGGCAACCCACATAAATTCGGTTTTGGTTGGATTCAGTTTTAGGCGTCTCTGGGCCATTTGTTTAATCAAGTGAATCACATTTCAAGGACGGCTGTGTTTTGAGAAAAATTGACTTGCATGTTTGAAGGACTCCATACTTTATTCAATTTATATATACCTATACAAAACCAGAGGCAATACATCACCAATATGGATACAATTATGTAAAAGTAATGTGGCGAAAGCAGTGTGTAAGGTTTTTTGAATTAGAGTTTGGTCTTCCTTGTATACTCCGCAATAGATGCGGCATAAGAGAATATATAGATACATAAAAGTTCTTCTCGGATTGTTTATAAGGTGTGGGTAACTAATAAACCTTGAGTGTCGCTTATTACTGATAAATATTTCAAAGCTGAACCAACAAGCGTTGCACAGGAAATAGAGTTTATAGCCAATGTAAATTTTGCATGTTCCGTGTAAATCTTTTCAGTATATTTTATTGCATTATTAATTTTATTGGAAAGCATTAACGGAATATTTTATATCTTGTTTTGTATATTTTAAATGCCATACGCGTCTCTTAAAGTTGAATAGTCTACAATTCCAGTAGTCTCCAATTCATGAGCAAGTGGGACCAGGCCCCTAAAAGAACATGCGAGTCACACCTTTTTTGTTGAAATCGTAATGATTAAAATATGATTCCAATAATAAAACTATAAATTAAAATAAGTACACTAATGTCTCTTGGCTACTCCACTTGTGGGATATGCCATGCTGGTGTGGTAGTAGCAGTAGGAGTAAAAAAAACAACATCTAATAAACCAAAGTTCGGAGTAAGTCTATCTTAGAACCACGAGAGTTTATATTTGAAATGAAGAATTTTGTAGCATTTGCTATGTCGCTCTGTAGCTTAATTGGACAGAGCACTCTTCGCGATATTACGAGGTTCTAGGATCGATCCCGTTTTGGTAAATTACTTAATAAAATGGCGGCACGGCACAAGCTTTAAGCTTAGTGTGAAAAGTGTATAAGGTTGTATTTGGGTTTATAACAAAACCCAGATATAGGTATCTTTTAAAAAAAAAAAAAAAAGTGGCATCGTTTTTTTCAAGTTTGCTATGGTATCGATTGAGTTGACGTTTATTTTGTAAAACTGAATATTAATTTACGTAAGAAAACACACACTATTTGAGTTTTACTATAATTACAATGTCGTTATACTTTCAATTGGTTTCGATTTACAAAGTCGCTGTACAACTTACAAAGACGTATTATTTTTTAATAGTTTAATTTTCGAGAGCCCCAAACATGAACCTTGTTGGATGCCTTTCATTCGTGTTTCATCGCATACATTTCTTATATTATAGATAGTTTTATGCTTTGAATTTACGTAATATATGACTTACTAAAATGGTCAAAATGTGTTTTTTTTTTTAAATCATTCATTCATAATATCACTTGTGGGAGATACCTATTCTTTACCGGGGGCTTCACGGGATATAAAAATTGTATTTGCAAATTAAGTTTAGCGATTGTCGTATCATGCACCGAGATCCATGAAAGTCTTTACTGCAACTATTCACTGTTTTACCATTCATCTCCAGACTTAACGAATTGATGAGCACGTTGATTAATCTGCTTGATACGGAAATAATCCAACGTTTTAATGCATTGATTGCAGTTGCAGGCGCGTGTTGAAGGTATTTGATGTTATCAGTGTAGCCATCTCTATACTGCTAACAGAGAGAAAGAGATCTATAGAAAGCAGTAAACTGATAATAGAATGTATTGTACTCACTGACAGTTCTCTGCTAAGTAACCTAGGATCAGTGAAGCAGAACTTATTTGAGTGAGATCGATGGTATCGGTTTTAATATGCGGACGTTTGTTTAGTAAGCAAATTCAAACATTCCCATAAAATAATGAAAAAAGGTAATGTAATTCTAAAATATTACGTAATCCTTAAATATAAAACAATCATTATCTTGATTAAAACGTTCTGTGTGAAAAATGAACCTAAATCTTCCTAAAATCGTAGGAACCAATTAAGTCACTCACTCATAGTTTTGTTACTATACTATACCATCACGACATATCCCACAAGTAGGGTAGCCAGCAGATCAGCTGCATGTAATAAACATATAAGCCATCTTCTCTGAGCCAACAAAAAATTAAGACATTCAGGATGGGTGGCAAACCTCATCACTGAATTTGAGATGTGAAATGTCTTAATTTTTTCCAACACCTGCCTTTTACAGTAATACACTCAGAACCTATGGAAAAGACAGTAAGAGACCAATTCTTTCCCGGGTGCTTCACGGCTCTTTGTTGGTCGTATGATTTTGTATTCTCGGTTTGAGGATTTTTATCTATTTATTATTTTTTGTAATTTTCTCTGACAGTTTTTCTCTTAACCCTGGATGCGAATATTCCAAACGAAACTACACAATCCAGTCGGAAATCGAATCCAAAGTTAAACAATGTGAATAACTCTTAAGAAATTCATGCATTAGATAGCAGCTAAGATTGACAATGTCCTAACGTCTCTCTGGAGAATAAATCACATAGTAGAATAAAACATTTGTTTTATTTATTTCGTTAGAATCATCATCACCTCAAGAATCGACACGTACTTATTTATTGCACTATTTTGATTGGTTTCGCAGGTTTATTTCAGTTCATTATTCAATAATAATAATAGTATCAAAAGCACCGGTTAACGGAAGAGTATCGAGTATCCGTTATATGTAGTGATTGGTATTATATTATTATAAATAACATCTTGTGTCCGGAGTGTCGCCTCTTCATGTATATAACATCGTGTTTATTGTGTAATGATTATTACTAGTTTTTAATCCGATTTCGTCCAAGGAATAAACATCTTATAGAAAGACTGTATGCGTATATCATAAACAGCATTCTTGCAGGGTGAAAAGTATTTGAAAAAAATACGTGATTGTTATATCTGCTATAAAAAAATGTTCTGCGAAGTTTCCCAATCCATGCAACTCCTCCCATTTTGTATTATGACTCCTCCCATTCCACACAACTCCTTAATTTTTCGTATTGAACGTAGGGTTTTTCACTTAGCTCCTCCCATTTTATACATTTAGCCACCCCCATTTAACAGTTTGTTTCCTCCCAATCTATGCAGCTCCTACCATTTTGTATTATAGCTCCACCTATTCCACATTCCGACTTCTCTCAATCCACACAACTCCTCTTTCAAACAAATTCATTTTTTGACAATGTCTTAACAAAACGAAAGATGTCTGTCTCGTAAAATAAATCAAATAGTAGAATAAAACATTTGTTTTATTTATTTCACAGTTTACTATAATTATGTCCCACTTCTGTGTGATGTGATGGTGTAGATAGATAGAAAGACTTGAAATTATGTGTTTAACGTTCATATTGACAGTGATAATTTTTAACATGATGATTTTCGCTGGTGGTGGTGGATCAATATGGTAATCCGTGCATTTCCTTAAATATTTGGGAGTGAGGTTTAGGAAATTTTGAATATACTCGCGTATAAATTAACAAACATACATAGGCACAGCTTCACTAATAGACAGTTTTGTTTTTATTATCATTAGTTGGCTGCAAGAAGTTGAGGTGACTGCGAGACCAATAAACCGCAGTGATACGAACGGACCGACGACATTATTGTAACGGACTACTTGTATCTCTACCGCTAATAACAACACCTATGTACAATGGTAGATGATGAAGCAGTGATGTGGTAGAAACACGTAATATAATAATGCGATTAGTAGGTGATTCTTGGACGTGGTTACAATACTAATCATTGTGGTGCAACCAGTGATATGTTATACCTAGATTTGCAATATCAATCTCAAACATGTACCATCAATAAAATCTCTTTGCGGTCCTTGGTGCCGCAATTTTTAGTTTGAAAAAAAGCGACACACATATAAATTGTTTGTAGATAACAAGAGATAGACAATATGAGAATGGGGATTATAACAGACGACAAAGGCCGGTAGAAAGAGATGAATATATACAAAAGAAACGAGGTGAATATATATTACTCAGGTATTGTACCTCGAAGGGTGGGTACACATTTTTAGAGAATATTTGTATGACATTGCGAATCTAGTTGTAGATGAATTCTAGTCTAATGATTCTTAGCGTAATTAATTAACCTTGTTAAAATGAACAGTTTGCTGATATTTAAAAGTAATGTTTTCTAATAGCATCGCAAAATTATTTAAAAAAGATCATCGTTGCTTATTTTATACGATCATCCATCCAACATTTCATCCAACAACAGCTGAAGTAAAGAAAATTGAGCGCTGAGACAATGTAAGGTGAAAACTGGCTCAGTCTACCTTGGTACGGGCTCATGCCCAGTTAGGTAGATTTTTTTGTGACTTATCTTTTAAATACTATTTTGTAAATGAAATAAAATAAATAAATAAATAAAAATAAATAAATCTGTGCCTAAATTCGTTAGATTCAAATAAACAACGAATAAAACTTAACTATGTACCAATTTCTAGACATTTTAATTGTTTTTACTCGAATTTCGTTTGTTACATGAATTTAAAATACTAAAAGTATTGAAAAGCTCGTCAATGGTGTAGGTACACTGAAATCGCGATCTTCTTCTTCTAAGTCGGTCCCTCAATGCTGAGGATCGTGACCACCATGACCCCAACCAAGCGACAAGCTTCTCCACCGTGCCCTGTCCTCCGCCTGCCTAAACGCCTCACACATAGTACCCCCTGCAGCATCTCTCACATGATCTGACCATCTTGATAGCGTATTTTTTTGTAGTTTAATGGTAGTGTCCTTTAAAGGTACCTATGTATTCCTAAAACATCGCGTTTTAAGACATTTAACATCTTCAGTTCAGCGATGAGGTATGCCACCCATTCTGAATATCTAAACTTTGATTGACACGCACAGTATACGGCTTGCGTATTTTTTTTAAAAGCAGTTTATCTGGCTACCCCACTTGTGTGAGATGCCGTGATGAAATATATTTAATAATAGTCGTGTTAAACTCTCAATAAATCATTTAAATTTATTTCTATATTATTATAACCATCATTATTATATATTTGACAAATGGTCTTATGGTATAAATCCTGGTCTAGTCTGTCTAAGGTACGCTTGTTGTTCGTGGTATTATATTTTATTTTACGACGTGGGCTTTCGTTTCAACCGTGTCTTGTTTGTCTTGACCTTTCGCAATCCGATGAGGAATATGGTGATGCATTGTGCAGACTATTATTACCTACAAACGCAGTCATAGTATGAACGTTTATTAATTAATTGGCCTAAGAAGTTAATGCTCGTGAATTTAAACGTTAGAGAATGGACTTCCAAATCCAACCGACTAAAAAGCGGAGAACGATTAGTGAAATTCGTAGATGGAGTAAATATATTGTAGTGTACCGTAGAGCACTTAGTAAAGAATAGATCTCCCACTCTTTTCTGTAAATTTACTACTGTCCTGTAAAAGGCAGGTGTTCGAATTAATTAAAAACATTTTACACCTTAAATTCAGCGATGAGGTATCCCACACATCTTATTTTTCGTTCGCATGGAGAGGACTACTTGGATGTTTTATACGTGCATTTGGTCTGCTGACTACCCTACTTGTGGGATGAGCCGTGATAGTATAGAAAAAGATAGATAAATAGTTAATATATGTCCAAGTTGCAATGGTTTGGACATGTGGAGCGTATGATTGATTATAAGATTATTTGTCTGAAAAAAGAGGTGCAAGAAAGTTCTAAGACCAAGAACCACGTGGCTTGACAATTAAATCAAATTCTTAAGGATGGGTTGAGCGGAAGTAATCGGCGTGCATGTGTGAGGAACTGTATGAATGTGGGTGAAGTGAAAATAGTGTGCAAGGATAAATCTTCTCTTTCGATCTGTCTGCCTACCCTCAATCGCACATTGGTTTTCAGACATCCGTGCCCAAAAATAAGGAATAACTATAAGTATTATTTGTACTCTGATTAATAGACACCTTACACAAACAGAAACTAGCATTGTTCCTACTTAATTTATGGCTAGAATTGTTCTTTATAAACGTCAAATTAAATTCATACCGAAGAAGAATCATCACTTCTACAATAATATATTAATCTTATATATTAGATTGTTCTAAATCTTTGATTATAGCTTGCAGTCCTTTCATAATATGTTCATGTTAATAAATTATCGTATGCGTCGTCGTTACATTTGTTATAAAGCGAGTCGAATGCGTTTACGTAATTGGGGTCACGAGGAACCAAAAATGGACAAAACATCGATAATCATAACTCTCTGTGTAGTATGTGCCCAAATAGGAACTATAACCTTCGTCCCCGTGAGCACCAGTAATGAACAAAGGAACTTTTTGTAACCTTTAAGGACTGGTAAAGGCAGAGCGTGATGCTGATCAAATATTTGTTACTAAATCTATGGATATGTATGCCATCACAGCATCTTTTGCACGTGGGGTACTCAGTAAAGAGTGTGCAGGCTGTATTCCCCATGCTATAAAGCATTCAGGATGAGTGGTAATCATGCCTCATCACTCCTGAATTGAAGATGTTAAATGTCTTATAGTTATGTGATGTTTTATTAACACCTGACTTTTTTTTTAAAAAAAGATATCTGGGATTTGTTATAAACCCAAATACAACCTTATACACCTTTCACACTAAGCTTAAAGCTTGTGCAGTGAAAGGGGAGTTTGCCGGCACCTGGTTATTTATTTATTGTATTCTTCACTGTACATTTGTTACAATATTTTTATAATGAAATTTGTTTTTATCTTTTGTAGTCTATATGTACCTTGAGTGAATAACTGTAATGTAATATGTTCAAGTATACTTTGTAATACAATGTAAAAAGGCTTAAACGCCGTTTAATGTACCTACTAAATAAATAAATAAATATTTCAAATCAATACAAAGTATCATATAAATATCAGTCATACAATTCAATGTACACAAGACAAGTTTATTGCAAAGACGCATTCTCTTCCAACTAACCTTTTTACAGTAGGATATTGGAAAACCTACAAGACAAAGTAAGGGACCTTTTCATTTATGAATTCATTCAAAATTGTTATTGAATAGTAAGTATTAATAAAAGCTATTACATTGACACCACATGTCAAATTTGATCCCAACACTAAGCCAAAGCCTCTATCGAGGAGGAATTAGTTGGAACTATAGCAGTACATTATTTACGCTTATACCTACACGAAATCTCCTTAGAGCAGGTTTACCATGGTGTTTAATGAACATGTATATTGTATTCTCCATACCACGAAATATTAGGATATTAAAAACGAAAATTATCGCCTCGTAATTTAAATTTTATATTCTAAACTACGTGACGCCATAATCGACCTCCTTCCATTTGGCTATCGTTTTTGATGATACATCGTCTGAACTTTTATTTTTATGTACGCGATATATCATTTCACACGCCTTATCGAAATTATGGAATAAATACATATTGAATTATTATATATATATATTTATACATATATTGACTCCGTTTATAGAACATTTTACAATCATCATGTATTATCGCGTGGGCCATGTAGAACAATAGAACAAAACGATCCATTAAATATATTACCTGTACATTATAATAACGTGTTTTTATTGCACTCTCAACACTAAATAAATATAGTTATTTTTATAGTTTGCACAATGGTCACACTGAAAAGACACGTCATTTATATTATTCAAGAAAAGTAATCGCTACAGGGCAGTGTTATATATGAGAAAATGCATGAATAAATACAAAAAAAATGATAAACAAGTGTGTTTGGGTAATTTGGGTAATGGGTAATAAATTTGGGTAATAAAATATTGTCGAACGATTTTACTTAGTGGAAGTTCATGTTAAAATGAAAAATGTTAATAAATAAAATAAAACACTCTTATAAAGTACTCCCACGGTGGCTTTATTGGTAGTGATCCGACTTTTAAAAGCTTCCGTTTCTATTTTTTTTTGCACTTAGTATACACTTTACGTGACATATTTTAAAAGTAAAAAAGAAAACGTTTAATATTATGTGAAATTTAAAAGGGCTAATAAAATAAAACATTAAAAATTTATTACAAGTTCAGAGATATTTTTGGGTATCATCAAAAATCTAATTTATTTATTTATTTTATTCTTCACTTGGTTACAATATTACAAAATAAAACAATTTCATATAAATATCAGTTATAGGTACAATTCAATGTACAGAGGGCGAGTTTATCGCTAAGATGCGATGTCTTCCAACTAACCCGTAATTTCCTTAATTAACTAACTTCCAACTAATCAATATATTTGAACTAAACAGCTTATAAGTACCTACACCATAATTCCAAACTATATACAGGGCTTATTTTGTCATTCTTCTATGTATGTAGGTTTGGCAATTGAATTTAAAAATATTTGTAAATTTGAAAACATGGATTTTATTGAAAGAAAACTATGTAATGTTCCTATAAAACATTTCATAATAAATATGATTAATTAATTTATTATAATTATTCGATATTGTTTCCTCTCATCGATTTCAATAGCATTATAAAACAATAAACATACCGGAGCCCACACGTAGGCCCGTATTATCATTATTAAGTACATTTTAATAATATCATATAGTTTATTATTCAATGTATTTTTATTTTGTAATAACTAATAAATTAGACAGTAACGACTAGAAATCTGTTTTTAATACTGGGTACATCCAAAACGACTTGTAAATTATTCTAATAGTTCGCCCTCTCACATCTTTTCTATACCTAATTCTTCTCTTTGGGCGAATATTAGTCCCACATGATGGTAGGTTCTGCCTTCTTCGTCTTTCTTCGCCACGTTGTTTTGTTCAGTGTGTCATTCTGACTGACATCACAGTCCTGCATGTCCTGCTTCTTCAACCATATGCATTTGGGCTTGTTCTTGACTTTCTACCCGATTTTATCATTGTCTTATTTGAGAGTCTTCTGGGCACATTCCCAGAAGACTTTCAAATAAGACGATGATAAAATACAATTCTCTTAGCTCGCTAAAAAGACGAGAATTGCCCTTATCTTTTTGGTAATTACTGTTTTGATCGAGTGCATATATATATATATGGACAATTTGTAAAGCGCCCTTCTCATAAAATGACCTCTAGAACGCCATATTATGTGTCTATCGTCCGAAACTTCCAGCAAGACGGTGATTCTGTCTGTCTGATTTCAACGTGAATGAGCTCATAATCGGATAAATGGAAGTTTCTAACTTCTGCGGTACTCGGTTGGTTGGTCAATCTCCTTCAATGCTTTAATCTACAATCAAAATTATATCATATATGCTGTGACGATGTAGATACATAGGTAGGCAAGGGTCAATTTTCTGAATACATGTGGTCATCCACGGTTATAAAAATCACTAAACTGATTTATATATTTTGCAAGGTCTACGTTACAGTTTCTACATAAACGTGTAGGTATTTATATCACATCGATATACTTGTACATATACAGTATGTGTTGAGACTGTGTAGAGATAAAGGTTGTAAGTCGATTATCGTTAGTGTTAAAATCCAAGTGCTATCGAACTAATCAACTACATTTCTCTCTCGCTAATAGCAGCAAGTACATACAATCGTGTAATAAGAAGTGAGTGTGTCCTCTCCCTTATATGGCCAGACAAGTAATGTTTGGAATGTATCTATGGCTCACAGTACAGATGGTGGTTACATTTATAATACGGCGCGTATGGTGCTTGCTTACGTACACTTTACTCTCCGTATTGGTGTTACTACTTGTCATATAGACATCAGCTGTGAATGATGTCTATATTCATTCATCTGTTATTTTATTTTCATCCTTCAGATTGATTCTCACTTATTGCAATGCCCGCTGATGTGAATGCATGTGATGTGAGAATGACCTAAGGATGGAATAAGATAAAGCGATATATTATGTCCCTGCATACTGGAGTGGCAAGGTCTGAAGTCTGGACCCGAAAAGTAAGAGTAACAAATACACTACTGAGACCAAAAATTTTATATTAGGCATGCATTCATGATGAGTATAAGTCGTTGATATCTATATTATCCAATGTAAGTTTAATACAAGAAGTTTACAGGTATCGTTCTATGCGATGTAAGTTGGGTCTTAGATGATGTTTTATTCGGTGAATATTAGGTCCAAGATATTTTGCGCTCATGTATACAAATTGTTAAGGCACTAAGGCATGTTTTGGTATTTTGTACATATGCTCATATTTTCAAGGTCTCTCTGGGTTTCGGTTCTTTTGTCCTATCATGGTCTTCACTCCAAGAATGGTCTAGCATGCATCCATCTGCCATCCTTTCTCTTTTAACCAGCCCATTGGTATTTTAGTTTAGAACTTCAAACTGCTTTCAAGAAAATAACTCGAAGAAATATTTCTCGATGAACTTACATAATTATTCGCATTGGAATATCTATTCGACATATTGAGTGATAGATACTTCGCAAATTTAGAAAAATTATACTATTGATGAATGTGTTTAACCTCTCAGTAAAGTCCACACAAAACTGTACCTAATTCTTATTAAAAGTGATTTATTGAAATCACCTTTAATAATCGTACATGGAGAGTAAGAAAGAATACCCATCAACCCTAAAAATGCACGATCTATTGATCGTTAAATTTTACTAATAATTGATGATGTAGCTAGAACAATGGTCCATAAGCCAAAATGCCGTTTGAACATATGGCTATTTTAAGTTATCAATTATATCTCCTTTAATATTATTTACTTACTGGTGAATCAAACCTTGATATTCTCTATTACATAATAATATAAAAATTTTAACACATTAAATGAGTTCGTCGGTAGCCTGGAGGTAGAGTCTCGGCCTCGTGAACAAGGGTTCCGTGGCTCGATACCAGATGCCGGCAAACTCCCCTTTCACGACACAAGCTTTCAGTAGCTTACTGTGAAAGGTGTATAAGGTTGTATTTGGGTTTATAACAAAACCCAGATATATCTTTAAAAAAAACATTTGCAGCTAGCATTGAAACTGAAATACTAACGGAGTTATAGTAAGATCGACCCTTCAATCAAAATAGGTTATTGGCGTATTAAGATATTTAATTGAAAATTTGCATGGATATAGGCAAGACTCAAGAGAGTTAATTTTTGGATTCTCCGAAAATAGGGTCCATTAGTCTTTGTTCTAGCTGACGCCCCAATCGATAGTACAGCTATTTTGATGATGGCGTTAAGTCACGATCTAAAAGTTGATCCATTATTGTATACTTCTTCATTGTCTAATGGTTATCTACATCGAAATTGAAATATTTATCTATCTTTTGGAATTCGAAGAATTTCAACTAAACCTACGTTTATAAAAAAACAACCTACGTCGTTTAATTCCATTAGGGATAAACAGGAATCTTTTAGGTTGTTTAATAATTTCTCTCGGTGCTTTTTTACAGACACTTGATTTTCTGATAGACGCTGGTTTTAGTGCAATTCATTTAATTTCAATTATGTAACTTTAACCGCAATATGGTGACTTACAAGCAGGCGGATGACAGGTCACTTAGATTTTCACAATTTTCTGTTGGACGCAACTCTCTTCCAGAATAGACCAGTCATTCTCTTAAAGTCATCGGACTATGGCCTCTCCACGCTTCTGCTTCCCTTTCTTGGTCTCCAGTCGAATGTCCTAAAAACTCAAACTATTCCTATCCCTCTGAAGAAGAAACCATTCGATTCGCGTGTACTCTCTGAACTCACCTATGAGTTCGAAATATCTGCCCAAACAGAAAGAGTTATACATTGTCTCCTTGTAACACACAGAGCAATGGAGAGAAGAAGACGTAAACTACATGAACCTGAAATGTTATTTAGCGCTAAAATGAGAATGTTTGTAAGTCGCAAATAGATAGGTATTGATTTCATGAGATGCTCTGTTAACAATAACGACACACGATACTCTTGAGATCATTCTCACCTTTAGTTTGTCTAAAATAACAACACCTTTCCCTAGAACAGCACAAACATCTTCCACGCAATTAATGGACTGAGAACAGTACTAATATCAAGTTTCCTACTTTACTTTACATTTGAATAGTCAAATAGGAATTGTTATTTACATACTAAAACTGATGTTTATGATTAACACATTAACCAACTAATTAACTTCCGTTAATGCTGTCATTTACTTTTGGAATAATCTTTTTTGTTTCAACTTTTAACGTTAATTTCTGTTAAATTAAGTTTGTTAATTACTTAAATCTACTGACTACCCCGCTTGTGGGAGATATCATGATTTTGTTGATATGTATTTTTCTGAAAAGACGAAAAGTCTTCCTTCAAAAAGCTGGTACAGAGCGCAGTTACGTAATGGCTTTTTGAGAAAGCGACGAATTTATTTATTTCATACAGTTATATACAATACCAGCAGTCAAGTAGTACCGCCCTTGAGATTGATGCTCCATTAAACGGCGCCGAATAAATCATCCAACATACATACATTATCATTTATAATACATACAAATAGGTATTGTACCTCACGAGGACAAGTCCTGTGTAAAGGTATTATACAAAACAAAATACTTAATATAATACAGATTCCAGAAATAGAAACAGATTTAAAACTTAAACGGTAATTACATAAAAAAAGAACAAATAAAACACAATATTATTTTACTTAGAATGACTTAGTCTTTATTGCGCTAGAAACATCCTTTTATATTAAGCTCCGGGATTAAGATAAGTTACGAAATCAACTTTTACGTTAACAAATTAACTAATAACTGAGAATTTGTTATAATTAACGGTTCCCAGCTATGCTATCTTCCTAGTTCCGTGTTTGCCCTTACATTCTCCGAAGATAAACATATTGTATACACATATCAAATATGTAAGAGTTCTATTCATTGCTGCACCTGAATCTCTCGTTATTCCACTTAGAAATGAACGCCGTCTAACTGTTTACACAAATCGAGTAGTTTATAATGTTGTAGGTACTTGGTTTAGCAGATTGATTTCAAAGTATCTGTATGTATAATAATATTATATGTACCTATATATTCGTACTCATGAGTAAGGAATGAGAACTGTTAAACCTGATTTAGTAACACCTCACTCACAAACATAGATTAAAATTGTTCCAACTTTATGTCTAACTAAGGAAGACGTCTTTCGACTTATCAGATCATTATCAATTTTGTCAGTTGGACCTGATAAGTGGAAAGACGTTTCTCTCGTGATTTTACTTAAATGTTTACTTAAATTTACTTAAATGTTTACTTAAATTTACTTAAATGTTTACTTAAATTTACTTAAATAAATTACGTAAATGAATAATTTACAGTAGAAAGAAATACTTGGTTCAATTTACCTAATTATGGAATTCTACTACGTGTGCACCGATACAATTAATTAGTTATAAATACTTACTAAAGCCTTTGTATGGAGCATTCTGCTTTATGGTTGCGAGACGTGGACCATCAGCAAGTGTGAAAGCGGACGGTTTTCGGCCTTTGAAGAAGTATTAACCAGGGTAGGTGAAAAAAGGCAACTTCTTAAGAGAATCATCCAACAACGAGCTAACTGGATTGGCCACAACATCAGGCATCCAGGACTACTCATCGCCATTGCGGAGGGTAAGACTGAGGGGACAAATGGCAGAAGCCGACCAAGAGATGCGTATATGGACCAACTGAAGAGGGACATGAACTGTGGCTCATACGTAGAGCTGAAAAGACTGGCTGAGAATGGGGAGGAATGGAGAAGAAAGTCAAAACTCAATGCAGACCAATCCAGTGGATTGTAACTCATTATATATCGACTGTGCTCAGGACAAAGGCATTAAACCACAATTTAGGCAAAAGTCGTTTTCTGTTTTTTTTTGCTTATAACTTGATAGTTCCTGAATATTTTCTCTTCAATTTTTATGACATAATAAAAGAACTACATTACAATAAGATGGTAAAATAATAATGACAATAATTTTTGTCATTTTCTTTATCCCACAGTTTTTTTGCTTCTCCTATGAAATTTTACCGATGTGGTTTAAACCCTTTGTCCTGATCACAGTCGATATATAAATACTATTTCCCCTGATACCGGCATATTACGTTGCTGCCTGAAAAAAGGATGATTAGATGACTTATTCGACGCCGTTTAATGGAGTATCCATCTATATGTTTATAAATAAATAAACTGATTATCTCGCCACTTCATATCATCACATTTTTTTTATGTAAATTGATTCGTTGATTTTTTTATGCAAAAGAATAAAACAATGAAATAACTACAAATTTATGCTCTTGGTAGCCTTAAGTTTTCTTTTATTTATTTGCTTGTTTCAATTAAATATTATTGTGAAATAATTAAAAATAAAAAAAACTTCCGCTAGCGAACATTATTACGGTATCGGTCAGCCCGTATTGTCCCATTCGTGTTTTTAGAGTGGGTGCCTTTCCACAATACGTTTAACTGTGTTTCTCAAGCGTTCAGATATTATTTACGAAATTTTTTGTGCTTTTGATTGAGTAATTGAATTAGGTAGTTTGTGATCCAAATACTTGCAAGGTTTCTGAAGTAGATATTTTTACTAGTATCGTTTTACTCAATACATAAAACATCCAATTGACAACGTAACTCTTGCAGTTAACATAATTAATACTTTCATAAGAAAATTGGGTTAGTTGGAAGAGATCGCGCCTTTGCGATAAACTCGCCCTCTTTGTAATGATTGTACTTAATTTGGTGGTATATCTGTTATGCAATTGTATCTAATCAATGTACAGTAAAGAATGATTAAATAAATAAATAAATTAGAAATGACAATAATTATTAAAAAAAACTTGCAACACTACGATGTCAATATTTTTTTAATTATATCTTGGTTTAGTGTAAAGTGTTTGTATTTTATGGTAGTCTAAATTTTGTTATTTACATACACAACAATTTTCACATACAAACATTAGGCACTACAGATCATAATAGAAAAAAATCATCTGTGTCTTCAAAAGTTTTCAACACAATGAAATCTGTTTTTTGACAAAACTCGGAAAGCGATACCTCCAGGGAAAATTATTTGTGGCTAATCCCGTGATGGTATTAATAAATCAAATGTTCTGACAAAATGTGCAAAGTAATATATTCAATTCCTAAACAAATTTGATGACATGGTGTCGTTTAATATCTGTCAATAAATGAGATATGTATATTTTGAGCCCAAAACATACCTTTAAGATAAGACCTTATAAGAGTGTATTATATTTCCTCTGGTTTGTGTAATTAAGGTGTCATTAGAGGGGCATAACTCTTATATATACCAACATTCGAACGGACTCAAATGTTTTTTAGATTGAGTTCGATTTACTCCAAATGATATTTTCCAATTTCATTACTTTCTTTCTGTACATTCTTTGGTCTTAATTGTTTTTTACTTTTATCGACGTGTTCTACATATTTATACAATAACATTATTGTTGATGTCGATCTATCTGAATCTATCTTTCTATCTACGTATTATACCATCACGACATCTCCCACAACTGAGGTAACCAGTAGACCAAGTACTGCACGTTAATAATTTATAAAATTGATCCTAAATGTAGCATGAACAATTAATTAAACATCCGAAATGGTTGTATGGAGGTGAGCTTTTCATTCAGTTTTTTTTTATATCTACTCAAAGTAATAATAATAATTTAAACAACTGCGCAACATAGAACAAAGCAATTATAAAATTAGTTGATAAGGTGATGCAGAGTTCGTCGGTAGCCTGGAGGTAGAGTCTCGGCCTCCGGAACAAGGGGTCCGTGGTTCGATACCAGATGCCGGTAAACTCCCCTTTCACGACACAAGCTTTCTGTAGCTTACTGTGAAAGGTGTATAAGGTTGTATTTGGGTTTATAACAAATATATCCCAGATATATCTTTTACAACAACAACAAAAATATTGTGCAATGGGCGCGTTGTAAGCAAGGCAGGTATTTATAAAACATCACATATTATAAGACATTTAACATCTTCAATTCAGCTGTGATGAGGTATGCCACCCATCCTGAATGTCTTAAGTTTTATTGGCACGAGGATGACGATTTATACATTGACGACATGCGGTTAGTCCGCTGGCTACCACACTTGTAAGTAATGCCGTGATGGTATGAACTTCTGAACATTGGTAATAACGTAACAATACCCTGGGAATAACTATTTTTACTTTTATTTACCTACCTGACTTTTATTGTTTCGATAGTCAATCTTTAGATTTACGATGTCAATAATTTATTGGTAACGTATTGTGTATCGAATGATTTTATTTTGTGATCTGATAGTGCTTTATATAATATTATTCTCGAATTATACCTTTTTGGGTAATTTTCCGATTGGCCGATCCCTCGAAACTCCCACGCCGAATCAAATTGACCGTATCGAAAGACATGCGCGGTGCACAAAGCATCTTCTATCACTGCAAGAAATGTGTGTATGAAACAATAGGTTCGCATTTAAAATATCAAGTGTACGTACTTCAAGTATGTACTTTGAATCAAATTGCCAGAGTAACCCTTTTTCCTATTTAGAAGTCATTGAGTTGGTACAATATACAATGTTGCATGTTATTTATTTACTGCCAAATTTCATTTTATTATTCAAGTCAATATCTTCTAAGATTGAGAATAATTTTATGGAAATATTTTTTTACGATGACTTTATTTATCTATTGACAACCACTGCGCTCAACTTCTTCTGCTGTCAACAAACTTGTGTGACACAACGGGGCGAACACTTTCAAATTCGCAGAGAGGAGCACAACACGCGGACTTCAAACCATATAAGAAACATTATACCCAGAACAAATAAAGTTCGAGATGGTTTCTTGTACTCTGCTGTTATGATTTATAACAGTTTGCCTGACCAATTGATGAAATGTAAAAATACTAAGGATTTTGGAAAGAGGATTCAAGAGTTGGTAATGACTTCTCAATGTCTGTAATGGTGTCTGGTGTTTTGTGTTTTAGTGTTGGTGTCTTTTTTGTTTTCAATAGTGTTACTGTTCTGAGATGTTTTGCTCTGGTGTCATAATTATGTTTTTGCTATAATATCAAATAATTAATTTTTGAATTGTTTTGCCAGATTTGTAATACTGCACGCCTCTGACACCAGCAACCTTAGTTGCTGTTTTGAGGTATTGTTTATTATTGAATATTGAATAAAACAATAGAGCTTCAGTCATTTTGGTCATCGTTTTAGCATAGATAAAATTTCAATAAGAAATTCTGGGAATAGGTATTTACATATTATTTTCATAAACAGTTTACGATTCGCAACGCTTTTGTATAATATTTTAGTACTCACAATAATGTCGGTGCATAGTAAAATAGCCAAGTTATTTATTATTATTATTTTAATACTTGTCCGTTTCTTCTTCAGAACGCAGTAAATCGTGAACGTTTATCACGTCTGTCCATTAAAGTGATCATTAATGTTATAAGATTGTGTTGTTGTGTTGTACAGTCTTCTGAAAGGAATTTCGATTATATTTTATTCTGTAAATTGCAGTCATTTATTTGGATTGTAAGTAAATTATTCTTGTGCACGAGTCATACTACTCGTTCTTACCTTCAAACACTAGTCTCAGTTGTGCCATGTTCTTCAAACCATTGACTGTGGACTTTTGAAACCTTGGATTCGGTTGTAGGCCAACGAATACATATATTCCCTAAATATTTTCACTCTAATATATAGGTGTCTACAGATATAGCTTTGTAATTTACCAAAGTCAGAACTTCAGCCGTCCATAATAATGAGCATTTCATAATAATGGGTGGCTTCGTTCCTGAAGTACGCCGCATTCACACCGTGTATTGCGAATCCAAGTCTTCCTTAGATAGTCTCTATCTTAGGAAGACATGGATTGGAACTAGATTTTGTTATTTCTAGAACTTTTTCTTTTGATACCGCAATTGGTTATGAGAATTTAAGTGTGTCTTCCTGAGGTAGTACTATGTTAGTAGTTTTTGTATTTCAATAACGTTGTCTTGTGGTAATTTATCACCCGAAGAATGCAGAACTAATTGAAAGTATGTATTGGTAAACAACACTTTTATGTGCCGTTCATAAACTTCATTGACACGTAGTTTCATAGTAAAATAAACTTAGAATACACACGATGTTTGCCATATTAATTTACAAAGACGTAACGTCTTCATTACGCAGGTGTTAGAAAATTCAATACTAGCGTAATTTATCCACAATAGGTCGATTCTTGTAAAGCTTTGGGGGCCTAAAATGGCCACATTGAGCAATTCATCTACAGATGATTTATTTCCCGAATCGCCAGCAGATCCGTAGCAATTACTCTAATTTTCATATAACGGTCACGATTGTACGCAATTCACCCGCAATTAATTTTATCAAATTATTCATATTTGGGTAAATATTGCCGTGAAATCGTTTTACAATTCCTAATATGATCCTATTATGATTCATATGAAGTGGCCTTTTTAGCCCCGCTGTACTCTATAATTATTTTAATAAAAGTGGCAACTTGTAAAATGGTAACTTTTAAAGATATTTCTTGGTGTGTGATAATCCCAAATTCACCTGATAACACCTTGACACTAAGCAATAACATATTTTTGAAGATGGAAAAATTTTGACTGAAGAAAATATATTGTTTATTTACTAAAATATTTACATATTTGGCAGACTTATGTTGCTGACATATATATCTTGTATACAGCCAACTGCATCCTGCAACTGAAATTTTAAAAACTTATGGAACCCGCAACGTTCAAATTTCATTACTTTACTGAGATTTTAGTGCAATAACTCTTGCATGTCCTGATCACTCGTAAACGAGTGGATGGCCTTTGAAAATAAAATAGAATAGAATTCTTGCATGTGGATAATCCAATAGTTGACCATTATGCTACTGTTTTTTATTCAACCCACAAACATGCAGTAATATAATTATGAATATAGTTCTATTCTCTCATTACTTTGGTCTAAAATCTTAAGCCAAAGATTCTAGTGTGACCTCCTTTGCTTGTACACTTAACACTATTATCACATTGTATGTATATTATTTTAAGTGTTTGTTATTCACAATTACTGTCTGTAATGGAAACCGCATCTAATATTATTACTACACATGATGATGGTTGTAACATCACTCGCGTTAATTGAAAAACGATTTTATTTAGTGGCGAAAAGAGTGAAGCAGGGTTGCGTCATGTCGCTCTCATTACTTCGAATGTACCTATGCGAATATTTTGATCGGTCTTTTTCAAAAGTTGTTTTTAGTATTTTCTAGGCTCCATTCCCCAATTAATGTTCCTATCATGATCACCAACTGACAACATCTCGCCTTCAGAAAAATATGTCTTATTTGAGGCTTACCTTAATTTTGAAAAACATACATAGCTATGGACTTGCACTTTGGGTTCTCGCTCCACACCCAGTTAACACGCAGAGCCAGAACAATTTGGTCATTCTACATTGG
Source organism: Athripsodes cinereus (assembly GCA_947579605.1). Classification (NCBI taxonomy): domain Eukaryota; kingdom Metazoa; phylum Arthropoda; class Insecta; order Trichoptera; family Leptoceridae; genus Athripsodes; species Athripsodes cinereus. The sequence goes on along the minus strand of OX388325.1, from coordinate 9,092,010 downwards.
CCAAGAATCGATCTCGGGACCTCGTAGTTCACAGAAGAGAACGTTATCCACGCGACATCTGCCGTCGTTCTTTAATGGTGCTAATAATTTATTTTTAGAACTGTTAACACATGGATATGGTTGTGTATCACAGCTTTATAATTTTGTTAGCAATTGATCCACAATCTATTTATTGTTTATGGTGACATTTGAATGATCTGTGTTTTTCTTTGTAATATCTCTCTCATTGTCAAAACCTGTGTGAATAAAGTGTTTTTTTAACAAACTTCGACACGTCTTTCAATAAAAATCCCGAATGCATTTCCCAGGCTAAAGGTTGGAATCCAACAAGAACTAAACTTTCTTCCGTTTGTCTCGTCAGTAATTTCCTTCTATTTATTTATAGCTATTTATATTCCATTATCAACTGTTCTGATTGATCTATCACATCCTCCTATTTACGTTTGTAGGTACACATTCACAACATATTGCGTGCCTCGCGTGCTGCAATTTGATTATATACAATATTATATTAGTTTATTTACATCCGCAGCTATCACAACCATCACTAACTTATTGTCTATGCAATTACGTGTTGTCATTAGTGCTGAGATTTGTACTTACAAGTGTGTCACCAGCACCGCATTGATGTAATTTATGCGGCGGCTGTATTGCTATCCTCATTTCTTAGCCCAATACATCGAGATAAGTCCACATATTATGATAATCAATCATGATTACATTCATACAATTTCTCATGCACGTACGTTAATTTCTATTACTCAACACACGCCATTCAGGCTGCCTGCTGTGGCTCGCCAGTGAGTTCATTTTTTTGTTTTGTTAGCAAGCGTGGATGAATAGGAGTCCTTGACTCTTGGGATATCTGTTTGTGCGGAGGATACTTTCAATACTCAACACACGGACGTCCTTGAGAATATGATCCACGTTGTTCTAATTATTTTAATCTATACTAATATTATAAAGAGGAAAGATTTGATTGTTTGCATTGAATAGGCTCCGAAACTACTGATCCGATTTGAAAAATTCTTTCTTTGTTGGAAAGCTACACTATCCTCCGGGTGACATAGGCTATATTGCTACTACTACTACTACTATACCATCACGGCATATCCCACAAGTGGGGTAGCTAGCAGATCAGCTGCATGTAAGAAACATGCAAACTGTCCTCTTCGTGCCAATATAAAATCAAGACATTCAGGATGGGTGGCAAAATGTCTTAATTTTTTCGAACACCTGCCTTTTACAGGACAGTCGAAAACTTACGCAGAAGAGTGGGAGACCAATTCATTACCGGGTGCTCCACGGGATAGGCTTTATTGCATTTTCAAAAAATTAGGGATCCTAACTAAAACTATTTTTTTTAAATACGTACCTCTCCACCCGTGCGAAGCCGGTGCGGACCGCTTGTTTATAATAAAACGCTGCCGAATATTTCAAAATACATTTTAAAAAGTACTCGAACTCGATTAAGTAGTAAATGTTCACAACTGTAGACGAAAACGTTAAGTTTATTGTAAAAATATAAATGGTGGTTTTTTTTATATAAATTGTAATTAATAATGAATTAATCAATCGATGATGCCTGACTCGAGTAATTGTTACTAATTAATCTTGTGAGTTTTATTTATGGCCGTTGTAATATTAGAAAATAAATATCGTATCGAAATTATTTATAGTAAATCTTAATAAATCTTATTAAATTATAATAAAATAAATAGTTAAACTTACTCACGATCACTAAATAACAGCTATTCCATCTACTATGTCTGGCTAAGTGACTCATTATTCACAGACAAGGTATTGTTTCGAGTTTATGTCGGACTAAAATTATTCTCGATTGTTTTTTGCGCATTCTGAACATAGAACAACCGCCCCCATTTGATAAATTCAAATATTTATTTACACAATATACGGCAAAAATAGCCTTTACATTACAATAACATAAAAATCTTAATTAAAGCAAACACAATCAAAACATAAATATGACAGATATCAAAAAGAAAGTTAATTCGATATTGAATTAGTTGAAAGAAATCGCTTTGATTGCTTTTAACGTTAATGTATTTTTATGTTAAATTACTGGTAGTCAATGTATAGTAAAGAAAAAATAATATTGTGTGAGTGCACCATAGAACAAATTCTTTTGTGAATAACATTTGAGTTTAATCAGAGATAACTATTCTCATACTAACGAAGATTAGCTTATATTGAATATGCATTATTTGTTAGTACCTACTATCGTAATAAAAATTGTATTAAAATGGGATTATAATAAATCTATAGTGATTTGTTAATGTTTAGTGAATAATTTTATTGCAGATTTCGATTTATTTATTGTTTTATGACATGTTTTATGACATTTATTTATTGTTTTATGACATGCGTATGGTGCTTTACATTATTGCTGCAATCGTTCACTCTCTCTTTCCGCGCAATCTTTACGATTTTTCTTATTATTTCATTATAAATGAAAGAATGTTCAATGTAATAGTTCAAAAATTTCCTACGAAGACGTCAAAACGTTTCCAAAATAGCTCATGAATGCTTTTAGGCTTACCCAAGTTTTGACATCATTCAAAGAGCAACTCACACCCTATGACATCATCATCACTTGAAACACATTTTCAAGAGACCATAATCAAGAAAAAACAGGAAATATGCATCGTCATAGCAAATTATCATTGGAATATACAAAAACCTTTCAATATTCAATGATGAAGTATACTTATTTTATTGGCACGAAGATGATAACTTGCATGTTTTAAACATTTACCTATGCTGGTTACCCCACTCTTTTGAGATGCTTGGATGAAATAGATAGATAAATATGAGTATAATGAGATCTCTTAGTCATAATTGTATAGTATTTCACCGCTCTATAGATAATAATATTGTTTAATTATTGCTTTTATTACAGTACTATGAAACTTAATTATCATTAGATAGAATGCAAATCACTCATAGCGTCATTCCTAACACACTTCCTTACTTCTGGACCGGTTCTCACCTACATGCATATCATTACAGTGTATTTTAAACACCACACAATAGATAGCTACGTTACTTCTACTAATTATTATGATTATTTCTGATGCTATTATTTCTACGCTACTGGAACCGCCACCAAGCGGCATAATGATGCACTACTAGTATTGCTTCTATGAATGACGACAGTGACGGTTATTATCCATTTTGGTATTTTCACACCTTTACATCTTTACCAAAAAAGTTCCATCTGTGAAAAAATACATCCAATCGTAGGCGTCATCTTTGGTCACCAAATTCGAGATGTCGAAATCTTACCGCAATTTTTTTTTTGAAATGTTTGTTTTTGAGTGCGGATGCATTTATTACTATCAAGTAATTGGTGACTTTCAATCAGATCTGATGAAAATTAATCAATAATTAATAGACTTGTATTGTTTTTAAATAGTTTAATTTACGGGGGCCCATACATGAGCCTTGTGGGATGCCCGATCTGGATAACACACCTGTTCATCACTTACTTATTTTCCGTTTCCAGCTTAATATAAATACTCCAATAGGTGGCGACACGTGTCGCTTTCTCATTTGGCATGCCACTGGTAATATTCGTTTACTTACTCGCTTAAAATTTTGATATCTATTTGCATTATTTACACTCCCACAGAAAATATTAATTAAAATGCGTTATTGTCGGCTGTGATAATATCTGTTATTTTATTTCTATCTCTATTCCATTAATCACATTGTTCTTTTAAACAAACCCAATCTACAATGTAATGTTGATTGAATTGTATTTTTCAGATGAAGTATGTTATCAAATTTCAATTAATTATTCTGCCTATTTTTGTAGCTTATGTTATTTAAAAGAATAATTTAAATTGACAATTTTACTTGGAACACCTATCTCTATAAAGTCGATATTTTCGTTCGATGGTTCTTGGAGAAAGTTCATGTAATGTGTGTTTTTTTTAAATAACATATTTTTATATTAATCTACAAATATCTTCCTTGTACTGAATATTCGAAAACTTGTAGAAAAGAGAGGAAGATTTATTCCGTGCTGGGACCTCCACAGCACATTTTAGAAAATAGTTTGGAAAATAGATGTCTCCGAAGGATATTGTATAGGTATCAAATAGTTATGAACATGGTACAAATAATTCTGTGAAATGCACTCAGCTAACACTCGACGTCTCTATGATTGAAACCTACGGTTGAAACCATAGTCCTTCCTGGGTCATGATTTGAGAGAGCCCAATGGTTGTTGGCCAAATTGAGGACTTTTTTACATGAACAAGATTTCCGACGGTCTGGATGATTTCATTTCTTCCCTGTGCTCTGGATAAAAATGTTTCTTAAAGAAAAGTTTTCTTTCCAACTCAAAATTTATTTACGTGGATTTGATGGTAATGTAAAATACCGTGATGATTCTGTTGGATGGACTTTGGCAGGCTTAAATAAAAGTTATGCAAGAATATGTACTGATAATTAAAACGGAGATAAGTAACTGTTTATCCACAATACAATATTGTTCATGTGTGGTTGGCTCAACCTACTACTCAACAGCAATATCGTGTATAATTAGTGTTGTGGAATTCTCAAGAAATAATTTTTCGAGAAATTTCTCGAAGTAGAGAATTTTCGGATTTTTTTTTTATTTTTCATTTAACAGTATAATAATAATAAATACTTTATTCAATCAATCAATAACAATTTACAAATGTTGAGACAATTTATCACCAATATGGCTACAATTCATTATGGAAACAAATAATTACTATAAAAAATCTTGATGTTTGACACCCCACATGCCCATATTTAAGTTAAAAAAAAATTGCAGGTACGTACATAGAAAAAAGTGTTAATAACCTCTGATTTGATCCTTAATCAGCCCCACAAATTTTTGGATCATTGGCTTCGAAGTGTACTGGGCGAAATGTCATAATACCACTAAGAAAAATTATGGAGAGAAATTTCTCTTCCATCAGAGGAGAAATTTCTCGTTCTCGAGAAATTTCTTTGGAGAATTTTCTCTTCTCACATCACTATGTATAATACAATATAATTATATATTATTATGATGATCTTGATAACATAACAGTAAAGATATGTAATTAATTAAAATAATCGATATAAACCCACATAATAGGGGAGGGTTGCCTAGAATGGACCATTTTCTATATTTTTGTTCACCACGTAGAAAGGAGGTAACGAAACAGAAAAAGGTAACTGGTGTTCCAAAGCCTGTAGTATTACCTTTATGATTACATACTTTGTTTTACGAAAATTGAACTAGTTAATTGGGAAATCAAAGAAAACTAAACATCGGGAAACGGTCCAATTAAGGAAACTAGTTTCCTTAATTGAACCACTGTTTTCCTAGAATGAACCACCAATAAGTTTTAAAAAAAAGTCTTTATTTTTATTAAGAGAACAAACCAAGAATACTAATAAAATTACAAAAAATGTAAGAAATAAATTTTATGTATAAAATATATAGATTTTTATAACAAATAATAGATGCAAAATTACTAAAAAAAATATAATAAAATAAATACTAATAAGATTATAAAAAAATACGACAAATAAATTTTAAGTATAAAATATATAATTTTTTTTAACGAATAGGTAATAGAAATTTAATAATAAATTTTAAGCGATGCACTTTAAACAGAAAAATTGTTTTTCGCTGGCTTTTATACGTGCACATTTTGTGTGCACCCATTTTTCACATAACATGCATTGGATCATGCTACCTTTTTTAATTTTATTGCAAAGAAAACAATACCATTCAGATTCAATTATGTCTTCAGATTTGCTGGTTGATGGCATGTTCGATTTTTTATTTACTTCATTCTTTTTTCCTCTTTCTTTCATCTGTTCCAATTCTATTTTGTATGGACTGCTAGTTATAAGAACTGCTTTCTGTGCTTTCCCATCACCGCATCTTCGCTTTCTTGTGGTACTATGTGGATTCCTCGAAAGTTTCGGCTTGGGTGATATTTCATTTAGCACATTTATGAATTTTCTATATTTTTTTTTTGGTTGGTAGTTGGCATCATTGTCGCTGTCGTCAATTTCATCTGAAGATTCAGAATCCGCTTGTGTTAAGGATGATGTTGTTGGTACAATGTTGGACGGTTGTTCAGGTGGCTCAGGAAGAAGAACGTCAGCTGGAGCAAAATGATGGTCTTGGAAAACGTGACGATTTACTGGCCATATGCCTGGGGCCCGAAATGCGCTTTGAGCATTTCCTACGGTGGCAGCTCTCCCGTACGCTTCATTTAGAAGTGTTGCAATATTTGTATGTTTAATCTGATGACCTTTGTATGTATGTAGGAACTTTTCTTGTGCTTGGATGAAATAACTTTGTAATGGACCAAAAAATGCAACGTCGAGAGGCTGCAAACGGTGTGTTGTGTGACCAGGTAACTGAAGCAAAATGATGCCATTTTCCCTCGCTATTTCCCAAGCTGCAAGATTTTTGCTGTGCGTTGTATGTCCATCCAGCAAAAGGAGAATTTTGTTCTCTTTACTGCAATTCGTGTGATTTTTAAAATGATTCAGCCACTCAACAAACAATTCCGAATTGATGTATCCCGTATCGGACATCTTTACTATGCTTCCCGGAGGCGCTCCGATCTTCAAGTCATCATTCCATCTTTTTCCCTTAAATATTATCATAGGCGGGATATAAACACCTGCAGCACTCACTGCACAAACCATTGTTGTGTTAACGCCACGTTCTCCACTCGTAATGGCTCCTATTTGGTGTTTTCCCTTCTCGCCTATGATTTTTTGTGGACGCTTTTGTACTGTGGTGTATCCGGATTCATCAACATTGAACATCCGATCACCTGTTATTTCAAATTTTATAACGGTACTTTCTAATAGGTCAAAGAAGTGGTCAACGTTTTCCCTATTAAAACCTTTTGCTCTGGCCAAGGAAGTCGATTCCGGGCGTCGAACACTAAGTGAAGGATTTCGTTTCATAAAACTATAAAACCATTTCTTTCCTGCCATTTTCTTCTCTTTGTTAAATGTATGGGCTATGCCTTGTTTCTCTGCAAGATCAAATGCTAGCCTACAAAGTTCTTTAATTGATAGACCAAAAAAAGAACGTTCAAGTTCGAGGACATGATCAGTCAGAAGTTTCTCCATTTCAGTATCGAACGTAGACTGCCTACCCAATACCTTCACTCCATTCTTGTTAGTATTTTTTTCAAGGGCGTGCCTTCTTATGGTTGCTTTTGGCACACAATATGTTCTCGCACACTCGTTTAATCCATAGTCTCCGTTTTTATATGCTGCTATGGCTCTTTGTAAATCATCTTCAGACCAGCTTCCATACTTCCCTCTATAGTTTTTGTTTAATTCAGACATCATTTATCTGAAATAGAATATTACATAATAAGACTTTCGGTATTGATATATAAAATAACATCATTTTTTTTTGTTTTGCTGTTCTTAAAGTTTCTTAGGTTGTTAAGAATGTAGCAAACATTTTTTTGGATGGACCAGTCCATCTTAGGAAACTCTAAGTAGTCCAAACCAAGCAACACCTAAATTATTTAATAAATTTAAAATTTAAACTTTACTGAAGCATTGAATATGAAAATAAAGACAACAAATTGTAACTATATAAGCGCATTACAGATTAGTATTAATTAAGAAATTATTAACATACCGTCAGAATCAGGAATCCCTTAGCTGCAACAACAAAAAATAGCAACAAAACTGCACAAAACTTACAACACTGCTTAACGCCGGAAAGACGGCGACTGAGTGACGTCGCGAGATTGTAAGAACCACGAGGTTACATTAGGAATGCAATGTTGCCAAACAAACGTATCACATGTTCGTGGATTGCCGAAAACAGGACCGGTCCAATCTAGGAGCCGGTCCAACTTCGGCAACCCTCCCCTATAATTATTAAGTTAATCCGAAACATTCAAAGAAAGTTTAGCACATCATAATAATAATTGTTAATACTCATATACATGATAAAGCATAATATTGTTATAAAAGTAGATCTCAGGTTTCGTGTTTGACCACTCGTTTCGTAACAATGACTTATACGATAATCCCATATACTTTCATTGTTGCGTAATAATTTTAATATAATTTTTATATAATCATATCTTTGTGTATGTATCTAGTTAACTACCTGGCTACCCCATTTGTGGCATATGCCGTGATGGTATAGTAGTAGCAGTATGTACCTATTTCTCGTAGTTCTGCATACAGTTCCGATGTCCTAGGTGACTTTCTTTCACCGTGTACCATTCCTAAGACAATGAAATCACAGCATCATGTATGTCACGTGACGGTATTCGGTGGAAGTTCATGTTAAATTAGTCAGAATAAAACACTTGTAGTTTGCGGTTCCACGGGACTTTATTGATAGCGAACTGGCTTTCGGGAGCTTCCGCTCTCATTATCAGACAATCAAGTTCAGTGATAATTCTTATATTACTAAGAATTAATTCATTTGATGCAGATTTGCTCCGAATAGTACATAGCTTTGTACCACCTGACATCCAACATCCACCTTAGGCACTTATTTATTAGAAATCTTTATTAACAGACGGAGGATAATGTGTTTGCGTCCTTGGTAACGCACCGTGTCTTCTCTCAAATCATTATGTCCACATTAAGTAGCTACAAATAACAACTCCAATTACATACCTACTACCTCCAGTACAGTCTTCCGGAAGGCTCTTTGTACATTATTATATTGTATTGTCTAATGTCTACCCGACCTTGAACATTACACATATTTTATATCCTTTCATGAACATGTCTTATTGAAGATGTACACAATACTATTTGTACCGTCACCTCACTGTGCGATGCGTTCATGCTTGTGTCTAATTTCATGCATTTTCTAATATATATGTTACTCCGTTGAAGTAGCGAAAAATTGCGTTTTTCTACCATGCATCATATGTATGTAAAGCTTTATCAATATCATTTCATTCGTATGATTTGTTAAATCTCTAATTTATGGACTAATTAATTCCAAAACATTGAAATCCGCATGTTTATCATAAAAAATGAACTCGTGATACACAACTTTTAGAAATTATTATTTGTTCATTCATTATTTACTGCACATTTTTCACAAAACATACAATTTTAAAGAAAATGCATTAGAATTAGATTTAATCAATATGTAGAGGCCGAGTTTATTCCAAAGACTAGATCTCTTCCAACTGACCCAATTTTAGAAATAATTTTTGAGATCGCCTCGTAGTTTTAAATTATTATGTCACATGAGTGTAATAGAAATTTCATGAACAAGATATTATTGCTGCTGATAAAATGAATCTGAATTCGGTACACTATGACTTCAGTAGATTCTAAGATTAGTTGGTAGGTAGAGAGGATGCTGAAAATTACATTACGTACATGTGTTTTGATAAAACATACTATTATAAGAATAAAGAAATAACATAATACATACAATGTGTACAAGACAATAGTGATGAGCAGCAATATATAAGAACAATAATAACAATAAAAATAAAACGTCACTCGGACACTATGATATTTCCTTCCACTTTCATACAAAATATACACAACATACTAATACTTCTACACAATCAAGGCAAATCCTGAAAGTGGGATAGCCAGCAGACCAGCTGTATGTAATAAGCATGCAGGCTGACCTCTCCGTGCCAACAAAAAATTAAGACATTTAGATTGGTTGGCAAACTTTATCGTTGAATTGAAGACGTAAAATGTCTTTTTTTTTTCAAACATCTGCCTTATACAAATTCAACTGATTTTATTCAGGCAAATAATTATTCTTATATTATATATTTTCTGGAAATAAAGTGAGCTATAAATCTTCCTCTTCTTTTCGTGTCGGTCAGCAAACGATAAAATAACAAAAACATTAAAATCCATATTCCCATTCCCTCCCAGAATGCCACGACCTCTCTTGCAGCTCCCAGTGACACTGTCTGGGAGCCATTGGCCATGTCAGGAGGTGCTCAGTGTTTTGCTCAGCTATAAATATCAACGAGTGAACGAAGTACAAGTCTTTATTGAAATAAAATCTTCTGTATTATTATAAAGGAAGTTGTGTCATGTTTTGGTACTTACTTCACAATAATAATATAATTGTTTTAGCGTAGGATGTACCTATCGTCAGTACTTTTGTTTATACGTTACAACTATCAGTACCATACGCGTTTCAAAAATAATGACAAAGAGTATTATACTCGTAATATTAACGTATGAACATATAACTGCAGTTGTGTGGTTTTCCGGACTGTGTGTATTATAATGTTGTACTTTGTGGGATCTATTGTTGTAATAGACGTTGATATAGGATTTCCACTGTTTTTACAATTAATATTCATTGTGTTAACAGTCTCGTTGTGATTTTAAATTTAAATTGAAACTGTAACTATGTTAATTTATGGGGTCATTGTCGTCCAACGAATTGCTATTACTATGTCAATAAAATTGACATTTATGGTTTTTGTTTTTACGACGAGGATTTGCGGAATATAAATATATTTACTTATGTCAGTAATTGTCAGTTGGCGTCAGTAACCTGTGATATTTCGTGTTATTTTTTTTATACGCGGCGGTAGAATTGCCATCCACACTTCTCAGCACTATTCAACCAGATTAGTCTCCATATGATCAGTCATGGTCACACAAAAACTTAACAGTCTAATGCCGGGAAAAATTCACCTATCCAGATATACAGGATATCAAAGGATTAGGCTCAAAACGCGGGATCAAAATACCAGCATTGTGCCTGAAATATCTGTGATCAAAAACTTTTTTAAAATATGTGTGTTTATTATAATAGATTTTTGAATTTTAATATACAAATTAACCGGTAAATCTAATTTTTGTAAATTATTTATGAAAGATTTCGGAGTTACCCCTGTAGCTGACATGACTAAAGGTATTATATAAACGGACCTAGAATGCCAAATATTTTTTATTTTACCTCTTTGTATTGAAATAAATAAATAATTACGACACCTTCTTTAATTGGTATTATCGATAATAAATGTCTGTTTGATCCGTTTTTGAATAATATAATTAATTTATCATGTAATCCTGTACTGAAGTGAGAAAGGATGCGGCGCAGCTTCTCCAGGTGGCAAATTGGAAATCGACCACTGAGAACAGGGGAGACTGGAGGCGAATGTTAATAGAGAGAGAGAGAGAGAGTATCCTGTAATTGTGTGGTGTATTTTAAAATATCATCATCATCAGTGGCGCTACAACCCTGTGTGGGTCTTGGCCTCCTCAAGAAGTCGTCTCCACTCCCTCCTATCCATCAACTCTCGCCACCAAGTGGTCACGCCCAAAGCTCGCAGGTCCTTTTCCGCCCCGTCCACCCATCTCAACTTTGGCCCCCCGATGCTACTTCTGCCACTGGGCTTTTTTGAGTATTTTCTTTTGATCGTCATTTTAAAATATGATAAAACAAAATTCAAATAACTCGTGTCACATCGTAAGAGTATAAATTCTGGTCACAACCAACTTGATTGGTCTGCAACAAGCTTGTTTTTCCATTCTTCCCTGTCTCCCGCCAGTATTTTTAGTTTTAGCATGTTTTGAATCGTGCGATATCATAATATGATCTTATTTTAACTTTTTCATGTTCCACTTGAGAAGAAAACAAAGCAATAAGAAATAAAACACATCTGAAATATGCGCCTATTAAACAAATATTCTGTTAATAATATATAGTGTAAGTATAACATTACACATCCTAAGCATAAATAATATATTATGTAGATTCTCAATAAATTCAATCGATATATTATTACATAAGTACCTTCTACAGTACACCGATTCTGTAAAACATTTACCGAAAGGCTTAGGGTATAGTTGCCGCACAGTTTCCGCATTCCTCTTTACGGCATACATAGCATGCTGCCTGGTTGCTATTATTTCTATTGCCGCTATTGAAGATCACTTGTTGAGATTCAGACAACCAGTTTCCAAGTCCTGTTGTCCTAGTAGATAATGTTACGTTCTATAATAGGTACTTCGTACATAGTGTAACGGTGCTCCTAGCTTTAATAAGCTCCTATAGCAGCGATCGGTTATTTCTTAAAGTGTTGTGTTTTTGAAATAGGAAATGAAATTGATGAAATGAAATTTGAAATATGGCACGGAGAGAAGCGAGTAAATGACAAGTATTTTTCAAAGGCAAGTTAACTGCGGCAACATTTATACTGCCACAAGCGTTTATTTACTTTATACCATACTATACTTTCACGCCGTGTTCCAAGTGGGGTAGGCAGAGAGAATGGAACGCCATATAGATCAATCTTTAAATACTTCTTTCGCTTCTTCTACATTCACACAATTTCTCATGCGCGCACGTCGGTTCCTCTTACTCAACACACGATCGTCCTTGAGAATTTGATCCACGTGATCAAGCCACATGGTTCTCGGACGCCCGCGCTTCCTCACACCCCTTCTTTCAAACAAGTATATCCTCTTTGTCAGTCTTTTTGTAACAGGAAGTAATACGGAATAATATTGTGGTTTGGAAATGAGAAGCAAGGAGCAGTCACAATTCGGCGCTGTAACTGTTTAAAACTTAGGTGTCTTGGTATCAGGTGATCTCGTGATTTTGTATAATTATATCTATTACTTTTGCATCACGTACTTGCACGTAGAACGTACTACGTAATAATATTACAAACACGTATAGACATAGAAAAGTAATTTTATTATTAGGTGTAGCGTAGAATATAGTTGTGCCTTCCCATGTTTATACTTTACTGACACCGTAGCTAGAACAAGGGTCCACTAACCAAAATGGCGGTGTGAAATTAGACTTTAAATTTTTCTATTGTATTTCTTTGATAATAACAAGAGTAAGTTGTATTGATATTTGATATTTTATATGTTATGGTAGTTTTCGTGTGCTAAATTTACATAAATTCAAATACGAATAAGGTTTTATATTTTTTTATGAGGGCCAATTTAAGAATATTATAACACCTACCACACAAAATGCCTCCACATTCATCAAATTTCGTACATCATCCTTCAATATTTATACCATTTTATCAGCTGATCAAACATTAATATTCTTTATTTACAGAATAATGCACAAAATACATTTTTTGAATGAAGTAAAAACATTTACAACTTGAAACTTGAAACTGATAATACAATAAAATTGAAACTGACTCTTCAACCAAAAAAGGGATATTAATCAACAGATCACAATGAAAGTTTGTATGGGTAGGTATAAGCTACACTTAGAAGAATTAATTTCTGCATTCTCCGTAAAAAAGGGGCATGGATCTATGTATGTGTGCTTGTTCTAGCTGCCTTCTCAATCGTTATCATGAACCGAGTATCACGAACTGTTATGCAATATATGTACTAGTATTATAAAACAGCGATGCCCCGCGGAGATCCGAAGCTGTAACATAAACCAATACAATATACATATTACACTGTTCAAAACGCTGCATATCTTTTGCAGTGTGTATACATGGTATTATGAACTATAATTCACTGCTTTACCTGTTGAATTCAGTATTGCAGTTTGCAGTCGAAATAGTAAGTTAACTTATCGTATTATTAATAGTTGCAGTATGTTGTCAAACTATTTGTTAATCTGCTGCTACTACTACGCCATCACGGCATATCCCACAAGTGAGGAGCCGGAAGACTAGCTGCACGTAATAAACATGCAAGCTGCCTTCACCGTGCCAAGAAAAATTAAGTAATTCTGCATAGTTGGCAAACCTCATCGCGAAATTTAAGACGGAAAATGTCTTTATTTTTTTAACACCAACCTTTTACAGAACATTCTTAAACTTGCGGTTTAAGTGGGAGACAAATTCTTTGCCGGGTGCTCCACGGAAAGCCTTTTGTTGAGCAAAAGAATCGAAATGTCTTAATATCTTAATGCAGAACCCACCCCACCCCTATACTTGAATTTTGTCACACACGGTATAGTAGCCAGTTTTAAGAAAAACTCATGAATACGTTTACTCTGAGAGAATTTGGAGAATTGATTTGGGCAAATCCAGATTCACTTAAAAAACTTGGTTATGAAACTTTGGTTTTAATAATATATATCCATGTAAAGTATAATGGGCGTCACTTACATATAATAAAAATGACACAGGGACCAAAATAGAGAATTATTTAAAAAGAACGATCTGTCTATACCATCACAGCATATCTGACAATAGGGTGACCAGTAAAATAACTGCGTGTTATAAACATGCGAGCTGTCCACTTCGTGCAAATATATGATTAAGATATTCACGACAGGTGGCATAAATCATCATACCTTAAAAAACGGTGCCTAATTCAATGACATAGATCAAAATAATAACGATGTATGTTTCCTACAGTGTCGAAATCAATGAAAAGAACGACACTACCTTCATACAAAATCTTAGTGAATTGCACATCATCATCCCAATTATAATGCAATATATAGATACCAATTTATTATTTATTATGATTATTATGTACCGACATATTATAATAATCATCAAAATAACATAACAATAAATCACAGAATAGGTAATATTATTACTATTGTGCTATAACAACTATAATTATTTAATATATAATATACTTTATGTATATACGTAATGGAATCGTTATTTTTATTTATATATTCTTTGCTGTGCGGTGATTATGTGCATTATATGAGGTCGAAGTCGAAATTAATCGAATTAGGCTGGATAAGACGGGATAACACTTTCAGCGACAATTTTGAGATTCAGGCTCATGATGTCATCATTGAGCACTGAATCGCGTAAAAGTGATGTATTTCTGTGTATGTGTGTTTGTGTTAATGTTGATGAGAGGAAAATTGATCCAACTGATTTGTATATTGTTTTGACGTTGTGAATAATTGTATTGGTTTAATTTTGTATTGTGCTGGTAGATTTTGTTGAACGTTTGATGAACGTACATGAGAACTGAAAGTTTACTATTTGTAACAAATTCTTATATGTGTATTAATATTTCTAGCTGATTCTTATATGTGTGTTAATGTTATAATTGAAATAACCGACCCTCCGCACAACCATTTAGTTGCTTATGGAGGGAGCATTTTTACTGTGTGTTATATTGGTTTATTAATGTAATATCAATGTATACTGTGTAATTGTGAATAAAATAAATATATAAAAAAAAATGTGAATAAAGGTCTCCCTAAGGCCACAATCTAATTTCGGGACTTACTGGTAAATCGTATGTTAACGATGGAGTCCCTATGGCACCTATCGTGAATGTGCTATTTTTTATGGCACACATCAGTCCTGAATGTATTATTACATGGAGTTAGTGCGCTGGCTACACCCCTTGAGGGATATGTCGTGATGGTATAGCTAGATATCTGTAGCTTCATAGTACGCCATCATTTCTCACAGAGTATTCAGTTGGGTAATACTATTTTGTTGTACCTACTAATTGTTTATTTGCAAATTCATTTGATGCTTCTGTAGATTTCGTGACTTCGCCATTTGTCTGTAATATTTCGCTGAGAGTTTTATTTCATCAACAGATTAGCTATAATTTAAATGTTTGAGGGTTTTGTGCGTTCACATTATGTAAAAAACATATAAACTAAAATGAAACTAAATATTTAGTAGTTGCACTGAATAATTTATATCATTTTATTTTTTATTTATTTTATTTGATTTTATTTTCCACAATAAACGGCTATTATAAGCCTTTAACAATAAATCATATATTTTACATCTAAATAGAAAAATACAAAAAGGTAAACCAACATACAACTAAGAAATCTATAACTTAATCAGTGGAGAATAAACATTAAAATTAACAAAATCCAAAAAAAAAACAAAACATTTGAGTTGATAAGAAAACATTAAAATAAAGTAAATACAGAAAAAAAACTCTCTATCAACCCAGAAATATACTCATTGTACCCTATCATTTCACAAGAACAATCATAATATAGTAGGTAATATTAGTATACATAAATATTGACAATGAAAATACAATATTTAATGTATTTCCACCAGAAACCGTTGATCGATAAATTTAACTTTATCATGTTTAATAAATTTACTTTCGTTAAGATGACATTATCAAGAGAACTGAGTAAATAAATCAAAGTCACACAACTATTACTACTACGCCATCACGACATATCCCACAAGTGTTTTTTGACGTTTGATGTTTTTTGGCCGAGAATTGCCTATATCTTCATTTTGATTAATGCTATAATTAACCGATGCATTCTTCTAAATCACAATTCACTGAATTGATCTGCAACGAGCCTAATTTTCCTCTTCTACTCTTGCCTGTCCCCTGACAATCTAAGCATGATGGATGTATGTGCTACAGCGTATGTCCTCCACCACTCTATCTACCTATGTAGAAACAAAAAGCATGTCGAGATCTTTCATAATGAATGTACTAAATTGTTTATTAAACCTTCGTAATTACTTGTTGATACTTGTGATTGAAAACAATCCAACACGACTAACTGACAGACGAATGATGATGGGTTGGAATTTCGACATTGCATACCAACAATTAAAGATTTTAGAAGGTGCTGAGAAGAAGAACTGGATGTTTTTTTTAGTTTTATTCAAGGATAATAATGTCTTGATAATGTTATTATAATATAATATATTACCGTCTTGGCATTTCGTGATGTTACTGGCCAATCAAAACTTAATGAGTTCTCTTGGTATTTTTATTGTTTTATTATTGTAATAATCATATTAAAGCATATTTTTACTTAAAGTTTTTAATGTATTGTAATTGTATGTAATAATTGTTTTGATGAATCCTTTTCCTTTTATTATCAATAGTTATTTTCCGTGATGCTTTTTACACGGAAAACCATAGAGCGGAAAACATATTTCTGTTTTGTCGATGGAATAATGTTATCTATGTATCCCGCACCTTCACGGCGTATCCCGGCGCACGGTTAGTTATCCTGTACGTGCCAATAAAAATGAAGGCATTCAGAATAAATTGCCTTTCTTGATTATTTTGAAGATAAATGAAACATGATATATTGGCATAAAACCAGATTCATGATGGAAAAGTAAATAAATAAATATACGGAAATTTAAGAGGATTTCTTCCGTTACCTACTGATAGACAGTTCAAAGAGTTTTTTGGCTCAAGGAGATCGAGCTGTAGGTTCATTAAATTCAGTAAAACCCTGGCTATCTCACTCGTGGGAGATTTCGTGGTACACCACATAATATTTTCAGTGAGTACAACATAATATTTTCTTGATATGACATCTTCACATAGTTGAATGTAATCTCTTAACGATATTACTGTATTCAGGTCATGATTGGTTTAGATCGATCTGGATAAGTCAGCACTTCTTATTATAACAACACGAATACAATGGTTCTAAAAATAATGCAGAAATGCTGTCGAACTTGTAATGTAAGCCTACGATATCCACTATACGCGTCCTCTAAAGGCCTTCGTCAGAGAGCCAGATATTGTTATTAATATACGTATAGTGTTATCCAACGACATTATTTGTCTTTGTGGTACTGGGGCTATGTAGCTACACGTGGGAGAACCGCCCAATGGTAATGGCTTGCCCGTGGATACTTCTATACTACCCGTCATTACAATCTTTTGTTTTAATGTTTATACGTATGTTTTCCTTACATGTTTTTGAACGGGTCCAGTTTTGTTAATGTCTTATAAAAATCGGGTTAAAAGACCACGGTTCTTTAATTAACAAATTTCCTACCATCTCGGCTGTCTTTTTTTACAATACGCTGTTCTTATGACATTGACATCAGAGCGTTAGGTATGTTAGGAATTATAAGAAGTGCAGATTGGCCCAGTGTCAAGCTGAATGGAGGGACTTTGTTGCTGCCCTATACTCCCAAGCGGGGCGTTGATGGGGGTTATCAATAATGTAGAGAAAAGAAACTATTCGGATCGCTAAATTTTTTTTTTCGAATTCAAATTTCTTTATTCATAAAAACATTTACAACACATTTATATCAATAATAATACGTTATTTATGTAAAAATTAACAATGTGTCGGTGTTGCTGCCCCACTAGGTACAATGCACCTGTATTGGGACATTATTATTGAAACATTTGTTCAAATTTGGTTTTATAAATTGAGAATAGTTGAATACATTTTATTTCCATTGAGCAGGCTCTGCCTAAATAGACAGATTGACATTTTATTTTTAATTTTTTATATATCTCATCATACCTTTTCCCTTCCGTCACTGTCATACAAATCTTCTTGCATCCTATTCTATTTGGTGTGCTCAACACGTGTCCCTCCTGAAATATCTGGTCATACTGCATAATGCCCGAGTTGCCGAGGATTTAAAACTAGTCCCATAATAATTTATCGCGACATATCACTATCTATATAAATTATAAAAATACATAAAAACAACAGACGCCTGATTTATTGTCATCTAATTATGAAAAAAATATTAATGTTCAGATTATTGTATGTTTAATATAATATCCACTT
This sequence comes from Athripsodes cinereus, assembly GCA_947579605.1. Classification (NCBI taxonomy): domain Eukaryota; kingdom Metazoa; phylum Arthropoda; class Insecta; order Trichoptera; family Leptoceridae; genus Athripsodes; species Athripsodes cinereus. Next base: position 9,073,535 of record OX388325.1, on the reverse strand, counting down.
ATTATTGAGACTTACCAAACATAGTATCTTGCTGTAATCATTTATGATAATAATCAGTTGAATGAAAGTAATTACGGACGGATTTAAATTACATTGACCCTAACTGGCAACCTTGAGGACAAACCGATAAGTGCGAAATTCACCGCACGGGTATATTATTCGCAAAGTGCAGCAAATTGTGGAAACTCCTTTAGAAAGAAACGAAATGGGTATGCAGACAAATACGTAGTGAAACCATCACGATATGTATTTTATTCTTCGTCGAATGAATGTAATTAAGTTGCATTAAAATTTCGTTGATCCTATGATACTTGCATGAGGACAATGTCTTATTCATTAAGTGACAGAAATTGATGTGCGAAGTCTGAAATATTAAACCAAATAGGATTATGGCAATGCACGAATCGATTAAGACTGCTTAGGCGCCGGCGCCGTTTTCATAACTATTAACAGCATTCTCCCAAAACCTGAAATGAACAATTAATGATTATGGAACTTGTTAAAAGTAGAAATTCATGAAATGTGAACTCATATCAACAATCCTCAATTTTGAACTTCATAAGACATTAAAATATTCTTTGACTTAGAAATTGACAATACTTCATCAAAACACGTTTTAGAAGCTTCTTTAGTGCCTCTTGAATTCATTTCTTTACAATTTCCATTTTCTCCGCGATCAATAAACAATATTTATGTATTTAAATTGGGCATTCAACGACTTATCTTTTCTAAACACACCCACGGAGTATTAATATGAGAATAATGATAATATGATGTTATTATATTCCGAAAAGAGTGGCAACACTCGTACGTAAATCCAATATTATCATTACATCTGTCACTAGCGTTGTCATTTAAAAATAAAATTATTTAAAAGCCCACGTAAAAATAGTTATTCACGTTAAAGACGATTCTCGTGCTTGTGTGTGTAATAAATGTGAGTAAATGTTCATATTTTTATTAGTTTTGACGACATGTGGTCACTAATCATAGAGATGTATGAGAACTTTACACCGTCCTTAAATGGTCCTACAGAATTTAGATTTAAGTAATCTGTCAGTGATATATTGTTTTTTTATTGCTTCATACATTACAGACGTTCTTATTTTTAAAGTACATATTTATCATCAAACAATTTTACGTAATTGCGCAATGAAATCTCACATTATGCCATCTCTCAACGTGCATGCTGTAGACACGGTCAGTTGGGGGGTTGCCCTTACAGGATCATTTTTTTTTCTTTTATGAATGTTTTGTCAATTCTCTATGTTTTTTTTTAATGGGAATAAATGGAAATTCAAAGATAATTCAATGTCAGTAGTAATACGGAGCAAAATTCAATGCACATAATAATAACCGAGATTATTTTGTTATGTTAATTTGTCACGAAGTACCCGGACCCACGTCCGAGCCTTGAGGTACACCACGTCAAAAAATGTTAAATTTGACTTCGCGCGGACACTGATAGGCGTTGTAGGTAGATAGATCAATATCATTAGACGCTGCCATGTTTAATTAAATTTTTAATTTATGTATAGGATCATTACCTTTATTTGCTCACTCGAGAAATATAATTATCTGTGAGACAGGTGTGGCCCGCTGTGCGGAAGATCGGTACATTATCATGAGTACATTTTAATTTTATGGAAAAACTTAGAAGTCTTGTGGGTGGGCCTGGGCGTTTTTTAAGCAGTTCGTCCAAAGGTTTGTCTCATCTAAAAATTCACTTTCTACCTAAAACGTGTAATGTGTGATATTTACACATATTCAAACGCTTAAGGGCAATAAATTTAGCTACGAAATAATCGTTTCTTGTCATTTACTTTTAGAAATTGTAAATCTATTGTGTAGGTATTTTTCGTATTTAAGTTATGTAGGTGAGAAGTGATTCCATCCTTATCCGGCATCGTGATATCGTGACAGTGGGAATGGCAGAATAGGTGAACGTTTTCCATGGACACCGAAAGTGATCGCTTAAGCCAGTCTAGAGCCAATTCACGAGCGTTGGGACGTTTTCCCACTTCTTCCGATTGAATTCTTCTCAAGTTGTCTGATTGGTTTAATACTAATTCATCAAATATTCATATTATTCATAACGTATGTTCGAATGCACTATTTCAATAAAATTATTCAGTTTTAGAAACAACATAAAAGATTTAAATATATCTATGAATATGGATAGGTGTGTTAATGTGTTCCTAATACTGAAGTGTTGCATGCTGGGCAGACACGAAACCTTGAAATACAAGAAAACAAAATTCAATTACAATGAATTGGTGTGTGGTGCGTGTGGAGTTAATTTCGTAATCTTGTAGATGGAATACAAAAATATGTATGGAGCGAATATATTGTAAGCAAATTTACATCCAGAACTGTCTTACAATTATACAAGTTTGAGGTAGTATTGTATTGTGTACAGGAAAGATTTTTATTCTGAGTAAATCTACTATCACGGCATATCCTTCAAATAGAGCAGCTAGTGGAATAAATGCATGTAAAAGCTTAAAGGTCGTCTTCTTTGTGCCAAAAAAATAGATATTTACGAGGGGTAGTATACCTCATTTATTTTTCGTTTAATTTTGAGGTTTTACAAATACCTGCCATTTACAGTAAATTAATACAAATTGTCTGCAACTCTTTAATAGAAAAATTCCAAGAGTCTGTATTTTTAATTTTGCGTAAAAATAGAACTAATTATATTTTGTAGCTCCTACCGTGATTAGATATTGGGTTATGACGTGTAGGTAGAAAATTACTGGTCCTTTAATTCGATTTGCCTCTGCAAAAAACACTTAGGTAGTTCCTAGACGCAATTGTACATACATTATATCTCATGGGCCATGTTTAGGCCTCCCACTCTAAATATCAGATTATCATAATATTAGCTTCTTATTTTTGTTGTATTATTATTTTATTACAGAGCTGCAACTCCGCCGTGGGCAGAAGTGTTATTAGATTTCAATTATCATTGTAATGGACTTCTTATAGACGGCACCTGTCCTCGGTGTACCTACGGAAGTTTTGATACGAAATTATTCTACCGTCCAAACATCCTAAATAAAGTACAATTGAGACTTAACAATGATAGTTGCACAAAAAGAGAAAAATAATTCATATTTTAAGGCTACCAACGATTCGATAGTCTTCTTTCACAATACATCGATCCAATGGCAGGTTTTTTTTTGCAATAGCGGACGTTTATCAGGCAGCGGAGTACATAGGTGAAAGAATCAGAACTTCAAGCAGCTTAAAAAGCAAACTAAAAAAAAACTATTTTTCGGAGAACTTTGAAGCAATAGCTATTAATAACAATAGATAAGTCCCGTTATCAGGACAAGGAACCAATAATTGAATACTTAATGTCCTTCAATGGAGACCATGTAATGAGAATAATAATATTAAAGATGGGCTGATGATGAAATGCCTTTCGCTGGTAAGAGGTGATAAAATTGGTCCAAAATGCCCTACATCAAGGAATTGAGAGATGGTTGTAAAAGAATGTTATACTTTTCAATTATTACAATACGCCACGGTTCAAACTCCACTGCAGACCTACCGTATTATGGCATAACACAAAATCGGTAACTGTATCGAACGAAACAATGCAAGGACAAAGTAAACATATCATTTTCTGCTCTAGGAATCTTGCAAAAATATTTGTGTATGTATAAGTTAATTATCTTATTAATTATACGCTCATTATCTTAATTACCATATGTGTGGCTTTAAAATTTGTTTAAAATGAGGAAATGTATTGTATTGATGTTTTGTTTGTATTTGTATCTTATTCTTTTCCCGTTCTGCTCTGTTGAATTAATCATTGAAAAGATATTTGTACTTTTATTTGTGTTTCCTTACAATGGGTCTAAATTGACACATCATAACATTATATTATTTTTTCCGCAAAATCTTCGGCAAAGAATAGGTCTCGCAATCTTTTCTTCAAGTGTCCTGTAAAAATTCGTGAAAGACATTTAGCGTCTTGGGCTCAGCAATGGGGTGTGCCACTCATTTTGAATGTCTAACTTTTATTGGCACGGAGAGAAAGACAAGCATGTTTTTTCCCATGATGGTATAGATAAATGGATTAATGGATAAAGTCTGTTCATCGAAAAAGTGTATAGGTACTTATAGCTCAAGTTCACTTACATAATCCACTTGTTTTATTGTATCTGGCAAGAATTAAATACCTCCGCCCTTAAAGTGTAATATTTTATAATTACCGATTATTTTATTATTGTTTTTGAAACGGAAAGTGTGTTCCTCGGAGGAATTTATTAATCGTCGTTATTGTTTGTGAACCAGAAAAAGAGTTCGCACGGTATTTCCTATTGTCTCTACGGCATGTTGTATTATGATGAGTGTTGTGTTGTGATCTTGTTGTTTTTGTTGCATTTTATCATTTGTATCATTGACGTGTTTACTTCTGGGATTATTATTATTGTGATTTTCATGTAATCATTTAATTCTATTTTGTGTTTCATTGTTGTGAGAAATATTTGGTTAATTACACATATTTTGCTTGTCCAAATTAAATATGCAAAGTGTGCAATTTTACAATGATGAACCAAATCATGGAGTTGCCCATGTTCTTGCGTTAGTAATATTTCTGTTCTAAATTGCTACATTTTTTTTTATTTCTACATCTGTGTTGATTCAATACATAAAGCAGATGTTTAAAAAGTGGCGATTCAGTATAAATTTTCTGAAACTGTCTTAAATATAGAATTCCACTCTGTACTGTATTTATTAGATCATTCGATAATCAAATAGTAACCGACTGATCTGAAGGAGGCTCACCGTCCACCCGGATACCGCAAAAGTCTGGGGATTTCGATAACTGACTGATCTGCCAGATTTTTGTCTATTTTGTTAGATCTTCAAACTTACCTAAAATTCCTTTTGTTGTCATATTACAGTAGTCAACATGTCAAACACACCCCTGAACCTCTCAATCACTCGCCTATTTGTCATTAATTACATTGCTGGGAAAAGTCCTTCTTGCAACGGTGAAGACTAGCTGTTCTTATTTCTTACATGGCTATCTTGTTAATTTTCGATCCATTTGTATCTCGTGTTGAGCGATATGGGCTTTAATAACATTGATTTACCCACAATTCTCCGTTTCGTTCAACTGCAGCGCACGATATCTTCGCACTTGCCTTGTAATCAACTCCATGAAACTTTTCTAGAGTTCTTTGTAATAGACTCACACAAATCACTCGTACCGGGTGGAATGCCTGAAATGAATAATATTGAAATAGACTCTTTCCGTAATATCTCGGTAATGTGTGAATGATTATTTTAATTAGCAAGTTGAACACTTTTTTTATTTAGTCCCTTATCGTAAAATTTTCTTCACAATTTAATTGAAATTTCAGTACAGTAACGAGCAGCAATAAATTATGAACATAATATTTCGTGTGAATATTGTGCCGTGAGTTATATATTTAATATGCAATTCATATTATTGTATATACAATGTTGCTCGACGCTGACTATAAAGATGATGATTTATCGGTTATTACGTGCAAAACTATGTATTGTATCTTTACCATTCTCATGCACAGACTGTACAAAAGATTTGTAATGAAATTTTAATGTTAAATTGTTACTCTATTTTCGTATGTCATCTAGTCCTATCCATATTATTTGTAACATCGTAAACGATGCCAAAGAAAACATATCATCCAACATGTCATCATCTGTCAGAAAGAACAATTAGTATGGTTATTACATACAGTTAGTCTGTCAAAGATCCTAAGGATGAGCTATCGGTGACAGTTCATCCTTAGGATCTTTGACGCAGTGCATTCATTTAATCTGTCAAAGATTTAATCTATCAAAGATCCTAAGGATGAGCTTTCAGTGACAGTTCATCCTTGGTATCTTTGACGCGATGCACTCATTTGATCTGTCAAAGATTTAATCTATCAAAGATCCTAAGGATGAGCTATCGGTGACAGTTCATCCTTGGTATCTTTGACGCGATGCACTCATTTAATCTGTCAAAGATTTAATCTATCATAGATCCTAAGGATGAGCTATCGGTGACAGTTAATCCATAGGAGCTTAGGCGCGATGTACTCCTTTAACAAATTTAATCATCATATCGCTCTTCAATGCCTCTCTTGGTAGCACAGGGCATAAACCAACCTCCTTCATTCAGAGCAGATGCTGCGCCAGAGATCTGCGCCATTTGAATCACCTCTTTTCACGACATTACTAGCGCTCTGATATCGTTGTCATAAGAACGGTTTATTGTGAATAAATTTAATGAATATTTGAACATAATATTTTTTTTATCTTAATCCATTAAACAATTCTTCAAAAATTATATACAGTTTACTTAATTTTAAATAATGCAGTTCATAACATAATCTGGGGTGTGTGTGTGTTCACATTGTGAAAAGACATTTTTAACATATTTGATATTAATTGACAGAAAACACTGTTAAATTTTCACTATTAATTTTGTTAAACTCGAGTACTATCGTCAATTTTACTTGACATTTTCATGTGAACTTAGTTCATCTTTATTCACAGTTCATCTTTATGCAAAATTCAGTTCATCTTTATTCGTTGTCCTTAATGAGAATCAAGAAACTAAATGGATGTTTTCTGTTGATTGTGTTTTTAATAATTTCACCGTACCCCCAATAAAAGTCTTCCTGTGCTGGCTACCTTACTTGTGAAAAATGGCATGATAGATGTACAATTGTACAGGTATCTTCAACAAGTAATTGGACATTCGCAGTTAAACTAGACCCAGCCAGGAACATCGACTCTGCTGTATTACAGAAATTACAAACTATTGTTGATAAATAAATTTACTCATTCATGTAGAGGTAGTTGTGGGAAATGTAGCCACACTTCACAATGTATTATGCAGACAATGAAATTATAATATATTTTATTATTTAATGTATTATGTTACATTTTATTATTATTTGTACAATTATAGCAATTGTAATAAACGTATATATTTATTGTAACAGTCTTATACAAATATTTATTTCATTCGACTATTATTTGAATCTTGTGTGTTGTATGTATTGTATAAATGTATTCATGCATTAGTTGTATTTGTACCTAATGTTGCATGTCATCTATTGCGTGGAGCACCTGGCAAGAATTGGTCTCCCACTCTTTTTGTAAGGGTTCGAGAGTCCTGTAAAAGGCAGGTGTTCTAAAAAATAAAGACATGAATCTTAAATTCCGTCTTGAATGTCTTAATTTTAGTTGACACGGAGAGGACAGATTGCATGTTTATTATCACATGCAACTGATCTACTGATTACCTTACGCGTGGAGTACTATACTATACCCTCACGCCATGTCCCAAGTGGGGTAGACAGAGAAAACGGAACGCCAAATAACGCATGGAGTAACCAGCAGATATACCTATACATAGATTTGTTTAAATCCTCTGGGTGGAGAAAATGCCCGAGTTTTTTTCAATTTAAACACGGAGCGATTCAAGAACACGACTAATTATTCGGTCATTTTCGGAAGAGAGATGAAGATAGACAAATCATACCAAATATTAAGCATAGACAATACAGCATAGAGCGGTCTGAATTCGGCTCGCTCTATGGTGCCAGTCCGGTGTCAACAAGATAGATTCTGGAAAACTTACCAATAGAAAAGGGTAGGAGATAATAATATATTATGTTCCATTCCGTGGACTACGTGGATCGAATAATTAGTAACTCGTTTATAAAAGTCCCAAAAACGTTAAATATATATAAACATATTCGAATTGTAGTTGATGTTTACATTCCATTTGGCTCTGTTACAACACCTTGCGTACTTCCTCCGATATAACTTTTATAATTTGTTTGATTAACACTTTCAATGTCATTAACACCCGACGACTATTTCCCACGCGACACTCTACATACAATGAATGATACATACCTACCTAATATTATTATATACCACTGCCTCTACCGAGAACCAAATAATACTTCTCTATCAGAGTGCAATTATATAAACAGCTTACATATTATACATAATCATTACATTAATATTTTTGATCGTTTGTATGTTTACATTAATTTAATTGACACCGCAATTAAGCAAGCCAAAATAAAAATAATAATTGTTTACAATAATTACTATTTGTTTTTATTGTTTTACCGGATTTGGGAACAAGTTGCAGATGACAAAATCAATCAGATACAGACATCTCGATTGAAGAATAATGTTCTCACGATGCAACATTGTGCAAAATCTAATCGGAAGAAGTGAGAAAGACGTCCCAACGCTTACGAATTAGTTCTAGGCTGCCTTAAGTATCCATGGACATCGTTCACCTATTACGCTATTCTTGCTTTCAGGATATAAGGTCCACCAATCGAGAAACATTTAATGCTAACCATAGAAGCAATCATTTTTTAGTAGGTATCTCATATTTCAGATCTCAAATGGATCAAGAAATAGATATCGCTATTATTTGTAACGTCTAAAATGTGCGTAGGCACAAAAATATAAGCACTGCTATTATAGAAACTAAACGTCAAATAATTAATAGCAAACATTTCACATTACACAATGATGTGTTGTCAAAAATATTTGTATCGTGGTGTTGCCAGTTTTGAATAATTTGTCTAATATTATTATCATTTCTCATTAGCCAATGTTATCAGCAAGAGTCTATTTGCCAATTTGATGTTCACTTCCTGAGCAATGAAAGGTAAATTTCCTCTAGTGATACAAAGTCTATATAATATTTATGTTATATTCCTATGAATATACGTCGAAGAATGTTCAGTTATTAATGGTGATGAGATTGCTATACAGATAATATTATCACACAGTTGTAAATAGCGTATAATTCGCCGTGTCTGGTATTTTTATAGATGTTGATGGTGTTATGACTGCGTTCCTAGAAGCACTGCTTTTACCATGGGAACAACTTCTCCTTGTAAATTGTGCTGTATATTGCGAAGACTTAATGTGTTTGATATAACTATCCCATTATAATATTCCCATTCAGATATGATGGGATATTATAAGGTTTCTTTACTTTTAATGATTGCGTTATTCATGTTTGGATTTAAACCATTCTAGATGAATTATTCACATCGATTTAATTCCATAAAACGAGCATAGTTGTCTATTTACTTTGGGTATCGAACCATCATTAAATATTGATGGTGTAACTGATTAACTATGCCATCTAGCTAATTGAAAATTTGGCGACGGGAGAAGTTTAGGTATAATTTGATTTACCCAATATCTTTTACCGCCACTCTTACACAAGGATCCCGTCATGTGTAAAGACTGCCTTGGCTTCGTCACACAAACTTAGTTCGTCCTGCAAGGAATCCTATCGCATCGTGTCCTCTTCTCAATTCTCAACTTCGTGTCTTCATAGTTAAAATCTTCTATCTATCTATTCCCTCACGCCGTATCCCAAGTGGGGTAGGCAGAGAGAACGGAACGCCAATTAGATCTGTCCTTACATACTTCTTTCGCTTCCTCCACAGTCATACAATTTCTCATGCACGCACGTCGGTTTCTTTTACTCAAAACACGGCCGTCCTTGAGAATTTGATCTACATGTTCAAGCCATGTAGTTCTCGGACGCCCGCGCTTCCTCACACCCCTCCTTTCAGCCAAGTATATCCTCTTTGTCATTCTTTCCTCTTCCATTCGTTCTACATGACCAAACCATCTCATTTTATTTACACGCATTCTATCCACAACACTCCTCTTGCATCCACTCATTCTTTTAATATCCTCATTCCTCACTCTATCACGCAACGTTTTACCAACCATCCTCCTCAGCGATCTCATCTTCACAGCGTTAAAATCTTGTTTCAATAATATGTAGTATGTGCCACGAATAAGATCCTTTTGGTTAACCCTTGCTATATTCAGAAATTCAAAACTCCAAATCTTCAGAAAGTCACTTTACTTAAGATATTTGGATTTCTGTGTTTTAACTTGAATTGCTCATACCTTGGTCGAATTTATATCAAGCGACATGAACATTTTTAACCAAGTTAAAAAGCACAAAAATAATAAGAATATTCTTAAAGTTGATGACAAGAAATGGTTTATAATTTATCTTTGTACTCAGAGAGAGAAAATTGCAAGATGGTGGATTATGTCAAAATTGATTAGACTCGGTACAAAGACGATGATTTCAGTTTTATTCGATTACATAACATCATCGCATCAAAGAGCAAAGACTTTGAATTAGTTGAGGTTAATAATAGTGACAGACGGCCGAGTAATCACCTTACATACATATATGTAGATACAAACTTCGTAATGCATGTAATAAATAACATTGATATATAGACTAGAAACTCTTACGAAAAATATAGCTATCCTTCTACAACATCTTGGCTCATTTTCCATAAGTGTGGCAGTCAGCAACATACAGATTTTCCTCTTTGTGATATATAATAGAGACATTCAGGATGGATAGACCTCATCGCTGAACTGAATATGTTTAAATGTCTCATGTGATGTTTTTCGAATATCAGCCTCTTACAGGACATTTGAAAGTGTACATACATAATAGAGAGGGATACATAATTATTCTTTGTCGAGGCTCCGCGAACATTAAATCGGTTAAAACGTTTTGGACCATAATGAATTTATTTATTATTCACTTTGTGAAAGTTCGTAGCGAATTTGAAATAATAAAATTAGAACAATGTTCATCTTCACTGTGAATAATACTTTTGAGTGATATATTTTATTTAGAAGATATTAGTGTTCTTTTAAAAAGTATATATCTGGGTTTGGTTATAAACCCAAATACAACCTTTACACCTTTCACAGTAAGCTTAAAACTTGTGTCATGAAAGGGGAGTTATGATTCTTAAATGGGCCCTTGCAATTGCTTTTTCCACGAACGGCGCATTTTTCTAAACAAATTGTTTGGGTTATTAGTATTAGATATTTTGTAATTAAACTCACTAATAATGGGTATCTACCCAAAGGCCTAGTGCTAATACTGGTGGCCCATTTTGGTCCAATTCCATCTCAATAAGTTTTAAATAAGCGCTGATCGGGAAAGGTTACTCTTAATCTCACTTATACATAAAAGAAAGTATGTTACTATTTGTACAGAATAATATATGTCGATAGTTGATACATTAGACTTGCGGCTTTTTAACTAGTTCACTAACCGACCACCAAGTGTAATTACCCAAAAAAAAACACTATTAAGGACATTCATTTACTTTTTACTTCTTTTTTTTTTAAAAAAGATATATCTGGGTTTTGTTATAAACCCAAATACAACCTTATTCGCCTTTCACAGTAAGCTAAAAGCTTGTGTCGTGAAAGGGGAGTTTGCCGGCACCGGCATTTTATTATGTATTTGAGAATAAGGGCGAGTATAACGATGACGCAACAGTAATATTGAAACGAAGCAGAAATATACATTGTGTTAATGTTTTTCGGAACCTATTTTTGGATTACATGAATACTAGATTTGTGGTCTATGTATTGATGTCGTTTAATCCGTGTATGAAATTATAATATGTTCTTACATGCACTGGCTCGTGAGAACTCTGCGTCGCTACTTGAAGATATCATAATCTAACGTATAATTTATAGTTGCGTTGTTATTATCTTTATGTTATTAAGTGGAACATGCTGAGTACAAATCTGTGTTTGTTGTAAATAATTTCAGAGCGCATCCAAATTTTATATATTATAATATTACCAAAGTATTTAATTGCAGTAGGTATGTATGCATTCAATTGCGAAACTGCTTGAGAAAAGAATTGTACCATCGAAATTATGTAACAGACGGAGAATTGTTATTATTTGTGAACAATCCTTTTGGTTGTTGGTGCTTATTGCTGGCAAAGAATAATACTCACACTCTTTTCTTCGTCTTTGAGTGCACTGAAAAAGACATTTTTTTTATAAATCATCACGAATAAGACATTGGGCGTGGTTTTATGGAAGAAATCACTATATAGTGATAATGTCGCCACTGCATATCATCACATTTTTTCTTATGTAAACTGATTTGTTGATTTTGTGATGTGAATGATGATGTGCAAGAAGAATAAAATAAATAAATACTGGGCACCTCCTGACATGTCCAATGGCTCCCAGACAGTGTCAATGGGAGGAATTCGTGGAGCGAACTGATCTTGGGCGACTGTAAAAGAAGTCGTGGCTTTCGGGAAGGGGATTGGAATATAGATTTTGATGTGTTTTTTTTTCGTTTTGTTGACTGATACGAAAAAAGAAGAAAAAGACATTTTACATCTTTAATTCATCAGTGATGAGGTATACTGTCACCCATCATAAATATATTTTTGTTGTTGGCACGGAGAGGACATCTTGCATGTTTATTACGTGCAATTGGTTTATTAGACACCCCTTTTGTAGGATATACCATGATGATGTAAACTGTAGATAGATGAGATGGTATTTATCATGCAATAATCAACGCACATCGCTCATAAAATGGTGTCTCAGATTTAATCTTCAAGTAGATCATAATGATAAAAGAATTTTCTTTTTTCGCCCCAGTCCAATCTATCACGTCTCCCTCAGCATTCTTCTATTTCCCCCTACATAATTTATCGAAGAAAGTTGTAATTATCTCCTTTATTTTTTATCAAAGATTATTTATAAAAAAATATCTACTTAACGAATGAACGAGGTAAGAATGACAAAGAGGATATACTTGTCTAAAAGAAAGGGTGTGCGGAAGCCCGGGCGTCCGGGAGCTACGCGGCTTGATTACGTGGATCAAAGTCTCAAGGACGGCCGTGTGTTGAGTTAGAGGAACCGACGTGCGTGCATGAGAAATTGTATAAATGTGGAGAAAGCGAAGGAAGTGTGCAAGGATAGATCTATTTGGCGTTCTTTTCCCTCTGCCTACCCCAATTGGGATACGGCATGAAGGTATGGAATAAAACATTTATTTATATAAGCCCAACGTAATACTGATCTTGAACGAGGTAAGAATGACAAAGAGGATATACTTGTCTAAAAGAAAGGGTGTGCGGAAGCCCGGGCGTCCGGGAGCTACGCGGCTTGATTACGTGGATCAAAGTCTCAAGGACGGCCGTGTGTTGAGTTAGAGGAACCGACGTGCGTGCATGAGAAATTGTATAAATGTGGAGAAAGCGAAGGAAGTGTGCAAGGATAGATCTATTTGGCGTTCTTTTCCCTCTGCCTACCCCAATTGGGATACGGCATGAAGGTATGGAATAAAACATTTATTTATATAAGCCCAACGTAATACTGATCTTAACACAAGTGTTACGCAATTGAAAGATGTACGCGTTTGCAAATACTGTACATAGTATTATTTGTATTAGCAGTACTGCATAATATTTAGGTAAATTATTTCGACTAACAGCTAGTCGTATCGCAGAACATTCTGCTTTATATTCGTTGTATTACATTATTCAAGTATTACAATACTATTCTTGTTTGCATAACAATTAGCGATAACTTGTACCGTGTTTGAAATTTAAATTTAAACATTATTCGTAATAAGACGTGACATTTCAAAATATTTATTTGTTTATTTTCATTTGTTTTGCAGTCATTTCAGATCCATTGGCGCTTTCTTATTTACTTACTCAAATGCTGTGTATTTTATAGTATTTTTTTCTGTAACTATCTATCTATTTGTACAATCACACCATCTTCAGGCTGCCCACAATGGCACCTTCGGTGAGGACAAGATTTGTTAAGTGTAGAATTTCGGATACTGTAATCCGGGAGATATGTGAGGTCCAGGATGTTGTCAGATGGGGAAGACAACGCCGAAGATTTTGGTACGAACATGTCCAGAGGATGGGTAGCACCAGAATCCCAAAGATTGTTCTTCATGGACTACCTGATGGACGACGCCTACCCGGAAGACCCCCTAAACGATGGAAGGACAGCTGGGCATCCACATCGCAAGAGGACTCTCCTGTATGAACAGACCTCTGGGTCTAATAAAAGATTAAGAAGAAGAAGAAGAAGAATTTCGGATAAATGGAAGCCCCAGACTTCTGCGGTATCCGGGTGGATGGTGGGTCTCCTTCAATCTCCCGTAAGTGGGGTAGCCAGCGAACTAATTGCAAATTATAAGCATGCAGATTGTCCTCTCCGTGCCAATAAAATATATGACTGAAATCAAAAACGAACAAAATGATTTAAATGTTACAAAATAAAACAAATCAATTCTATATTTTCCTGTTATCTTGTACACGATTAAGACTTTTGTATGTGTCCAACATTTTTGCATTGAACAATAAGATTCATATTATTATTCATTGTTACAGTATTCTGATTTGTCCAAATACAACATTACCATGTAATTTCTGTTCTAGATGTCCGCTAAACTGTGATTATGTCATTATTATTAATGTACCGTAATAAATAAGTACCTATATATTGCTAAAAATAATGTCATTTATATTACATGGCCAGTTACTGTTACTAGAATAAAAGTAAATATTTAGGAAAACGTTATAACGATACTAATGACCCACTCCATTGTCACAATTTTGAATGCAGCAAATTGAAATTTGTCTAGGTAAAGAATAGTTATTCCTGAATTCATATTTTGTAAATAATCTCTAACTCCACTATTTTTTATGTATCTTTCGGACATTACTTCTAATACTATACCATCATGGCATATCCTACAAGTGGAGTAGCCAGCAGACCAACTGCATGAAATAAATATGCAAGGTGTTCTAAATGTGTCAATAAAAGTTACGACATTCTGACCGGTTATTCTCCCATCTCTTTTATCCTGGTGGTCTTCAACCTAATGACGTCTTATTCCTAGTGATTCGATGTCTATTATTCTACCTTATGCGAAAGTAAGAAAATGTTTTATGCTAATATATTATTTTGTAATGTACCATTTTGTGCAAAACTTTACCAAAAGCGTATTAAAGATTCATTATAACGTCTCTTGAATAATAGTATATTTAAACATGTGCCAAATACTTCCGCACTTATCAAGGGTCCGCAAATCATGCAGATTTTTTTTCCACGATCCACATCTTCCTCCAAAGCCATCTTCTTCTACTTCGTTACACATTATACTCTTCTGAAGATTTGTCTGCATATTTACGTAAACTTTTCTTCACAAATGTTGTTCTTAGGTGACTTGCTCGCCTTCAACTCCACTTACGAACAATATATGGAAGAAAACATATTGCTATCGATCTCATTTGAAACATGTTATTGAACCGACAATGTTATTATTCATTCACCTCTCATTGCATAGCTGACTCTTATCTCTTCCCGCTCTTCCATATCGGATTGTTTCGATTCACCTTTCGCTACGGATATTACCAATTATTTCGACTACTTGATAATGGCCGTTCGAAGCTATTAGATATTGCCAAGCTACGTTTATACTACAGTATTATTAGAATTTACCGGCCCTATTATGTTGGATCATCCAAATAATATTGTTATGCATAATCGCTAGTAGATTAGCCGAAACAACGGTCTTATGTATTAAATATTGTTATAATAATTTATATTATATAATCGATCATGAATCTGTGTATGATGCACTGCGGTTGCTTTGATCTAGACTACTATTTCCCAAACTATGGGTCGCGAGCGAATATTGAGTGGGCCCTAATGGGCGATGGGCCACTGAATAAGACATGAATTAAAGAAATAGGAAGTGATAAATTTGATATTTTATTCACAAATAAGACTGCATTAAATAGTTCCATGACTCGCTACTAAGGAATTTGATATTACCAATATTTATTTATTCATTCTTTACTGTACATTGATTACAATACATGCAATTTTATAGAAAAATGCAAAAATGCATATTAAGAACATACAGAGGGGCGAGCTTATCACAGAGGCGCGATCTCTTTCAACTAACCCAAACTTAGCACTAATACAACTTTCAATATTAATGGTAGCTCCTCCACACCTCTCATTCCAGTCCAATCTCATATATTGCGCAGCAACGATGTCTGCCTTCTGCCAGCCCCCCGACGTCCCTCTATCTTGCCTGTCATATTCAAACGCAAAATGTGGTACTTTCCTCAACGCATTATATGACCCAGATATGAGATCTTACGCACTTGAACATCCAACGGGAGTTCTCTGTCTATTCCAGCTCTTCTTAACACCTCTACATTTGTGACCCTACCTGCATTTGTGAGTGAAAATCCTACCGGTCAGTAATTAGATCAAATGACAATAATTGTAATGATGAAATCAATAATCAACAATGTTGAAAAATTGTGGCAATACTTATTGTCTTACCAAGAAACTCAGAGGGATAATTATGTATGTTGAATGTTGCAGTTGTTTACTAACAGAACCTGTGTGGTCTATGAACTGTGTATAGTTGGTGTAGTGTACCGCAAAATCCTTAGAATTTCTGACCATAGTGTGTTATTACTTTGTTCATCCGTATCTATCTATCATTACTCTAGCTTATTATTAAATACTATTAACATCAAACCCGGCTTCGCTCAGGGAGATTTTCTTGTGGTGCCGTTGACAAAATATCTTCCTGTTCTGGGCTATCACTCAAAGGAATGTTTTCTTACTCACATTATGTACTGTCACCTGAGGGAATGTTGAAGGCAATTCGTACTAGTGATGTTGTGGGAGCAACATGAAAGCCGCATTTTTACCAGCTCAATGGTAATTTAAACAGATGGAATACAGCACTAAAAGAAACAATTCATCCAACAACACATCATCTCCTTGACCCTCTATCAAAGGGAATCAACCTCACTTAAAAAAAAAACACTACGGTTTCTGCTTCAATTGACAAAAAATGAATGCTTTCAAAGAAGGCTTTGAATTCCCATTTTTTGCTTAATTAAAGTGTCCGTAGAGGACATATATATGTACATATTGAGAAGCGGACTTACATATTTATGCTGGGAATAGTACCTGTAACTAGCATCACGCATGGCTACTCATTCCTTTCACTACTTAGTAAAGTGGATACACTTTTTACTACACATGTTGTTTTAGGAGCGGATTTTCTATCTGCCCATGTTTGGATTTAGCTGTTTACTGTACTTTGCCACGGTTTCACGATTTCTATCGATGTCTTGAACTCCCAGCTGTCATTGGAGCTTAGTTATGAATGAAGAATCTCTCGAATGTTTGATTTTTTTGTGTTTCATTTTCTTTGACCACTTAAATTTGATTCATTGTTGGATATTATTAACCAATACTTCGACTTCCCTCATATTCCTTTGGAATCGTGTGAGGCTCTCTCAACTTTGACAATTGCTTAATTAAAAATACATCCTTTGTCTGGTTACCCCGAAATAGCTGCTTAACGCTTTTTATATTTGCCTAATCACATTTATTATCGGATCGGGACATCTGTCTGTTTCCAACATCATTTTCTCTGCATTGTGTATATTATGATATTACCCACCATTTCCTTGTGTACGATTTGGCCACCTTTTCGAATACACTCATAAATTCTTGTTTATATCATTTAGAAACCGAATAGTGTTCAACGTTAAACACCGGTATACATTAATATCTCCAAATATCTTAGTAAAACATTATTATAATTGGTAATAAAATAATGTGAAACAATTTCATCACTTTAGACTTTTAGATCATCTCCATTTGATTTAAATCAACATGTTAATAAAATGCCATCGTTCTTTGGTTTTATTCTATTCAATAGCTTGAAGCCTCTAATTCATACTCGGCTTTCTGATAATTTATAGCCTCTATCTATTTTATTTGTACCTCTTAATAAGATAGTAAATTCCTCATCTACTCTGGTATAAAGTTGTTGTCTTCTTGGCCTTTCTCCCATCTAGTCACGTTTAGCGATTAGTTTCTTATGATACTCTTGGATACTTTCATTTTCTCCCATTATCTCGTTGCTTTATTATTATTATTATTATTTAGTCTTTTATCTATACGGCGTTTCATATCAGCGTTGATGTAATTTTATCATTTACTTATTTGAATATTGTTTTATTCGTCGACTAGTATTATTTGTACACTTCAGCCTGTGTTAAAACAACTTTTTGAAGATGCGACTGGTTTTAACGACAAACTGGTGACAGGTTGTTTATTTTTTACTTGTGTCTTGAAAGCAGAATAATTTTGGTATGTAGCAGAAGCATTGAGCCTCGGATTTTTCGATTGTCGTCTTTGACTTGAGCACCAGTCTACAGACCACTTTAATATTTTTTCAACAAAAACGAAATGTTATTATTTGCGTTATGTTATTATTAGGATTAACGGTGCACTTCGACCCATTGTCAGCAATGACAATGTATCGAACATGGCAAAATTGCTAGTGCGCAATACCATTCTGGTACCGACACTTATGTATGCAAGCGAAACGTGGACATGGTTGAAGAAGGACGAAAGTGGAATAAATGCTGTGGATATGAGATCGCTGAGGACGATGGTTGGTAAAACGTTGCGTGATGGAGTGAGGAATGAGGATATTAGAAGAATGAGTGGATCCAAGAGGAGTGTTGTGGATAGAATGTGTGTAAGTAAATTGAGATGGTTTGGTCATGTGGAACGAATGGAAGAGGAAAGAATGACAAAGAGGATATACTTGGCTGAAACGAGAGGTGTGAGGAAGCGCGGGCGTCCGAGAACTACGTGGCTTGAACATGTAGATCAAATTCTCAAGGACGGCCGTGTTTTGAGTAATAGAAATCGACGTGCATGCATGAGAAATTGTATGACTGTTGAAGAAGCGAAAGAAGTATGTAAGGACAGATCTATATGGCGTTCCGTTCTCTCTGCCTACCCCACTTGGGATACGGCGTGAGGGAATAGATAGATAGTTAGATATTATTTGCGTTGCTGCCATCGGACGTACAAACATATTATTTAATATTTTATATGCATTATCATTGTTGATTTATATTGCTAAGTATTTTAACGCTTGACGATATTATCGTGATGGATCATTTAAATATCGCTTTTTGAAATTTGTGTTACAATTTAAAAACGTTACCCAAGCTGCGATATTGTATTATGTATTTTGAACCAACACCCATGGTGAAAGATTTCTCTCGAATTTTATATTATGATGTAATGTTTTATGAATTACCGGTGGATTGTTTTCTTATGATATGCTTGTGCAATCTTATTTACTGTATATTCAATTTAATAATAAATTTGTTATTGTTAAAATCATTACAAGAACATTTTAAGGAACAATACGGGTTTTAACGTCGACTGGAGTATCTACCTTAGAAAACCTTTGATAAATGTTTTTGTTTTATCACAGTGTCTTCTGTTGAAATCAGATTTGTGACTAAAATGTCCACCTTATGATACGAATGATATCTTCTTTTTCTATCAGTGCCGTATCATGTCCCCCTACGTTGGCGATCATTCTGGAGAATGCTTCTCTGTCCCCCGCTGTTCGGACCAGCTCTCCCACCTGGGTTATTGCGGTCCATTGTCGTAATGATATAGTCCAAAAATTCTCTAAAAAAGTAGTTTAACAAAAATGTTAACTTTTTAAACCAAATAGACCTAATTTGTGCATCTGGTTTTAAAAGGCAAAATAGAAGGCAGGTGAAATGTAAGAGAATAGACAGATATCTCGAGTTAGGAGGCGTAGCTCCTGCTGGTACAGGATAGAGAGGCCTACGCCAAAGTGATAACCGAAATGCCACTAATAGAAAAAAATCCCCTACAAATCCAAAATGACCGACCTCTTAAAGAGAAATGTGATATCTCTCCTCTAATATATTGTTTTGAAATATAATGCACATTTCAATCGATTTCACCAATAGGTTTTGTCTTCTGAATGATTTGGTCATGATACAATTATTGATATTTTTTTTTTACATGTTTCCAAAAATTATAAACGTTTTTATCAAATTTGTACTCACCAGAGACACTTGATGAAATGGTCAGTTAGTTTTTATTATACAATTTACGGCTAATTTCACTTATTCTGTTACGAATAATTACTTACGTACATTATTATATTCCTCGTCACGTTTCGGAGATTGATTTGGTGCGTCTAGATAAGAGATTCTCAAAATTATTTTAACCACCATACACATTGTGAGATCTAGTGCCTGTGTCTTTTTATTCAAATCAAACATAGTACCTACACCAACAGGCACATCAAATTCATAAAAAAACATACGGTAAACAACAGAAACAAAGATCCGCCCCATTACAGGAGTAATTGGTTAATCTCTGACTCAGCCTCAGGTCTCTTTATTAGTGCATATCGAGGATTTTTCTAAAGAGGGCAGTAGCTTAGCAAAATAATTATGTATTTATTCTTTTTGCACATCATCATTACATAACAGTGTTAACAAAATAATATAAAATTTTAAAAACTAGGACGATGTGCAGTGGCAAGATTATCACAATAAAGTGATTTCTTCCATCCAACCACATTATCATTGCGATGTTTTAAAACATGACACCTTGTTTTACTCTCAGGATTTTTGATTTATTACAGGGATTTGAGCATAATATCATTTTTCAATATTTTTATACAAGAATTTAAGAAAACGCACGTTTTTATATTTTATCGCTGGCGATTTTTAGTCATTTTTTTTATAAATTACTAAAATTTCCAACAAGCCTTTGCCCCCCAATTACCTCTGAGCTTTCTATACCCCTTTAGTGTCCCCCAGCACCCACAAAGCAGCGCTATCGCCCATGTTGAGATACACTTGTCTAGATCATTATTAAACTGATGGAGTGTGACCTCTGGTGCAATAAGCTTTGCCATATTATTATTGTAGAGATCACTCTGATAATAATTAATCAACAGAGATTTCTGTTTCATTGGACGTTAGGGATTATGGCTGTGAAATGATCATTAGTGATTATTTTTATGCTAAGAATGTTTTTTTTTTGTAATTATTACGAGGGCTATTCGAAAAATATACTGCCCTATTTCTTATAAAATCTTACAAACCATCAGGTTTTGTCATAAAATTTTCCTTAATATAATTCCATACACAACACGTTGTAAGTGTTGTAACTCTATTTTTTACATAATTTTCACATATCTTTACACATTTGTCATAACGTTACACAAGTTTTTATATGCCTAAGTCATTGAAGTCCACTGCCGCCAAAAGAGTCCACAGTAAGCACCCTAGAAACCAACGTGCTTTTTATATTAGAGATAATTTTGGTGCAACACATTTCTACCAACGTTCGGAAATTTCGACGCGTTGAATTTGTGAATCACCCGTTTTCACCAATCTTTTGTCTCCACGGCATTGACCAAATTTTCAATGATCCCTGATGGTCGGCCTGATGGCGTTTTTTTTTCTCATGATCATTTTTCCTCCTGTTATTCAAAACTCTCATCCACTTACTCACTTTCTTGTCATTCATCGCCTTTGGACTATTCACCTTATTCATCTGTCCATGATTTTTCATTACTGAAATGATCCCTGCAGTCAAAATTCGTACAATAGACATTATTTAATAATCGGCGAGCTAATCATGATCTGATCAATGGCCTTGTTTGACAAGCACGGCATACTTGGAGTCGTTCGCACAACATTTGATCAGCTACGGCAATCGGACTTTACTTTCCGACTGACCCTCATTCATATATATTGTATTTACAAAGATTTTGTATGATTCTTAACAGGTGTTTCATTGGTTTCTCCATTCGCATTAAGCTTTTTGAATTATTTGATTTATAGCGGTATTAGAAAGTGAATTCAAATGACATCCTTCGAGTTTTTTTTACATATATATTGAATGAATTAATTCTTAAGCCAATGTTCCGCTTTTTGTTATGCGATGAAGTTTATTCATTCATTCACACCATCACGACATTTCAATAATAATTACTAGACATTTTTGTTGAACATGCGCCGTTTTGTGGAAAAACAACCGCGAGGGCCCATTCAAGAATCGTATAACACCTCCTGAATGATAGCCTCTTTAAGCTTACCTTGAACAACATCGTCGGTAGCCTGGAGGTAGAGTCTAGGCCTTCAGAACAGGGGGTCGTTGGTTCGATCCCAGGTGCCGGCAAAACTCCCCTTTCACGGCACAAGCTTTTAGCTTAGTGTGAAAGGTGTATAAGGTTGTATTTGGGTTTATAACAAAAACCCAGATATATCTTTTTTTTAAAAAACACCTCCACACTCTCCAGATAAAGATATTCAGGATGTTTAACATACCTACCGTATCACTGCTGAGTTGAAAATGTCAGATGTTGTATTTGTGTTGTTTTACGAATGGATGTCTTTTATATGATACTGGAAAACTAGTGATGTAACGAATATTCGCATATTTCAAAGTATTCGCAAAAAATATGCGAATGTTTTGCGAATATTATTTCGGTAATAAAGTATCGGATATTCGGTAAAAGTACCGGATACTTACCCGGTACATTGTAGAAAAAGGTACTGCATAAAATGTTTTCTAAGAAAACCGAGGAGTTTTGAAATATTTTAAATTCCTATACCTACCATTTTGAAAAATTCGGCGACGGGGGGTAGAAATTTTAATGATTGAGCAATATTGTAGAAATCTAAGCAAGTCAGTATTCGCTATTCGCATTTTCGAATATCCAAAATCACACATTCGTTACATCACTATGGAAAACTAGCAGAAAAGAGAGAGATAGTCCTATCTTTTACCAGAGATTCCGCAGAACATCCTTGTGTTTTTACTATTTCGAAATTAAAAGTGTGATCAATCTTGAATGTCGCACATCATTTCATTCTAATGGTGTCCCCATTACTCGATCTTCATCGTAAAAAAATATATAATATTCACACTCGCAAACATATGATTTTAATAAACAATTTCGTTTTCTCGTCGATCTGGTTTGTATTATCTTATTGGTGTGCTGTTCCAGTTAGTAAAAATAGCATCGTACGAACCTTATATGTATATACATACTAGAATTCTTTTGCGAGATTATACAAGATAGAGTTAATGAATATACGAGTGGGTAAGTATATCAACTTTTATGGGCAAGAATTTGCTGTTGTGTTCAACGACATTTACGCTTGCATAGATTAGAAACTCTAACGAAATATTGGTAATAACGTACTGGACCGTTTGGTCAAATTCAATTCTGATCTCAGTCTAACAAGCGTTGTTTGAGGAAGGCTGCTCTTCATGATTTATAAAAATGTGTGTTACATTAGGTGGCGAATATATCGACAGTCAATACATTACAATTGCATCTTTCTACAACAATGGTAGGCTAACCGACCAACGGGCATGTGTAGGTACCCTAAAAAAATACTTGAAATACTTTCATTTCGTATTTTTATTGCACTAAATACATGAGTGAGTGTGAGTTAAACAATAATAGAATTAGTTTTTGAAATGAAGCAGCAATGTCTATTATGATAGCGTTTGCGAAACTTAAATTTGGAGAACATTAGTCATTTTTTGTGGTCTATGTATTTGTGTCGATGGTGGTAATTTCGCAATCGGTGATCTAGTCCATATATGCTATTATTTATTTGACCACACCGTATTGGATTGTATCAGTTTTTCTCCATAGGTTTGTTATTGATATACTTGATTTGTACCTCACTATCTTGAAGTATTTACGGATTTCCTTTCGGTGTCTTGATAGATTTTGATTGATATCTTGATTTGATCAATGGTCTATATTATGTTCTCTGTTTTTGAAGGATTTCGCTATTTATCGAATTGTTATTTTGTTCAGTTCTCTATCACCCAAACACTGATATTAAATGTTGCTGTTTTGTTCTACAAAACTCGTTGTTTTTAGCGTTTAAAACATGCTAATTTTTTCTTTAAAATACTTTCATTTAAGAAGATTTATTTTAATCGATATGAATCCATGATTATCCTATATATACCTATATTTGGGTGGATATTCATATATCCACCGCGAATATTCGCATCCGCATCCGTAAATGCGGAGCTTCCGCATGTATTTAGACATCCGCATCCGCATTAATCAATGCGGGTGATCATGCGGATGAGGATGTAAAAAAAGTTGCGGCAATATTACTTTTTATTACGTATAATGCTCCTATTTTAAATTTCATTTACTAATTGTAATTAGTTAAAATGTAAATAATTACTTTATCATTATTTTAATTCTTAATTCATATATTTTTTCTTTAACATCTTAAACATCCGCATCCGCGGATGTGAGCTTACAAAAATCCGCATTCACATCCGCGGATGTGTAAAATTCGACATCCGCAACATCCCTAGTTTGTACATTAAGTTTTTAATTGAGGGTAATATTAGTTAGAAGCTGCTATGTCCTGTTGTGTGAGAAAGATTATGTTATGATTTGTATCACAAGAGAACGGATTCTGGGTGTGTAGCTCAGATATCTACTATTAATTTATGTACTTACTGTTTGATTGGCTTCTATTTTATTATATTTATTTTTTTCTTTCTCGCGTGCAATTAAGTATTATTAAACCAAGCCTAAGGTATTGGCGATGCCCGTATTCATTATAAGTAACACATGAGTCAATTCTCATAGAAACATATTTAATTTGATTATCTCGTGTAAGGTACAAATATGTAGGACATCAATATTATGATTGGTGAGAAATTTGGTATATACTTTGAAATCCTACGATAGCTTTCCAAGGAATAATCTACCAGAGCTTGGTTGATGTTGTTACTCAAAATCCTTTGTTCTGGTCTGCATAATCGTAGTTTGCCTTCAGGGTCTTTTTTTGCCCTGTCATTAAGGGTTACCAAAGGTCATTTATGCCTTCAGTAATCTTGAATTGTTTTATTATTATTTATCGTGTCGAAACCCAGAAAAACCAATCAAATTGATCTCCTGTACTGAGCAAAACGCACAGCACGTGGAGATGCGTCAAAAATATCCTCCATACTGCATGCGACAAGGCACAATGGGCACTCCAACAAAGTGTGGTATGGTCTGTGTTGCACCGCAAATTGTTTTAAAAAATGTAAATTTTTCATCTTCAACCATCCTACTGGGTGTAGGCCTCTTGCATATTTTCCTATACTTCTATTTCCTGGACTACTCTCGTCCAATTTCTGCCGACGACAGAGATTGTAAAATTGTGTAAAATATGTGTTATTGATTATAATGTGTACAAAAAATATGTCAAAATGTGTATTTATCTGAAAGAGGGCGGCGTAAATTAATATAACTGAAAGAAATGAGAAACTGCATGACTGTCAAGGATGCAAAAGAATTATATAAGAATTAAACGATTTGGCGTTTAATGCTTTCTGCCTACTCCTCTTGGAATACGACTTGACGGTACAGTATAATATAGTTGTGTTCAAAAGTTTATATGAACTTGTTAAACAATTTCATAACTGCGATCATTATTAGAGTATTTCTGACCAGGTGAAGGCTATATTGTGAATGTTTTTTATACTATACCCATGTACCTGTTACAACAATCTAAAAATAAAACCCGCGATTCAAATGATACTATGTAGGTACTTTAAATAGGCACTTGTCTTAATTTTATTTTTATTATTAATTTTATTTGTGTTTATATTATTCATTACTAGCTTTACATTCGCTCTACTCCGTGGAATTTCCGGCGAATAATAAGACTCACTTTGTTCTGTAAATTTTCTAGTATTCTGTAAAAGACAGTTATCTGTAGAACATCACTACTAAGACGGTATTTTATTTATTACGGGCACGGACAGGGCCAGCTTTTATGTTTATACCATGCACTTAATCTGCTGGCTACCCCACTTATGTGAGATGCCTTAGTGGTACCTGTAGAAAGATAGAGAACTTTATTAAACCCGTTATCGCTTATGATATTGCAAAAAGACGTTGTGGATATCGCAAATAACATTTCTGTAAAGTGTCGAAATAATTTGTCAAATAAGTGACAAATAATTTGAAAAAGGTAACACTTACTATGCTAATTACTTCTTTGACATATAGTAATAAATAAGATACGTATCTTGTTATCCAGAAACACGCAAGTCAAAAGATGCATAGTCATAGAAAGCGTTAGTTTTCCTATCACCTACTTGCCATGTTTAATCGGTTGTAGAGGAAATATATAAACAGTAACAAACATTCAAAAATATTATTAATTCGAGAATATTTGCGTTTGATATTAATCATTCGAACTGATTTCAAAGAATATCATTATTAAATTTGCTGTAAAGAGATTGTTATGGTTCTATTTTTTTAATATTTTTTTTTATGTTAGTTATAAAAAGTCTCTGCTATTAATTTTGTTCTGTGGTTACACCGAAATGATTATGTTATTTATCTTGAGTCAGTTCACTTGTGGCATTTCCTTTAACCGATTATTAATGCTTTTCTATTGTTCGATGCTTTTTTGCTATTTTTATCATAATTCATATTATGATAAAATATATTTAGAGTATTTCTACTCACACAAACGAATCGCGACTTTTACTATCAAATATGTTTTTTTCCTTTTCATTTTATATCGTACCTATTTATTTATTTATTCTTACATTGTACGGCTAATTTGCCTTTTTTTAAAGTATTGCAACATTTGTGTGTTTATCAGCTTACTTTTTTTATGGAACCCGACCTTTAAAATTTATCACTCCAGTACGCAGCTACGAATATCGTTTTATCGTTGGCCATCTTTATGTCATCCTCATCGTAGGCAATCGTCATCGGCAAGCACCACAACATATTGTGACAATCATTCTATACCTGCAGATGCAGCTTGTGGAAGGAGAGACGCACTTTTTGCAGCTCTCCTTTCAAAGCAAAGAAAAGACATTCCTTTTAGATGTTATTAAATTTTGTCACCCCCAACCTTAACTCGTATCGTCGAAATATATAGAGTAAATAAGTCAATTTTTCATAATGTAGCTTTCAACTCTTTCAATATTCCTGGTTTCTACTTGCAACTGAAACCCTGCAGATCTATAATGTGACCGTTTCAATATGAGTTTTGTGATGAAGGCGAAAGCTGTGATTCTGAGAAATACATATTGTCACAATATCTACTGGAGAGCTTTTGGTGTCCAGTCGCAATTATCACAGTAGGAGATATATTTGGCTGTGCAATTGGCTGATATTGGAGAAATATCTTAACACATGGATAATTACAAACTTTTTGGATCTCATCTCGTCTATCGACATAATATTTTCCACCTTCTATGGATAGGAACGCATTTTAATAATGCTTAATATGAATATGTTTAGTACGTTCTTTTTATTCATTTTTACAATGAGTTCTTCGCTTATATTTACTACATACAAAAACATTATTAATTTTATTGCATTACATTACACAGTCAAAAGTGGCCACGGAGATTATGTACTGTTAATACTTATTATAGAATTATTTCTCAACACAAATTGAAAGGTCGAATAGGTAATAGATTTGGTCATTATATCCAAATCAAATCAGTCGAGTTATGTATTTTGGACAAGTATTATAAAATGTTACAGTAATATAATTAGTTATAACATTTTTTTCGTAATGTGCCTGTAAAGAAGTTTATGTTTAGTTTTCTTTACTCTCTCTCTCTTGGTTTAAGTTCGAACGTAGATGCTGTGCGACGGCGTCTTTTCTAGTTTTCCTCTATTATTTCTTGTATAATTTTTCGCTACCCATTTCGTACCCAATCAATATAGTAGTTCGTTTCTCTGAGGTACTCTAGGTCAAGTACCTTCCTCTTTCGATTTTACTGAGAACCTCGTTGTCGTGTTTTTTATATTTTTGTTTAACAATACAAAAAGTTTAATTAAATACGAATAATCGTTTTTAAGTAATCGAGTTTAAAATATAGTAAGTGGTCAATGATTCGAACGGCCAAACGAGTAAATAAGACACTAATAAAAATGGCATTGGTTGTGTTGTTTGGCATTTAAATTATACATTTATTTTATTATACTATAAATATTCTAATATTCTTTTTATATTGTTAATCTATACTTCATTTAGTTATGTACATAAATATAATATGTACCGTGAGAAACATGTCGGCTAATAAAATAAAATAAAGTCACCTGCGTCGATTAATTAATAACTATGTAATCTTATATACGATACACGCATGGTATTCTAATATGGTCTCTGCTTGCAAAATTATCATAGTTAACAAAACCATTATCATGTTTTTAATACATTTTTCATTCATACCTTCATGTCGCCTCCCATAAATGGGATAGCCAGCGAAGTAACTGCATTTAATAGACATAAGGTAGTACGAGTCGTTCTCTACGTTCCAATAAAAGTTAAGACATCCAGGATGGGAGGCATGCCTCATCGCTGAGCTTATATAGATATTAAATGTCTTATTGAACAATTGTTTCATACTTTTCCACAAAATTTCACTTATCACGTAAGCTTTTGGTCTCAGCTTGTGGCTAATGTTAAAACTTAACGGTAAAACTGAAGATGAGGGCGATATTACTTGAAAGCTGACAAAAGATCAATGGTGAAATTACTGAATCATTTTAGTCTTGTTTTATGCAAAATATTTCTACAGTAACATTTATTCATTGATGATTGTATTTATTTTTATTACAAAACACAGTTAATTTTTCACTTTAATTTATTTTATATTAATTTATTTAAAACCTCGAATACTTTCGTCAATGTATATCGATTGACATTTTTAAGAGAACATTCAAGAGAAAATGTCAATCAACGTACATTGACGAAAGTACTCGAGGTTTCAAATAAATTGCAGTGAAAATTAACTGTGCTTTTTAATAAAAATAAATACTATCATCAGTAAGAAGTTTCACTCTGTGAACGTACAGATTTTAGAATTGTTAAATTTATTCTTTGCATTATTGCGAGAGCTTTGAATACACAATGTGGCCCTTATGTAAAATAAATAATAGATAAACTCGCCCTCTGTATATTGATTGTATCCAATTTGAATGTTTATGTAATTGTTTGTAATCAATTTACAATAAAGAATGAGTAAGTAAATAAATATTATTATCATCAAAATTAAGTGCAACTTGCAACTAGAGACTTTTTCAACTTGCCCGCAAAGTTAAGAATCACTTTCTTTAAATCAAATTTGACAGCTCTGAACTGTCAGATTATTATTATTGTCGTACAACGAGTGAAAGTCCTTTTACTACTTGTAATGTTTGGATAAGTCAGATGAAAATGTTTTTACGTAATGTGGTTTAAGTGCAGTGCAAATCTCAGCTGTACTTGTTACTATGTATCTACTACATGTATGCATACATTTTGTTATTTGTTCAATGGTTTAACGAGATTCACATTTCGCAAGCAGGTTTACCGGTGTAAACTAGCTTTTAACCTGCATTGACTCGGGAAATAATAATAAGTTAACAACAACAACAAAAAACGCTTCCATTGCCAACTCCACCTTATCGAGAAATAAGATTTTTTTCCAAATTGACGTATGTCTGTGAAGTTAATACTATGTAGTATACAGTTTTGCCACAATCTGAATATTTCCGATTTATTTTTATTAATTGGAATGTTTTCTTTTATGTTATACAATATTTGAAAATGGTACATATTGTGTGTCAGTTGAATTCCAAAGTATTTATATTAAAATGAGACAAATTCTAACGCGCCGCATACTCATAACATGACCTCAAGGGCGTGATATTGCTACGTCTAATTTGATCCTGTAGGGCGCCAAAAGTATTTTTATAGATTTATTATTTATTTATTCTTTATCATCTCCCTGGGTTCATCAACATTACAATAATACAACAAGAAGAAAAACATTATTACAATAGAAAGAGCGTAACAAAGACTATATTTACAAAAAAAAAAATTGATAAGTCAGGACACAATAAACTAAATATAGACATGTAAATTCTTTTTCTTCAGTACTAAAAGGATGTAAAGGGTCCCTTTAGCACCATGTCAAAGTGTAAAAAATATTTCATTAAAGCAAATAACAAATTATGAAAACAAGAGGGTGTTACTTTTCCAATTTCTGGTCTTATTGGAATCCCGTGGAGCCCCGGGAAAAAATTGGTCTCCCAATTTTTTTACCCTTTAAAAGGCAGTTGTTGGTAAAAAAAAATCACGTCAGTTAGTTCGCTGGTTATTCCACTTGTGGGATTTGTTGTGATGGCTTAGTAGTTGTACCTAATAGTA
Source organism: Athripsodes cinereus (assembly GCA_947579605.1). Lineage (NCBI taxonomy): Eukaryota > Metazoa > Arthropoda > Insecta > Trichoptera > Leptoceridae > Athripsodes > Athripsodes cinereus. The sequence continues at coordinate 9,043,524 of OX388325.1, read as the reverse complement.
GTAAATAAAGGTATTCACATTGACAAAATCATAGACTTGCATAAATATACGAGTATACAAACGAACTCAGATAATATTTATGAGTTGTGTATTATTATTTTGTATGTTTTATTTTACTTTAACCTCTTTTTTAACCCGCCTGACAAGTTTATGTGTGTATAGTATACTTACATAGATATTATGACAACCATAGTATAACACAATATTATGTCTGTGGTCTTCCAGTGAAAAGATGGCGACCTTCGGATCAGCTGATTTATCGCCAAATGGTGGAATGAACACACGATAGCGGCGTTAATAATTGTTTTGTGATTGATTGTCCGCGGAATCTTTGTCTATGGTCGTTCAATTTTCACACATTATGCGATGGGAACGTTCGGACCAACCCGACGAACTCCGAAGGAATTTCTCGACGTACTCACAAACACAATAAATCAAAATTAATATTATATGTGATTAATTAGTTAAACGGAATTAAATGAAACACCTTTCTCACAAAACATTTTTTTTATTTTTATTACGTAGGTACCTACTTAGTAAATTGCACTGAAAATTCAATTTTACATTCATTAGGAATATAATTTGACATTTTAAGGAATAATTTTAAGACAGGCATAAAACTGAAACATATTGAAAGGGCACTCTACACACCCTGATATCTCAGGAGTTAAGGACTCCTTTTTATCAGCACATACATTTTTTTGTCCTCACGGGCTAGCAACAGTAGGTAGCTAGCTGTAATGGCCTGTCGGCCAAAACCGCTTCGAGGAAATCTTATTTTTTTCTGTTATGGCATAGATCCTAGAAGGATGGTTTGTGCCAAAAACAGTCATTACATGTTATTAACTCGTCAGGGAGAAGATACCAGTTTATACCTTATCTTTTAATACAGACGATTATTCTTATAATATTTTTTTTTGTCTGATTTCTAGTATTTTAGGATTTTTTACTTTTATATTTATGTTTTTGTATTGTTTTAAGTATTGTATTATCGTTGTTTTTAAATTAACTTGACTTTTTTAGAGAATTTTAATTTTTACTTTTTTTTCCTCAAGACTGAGACATTTCTGGTAAGAGTAGAATCTTCGCTGGTCTACATGTTAAATGTATTAATTGTCAACATATTGTGTAACGACTGTTTGATTCTAAATATTGTAAAAATAAAAAATACATTTTTTTAATATTTTTTTACGAAGGAACACAGTTTAATACTTTCAGTATGTACTTTGATTATAATAATAATAACACCGAGATATTTATTATAAAATTATTTGTATTAAACCAATTATTTCTACTGTAATCTCAAAACGAATTATATTTCCATAGGTCCCGTTATAATTTAATAACAACTCAATTTAAATACGTACATTACTTTCAGTGTACAATGTATACAATATTATATTAGTATGACGGCCCCAGGTGTAACTAATACAAACTCTATTCGCGAGATATTACATATGTTTACTGTGCTGAAATTACAATCCTACCCGTAAGCTATTGAATAATAATATAATTGGAATGTACTTATATTTGTATCTAGAACAATTACACATAACTATTTTGTAAGATTTTGATAAATTTTATCTTGGGATTTGTACTGCTGCTTATTTGTTTTTCTAGCAGTTAGTTTGAGTCTTTTGTTATAGACTTACTGCAGTTCGAGCTTTTTTGTTTTAAGTTTCTCTGCTTTTGTTTCGAAACAGTTGTAGTTCTCGCAATCTTGCTGTGTCAAGTTCTTTTCTTCACTTGTATATGGACAGTTACAGTTCGAGACTGTTTGTTTCTAGCTTGTCTCTGCTTTTGTTATAGAGAAATTGATTAGAACTTTTCACTGTTTCGTAATTTAATTATAAAACAAATGTTTTTTTCCCCACTATACGTTTTAATATTGAGAGAGACGTCTTTCGTCTTATAAGGAAATTGTCAATGTCCTTATAAGACGAAAGACGTCTCTCGCAATACCTTATAAAACATATCGTCGTTGCATATTCAAAATGGGTTATGTGAATTTATAAATATTTTGACATTTCCAGAATAAACTGCTTAATTTGACATCATTACCATTGTATAAAGTGATTCTTAGTATCATATATTAAAATTTCATATTTTAGGAATAACATGCCAATAAAAAGTCCAAACAACAATTTAAATGCTCTTACGAACAGTTGTTAAAGAGTATGCCTAAATAAAAATGTTCGCACATAGGTACCTCATTTTGAATATGCAACCACGATTTAGTGAAAAAAAAAACATTATTGTTTTATAATGTGATTTGAGTCTTGTTTATCCTAATATTTCGAATGTTCTGCACCCATTTTTTAATAGCATTCAGTAATGAAGATTTTTATGGATTATTTGCATATTTTAGGAGAAAATATTTTTATGTTTTTATTTTTATTGAATGATACGCCTGTCTTCTCAATTTTCGCAACATTGAATACAAAATGTAAATATTTAATGTATTATTATTATACCTACTACAAACATAAATAATTTAAACTATGAACAACAAGAGATGGTAATTTAATGCTCAATGACTCTTAAATATTTACAATAAAATATTTCTTATTCACAGTTTAGTGTTTTGACAAGAGAAATTTCATATTATTATATTATATTAACTTATTAACATTCAGTAATAACAACAGCAACGAAGACGACCAGTTTGTATTATGATTTCTCACAACTTGACCCGAAAAAGAACTAAACATTGCTACGTATTAAACGCACAAGTGTTGTTGCTGACTTGCCCTAAACTCTACGGTGAACAATATGTTGTGTGGTGAAAAGTGTTGGTAAATTTACAATTTTGAATAGTCTGCCGCTTTCGCAATGCCTCAGTACGATGAGAGCTTCATAGCTGATGATAGTGCGAATCAAAGAAGAAATAAAAGAAGTTATAGAGTGTACAAAAAAGGATGTCTCCCGTCGTCTTTGACGGCCAATTACGTCAATGGAAGTGCCAAAAATACACCACCTCCGACGACGAATCAACAAGGAACGTACGTCCTTAAAAATAATATAAACAATTTGAAGAAGAATCGAGAGTTTGGTTCGAACTTTGCTCTGAAACAGAAGCCAAAAAATGGGCAACCGATTTATCCGAAATCAATCAACAAATCTTTTCCATCACTCCTGGAAAAGGATGCCATGTTCTTTAATGATGATAAGTATATCTTCTCTCCCGATTCCAGAGATATTTACTCGAAAAATAATAACTATTTCGCTTTCAATCCCGGAAAAAGTTTAGAGAATTTGGCTGGAAGTAATCACTATATTCCGGTCAAAACTATCAATTGTATAAGCAATGGAAAAAGTTTACAAAATTTGAACGAACACATTGTGAGAAACAATATCGCAAATAAATATCATTCGAAGAATTCTCTAGGATATTTGGCTCGTGTTAGATCTAAAGAAGCGAATCAGAATGGATTTTCTTCGTCCATCTTCGACAGCAATAGTGCCATAAATAGCAATGAAAAACTTTGTGGAAAGGTTTACGAGAACAACGCAAAGTCCAAAGAGAAAGCGGCCCTTCGTCTCGCGGCCAGGATCTTGGAATCTGGGGTATATCGTCAACTTGGAAAGGCGAAGGTTGAAGATAATGAAGACAGCGGATTTGTGGATGATTCCGTTGGTAAGATTTGACTTTTTTATTGATCTAACCATGATAATGGGTTTTAATATATTTGATTTGAAAAATGTTTTGATTTGTAGATTATTAATGTTGAAGATGAGACTGAGTTTTCTCAAAAGCGACTTAGAATTTAAACTGTAAACAATAGATTTTTTCTGATGTTTCAGACTTTCGAGCGGAAGGTTCATGATTCGAATCCTACCTTTACGATATAAACTTTTGCTCAATGTGAGGGTGTTCAGGATGAAATATTAATGGGAAACATTTTCGAATTATCTTTCGGCAGCTATTTAAGAGGCTTTGAGAAAAACCTTTTCATAACAATAACTATGAAATTACCATGAAAAATCAACACGTAGAAGAGTAAACAAATCACCGTCCATTCCACCTTGATAATCATTACAATTTCCACGGCATTAACAGTAGTACCAATCGGCGACTTTTCATTAACAGCAATTGTTAGGTATTGTTCTTGATCATCAGTTCCTGATTCCCTTTGCAAATTATTATTGTACTAAACATAATGCATTATACTGATATTTAATGTCTTCATTGTTATATTGTTATCTGCTGTTTCTGATATAACTTCATGTTCTATCTTTCTGTGACTATAGTGCCAATAATTAATGTATTTAACGTCGTGGTGTTTCCTCATTGCCTATTCATTTCGATGTTACTTACAGACAATCTGTTATTATTTTATCACAATTTTTATACTTGTATTTTTATAATATGTATTCAGCATATCTAGAAAGGTTTTAATAGTTTAATATCGTTGAACAATTTGGTAGAACTTTTTTTTGATTTACGTATTTTTTTAACAATGTGTTAAATCAAAAAATAAATACTTATTTTTTGTCTTGAAAAGCTCGTCAATGGTTAAGTATACTGAAATCACGATAGCGTATTCTAAATTCATGTTACAAATAAAAATAGAACTTCAAGTTAAAAAAAATGTCTAGATTTTTTTGTCACGTAGTTTATGCCTCTAAAATAAGTGAAAATACTTATTTTTAGTTTAGTATCCTCTATAGTCTTAGCTTCAGCGCCGTCATCCAGTCCACCCTCTCCGGTCTTGCCTTACGGATGTCCTGGAGGTCATCGCCGAATTTTTTGAGATGTCAGTCCTGCATTATGTGTATCACTGTCTGCACATTCCACATTCACAATCTCTTTTTCCCACCAAATTTAAGATGCATAATCATATTATATGGATGCAATTTTAAAATGTAGAAATAAAGAAAGAATCTTGTGTCCCTGATTATTAGTATACTTACTTACTTTTCGGGTCCGGACTTTAGATTTTGCCACTCCAGTATTCAGCGGCGAACATCGCCTTTTCATTCTCCATCAATAGGTCACTCTCATTACATGTATTCTGCATCAGCGGGTATTGCAATAAAAGAGAATCACTCTGCACCTCCCCGCAGTCGCAGCTAGTGTCCTCCAAATCTATAAAGCCCCAACTCTGCTGGTTACTTTTGCACCTAGTCACCCCAACCCTTAGCCTGTTCAGTGTTCAATGTCTTCCACGTGGGGTACCTCAGACTATGCACGGTGTTTGCGCTTTCGGATGGCATCATCCATGGATTGTCGCCAAGTACCATATACTAAAAAAAACTACAATTCCACCTAAAAATTGCACTCGGTGTTTTCAGTTTAATCATTTGTACTTATTAGCATAATTATATATTTGTTCTCAAATAAATATATACAAGTGACTGAAGTGCATACTATAACCTACACATTACAATCTGATTCAAATATTGTCATTATGTTTGATTACTTATACACCTAATAGCTATAGTGTTATTGTATTGACAGTAACGATTATTTTATTAACATTTTCGTCTCTTTATTTGCTTTTTACTATTATACATTTTTGTCTCAGCTCCGTGCAGCTTTCTCTTTGTGGTTCAAAGACTTTTTCTATGTTTATATTACTATACAGATATTAATATTGTATTATTTTACTTATATAGTCAATTTATTGTCATGATATTACCATTATCATGTTAAATTTGAATAATATTTTGTTTTTATTGTAGAATTTCTAAAATATTAATAATTCTAGGTGAGTCTTATGGCTGTTGACAATCGTTTACGGAGATTTTTTGTCTTTGTACTTTGAAACTAATGTTATATCAATTTCTTGGAGAAACGTAAGATTCTTTTATATCTTTGTTACTAGGTAGGTACTAATATTTTATTTTATTTGTTACTTAATTTGGTTATTTTTATATATCTGTCATGTAATTTTTAAAGTCCAAAGAAATTGTGCATTTTGTGTAAAAATGTCATTAAATAGCCATAAACCTATACATCCCCATACTTAATACTATGAAATTTTCGATAGGGAATTAAAAAAAAAACACATGTTTTAAAATACGTGTTTGTATTGTGATTATTGTATCATATTTTATGAATCTTCAGTTGTATGTCAACGTAAATTAAAAAAGCCTCTCTTTTTGTTAGATCTTTTACAAACAAGTGATCAATAGAATCACATGAAATTTTTTTCAGCCTTTTTTTCTTTTTTTGTATTTTAATTATGCTAATTGTGTTTTCATCTTTATTGTTTCAGGTGAGTTCAATAACACATATCCAATCTGCAAATTAACCTCAGCAACAGCGTCAGTACGGGGATATAGTAAGTACATACAGAATATGTTACAGTAAATCAAGTCTAAAATCCATAAACGGGTATTTCTAACGGGCCGCTGTAGACTGCTGAGCCTGCAGTGGCTCTTGAGCATCTAGTTAAAACTCCCGGAAGCACCTACCCAAACTCGGACGTGAAGATACGGGACCTATAAGTTCTGCGGAGAGAAAGTCGAAACTCCAAGGCACCTTTCGACAGACTGCAATCCTATAAGTTTCGCATAGATCGAGACCCTTACGAAATAAAAATTGTTTTGATAGTTTGATGTATAGCATAGCACACGTAAAATATTAAACTAAGTCCTGAAAAAGAGGAATACTGATTTATTAAAGTTATGTAGGGTAGGACTTCAATCTATATCATTCAGTTTCGGGCTGACAGTCCTCCCAATAATTATACTTCCGATTAGCCACGAATAATTTTCGTATTTCTCATAAATCTTCCCCTATTATAAACCGCAGTTGCATCATCTCGCGTACTGTTACAATTCTATAGGTTCAGTATACCCATTTTTGCATACTTTATTTGCTTTATTTACTTTTCGTATGTATCTGGCTTGAATTTTTCACTGCAATAGTAGACAAACATCATCTTATAATTAATTACCTGGAGTCAAGTCTTCAGGACTTCGGCCTTCTTCCATCGATGGGGGTATCAATTGGTTTTGCATGTCTGGCTTTCAATCGGAGATTGGATATCAAAAATATTTACATCTTTTTGATAGTGTTCTCAGTCATTCCTCTACCTGTATTGAATTTATTATGATTGCCTTCGTCTTTGTCGTGACTTCACAGGTAGGTACGCCTCTATGGGCTGATTCAACAAATTCTTCGACTTCCTCTATTCTATTCTTTACGATTACTCCGTTATTCATTAATCAGTTAAAGAATAATGGATTATTCGTTTGTTATTATTACACACAAACTATTGTTAATCCGTTAAAATTATTTATTGCCGTAGAATATTTTTCTGGGATTAAGTAACATCATAGGTCCTTTAGAGAATCCCTGTGCAACCTCACCCCGTACAGAAGTAATGGAGTTAATTTTAACTTAAATTGACTATCAATTTCGAAGGTAAGGTAAAAATTTGTAGTGTCTTTCTGCTTGCCTTGCAAGAAAAGTGGCCTAATGGGATGGTTGTCTCACGATATTTCTCACAAGTAGAGGTAACCAGTTGTCCACCGTATATAATAAACATGCAGGTCGCCTTCTCTGTTTCACTAAAAAATAATCTATTTAGTATGGGAGACACATCTTATCATTGCTAAATTGGAGAAATTAAATGTCTTATACGGGATAGTTTTCGAATACCCGGTTTTTACCGATATTGTAATACCCGGTTTTAACGACCACGGTGAAAATTAATTTTGTTAATTAACGATCAACTCGTTAATTCATAGATCTGCTCAGAACGTTCAGATCGACGATCAATAAATATTACAGAATGCGTTCGCGTGCTCAGTGATCTTATCTCAGAATATCTATGTGTACCCATTATAATTTAGTTTTATCTCGATCCACTATTACCTATCACTAATAACACTACTGCTGCTGCCGCTGCTGACGACTCTCCATTGTCTTCCGATTATGATTTATCATCCACGCTCTTTTGTTTTTACAATGTTGCGGCATTTGTTTCGTGTTAAGCTTACATACTCATAAATATATCTACCGTCTCGCTTACCTTCAATATCATTTTTACCGTTTATAGTGAGAAATATACATCATTTTTGAGTTTACTAGCATTTTTTGTGGAGTCTCCACAATGGAGTAGATCTCCCACTCTTACCTGTTATTTTTGAATGTCCAATTAAAGTCCAATTAATATTTATAGAACATATTGTTCAAAGGAAAAATAATACTACGCTATTCACTAGCATTCTTGAGATGGTCTGAAGATTGTTAAACGGCACCAAAGCAAAGTCATCCGGATATTTCATAAACATTGTTATGCATACGACATCAGCTACTTCACACGAATCCAACCATCCTGCATGTCTTTTGTGGCTCGAAATGGATGACCCGTATTTACTACTTGCAGTAGTTAGTCTAAAGTTCACCCCAGTAGTTAGCCCAAAACCTACCTCCCCCCCTCTCATTTGTTACAGATGCTGTGATTAGATAGTAAAGTTCGTAAATTTGTGATACATTCATTGTTACATATTTAACATCTTCAATTCAGCAGCTTCTGTAGGCCGAACGCAACAACAGATGAGAGTAGTGATGTCGGGAATACCACTAAAGAACACCAAGGAGTTTGTATACCTCGGGAGCAAAATAACATGGGACGGTCGGTCTAAGAGTGAGGTCGACAGCCGTATACATCAGGCTAGACTTGCATTTAATACAAAGTCGAAAATAATAGAATCAAACAGTATAGACCTGAGACTGAGAATACTCCTCATCAAGACCTATGTATGGAGTATCCTGATGTACGGCTGCGAGACATGGTGCCTATCTGAAAGAGATAAACGAAGACTAGAGGCGTTTGAGATGTGGACCTATAGAAGACTATTAGGAATTTCCTGGAGAGACCACATCACAAACGAAGAAGTTCTTCAAAGAATCGAAGGAGGAAGGCACCTGCTCAAGATTTTGTCAGAAAGGCGTGCAAGGTGGATCGGCCATGTAATACGACAAGAAGGCCTCTTGCATGCCGTAATGGAGGGTATGACCGAGGGGACAAACTCTAGGGGATGCCCACGCCGAGAGTACCTGGAGGACCTGCTGGTGGACATGCGCTGCTCATCATATGCAGAATTCAAAAGAACCGCACAAGACGGAGGAGTGGAGGAGAAGAATTAAAGAGATAATTGCTGCAAACCAATCCCAGGATTGAAACCAGAGAGAGAGAATTCAGCAATGGTACTACCCATCCTGAATGTCTTAAGCTCTAATTGTTGGCACGAAGATGACGATTCACATATTTTTGGCATGCAGTTCGCTGTCTACCTTACTTCTGGGAATGAGATATGCCATAATGGTATAGTAGATAGTAGTATCTATCATATCTCGTATAGTTATGATTTTGGTAACCCTTTCGTACAGTTCATTATATGTATTTATTTCCCTTGTCATTCTGTCATCGTACAAGTGAAATATTTCTATTCACTACCATGATTTAGACATTACTTAGAAGTTCTGCATTAGGCCGCCAAACAAGCGACCACCATTGTTTTTGTCCACTCTAGTTTTTTTTTGCCGTTCCACAAATCTTTATCGATACTGACAATTTATTATACTTGTAATAGTTCATTTACTAAAACTCTAACTCGCTCTTGTTCTGATTGTAAAAAAAGCTTTAATTTTTAGAGCACAATCTAGATTCATGTTTTGTATCTATCAAAAAATTAATTAAAAAAAAACCAACACTTTGACAAAGCATCGATAAAATAATTTATACCTTTCCACTAAACTGAATAATAATCAATTATGTTAAATGTAAAGATAGATCTATACGGCGCGGCGTTCCGTTCTCTCTGCCTACCCCTCCTAGGACATGGCGTGAGGGTGTAGGTAGATAGATAAATGTTTTATATTATATAGACGACCGGTGTGGCGCGGAGGTTAACGCACTTGCCTTTGAGTCACGAGGTCCCGGGTTCGATTCCCGGCCAGGGCAAAATGAAGAATGACCTTTTTCAAATTGTCCTGGGTCTGGGTGTTACATGTATATGTGTTTAGTGCATTGTATATGTGTATCGCCGTGTTAGTACCCATAATACAAGATTCATATCTTAGTTTGGGACTAGCTCGGTCTGTGTGAATTGTCTATACGTGTTATGTTATGTTATAATTACGTTATTTTGTAGAAATTTTGCCTTTTACAGGATACTAAAAAACACACAGTTGAAAGTGTGCAACCTGCATTATGTTATTGCTGAAAACTCCACGGAACAGAAAAAAATCCATTCTCGCATTATATTTTTTCAAAATTCCCGCTAAAATTAAATTTTAATTATGAACGGTTCATTGCACTCGGTTTTCGGTTCGTTCTTTCTCGACCAGGCAGCGCTGTCTAGCGATTTTTCTTCGAAACAAAACGAGTTTACAAATCATTGATTGTTACAAGCGTGTAGGTACCTAATCAACTAACTTACTATAGTAGGTATGTACTAGAATTACTTGATCTTTAGTTGAATTACCGTTCGTAGCAGATAGAGCGCGCACCGGCTCAACACACAACACATGCACAGAGTCCGTTAATTAAATAATTAACTCGGTTAAACGTTTATCAGTTAACGGAGAAGTTAAACTTCGTTACTTGTGCAACATTTATTTTTTTATTTAACGCAACACACAGTTAATCATTATTGATCATTCTGGAAGCTAAAAAAAAACCGTCGCGAACTATCCCACGAATGATAAAAATAAGATATTCATGATGCGTGACATGCCTCGTCGCTGAATTATAGATGTTGATTGTCTTATATTTGATGTTTTACAAATACCTACTTGTATTTTACAGGACACTTGAAAACTTACACTAAAAGAGTGGGAGACATATTTATCATATATCGGCGTGCATGTATGAGAAACTGGATGAATGTAGAGGAAGCGAAAGAAGTATGTAAGGATAGATCTATATGGCGTTCCGTTCTCTCTGCCTACCCCTCCTGGGACATGGCGTGAGGGTATAGTATAGTATAGTATACATATTTTTTACCCGGGACTCTAAGGGTTGATGAAAAAGTCTCCAGCGCAAAAGTCTTAAAACATAAATAATGGTTTTGTGATTTTTGAAAAAATTAATAAGCCTGTAGTGTGATGGTTACCAGTTTCTAGAAAATCACTAGGAGGATTTCCGTTAGGATTTTTTTTGCTTAATTTAAAGGAAATTAATTAACTCCTTAAACCGTTGATGCCCAGCTCTGTTACATATCATTATTGAACTGTAAATATAAGTACCTAAATGCTATATTATATTGTATGTTTTTATAGGGATGTACATGCACCAAAACGCGGCTGATCGACTGTTGGTTTTAAATTGAACGGACCAGCTGAGCGGTGTCATGTTGCGGTAGGTGTAACGGGTACCTCCCCTACGTACATGTTGAATTCGATGGTAGAGATGTTAAGCATGTCTCGAGTAGGGTCACACTCACATAAAGCTAGTCAAAAGAAAACCCTTTTCCCATGCTCATAAGTCTTTGAGCGTCCTGTAAAAGGCAATTATACGTAATACATCACAAATAAAACATTTAACATCCTCAATTCAGCAGTCATTGTATGGAAGGGATTTTTTTTTTGGACACTTAGACTTCATTGTATTTCGTATATTTTACTCTTGTACTTTTGGCCGCTTTATTTAGTGTTGTGCAGCGACACCAACATGGTAGCATTATATCTCTACTCCCGAAGTCGCGGATTGGACGACGTGTAGAAAATAATACGATTTATTCCGCGAAGCGCCCGGCAAAGAATTCGTCTTCCACTTTTCTTGTAAGTTTTCGAGTGTCCATATTGTGTCTTCTGATGAACACCAAATAACTGAACCTGACTCCAGAACATTGAAACGTATTTGGGTTCTGAAAATGATTTGTGTTTTAGTAAAAATACAACATTTTTTATGCTTACTTTCTTTTTGTATGGCTTCGACTTGAATTAATTTTCTTAGGTAGCTAAATTGCTGCGTTATTCCAAATCAAATCCTTGGTTCCCGTCCAGAATGCCACCGCACCGCTTCTGGGGTCGACCTATGGATGTCCATCCAGTCTCCGTCATAACTACTTCCTTCCTGGATTCTCCTCCACCAGATGTTGGATTGTTTGGGACTGAGCCCCACAATCGCATTCCGGAGACCCCATTTCCACTTAATATGCTTTTTGAGATATACGCGAAATGGCTCCCTGAATGAAAATCCTAAGTGAAAAGGACACCAAGATAAATATATATCCACATCTTACATACAATAAACACTTGAGAGATACCGTAGTGGGATAGAAAAGAATAGTATTATTATTGTATGATTTAATGTTAATATTTGGTTTATGACTAGGTATATTATTTATTACTCACTGTATAATTATTTGTACTAGCTATGATTCTTCATGTTTAATACACTGAGTGTACATAGTATTGTTATTATTACTGTAACCATCCATCCATACATACATACATTACAATAATATTATTATGCATCGTGATAACCCAAGATTAGAGAAAACAATATTCTCTCTGTAATATGTCGATGTTTTTTTTTCGATGAATGCAAAGCGTCGGCGAAGTGAGCGTTTTTTTTATATAACTCTCGGATTTAATAAAAATGTATGTCTATTGCGATGAGGTGATGTTATTTTGTCTGCAAATATTATTGTAATAGCATTATATGTATTTACTAAAAAAATGTATATTTATCCATCTACACCATCACGGAATTTCTCGTAAGTAGGGTAGATAGACAATATAGAATAACGGCTCCCTGTTTCGAGTTCTCTTCGTGACAATAAAATAGACATTCAGGATTGGTGGCATATTTAATATTTAATTATCCCGTGGAGCACCCGGTAAAGAATTGGTCTCCCACTCTTCTCCGTAAGTTTTCGAGTGTCCTGTAAAAGGCAGGTGTTCGAAAAAATAAGACATTTTACATCTTAGATTCGGCGATGAGGTTTGCCACCCATCCTGAATGTCTTAATTTTATATTAGCACGGAGAAGTCAGCTTGCATGTTTTATATGCAGCTGGTCTGCTGGCTACCCCACTTGTGGGATATGCCGTGATGGTATAGTAGTAGTATATTTAATATCTAAATTGAAGATACAAGACTGTCGTACAGCAAACAGTGTGAGACATGCAGGGCTACTCTTGACAAAACTAAACACGATCTTAATCTTGATCATACGACGCACGAAGTGACTATTGGCCAAAAATACACGCTACCGATCGCGCGTTAGCGGTAACGCGGTGTTTTTGACCATAGTCCCTTCGTGCGTCGTATGATCAAGATCAAGACTAGATTAAGATCGTGTTTAGTTTTGTCAAGAGTAACCCTGATGTTCTAAGCCATGAACTGACGGGGCAAAGATATTCATAAACTTTACAAAAATTGCTTTTTCTTTTCATGAATTCAAAGCTACAGGAACATAATATTGTATGTCATATTTTATCTAGAAATTTACCATAGTAAATGTACACTAAACGTTTGTTTATTTCGATGTTTTTTGCAAGTGAATTTCGTCACTAAATGCGACATTGTACTTAGCTAGGAACTAAATTTACACATCTTGGGTGATGCATACAATCGTATATAGGTAGGTATTTCTGTAAATTGAACAATCGAGTAAAGTGTACGATCGTTCGGTGTTCGTTCGAAAAGCGATGTATTCGATCTCTCGAAAAGTGAATCAATCGATTGTCGAAAGAATTTGAGAAAGATCCTTTATATTGGATTATATCTTTAATAATTAATCTTACGCTATTTTTAAGTCTTATTTTGATTATATTTTTACCTATGAAATAATGTATTATTTGAAGTCCTTATAATCGACTTACTCGATTTCCACACGCTCCTTTCTCTGGAGATAGAGATGTTTAATTGCATTTGATAAACGAGTATTTTCATGCAATCGAAACGTTCACGCAGTCGATTTGTTTGATCGTACGAGACACGCCTATTTATAATATTACATATTTATATCCTCACTACTTCTCTACGGAGCTGATTATGAGTAATACTGTGTACCATACACATACATTATACAGAGAACGATGTAGCGTAGTACTGAAGAACTTGAATATACCCACATATTTATTTTATTTATAATATACATAACTCTAGTGTCATTCGATCGCGTCGAGCGTCGGGCGTGTTGTGCGTCGTCGATTGCGTTACGTCAAATCGTATTATTTATTTAGTTTCACTTGTTTATTTATTTTTATTTCACTCGAAAGCGCACTTACGTAGGTATGTTGTGCAAAGTGTCGAAAAGTGAAATAGATTTTTCTCGTTTGATTGCCTATTCTGTGATTTTTATTCGAATATCATTCATTATGAGTAAATCGTTTTCTCAGTTGCATTGTTGACGCATTCCTATTAATAATATTGTGTAGTGGAATAAATTAATAAGTATTATTTAATTTTGTTACATTGACTAGTACGTGCTTCTTATAAGATAATATAAATATTTTATTTAATTGCATAGTTGGTTATGCAGCGCAAATTTTTATTGTTTCATTAAATTCGTTCAATTGTTCAATAGACATTTAGTTGTGCAAAATATTAAAGGAAATCTGCAACAGAATTTGAATCTCTTATCATAGCTTAAGAAGCTCAAAACGTTCGCATAAATTTAAGAAATTATTTACGAGTGATTTACATACGTTCGTTGGTTCATATTTATTCCTTTTGAATGACTGTGGTTTGTGCTTTTTATTTTTGTCTTTTGTTTTAAATTATTTTCACTACTCGTGTATTCGATGCATATTTTAGTGATTTGATAGAAGAGTCTATATAATTCTCGGTGGTTTTGAGTGCATACATATATATTTTTTGGTGAAATTAATGTGCATATTTAAGTGATCTGTTGATAGTGTTGTGGTTGTGCAGTTTTTCTCTGAAAGAGCCGGCTTATTTTTTCATTACGTTGTAAGTATATAAATTATGTGTGTACTTAAATTTTTACCTTTTTCAGTTTATTAAGTTTTTTTTTTTATTTATTTTTTACAATATTAAAGAATCAAACAGTCATAACATAACATATAAACAATTAATACACTCAACATGTGGACCAGAAATGTCTGTCTTGAGAAAAAAAGCAAAAGTTAAAATTTTCTAAAAAAAAGTCAAAAGTAAATTTAAAAATAAAAAATCCCAAAATACCAGAAATCAGTCTTTCAGTCTCATTAGTCTTGAGAAAAAAAGCAAAAGTTAAAATTTTCTAAAAAAAAGTCAAAGTAAATTTAAAAATAAGAAATCCCAAAATACTAGAAATCAAAATAAAATCACCAACAAAGTATAATTAATAATTAGTAAAGAATAATATATCCTCCACTCTTTTCTGTAAGTTTTCCAGTGTCCCACTGTAAAAGCCAGGTAGATTGTTCGTAAAACCTCACGTGTAAGAAAATCTACGTCTACAATGCAGCAGTAATGAGACATGTCACTCATCCCGAATGTCTTACTTTTTTTATTTCATGGGGAAGACAATCTGCATATTTATTACTTGCAGTTACTCCGCTGTTTACCCCATTTGTCGAATATTCTGCGATGATATATTAGTAGTAGTTGGTTATTTGAATTTCAAAAAAGTATAATTACTTATTATAAAGTTGATATTTTCAACCGGCGTTTCTTGGTGGAAGTTCATGTTGAATTAATTAATTAATTAATTAATTGATTGACTTGTGTCACAGTGGATATACTAAAGCAGTGTTGTATTTATAATTAAGATAATTATATTATATTTTTGATGTCCACAATTTAGCAATGATGACGGTGTCTGATATGCGGTGACAGGAAAATTATTCGAATTACAATTATTCGAATTTACAATTATTCGAAAAAACATTTGTTCGAATTTGCTTTTTTTCGAATGGCAATTATTCGAATTACTATTATTCGAATCCACAATTATCAGAAAACACAATTGTTCGAATTTTTACTTCCTGTCCATGGAAGTATACGTTTAATTTTATTATCAAGGCAAATAATTGCTCCTATTTTCAGAGAAAGGAAAAATAATTTAATATTTATTTATAATTAGATATGAAAGCAATCGCCTCATTTTCTTAGGACACTAAAATAGCATTTGTTCCATATGAACTCGTCCACAGTTAGATGAGGTATGGCTGGAGTTTTATACTCATATGAAACGTAATACATATATGTAATCGTGTCAATATGACCTTTTAAAGATCAAAATAAAATTAATTTAGGTTTATACAAAATGATTCGAAGAATAGGGCTTTCTAACAAATGTTAGTCGAACAATTCACTTTCTATTAATTGTAATTCGAATAGTTGATAGTCGAACAAATGTTATTCGAAGATTTGCTAATTCGAATAAATGTAAATTCGAACAATTGTATTTCGAAGAATTTTCATGTAATCTGATATGCGACCCATCCTCAATGTCTTATTTTTTATTGGCACGAAGAAGGCAATGGGGAACTTCACAAAAAAAAATTTGCAACCCAAAAAATATTACAGAAAATTAGAAAAATTATGGTTCTTTTTATATTTTTAAATGTGCCTTTTTAAGGTTTTTATCACCATTTAAAAAAGCAATTTTCGCACTTCGCCGCAAAAAGGTTCACTCGTTGCGGAGCAGCGTTTGACAATATCAGGCGCTACAAACTGTACTATAAGAGTGAAATGTGTGGCAATACAAAATAGCGCCTAGCGACGTCACACCGGACTAATTTAATAACAGAAAATACTACTACTTTACCATCACGGCATATCCATCAATTGGGGTAACCAGCAGACCAGCTGCATGTAAGAAACAGAAAATATGGATTTTTAAAATGAAAATAATGAATGAAAAGTTTTATTTTATGGTTTCTTATTAGAATATTCGTGATCAGCGTATATTTATTAATATAAATTGATAACATTTATTCATATTCCTCACACATGCATATTCCCCATTCGTATGTTCCTTAAATGCAGCTAGTTTATTAGTAGGTATATCCTCTTTGCGCTGTTAAAATTCAAGACGTTTACAATAGGGGCGAGGTACACCTACATTATACTTATAAGAATCACAGTTGCTAAATATCCCGTGCACGATGTTTTACAAGTGCCTGCCTTTTTCATGTCTCTTGCAAAATTGCTGAAATGATCAGGGAAATAATTATATTCACTCAATAATGGATTATTTATCTTTTATTTATAATATATTTATCCATACCGTCTCGACGTCTCTCACGGAATTATGAAAAAAATACGTATCACAATACAGACTACACATTATCAGGTTTAATTAATTAGACTTGATAGCATTTAGCTTTTATCTCAATGATCAGTCTAACAGCCGAATCCACGAACAAGGAATAAATGCTATTCCTACTTTTAGACCTAATTAACTAACATCTTTCTCATATACAGAGATTAGTATTGTTCCAACTTTACGTCTTACTAATATTTATTTATTTTTATGAATCTTTGAAACAGTTAGATGTCAGCGACTGAATTTTACGTACTAAAAAGTGTGGATGTTAATCATATTATTGATTTAGAACCTACCTAGTTAATACCTATTCAAATGGGTTGACTATAGATGAGTAGGATTAACTGGAACGAATTATCTAGAGTGTTTCAAAAATAAAAAAAATGTGGTTAATATTTATTTACTAAAGCATATTATTATTCCTTACACATGTCGAAATTTGATTATTCGGTATATTATTGAGTTGGTGCACCATAGAACAGATTCAAATCAGGGATGTTGCGAATATTCGCATCCGCATCCGCAAATGCGGAGCTTCCGCATGTATTTGGACATCTGCATCCGCATCCGCAATAATCGATGCGGATGTTCATGCGGATGCGGATGTAAGACAATTTGCGACAAGAAAGAAATGGGGCGGGGTCGGCGAATGGCGCGTGCCGTTCGCACTTGACATTAACCAATGGGAACGAAAAAATTGGTGACAAGATCCGAAGCGTTTTTATTTTTGCCGGTTTTATTTTATTTTTGCAAATAACAAAGAAGAAAAAAAATATTTCGCCAAAAAAACCATCATATTATTGTAGCAACAATTTCGTCACATATTTGACAGTGGGGCCTACCAACTAAGATAGTTCCTAATTTTTTCTATAACATCTTGAACATCCGCATCCGCGGATGTGAGCCTTCAAAAATCCGCATCCGCATTCACATCCGCGGATATGTAAAAATCGACATCCGCAACATCCCTGATTCAAATTTCTTTATTCGTAGAAAAACATTTGCACGTATTAGTAAATGATACATTATTATCTGGTAATTAACAAAGTGCTGGTGTTGCTGCCCCACTAGGTACAATAATGCACCTGTATTGGGGCTAACCACACAACATAAATATTACAAGATTATTAAAAATAATGAAAACAAATGAAAACACATAGAAATTAAAGACAATTTTGTTTTGTGAATAAGGTTTTCATTTAATTAGGATTAATTTTAGTCATGGCTGGGTAGCCTAGTTAAAATGTTGTATTTTTTGCGAGTACATACAGTCGTAAGTAATAATAATTAGTGCACAGTGTGTGTGTGTGTGTGTGTGTGTGTGTGTGAGGGTGTGTGTGTCTATGGCTCGTTGTATGATCGTTGAAACAATTAGAAGTAAATTGGATTAAGTAATGGTAAAGTTCTAGTCTTAATTAGGTTTTAATTACTGTTACAGACATTTAATGCTAACCGCATGCTGCACGACACTCTCTCCGCGCCACAGGAGATGTGATTGAGCGTAAAACGAGGCAGACTGCGAATACTAGGCACATATTTGATATACCTACTGCATTGTGCGAAATATTTAGCTTGGGAAAGTTTTGACGCACAGCTCACGTAGGTATATTTTAGAAGAATATAAAGTGTAAATGTTTTTGATTAGTGTAAAATAAAAATGTATTTATCTATTTGCCTATCTATACCAGTGATTCCCAAAGTGGTCAAGGTGGACCCCCAGGGGTAATTCTTCTTTCTTTCTTTGTTGTCGGTCCCTCAGTGCTGAGGATCGTGACCATCATTTGTATAGGTGTGCACAAAATGCTTCCAGCGATTTCGATCTTCCGCTCTTCGCAGCGCCTCATGCAAGGTCCTCCCCCGTAGCCCCCTTCACCTGCTCACTCCATCTCATTGGTGCGCGCCCCCTAGCTCTATTGCCCTCCACACTTCCAGTCAAAATAAGTCTCTCCAGGTTGTCTGGTCCTCTCCATGCGATGTGCCCAAAGTACTGCAGGACACGGCGCATGCATATGGTGGACAACCGTTCCTTTATATTCAGTTCTTCGAGAACGGACGAATTTGTTCTATGTGCTGTCCACGGTATGCGCAGCAGACGCCTCCAGCACCACATTTCGAAGGCATCTATTCTAGCACGTTCTCGAGATTTGATTGTCCAGGTTTCGGCTGCATACAAGAATATGGAAAATACTAGTGACTTTACCAGTCTGATCTTCGTAGGTAAACTTATGTTTCTATTTTTCCATATCTTGTCCAAGTTTGTCATGGCACCTTTAGCCATCTGGATTCTTCTGCGTATTTCTTTTTCGCATGTACCACTGTCATTTATAAGCGAGCCTAGGTAAACAAACTCTTTTATGACTTCTAGGTCTCTGAGTTGCACTGACTCATCAAGCACTCCCTGTCGATCGATTAACATAACCTTGGTTTTGCTGCGGTTGATACGTAGTCCAAGTTTTAAGCTCTCTTCTTCTATATATCTATATATATCTTCTTCTATATCATATTTACTAGTAATAAGTAGGTATAATGCACGTTTAACAACTTTCTTACAAATTATATTGAAATTTAGCTTAATAAGCTATGTAGGTAATTACTATTTCATTCAATACTAATATCGTCAATTCATAAAAGGATTGATTCATCGAACAGCAGCTGTTGAACGCAATTTATTGACAAGTTGTTCAACTACAAGTACCTACCAAACCAACGTAATATTAAGTTTATTTCTTACAAACATACCTAAAACAAAGTGGTTCTATAACTTATAAGTTAAGATTTTGTACTTTTCATTATTGTTAGGTATACTAGTAATTTTACTTGGCTCCGCTCAGGAAATGAACATCAAATTAATATACATATTGTCCAAAATAAGTAAATAAATTGACACACGCAGATATAATATGTGGTCAATATTCCTTTTTCTTGTATATTTGTTTCATAGAATTTCTATGTGTCTGTATTTTTGTGTTATATTTTATTATTGTTTTGATTGTTTACTGTTAAGGTACGTACAATGATAGCGAAAAGGTTTTTTTTACTGTAATGTTGTTCATTGTTTCTTTTGTACAATAAATAAATAATAAATCAGTCCCTTGATATCCCCGGGAAAGAATATTTTATAAGTTTTAGGGTGCCCTGTAAAAGGCAAATATTCAATAAATCTTCCCTTGTAGACATTTGACTTGTTCAATTCAGCGATTTGGTATGCAACCCATCCTGAATAGTTTATACCAGGGATGTTGCGAATATTCGCATCCGCATCCGCAAATGCGGAGCTTCCGCATGTATTTGGACATCTGCATCCGCATCCGCAATAATCGATGCGGATGTTCATGCGGATGCAAGACAATTTGCGACAAGAAAGAAATGGGGCGGGGCCGGCGAATGGCGCGTGCCGTTTGCACTTGACATTAACCAATGGGAACGAAAATAATGGTGACAAGATCCGACGCATTTTTATTTTTGCTGGTTTTATTTTATTTTTGCAAATAACAAAGAAGAATAAAAATATTTCGCCAAAAAATCCATAATATTATTGCAGCAAAAATTTCGTCACATATTTGACAGTGGGGCCTACCAACTAAGATAGTTCCTACTTTTTTTTTATAACATCTTAAACATCCGCATCCGCATTCACATCCGCGGATGTGTAAAAATCGACATCCGCAACATCCCTGGTTTATACTTATTGTCTATGGTGTCGTATAATCTATAATATCCTCATTGCATATTCAAAAAGAGACATGTGCGCACATTTTTATTTAGGCATAATCTTTTAAAACTGTTCATTAACGCATTAAAATAAATTGTAGTTTGGACTTTTTATTGTCATGTGATATTATTCTTTAAGTATTGAATTTTAATATTTGATACTAAGAATCACCTTATAAAATGGTTATTATATCATTATAAGCGGTTTATTCTAGAAATGTCAAAACATTTATGAATTCACATGTCCCTTTTTGAATTATTATTACTTTTTATTATTAGATACCTACTTATAACTATATGTAGATTATTACTTTTATTATTAAGTGCATACTTTTTTTAAAATGGCAATATGTATTGTCTTGTTTTGCTATTAAGCTATTTTTTACATGGTTTGTTTTTTATTAGCCTATTTGGATTTAATGTGAAATGTGTATTTTTTTGTTCTGTTTTATTATATTTTATGTTTGTAAAAGGCATTAGCCGTTTATTTAATAAATAAATAAATAAATATGCAGCGACGATATGTCATAAGTATCTCTGTAAGATACATGTACTGTTTTTTGGCTAAAAACTACCCAGAAGATGACATCATGTTTTATTTTACCTCTGCATTTCTTAATTATGGAATATATAAAGTTGTAATCGTAGAAACACATTTACATACGAACAGACAACTTTATTACTATCCCGATTATGGTGACAAACCAAACCAAACCGCTCCGACAGGATTCTTTATATGGTATCTTGGTGGTGCAAGCGCAGTAATCGTATCAGATCCTTGATGTACTATTCTCTCTGCGCTGGTTGCTTGGTGAACAAATACTTACTCGGAGAATGACGATAGGTGGGCGGCAGTGTCTACCTAATTGTTGTCTTAATGTACCGTACTAATGCACTGATCGAGAAAGCATGCCATTCTATACTGAAAGAGATAGATTAAGATTACTCAACTGATACCTCATGTGTACAAACAATAATATATAGATTGTGCAAACACCCTTTAGTAGGAAACAGAAGATGTGTCCCGATGCTTATGAATCGGCTTAGTCTAGTTTAGTGTACTTTACCCATGCTACTTTCACCAATCCCATTGTATTCGACATCTGTCGAGCATGTCTGTAGACTATATGACATAGACTGACTATGGATGGTAAGAGAACATAATTATTATATTCTTGAAACATCCAGGACTAAGTGTTGAGAATCCCTCCCTTGATAAGCATATAATATGTCAACTAACAGCAACCATCTTGAGAAAGATTTTTGAACGACTGAAGACAATTAGAATTTCCTTGCAGATGTATTTGTTTCGTGAAGACTCCGGCAAAAAATAGAATGTGCCGATTAAAATTGACAGCGCTGGGAATAATTTTAGCCAAACAAACAAGTCGTAACAACGCTAATCTCTTTTTCTGAGTTTCGTATGTTTGTATCGCTTGGAAAGATATAACGGTTGGGTTAAAAGTTATTCCTTGTTTAAAATAAAAATACAGGTGTAAAAATTCACACTAAATAAAATAACTATTTCTTTTGATTTTTTTTTCTATAATAATAATTATGAAAATTGTATTACAATGAAGTACCTAGCCTTAATCTTAAATCAGCAAAAATAACCACCTGTCTGTAGTTTATGTGAAGGATACGTCCTTCTCAGAATCAGTTGAGTATGGGTGGCAACTGGAAGGATTTATAAGAACGAATAAAAAGGATATCAAACATTTTGTAGATTGCATTAGCTGATTAGCATAAGACACAGTATAGATTAGCGAATATTGTTGTCAGATAAATTATGCGGTTGTTTTGAACCATTTTTATATGATAAATTATATATGGTGTAACCAGTCTTTTTCATCGGTAGAAACTTTTGATACCTGCCACAATTTATGACAATGAAGGTTTTGAAATGGCAACCAGTTAAAGAAAAAAAGAAGTTTTGGGAAGCGGGACAATTTATTGGACTTTTATCGATTTTTGGAATACGGGATGGTTCTACAGAATCCAGGATGACTGCCCATCCTAGGCCATGTATTCTGATGATGTACAGCGAGTAGCGGTAATGATTGGATGCAGTCTGACTGACCAAAACAGAGATTTGTAGAAATATGAAAAGGAGGCGTATGTTCAACAATATAAAAGAACTGATGATGATGCATTTCAAATTGAGTTTTCGTGGCTTCGTTTACTATGCTTAGATAGAGGTTATAAGTAAAAACAGTGATAAATTTTTTTCTGTTCTATTATTTTTAAAATTGGAAAAAGTCGGGAAGAAATGTAGAAGAAAACTCAAGCTTATTGCAGACCATCCTAATGTGGTGTTCTCACTTTGGCGAATATCGCCAGGCACCAAAATATCGCCAGCCATTTGAACCGTGTGAACAAAATGACAGCTAGTCTGAAACGATAAAAACCAGTAGAAACGATATCGTCTCGAGTTGACCACCTTCCAACATTTTCGGCCAATTGAACGATTCGCGCATGCGCAGATGTGCGCGGCGTTCGTATCTAGTGTAAAGACTTTATAACCTATAAATTTTACAATGTTTCCCGCTTCGTGACAGCTGTTATCTTTGTTGTTGGTTTGTGGCGTTTGTTTCCTTAATTAAAAGGCGCCTTATAACATCTACTATAACATTTTCGACTAAAAATAAACACTTCGCGATCTCCATCTTGACGCCATTTTGAAAACAGTGTCAAAATCAAAGCGCATCTGACAGATCGTTTCTAAATCGGTGGACTGTGTGAACAGGTGTGACGATCAATGGGCGTACGGCGAATTTTGTTTTTTCGCCTGGCGTTATATTTTGAAATTCGCCAAATGTGAACACCCCATAATAGATTGTAACTCACTTTAAAATGTATACTTTTGCATATAGATTACCTAGCAACAGATGTACATTATATCAGAAAGTAAACTGATGAAAATCTCATTGATTACCAGTACAATCATGTATTACCAGGAGGAACCAACTATTAAAGTAATCACTTAAAATTGAGACAAATCGTAATGAATGAAATTTATGAAGAAAATTTCAATTGTTTTCACTTAGTTTCAATTGTTTTCACTTGGTTTAACTGACACCCGAAAATTGAATTATTGTAATTATTCAGGATCAGTCAATAAAAAATAGGCGACATTGTCATAAAAATGTATATTATAAATTGTAACGGTATTACTAATTCCGTGTTATGAATAATACTAATGTGTGTCAACAGGAAACTGACCTGTGACTCCAATTATAATTATTACTTAAATAAGAAATTGTTGTCCGATATGAGTACCTACCTAAATAATTATAATAAATGTAATTACTTACCTATATCTACTTATTATTTGTTACGTATTACAATATTATCCATTAGCAAACAAAGAAATGTCGTCGGGTCAAATATTAAGTCGTATTATTGTTATTTATTTAATTCATTTATTTTTCATACCATCACCGCATTTCCCACAAGTGGGATAGCCAGCGGGCTCACTGCATGTAATGAATATGCAAGTCGTCCTCCCTGTGTCAATGAAAGCTACGACTTCAGGTTTTTGCATTCTGAATTGAAAATGCAAACATTACCCTTTATAATATGCTGGAAAACTTACTAAAAGCTTAAGAGACCTGTTTTTTTACTGTCATCTCTACAGAACAATATTTATTTTGTCCTTTTCTCGTAGTTTTAATATTTTTTATCGTTATCAAATATCTTCAAATATGGACAGGAGATGGGCGGAATCCTAAAGGTGAACCCCAAGCCTGTCCAAAAACTGTCTGACAGTAAATTCAGATTAACATGGAGTCGTCCGGCTCCTGAAACATCCAAGAATTAGGTGGTATTTCTGCATAATAATATTTAAGAATTTATTAATTATTTTTTACAATATAGGTACGGCAGTTTTCTTTTACAGTACTTTGATAGACTTTACAATATTAAATAAATTAAAAATTCAGATACCCAAAACTAAATGAAATTATACAATCAATACAAATTCATCAAAACCAAAGTATACATAATTATTCACTGTTTAAGTAGTAGAATTTCATAACGAAATTAAAATACATATGTTTCCTTCTACTTTAATATTATGTACTTTATTGGGAGAGACGTCTTTCGTCTTACAAGAACATTGTCAATCTTTGACAAAGTCTTATAAGTCTTTTTTCGTCTTATAAGACGAATGACGTCTCTCTCATTAATGAACATAATTATAATAAAAGAAAACATTTCAAACATAATTATATCACAGAAAGTAGAATAGGTCAAAATGTTTTAAAAAATATACGAATAGATTTTCAATAATTTAACTGTACGTGTCATTGTATTGTAAATTAATAATATTTTGTTGGTGACTTATCATATATCACAACTCATTCACGTCTGCGATATCCACATTATTAATATTGTCATCATACTGTGTATTGTGCTGTATCATAGTAATGTGATCTGAAGCTGGTTCATGTGACAATAGTGAATCACTCCTGAACTATCATTGTATTATTGTTTTATTATTATTAATTGTTTTGCTATTATGCCATAGGTGTTAGTGTTTAATCACTTACCTCTGACAATAATTGTGATTTATTAATTTATAAACAATCAAAACACTGTTATATTTTCACCACATTTATTCAAACTCGTTTATTTATACCAAACGATTGTTTATAAATTACTGAATATGAATTTTCACAGTGTGAACACAAACACCCTTCAACAATTGTGATTTATATTAGAATTGTGTCATACCTTATTAATGTCTATACTTTTCTTGAGGTATTTCCAGTTCTCCATATATAACTAAACGAGTAGAAATGTCTTTTATTCGAGAAATCGTCATCTCTTGTAATTTTGCTTTTGAGTTTGAAAAAGACATAACATGTCGAAACCTGGTCACTGAATAAAAGTACACAGTATAACTCTACAAAGTTTTTTGTTATTATTTACATTAAATTATGGATTGATTGAGTCGACGTTGATTTTGTAAAACTCCATTATATTGATATAATGAAAACAAAATTGTTTTTAGGTTTTACTATGATTTGTTTGTTAAATAAGTTACCAGGTTTCGACCTATGAGGTCATTGTCAAACTCAACCTCAAACTCGACCTCATAGGTCGAAACCTGGTAACTTATTTAACAAACAAATCATAGTAAAACCTTAAAACAATTTTGTTTTCATTATATCAATTAAATTATGGAGTTCTACAAAATAAGCAGTTATAAAATCGTTCAATAGTTAAACTTTCGAAGTACCTATTTATTTGTGAAATTGAGAATTGGTACATTATTTTTTTCCATAACTAAATATTTAATATATAAAGTCAACCGTGTACTTTTTATAGTTATTTGTTTGTGAAATTGGAAGAGAGGCATTGATTGTGTGCCAATTTAATCGAAAATTTTGACTTGTTGAGTTATGGAACTAGACTGTCGATGTATCTTAAACAGTTTGTATTAGTTGAAAGAGATGGAGATGCCAGCACTGGCATAGTAGTACTGACAGACTAGTAAGAGTTAAAAGATAAATAAATTGTCACCTAAACGGATAAGTAGGAGTCCTTGGACTCCTGAAATATCCGATAAATAAAGTTGTTTCAACATTATTTGGAAGAGATTAGAATAGTAAGGGAATCCACTACATATGTACATCCAAGGAATATATTATAAAAAAATTAGTTGGAACACCAATATTCATATTATTTAATTGCGAAGCGTGGTATAGAATGATGCTGACTTTTGTAAGAAATTTACGTATTTATCTGTTCTTTTATTTACATTTGTCGTGATTTTGCTTGAAATAAATCAAAGACACCTTTGATGACTACCTCATTCTACGCAACCAAAGACATCGACAATACACAATGTGTTGTCGACGTCGTGTTACGTGCGTTAAAGATAAGAATTGTAAAATAGCTGACGCTGATAATGTATAATTATTGTACTATGTTGTTCATTATTCGTGACGGATTTTGTGGTCAACCGCAAAGATATGTGACGCAGATCAGTTTAGTAGGGAAATTCCTGGAAATCAACAACATTATTGTAATCACCACCTTCAAAACTGAACTATTTAGCGTTTTTGTTTAATACTAATAACGTGACCGATACTATCGAAAGAGTTATTTTAATTTCACTGTGTCAATTGCATAGATAAGACTTAACAGAAATCAAACCTTATATTTGATAGATTTAATTAATTTTGGGACTCCGTGGAGTTCCCGTATTGAAAAAGTCTTTCGCTTTTTTCTGCAAGTTGAATTTCATCTTTTCAGTGGTTATTGTTAGTCTATCCAAATTGTAGGCTACTTTGAGTGCTCTGTTAATCTTCTTCTTCGCCCTTACCTTTATAGATATATTTTATTTGGGGTCGGCTCTCCGAGTCCTCTGAACGCAGCTCTGCATCCCTCAGGTCCCTGGCCATTGTGGACATCCAGGTTATCACTGGTCTGCCTGTTAATCATTCGTTTAATATATTCTTTATCTTGCAGACTATAAAATTATTCCATTTATATTATTATATTATACCTACTATTTATTTTTACATATTTTCCATTATTATACTCTTGAAAGAGTTTGAAATTTCTATATATGGACGTCTCAGAATGATATCGCTGAATCCACATCTTTTGTTGTACATATTATATGAAGGCATGAATTATGTATTCGTTTCTGCACAAGTACGCACCAAATATAACGCCAAACTGTCGCGACAGACTTGTTGAATATTAGTTAGTATGAATACATATATCTGTATGTCGGAGAGAAATCACAATATGTCACGAGACGTCGTATTTCATTATTTCATTACGTCCGTCGGTAGTCTGGAAATAGAGTCTCGGCCTCATCTACAAGAAGTGCGCAGTTCGATCCCAAGTGCCAGCAAACTCCACTTTCACTAAACAAGATTTTAGCTAACTGTGAAAGGTGTATAAGGTTGTATTGGAGTTTATCACAAAAACTCAGATGTATACATCTTTTTAAAAAAAGGAATTTACGGACATTTGAAGTTTTTTCTATTAAACTACATTTACTTCTCACATGTTTGTTAATTTAACAATTATTTTCTGTCAAAAATAATTGTTGACTATTGTTACTAACTATTGCAGCCCCTTTTTCTAAATCTTTAACGATAAAATAGCAATAGTGCAAACATGGTTCTCCAATCGTCTGATTGATAAAATATCGTTATTTTGTTTTCACAAACATAATATTATCATAGTATTTATTTATTTATTTATTTATTTATTTATTTTATTTACAAAACAGATTTTAAAAGATAAGTCACTAATGTCTACCTAATAGTATGTAATCTATGTATGTAATCTAATCGCCCTTGAGATGGATACTCCATTAAACGGCGCCGAATAAATCATCCAACATGCATTGCGTTTTCAACATTAGTGAATATTTCATCAAAAAAAGCATTACGAGGACTAATACTAAGAACAATAATATTACAACATTTGCCAAAATTTCACTTAGTGTAGTTTCACTCTGGCAAGGTACAGATATATAGTTTTAACATTATTTGTTTGATATTGTTATTTATTCGGCATTAGTCATGTTTTTATTGGTGTACTTACTAATGTTTCCACCGCCGATCATCTGCGTTTGTTGACCCACAATCGATGACAAAATTCAGTATGTGCAGGAGAAGTAAGAACATCAAGCTGGTAATTTAATTAGAACATTTGGCACTGTTTATTAATATTATTATGTTTTGGTTATTTCATTATTTGCTCTGGCTGATGTCACCATAGTGCACGTCTAATAGAAAACAAATTGTTTATGACTGTTTTTTTTTATATGACTCATTCTGTAGATTTTTTGGGTTGTTCATATTTTGATTAAGTACCTACTACATAACTTGGTCAATGTAAGCGTAGTGTTATTGTTAGAGCTAAATTTCCCAGAAGCCTGTTTTACTTATATCGACAATTTCATAATGAATGTTTACTATTTTTTTTTTATTGCTTCACTGAATTCGGGCACAATGTGCAGATGACAACCAATCGGACATCTCGGTTTTAGAACCATGTTTACACAATGTAACATTGCGCAAAAATCATTTGGAAGAAGTGAGAAAAACGTCTAAACGCTTGCGAATTGGCTCTAGGCTGGCTTAAGTGATTACTTTCGGTGTCCATGGACAACGTTCACCAATTCTGTAATGCTTATTTCATAATGTTATAGATATTTTGTCTGATGAAATCGCCACTGAGAGTCAACCTACCTTTATTCAGCTTTAGGAGCAAATTAAAGACTGCATTTTTCACTAGGGCTTTTGAGAGAGGCTGAATTCTGTTAAACGACGATAGATATTTTGTCTGATGAAATCGCCACTGAGAGTCAACCTACCTTTATTCAGCTTTAGGAGCAAATTAAAGACTGCATTTTTCACTAGGGCTTTTGAGAGAGGCTGAATTCTGTTAAACGACGATAGATATTTTGTCTGATGAAATCGCCACTGAGAGTCAACCTACCTTTATTCAGCTTTAGGAGCAAATTAAAGACTGTATTTTTCACTAGGGCTTTTGAGAGAGGCTGAATTCTGTTAAACGACGCCAAACCTATACCATCTGGAATTGTCAATAGTTAGAAAAAAGATCTCTGCAATACAAAATGGCTGTGAATGAAATAGAATCTTGTTTTTTGATTGATTGCACATTTTTTTTGTTAAACTCCATATTAATTTATGGAAATTACAAACTGTTTGAGTAATCCTGTATTTATTAATAGATCTAGTAACCTGGTTTCGACTTACAAGTCATTATCAAAATGATCTTGTTTGTTCTCAGAATTGTTTATCTTTACTATCTATCTAAAACATCACGGCATATCCCTTAGATGGGGTAGCGTATGAACTAACTACATGTAATAAACATACAAGTCGACCTCCTTATGCTATAAAATATATAACATTTCTGATGGATGCCATACCTCATCGCTGAATTGAAAACGTTAATTGTCTTGATATCAGAATAAGGCCTTTTGAATTTTCGCTGAACTGCGTAATGTACTTAACATTTTACACAAAGCCTCAAGACAAATGACTAATAATACAAAAGGCTTACATAATTCACTTACGTTGTTATTAAATTTTTCGACCGCTCCTCGCTTCCATATGAGGAGTGGTGTAACGCTTACTTCATAATTTCATGTACAATTTGACATCATATTATTTCTTGGCCTATCATTATGCTATGACGGAGCCATTCGGGCTAATGACCAATGCTGTTGGGCACACTGTTAATATTTTTTTCAATATTCGTGAATTTTTTAACAAATAACTTTTAAAAATTCATTGTAACCCATGCAGTTAAAATAATTATTATTATTATTATTTTAAAAATGTCACCCTGCACTGTGATCATTACAGCTTTCGGCCAAGGCGATTTCAGCAGGAAAAATAATAAAAGAAACAAAGCAAATAAAAAATAACAAGTTAACAGTGAGACAGAAAAAACAAAGACTCGGGGGGATTCAGGGATTTTGCAAAAAAAAAAAACATTTTGCAAAAAAAAAAACAGTAATCAAATTAGTGAGCAACGGTTTTCTAATACGCTGCGAATTCCAAAAATATGCTTTTTGAATGAGAATTAAATTTTACGATTTTTAAGGTTAACTTAAACCTTTAACGTGGATTCGTCGACAAAGAATAACTTTCTCACTCTTTTCTATAATTTAAGTGTACAGTATAGGGCAGTTTTTCGTCATCTCGTACAAGACATTTAACATGTAGAGTTTGTAGAGGTGGTCAGTAGCCTGATGATAAAATCTTGGACTCAATCGGGAGATCTAGGTTCGATTAACCCGTTATCAAATTAATCCGTTTTCACGAGACAAGCATAATGCTTACTGTGAGGGTGCTTGGGCTGTATTTGGGTTTATTCCAAAAAAGTTATTCCACTGGCTACCCCGCTTTTGTGAGAGGCCGTAATTGTATAGATAGGCAGATGGACTAAAACTCGTAATAAAGTTAACCACTGTTTTTCACTAACGAGTTAATGACCAATTTTATAGTAGATGGTTGTAATTTGTTTTGAAGCAAGGTCATATAGAACATAATAAAAATAATTCTAGACGACTGCCTTAATTCAAGGTTTCGGTTTTCAACTGAAACATTAGTTTATTACTTTTTTCCTACAGTACCTACTTTGTTTTGTCAATGGTGATTAATGAATCACTATTTCGATGTTATAAAATCACGTAAATGCGATCGCTATTTTGTCATCAAATTCACACTGCGTTTTTTCCAAGTTTTTGCTAAATTGGTTGTCATATATTATTATTATGGCTGAGCAGAATGGTGCTCGGAGACGTGGCCATCCGAGGATTAAATGGTTAGACCATGTAAACTAGATTCTAGAATAGGAAGGACACCCTAATGACACAATGAAGTACGATGAACAGGATAGCGTGCATACGGAAGCAAATGGCGTTACCAAGGGCAGAAAGCTGTCAATCTTCTTTACCTATATAATAGGATTATGTAATTCTGAATGGACCACTGGACTTTGCATGGAAGTCAACTTGTACCCAGCGAGGTTTCATATCGTAGACTAGTATCTCAGTACTGATTTTTTTCAGAAATTAGGTTCCAAAATAAATATCAAGACAGTGAATATTGACTATTGCACTCCATAGCATTAAGAAGCTAATTATATCGCTCGCACTACTACGTAAGTATTGCACATTCTATATACCTACTTGACTTAGTCATAAATGGATCCCTACAGTAAAAATATTAATTTTTGGACCAGCGCTTATTAAAGACTAATTACTTACTTACTTACTGCTAGCCCTCTTCTCTCCACTGCTGGATATAGGCCTCTTCAAAACTTTTCCACACTTTCTTATCTCGAGCAACACGATACCACTATTTTCCCATTATCTGGACAATATCGTCAACCCATCATTTTGGGGTCTTCCTACGCTTCTTTTGTCCTCCCACGGCCTCCATTCAAGAATTTTGGAAGTCCACCTGCCATCCTCTCGTCTAACCACATGACCAGCCCATTGCCAGACTAATTAATATGAAATTATTTTGGACCAATTTTTCGTTTGAGTTGCTAGTGTATATATAATATACAAAACTCACTGGTTGTATCGTACCGCTTGCTACCCTAGATGGTCTCATCCCGATCATATACGGTGACATAATCGTGCAGAGGCCTGAGTCAACAACACACTATCGCGTCACGTTCCCGCTCCGCTAGCGTTCGGGTGCAGACGATGGTGCGCCAAAGTGTTAATTTTCGTAACTATTGTGTATCTTGGCAACGAAATTGACACTTGCTTGCAACATCGTCTGCACCCGAACGCTAATGTGGTGTTCTCACTTTGGCGAATATCGCCAGGCACCAAAATATCGCCAGCCATTTGAACCGTGTGAACAAAATGACAGCTAGTCTGAAACGATAAAAACCAGTAGAAACGATATCGTCTCGAGTTGACCACCTTCCAACATTTTCGGACGATTGAACGATTCGCGCATGCGCAGATGTGCGCGGCGTTCATATCTATGGTAAAAACTTCATAACCTATAAATTTTATAAATGTTTTCCGCTTCGTGACAGCTGTTATCTTTGTTGTTGGTTTGTGGCGTTTGTTTCCTTAATTAAAAGGCGCCTTATAACCTCTACTATAACATTTTCGACTAAAAATAAACACTTCGCGATCTCCATCTCGACGCCATTTTGAAAACAGTGTCAAAATCAAAACGCATCTGACAGATCGTTTCTATATCGGTGGACTTGTGTGAACAGGTGTGACGATCAATGGGCGTACGGCGAATTTTGTTTTTTCGCCTGGCGTTATATTTTGAAATTCGGATGGCGATATTCGCCAAATGTGAACACCCCATAACGGAGCGGGAACGTGAGACGAAAGTGTGTTGTTGACTCAGGCCTCAGGTGTGTCGCTGCCGATCCACAAGGCTTTATTTATTACGTATATACTCTAAATAAAGATACGTTTTGATGCGGAGAGAACATGAGTCACGAGGTCCCGGGTACGATTAGCGGTCAGGGCAGAATGGAAAAATTACCTTTAAAAAAAAACACTATAACACATATTACTCTCTCATGTGTTGTTTTTTGAATGCACAGCCTTAGTTATATTTTTTTTTTTTTAAAGATATATCTGGGTTTATGTTATAAACCCAAATAAAACCTTATACACCTTTCACAGTAGGCTAAAAGCTTATTTATTTATTTATTTTATTCTTCTTGCACATCATCATTCATATAACAAATTAAATAAAGCAATATACACAAGAAAAAATGTGATGATGTGCAGTGGCGAGATTATCACTATAGTGATTTCTTCCATCTAACCACGTCACATTAACACTAAACAGAAATAGAAATAATAATAACAAAAACACAAACATTAAAAAAAATAGCCACACAAATTAGTTTTAAAAAAAAATTAAAAAAACTACAATCCACACACCTAACACTCCAAAGGGATCGGGAAGGGGTTGTGCTTCCCGATTCTTGAAGCTTGTGTCGTGAAAGGGGAGTTTGCCGGCACCTGGGATCGAACCCCGGACCCCTTGTTCACAAGGCCGAGACTCTACCTCCAGGCTACCGACGAAATTATAATATAATGTCTTTGAGATTTTCACTTCTAAACGTCAATGTCAAATATTATGTGATCTTGCAAGATGTCCACACTAGTGTATAATTTTCTGTCATAGAGTTTTACAAATTGATTATAATGTTAATACATAATTATTAGATGCAATGGATGAATAGATTGATAGATAATTTTTAAAACATGTTTTAAGTAATTTAACAAGAGAAAGGTGTGTACATAAAAGAGTGGTCATCATACACTGCCATATCAGCTAGTATCTATCTGATAATCTTTATTATATAATTTGTTATGTGTTCGTGTGAATGTCCGATTTGAAAACTAGTTTAGAGAAAATATATTTTTTATAGCATTGAATTGCTCAAGATAGAAGGGCTTAGAGATCTATTGTTTCGGAACGTTGCTCAAGATAGAATGGCTTGGAAATCTATTGTTTCGGAGGCAAAGGTCCTGCGAGGGCTGTTCGGCCATCGGAAGTAAGTAAGTTTTATAACATATGTTTCTGATTTTTGGCTTGCTGCAATATAAATCAAATATTTTTTTTTTATGTTCAACCGTTTTGGGTCTGTCTTTGGACAAATGCCTTTCCTTTAACTTCTCACTCGATCTCGAAGAAGGATTCTAAACGCCTCTTTTTTGGATCACATTTTAAACCCCTCGTGCCGCATTTTTTGTTGAGTAGACAAAGAAAACATTACGTCAAATTGACCTATCCTCGATCACTACTTTTGTTTCCCTTATATACCGCAGTTTCTCATTCTTGCACGCAGATTACTGTCACTCAGTCCCCCCTGAGAATTTGATGATCCACGTGGTTCTCGGATTTCCACGCCTTCTTACATCTCTTTTCCAGACAAATATTATACTTTCTTTCTCATCTATTCGTTAGACATTTTATTTGTCAAAATACACTAGTAAGTAAGTGTTAATTGTTATTGCCCATTGATAGTACATCGCACTCTCCGTAAGTGAATACTTGATTATTAGGTATCATAATTGTAATCCATTAAATTATATATCGTATATACCTACTTACCTACACTTTCCCCATTGGAAGGCACGCGATTTGTAGTCCGAAACACTCGCCGCAATGCGTACAAGACAGACTTCGTATCTCTAGCTGTCATGTGTGCATAGACAAAATAATACGATGACAATTTATATAGCTCCGTTTTGTGATAATATTACTTCAAGGGCGCTTTGTAACATCTGAGATCAACATCCACATACATTTTTAAAATTACACGGTATCAATTTAAAAAAAAAATCGTCAGTAACAGACAATTTAGACTCGAAACTCAAATCGAAAAATTAGTTATGAGTCCAATCGAATTGTGGGTTGAAAATAATATATCAATCTGTCTTGAACGACTCGAAAGACGGTCAAAGTTTTTTTCTTGTTGTAGGAGTCCTTTTATAACTTCTGTCAGGTGTATAGGATTTGCAATTCTTGCTTAGAAGTGCGGACGAGAGTATCAGCATCTTAATGTTATAGAGTGAAATAGCAAATGGTATTGTGTCTTGATGTTAATTTCGGAACCTGCTCTCTAAGAAAATTAGTGCTGCGTTACTTGTCTATAGTAATATGTTTTTTTTTGTATTAGAAGTATTTGGTGATCGATATACAGTACAGAGGACTTGATATCAATTCAATTCATTAGAATGCGGGCTGCAATACTCGATCAGTAGTTGTGATATTTATTTTTATATAAGATAATTAGGTACTTGTACAATTGTACATTATGTAAAGATATTATATAGGTACCTACTTTTTAATTCATCGTCATCGTACGCAAGTGACCCCTGTACATGAAGTTATCTTTGAGTTAAGAGTCCAGCTTCTAAGTTATTACTATAGGAATTGTCCATTTTTAAAATATATTTTTTTGTTCTCGGCTATCCACCGATAGGAAGAAATCGCGCCTCTATGATAAACTCGCCCTCTGTATATTGATTGAATTTGATATAAATTCATTTTTGTGTTAATTTGCTTGTAATCAATTTGAGACGGTAAAGAATAAATACTTAAATAAAATATGAAACATAACGTAACTTCAAGTAACTTCAGCGTCGCTGGACCAACATCTCGGAACAGATTTATTGGACTAGTTGGAAGAATAACACCTCTGCAATAAACCCGCCCATAGTGCAAAACTATTTTCACATATTATCACGTTGTATATTATAATATTTCGTCGTCCCACGTCGCGGTGCATCTCGCTGTAGAAATGCGTGCTGCACGCATATTTATATGATTGTGCACTATGCATAGTTTCACTGATAATACCACAATATATACACAGAATTCCATACAAAACCTAGAACCCTGACTCATTTACAAAAGTGAGGCAAAAATCTATGATTTTTTGACAGAACGGTTGGCGAAAGCGTGTGGTGTTTCCTACATTTATGAAGTAATTCTCGCATTTTTATGAAAATATATGATTTTTACATTTATAAAAACGTAATTGGACAATTTTCGAAGTTCTTGTCGACGTTTTAAGCGATTTACCACACTTCTTTTCGCCAACCGATCTGTCAAAAGTGCCGAAAAATGGTGCCTCACTTTATTACAATGAAAATACATACGAGTACTCCATCTAGGTATTATATATAAAAATCTATGAATATATATAGTCAGGCATATACTATATATAATATTATGTAGATGCATATGTACATACCTGCTATGTTTGCACATTGTACATATTTATTATATATAGGTACGCAGTATCTATATGTAATGTATGGGTAAGTGTGCGGTGCATTTGTATGAATGTATATATGTATGTGTGATATCAAGGGCGTCGACCTTGCGAACATAATATAAAATATAGGTGATAAATATATAACCTTTATGACTTAAACAGCTGTTTTTTATATACTTATATATTTATGTATGTTTTATTTTACTTGATATTTCAACAAGTTTAATATAAAATATTACTTATCGACCGACAATTCGTAGCAGAAATTTATTAAAATAAGATGTTGAAACTGTAGCGTGTATTTAATAATAATGCTAATTACCTAATAAAGTCACAGTGGAATTATTAACAAACAATTAATTATTACTACAAATAGATTTGTTCAGATATAATAAAAAGCTACACATTTATCAAAATAATGTACTGAAACTATTTTCAGTTTACAATTAACTTTGATTTGGGTGTTTCAATATAATTTAGATAAAATTTATTTTAAGTTTTCTCCTAACGGCTTCATGCAGCTCGATAGATATATTTTGTTATTGCTTTAGCGCCCTTTCAGGTTTTCTCAGATGTTTCAGGGTGTTCAGTCGATCTCGGATTGAAATAATCAATTTATTATGCTTGAATATGGCACATTGTTGTTTATAATAATTTTGCTATTTTTTTGTTTCTATATCTATTTGATATGCCTGTTGGCATAAGATGTTTGTTTTAAAATAAATAATTTAAGGGAGAGACATGAGGTTATTAGAATGAGCCTATGCAAGTGGAGTGTTGTGGATAGAATGCGTGTTACATTACGATGGTTTGGACATGTGGAACGAATGGATGGGAAATGGATGACAAAGAAGAAATATACTTGTCTGAAAGCAAGGGTGTGAGGAAGCGCGGACGTACGAGAACCACGTGGCTTGATCACGTGGATTAAATTCTCAAGGACGGGCGTGTGTTGAGTAAAAGGAGTCGACGTGCGAGATGAAATTTTATGAAAGTAGAAGAAACGAAATAAGTATTTTATTTATTATATACTTAAGGACATTTTTTATTGAACAATTTATAATAGTGTGAATGTTAAATCTATCTGTGAGTGTTTGCAAGATGTCTGTACGAGATCGAATGCATGTATCTATAGATGTCGTGTGCATGGTTTGGATGTTTGATTATTTGTGTGAGTTTTGCTAATTTCACTAATGATGTGTATCAAACATCCGTTGTGCGCCTTAAAATAAATAAATAAAGGACAGGTCTATATGGTGTTTCGTTCTCTCTGCCTTCTTGACTTGGGATACGGCGTTAGCGTATAGATAGATAAGTAGATAATTTTACAAAATATTGATCAAATGATTAAAAAATGTTATGAAATTAATTATCGATTTTCTTTTTTCATTATTTGATAAATCAATTAATGCACAATCGATTAGTTTATCCAAATGTAGGTATGTGTAGTAGGTATCGTTTATCAGAGAAATCTAAGATGTTATGCGTGAATACGCAATCGTTCGTACGGCGCGCGATGTCGCTATACGATAGGGCATTAACCACGCCGGCTGTCCAAAAATAACTACAGACACGATATCATAATAAATATCATAGTGTGTGTTAGGTATGTATGTATACACTATGTATTTCAGTTGATGTTAAATGTATAATGTATTATATTAGGAATGCCTAGCAAGTCAGATCTTTCTTCACGCAGGGCGAGTATATAATAATATGTAAAAAAATTCATAAATTTTTGTTAAAGATTAATGTGGGTTTAAGTTAACCCAAATACGCCCCTAATACACTCACAGTACGGAGAGGACACTATGCGTGTTTATTACATGCAGCTGTAATGCTGGCTACCCCACTTTTGGGATGTCTGTCCGAGGCTCTATCATCGGACTACCGGTCACTTTGATTTATTTACTTATTTATTTATCTCACGAGAAAATACAAAATAGATAATCGTACCATGAGCTACAATTAATTATACCATATAATAATAATTAAAAAAAATCTTTATTGCACAAAAAAACTAACATTACTACGTTGCAGAATTTAAACCAGATAAATAAATTTGTACAATGGGCATATAAATCGTTTTGATATATTTTTATAATTCTTTGAAATGCTTTTTCTCAATGTAAATGAACAAACCCTCGAGACATTTTATAGTTGAAATGAAATTAAAGTTTTTCACAGTATTTTATTAGTTTTATATATTTTTATTAGGTGTATTTCCGTTGCCTGACATTGCCCATTCTTTGCTTTTTCTCAATGTAAATGAACAAACCCTCGAGACATTTTATAGTTGAAATGAAATTAAAGTTTTTCACAGTATTTTATTAGTTATATATATTTTTATTAGGTGTATTTCCGTTGCCTGACATTGCTCATTCTTTATTTTTAATTTTCATCATCTTTTTTTTTTGTCTTGTTTTTTTTCTGTTTCTTTTTGATTTAATCATATTATTTTAAATCATCACACATTTTATTAAAATCATTATTCTCATCTTAGAAATTATTTTAATTTTTATCTTATTTTTTAGGTTTAAATTAAAAAAAATACAACACACCATTTTATTAAACACACTTGCGGTCTTAATTGGAATTACTGATATGTACATGTGCCTTTTTATTCTTTTGTAAAATGTGTCATTTATCATTATATCTTGTGATTATAAGGTTCGTTTTGAAATAAAATTAAAATATGTAACATTTAATCATCTTAACATATTTATATATTATACATAACCTCGCTCGCTCATACATTCATTACACAGTCACACCACAACGAAAAAAAAAAACAAACAATAACAAACACATGTGCCACCCACCTCCTTTGTGAGATGTTAGGAGAGCTTGCATCGTTCACTTATTGTACATTATATTATTCAAGATCAAATTAAAAATTACGGAATTATTTAGACTCTTGTTATATCACAGATCCTACATAATAGGGTTATTTGCAATTCAACATTACTGTTAGCTAGACTACCTGCAGTAGAAAAAAAGTTAGTGTCTTCTTGCAGAGGTTGAATCCAGCATTACTGTTAGCTAGGCTACCTCTAGTAGAATAAAGTTAGTGTCTTCTTGCAGAGGTTGAATCCAGCATTACTGTTAGCTAGGCTACCTCTAGTAGAATAAAGTTAGTGTCTTCTTGCAGAGGTTGAATCCAGCATTACTGTTAGCTAGGCTACCTCTAGTAGAATAAAGTTAGTGTCTTCTTGCAGAGGTTGAATCCAGCATTACTGTTAGCTAGGCTACCTCTAGTAGAATAAAGTTAGTGTCTTCTTGCAGAGGTTGAATCCAGCATTACTGTTAGCTAGGCTACCTGTAGTAGAATAAAGTTTGTGTGTTCTTGCAGAGGTTGAATCCAGCATTACTGTTAGCTAGGCTACCTGTAGTATAAAATGAGTTCCAATCCATTGGATTGGTCTGCAACGAGTTTGGATTTTCTTCTCCATTCCTCCCTATTCTCAGCCAGTCTCTTCAGCTCTACGTATGAGCCACAGTTCATGTCCCTCTTCAGTTGGTCCATATACGCGTCTCTTGGTTGGCCTCGGCATGTAGTAGAAAAAAGTTAGTGTGGTCTTGCAGAGGTTAAACCCAGCATTAGTGTTAGCTACCTGTAGTAGAAAAAAGTTAGTGTGTTCTTGTAGAGGTTGAATCCAGCATTAGCTACTGTTGGCTATCTGTAGTAGAAAAAAAATGTGTGTTTTTGCAGAATTTGAATCCAGCATTACAGTTAGCTACCTGTAGTAGAAAAAAGTTAGCATATTCTTGCAGAGGTAGAATCACGGAAATTCATAATATATGTTGTATTGTCACAATATCGACTGGATTGTCCTAACACAATGAGAGACACCTCTCCTGTTGCTGTGCAATCGTCTAAATATTTCTATATCTACCAGATACAATATTATGATTGGACACGAGTAAGGTCCAATGTTTCAATGTGGCCTTTGGGTGACGCTTGTCCTGAGTTAACCCGTAGTTTGATCAAATTAGCTTTTGAATCCAATAAACTTGAAAACTTCACAACTATTATAGTTACACTAAAATATGAGGGACGGATATAATGATTATAAGTGATACCTATCAGCCCTTACATTTAAGTTTTATCACTTTAAAAGTGATTAATTTTATTTTTATACCTAATAATGATAAATATATTTAGTCATGAGGACTATTAGGTACATGTCACTGAAGGTCACTCTATCTTCTTCATTTGCTAGCAGTAGATCATTGATCTATTTGTTCGGAATTCGTCTCCTCTTGCAACGCTGAACACCAGCTATATTTCCATCTTTTAGGTGGCCTTTCTGACAATCTTTAGCCTAGTAGAGTCTCGTGCGCGGCGACGTATGTTATTCTGTCTCTACTCGTGCAATCCACATGGTTCCTCCAGAACTGTCTTCTCTTTCTGGTCCAGCGATCGATATCCTCAATTTCACATATTTTTCGTAATTCAGTGTTTCTGGCTCTGTCTCCGAGGGTTTCAACTCAGTATCTATATCTTACATTTTATAAATAACACTGTATAAAATAGTCGTGAAATCACTTTGTTTATATTTTCGGCATTAACTATATAAAAATTTCTAGGCATATTGATATTATTTTAGATTAACTGTGTATCAATTATTATATTTTATGAGCTTTTTCGCTACCGCAGTTTCAGTGGAACGTCCACCATTAATTAACTAGTGATTATCTAAAACTTTGTTGCAAAACTATTTTTCAAATATCGAAGTTTATTAGATGTAAAAGCGAGTTTATCCGAACTAAGGGCTAGCTCAGGATAAGAGGCATGATGGCAATAAATGAATAAATAAATATGTTATTGAATTTAAATCAATATTCACAACATGTCAACATTGTGCAAAATATAATAAATTATCATACCTAATATTATAATTAGGTATAGTGTACACAATATAATCATGTGTTTTTTAAGTGGCATTCGGGACCTTGATATCAACTCCCGATAGATATCTTGTAATCTAATCATATTGAAATAATATTTACAAATAATAATTGGCTATCATAAACTAGGTTAGTGGTTGATTTTCAGATAAATTTTCTTAGACTATGCAATAAACATAACAGATATAACTTTGATATCACGGCATCTTTCACAAGTAGCTTATAGTCAGTAGTCTAACTTCTGAATGTGATAAACGTGCAGATTGTCCTCTGTAGAAAATTAATAATTAAGGATAGGTAACATTGGCATATATCATCACTGGTAAATTAATAATTTTTCAATGTCTTGTACAAGATTTGTTCTTATTTAAATATTCATTTTTCGCAGTAGAAATTTAGTATGTACATTTTATAAATATCTGCTAACTGACAAGTATATTAGTAGACGCTCAATAAGGCGTCCTTGAGGTCATGTCATAAACGGCGCTTTACATTAAAAAATGTCAACAGACTTGTTCAATTTCGATGAACTGAAATATTGTGGATGTCTCTTAAGCTCTTAGGTACCAACTATCATCAAATCTGTTCTAGACCTTTACGAGAATATTTCATGATTTTTTCTATCAGGTTTTGCTCTTCAGCTTTAAAAACTTTGCTTCAATTTCTTTAGCATTCATCCTGAACTACCAAACTTCTTGGAGATAAATAATAGTGTAATAATAAAAAGATTTATTCTCTACTGTTCATGCATTGATTACAAAAATTGCATAAAAGTAAATGTGTATGAAATAAAATCAATAATACAGGGTGGTTTGTATCGCGAAGTCGCGATTTCTCCCAACTAACCCAAAAGTTTAACTTAAACATACGCCTACGATTATTCATACACACAGTAGACATTTGTATCAGTCCTTTGTTAGGTCAGGTGATGCATACACTTATACTTTATCTAAATAAGTAGGTACACACCTTTGTCTGTAATATATAACATGTATAGGTAATTGTTATTTCTAGAGGTGGCGCCTAACTCATGGCGGATGTGTATGTCATTGTTAGTACCTACTCATTTATTTATTATACACTATATTGTATTCTGTTCCTTGCGCCCTATCTTTGCATAAATATTATTGTCCATTCACATGTCTTTATGTTTTAATATTGATTGAAGACACATCATAGAGGTCTTCTTCTCTTCTTATTGAGCCCTTGCTGCATAAGGTCGTGCACGTGGTCGGAGCCTATATGCGCCAGT
The DNA here is from genome assembly GCA_947579605.1 of Athripsodes cinereus. Classification (NCBI taxonomy): domain Eukaryota; kingdom Metazoa; phylum Arthropoda; class Insecta; order Trichoptera; family Leptoceridae; genus Athripsodes; species Athripsodes cinereus. The sequence continues at coordinate 9,001,161 of OX388325.1, read as the reverse complement.
GGGTGCCCCCCGTGGGTCTTTAACCAATTCTGACCAGTTCTTTCTATCAGCAGCAATGCTTTTTGCATCCTCGGTGGCTTTAGTCGTCTGTGGAGAAGGTCGGATTCTTTGCTTCAGCCACGTTTTTCTCGGAACTCTTCTGTTAGTTTTCCACTCCGTTGGTCTCTGTTTCATAGAAGTAGCATTGAACAGACCAAACTTACGAAAATGACGTACCTACTTACTTGCAAATGTCGCTGCACGAATTTTTCACAAATGCAAGTCTATCTTCTCTAAATTAGGTCAGTTGGTCACACCTTTTGCCGCCTATGACCCGCAACCTTTGAACATATATACCTAATAATTGACTAATTATTGTTATTGCAAAGTAATGATTAAAGCTAATTGTAATACAGTAGAAGTCCGATAATCCGGCATGTTCGGGACCGGCTCGGTGCCGGATTATCGAAAATTCCGGTCTATCGGGTGGTAATTATAAGAACAATTGGGTTAATAATTGAACTACAAATACAGTGTGCAAATACATACAACAAAGTTTATTTTACATTTCATATAATGTATGTACCTACACGTACTGTAAAACATATTTCACTTTGATTTAAAAAAGTCACGAATGGCTTTTTGTTTTCTTGACTTTTGGTGTTTAGTATAAAATTTATTTCTAATGATATGGAAATCAATAATTTCTGAAGCACTGTAGCTAGTACTAGCCTCAGCAAAAGAGATAAACTTATTTACCGAGCAATACTGAGCGCTTCCGGATGATCCAGAACTATCCCGAAAACTTCCGAATAGCTCTCGAGCGTTTTTATTTGCTTTGAAGACGCACTTTTGGAAAAAAACAAAATTTTTACAATTTTCTGGAGCGATGCCTGACTATCGGGCATTCCGGACTGTTGGATGCCGGACTAATGGGCTTCTACTGTATATAAGTATGTACACAATATGTATTATTTATTTCCATATACATACAGAAGTATGATGACGTAGTATCTCCAACTTCCTTCCATCCGGTCTGTGACGCAATATACCGTCCTCCACTCCCCGCGCTGCTTCACTTCACTACAACTCTTCACGTATTGTATTGTGCTGTGCTGTGCTAGCTTGATACCCGGTTTCACCGTGGGGACAAACATCTGTTATTTTATCCTATTTGTCATCCATGGAGAACTCGATCAAGAATTAGTCTCTTTTTTTCGTGGAATTTCGAGTGTCCTGTAAAAGTCAGTGGCCCGTTCCACCATTATACTTTTCAACTCTGCATTTTGCACTTTGCAATTTATCGGCTTGTTTCCGTTCCACCATTACATTTTTTCGCAAAGTAGGAGTTGCAAAGCGCAAAGTGAAAAGAAGACGCCATTTGCAAAGTAAATAGGCAGTTCTGTTCCACCATTACTACTTTTCATAAAAAAACTTTGCCAACATTGCGAACGAATTGAAAAGAATATTTTGACATTTCAAATTTGCGATTCGTTTTGTGGTGAAAGTAGACGGTTGTATATTATAGGTGTTTTAAGTAAATTTGTTATACAATGTGGCGAAAAATATTATTAGAAAGGGATGTGGAAGACGGAGTTGTGAGAAATTATAAAAAAAAGATAAATTTCCAAGATATTTTGCACACGCAGTTCCTGGAATATTTTGAATTGGTGATGATGTTACTAAAAGACCCAAAGAGAACATCTTTATTTCTACTTCACAACTTCTAATACGGCTAATTTTTTTCTTAATAGTTTCCTATCGGCTCATTTTTTCAAAAATTTACTCAAAAAACACGATCTAAAACACAAACAACCGCAACGAAATGTCAAAATTGTCATATGATTGCTTACGCGCGAAACGTAGTACTTCTCAATCTGGGTGTCAGTAATGGCACATTCGCACCTCGTATTTTTAAATCAATTATTGATTCTGATTGGCACGACTGGCATCTAATCTATACAGACGGCTCGAAAAGTGATAGAGGTCGTACAGGGGCCGCCTTCCTTTTTGAAGACAACACCAATAAAATGTTCAGGCTCAGAGACGAGTCGTCGGTTTTCACAGCGGAATGTCTTGCTATCAGAGAAGCTCTAAGGGCTCTGACCATTCGCCAGCTCAAGGTTAAAACTCTCATACTCAGTGACTCTCAAAGTGCTCTCCAGGCCCTTCTCTCTCCTGCATTGTCCAGACCAGATGATCTATTATCCTTAGAAATTAGAGACCTCCTACATAAACTTCAGACTTCGGGTGTAGACGTGGTCTGGATTCCAAGTCACTGCGGTATCCCGGGCAACGAGGCGGTAGACCTATTAGCCAAATTGGCTACGGACCTCCCTAATCCATCTGGATCTGTTTCAGCCTCTGATTACACCTTATTATTTGACCGGAATCTCATCCAGTCCTGGCAGGCAGTATGGTCAGAGACCAGTCAACTCAAAGGAAGAAAGTATGCCTTAATCCAACCCGATGTGTCAATGAAACCCTGGTTTTCAGAAATTTTAATGAGTAAGGCTGACACCTCCACAATCTGCAGAATGAGATTAGCTCATTGCTGTACCAGATCCCATCTATACAGAATCCACGTTATCGACTCTCCTCTGTGCGACTGCCAAGAGGAGGAGGATCTTGATCATTTATTTTTCGAATGTCCGATCAACAACATCTACCCAACTTTGATTAATGACCTGGCACATTACAGGGTTCCACTACCTACAAATATTTCCTTGCTCTTGAGTTCTAGAGACCAAAACATTTTCAAACTCCTTGTCCTGTTCCTCAAGACCCATTTGATGAAACTTTGAATGTTGAATTTTTGTATTTTTTCCTGATTTTTTGCTGATCTAATAATTTTTACTTGCAGTTTCTGGCTAGGAACACCCTCAAGGGTGAAAGCCAACAAAATAAAAAGAGAGAGAGAGAAACGTAGTACCACTTAGTTACTACTAGGTGTCGCTAATATCAATTGCAAAGACCTCGCAACTGGCGGCGACGCCGCAAAGTGGTCATTTTTTTTCGTGGAACGCGATCGCTTTGCACTTCGCAGAATTCTCGTATTGCAAAGTGCAAAATGCAGAGTTGAAAAGTATGATGGTGGAACGGGCCACTGGTATTCGAAAAATAAAGACATTTTACATTTTGAATTCAGCGATGAGGTATGTCACCCATCTTTAATATCTGAATTGATGGTTGCCACAAAGATGACGGCTTGCATGTTTATCACTTACATGCAGCTGGTCTGCTGTTCACCCAACTTAAGAGATTACCGTGATGATAACCTGCTGCCTTTTTCAGGAAACTCGAAAACTAACAGAAAGGTGTAGGAAACCTAATTTTTAATCTCAAAGTGTATACTTATTAATTTCCTATTCTATTGAGACTTTAGACAATATTGGGACCATTACAACTTTCGACCAATGCGATTTCAGAGAAGAAGAAAAACACTCACCATAGTGAGTCTCTTCACAAATAAAGCATAAAATATAAACATTCTCATTCCTTTATTCGCCCTTCAACGCTGCTCCTGCTGGCAACACAGGGTAGAAACTGGCCTCCTACATTCAGAACGTCTTTGAGTCAGCCCTTCCCATTACATTCCTAGCGCTCTGATATCGTTATCATAGGAACGGTGTATTGTGAACGATGGAAGATATAATTATTTACATACACATTAACAAACGAATTCATATATTATTTTGTAGTCATCGGGAGGACCTATCTACACACAATCGCATTGCACCAAACACTAGATTATGATTATGTGTGTATGGGTTTACTTCCGGTACATACATTCATTGTATAACTATGTACATAATATTTATATGAGTGTATAGGCACCACCTATATATACACAGAATTTATGTATTCGTGTTGTTGTAAGTCCTATGAACATATTGTTATTTTGTTCCTATCTATCTATCTATACCATCACGGCATATCCCATTAGTGGGGTAGCCAGTAGACTAAAGGCTTATTCACACTGTAGGATCATGTTCTATTATAAATCAACATAGGACAACTTTCCATTAACAAAACTTCGGTCTTTCTGAAAGGGTGAAAATTTATTTATTGATTAATGTTAAAGTATATTAAATGTGTATGTATATGATGTAGATCAGTGTTTCCCATCCTTTTTCTCCTCGCGAACCAAAAGTAAAATCCAACAGAATTTGGCGAACCCCCTATGTAGCCGTTAATGATAGGCACAAAACCATAAAATTTTGTAGAACATTTATATTACATATTGCACAAACATTAATAAGACTAAAATGATTAATATTAATAAGACTAAAATAAGCTATAAAAATTGAATACAAAATAAATTTAACAAACTGGTTCTTATTTCAGCACATGTTCCCTTTGAAAAATTTAGCTTATTGTGAAAGGTGTATAAGGTTGTATTTGGGTGTATAACAAAACCCAGATATATCTTTTTTAAAAAAAAAAGCTCTTAATGGGATATTTTTGGCTGTTTCATGGAACAAAGCAATTGAAAGTTTGGCTCAATATCTGTCTTAGATCAGGTTCTGCATTTAACCTATTTCTATATTTATCCTTCATCATCATCATCATCATCGCCCTCAACGCTCCTCTCGGGAGCACAGGGCAGAAACCAGCCTCCTCCATTCAGAGCGTCTCTGTGCCAATTGCGTCACCTCTTCCCACGACATTCCTTGCGCTCTGATATCGTTCATTTATCCTTCAGATAAGTATAATTATGTTGAAAATCCTTTCTCGCACAGATATGTTGTGCAAAATGGTAATAGAACGTCTATGACTTTTTTTGACAGAACAGAATATTAATTTTTTATACTGAGCCAGAAGTTAAATAAGGAGATTCTTTGGCCATTTAAAATCCCGCCATTACGCTTTTATTTTCGCGAACCCCCTTTGTACACATAGCGAACCCCCAGGGGTTCGCGAACCACCGGTTGGGAAACACTGTTGTAGATAAAAATAAATTGTTTTAAGTTTTACTATATTTAATAATAGGTACAAAGGTTTCGACTTACAAATTTAATGTCAATCTTATAGTTACTATACATACCTATAGTAAATCTCAAATAGTTAGTGCTAATTTCCATAAGTAGAGGAAAGTCACCAAATATGAAATAGTATCCTAATATGGAATACCTTCATTTCTCTAAGACTATAAGTATGAAACGCAACACTCGACCATCTTCTGTTTCATTCGGTCTACTAACTATCGCACTCACACCATCGAGTCAGTTGCGCGAACGCTTCATGTGTGGCAGGCGTGTTTTGTTTTGTTGTCGTGTAGAAAATTTTAAAGGTAAGTAATAAATGAGTATTACCAGCTGTTATGTTTGTATACATAAGTTTTATACTATTTAGTATATCGGTATTATGTTTATTTCACCATTTTGTGATCTTTTGTCATTAAAATATTGTGACTTGAAAAAATATTTAGAAGAGTATGAACTAGTATAAAAATCCAAATATGGACAGTCGTCGGTATCTAATTATGGAATATTCCATAATTAGGTCTTAATTTTTCATATGATAGATACTTGCTATTATTTCTTTAAAAATATATGTAATGTTTGTTTTTAGAATGTCCGATTCGCAATCAACCAAACGAAAAACCTGGGATGAAGAAAAAATGGCACAAGCTATAAAAATCGTCCGGGCAAAGAAAATGGGGTATTTGAAAGCGGCACAGCATTTTCAAGTGCCTAGGACAACTTTATTTCGTCTCTGCCAAAAAGATGAACAGTCTCCAGAAGTGGCAGCAGCTACTACATTAGGACGAAAAACTATCTTGGGCTCCGAACTTGAACGTCAGCTTGTAGAATACATACTAATAATGGAGAGCAAGTTTCACGGTTTAACAAGAACTGATCTTCGCCGTATGGCGTTCATGCTAGCAAAGCGAAACAATTTGCAGAATCCCTTCGGTGAATCTGGTATGGCTGGAAAAAAGTGGTTGAAGTTATTTTTAAATCGTCATAAAGATAAACTTTCGATAAGAAGACCAACTGGTACATCATTTGCCAGAGCATTTGGATTTGATAAAGAAAAAGTGGAAGCCTTTTTCAACCTCCTTGAAGAGCTTTACACTAAAAATAACTATCCACCAAATCGTATTTACAACGTGGATGAATCAGGCCTCACAATAGTACAAAGTAAGATACCACAAATAATCGGCCACAAAGGTAAACGCCAGGTAGCTGCACTGACTTCAGCAGAAAGAGGATCTCTGATGACAATAGTTGTTTGCATGAATGCTACTGGTCATTTTGTGCCACCATTCATTATTTTTCCCAGAAAAAATATGAGTGCTCAGCTAATGAGAGGCTGTCCTCCAGGATCAGTCGGAGTTGCGCATCCATCAGGTTGGATACAAATGAACATCTTTACAGACTGGTTCAAGCACTTTATTCAACACACCAACCCGACTCCTGAATCGAGGGTTTTACTGATACTAGATGGACACTATAGTCATACTCACAATATCGATATAATAGATATTGCTAGGGAAAATAACGTGGACATAGTTTCGTTACCTCCTCATACGACTCATAAATTGCAGCCGTTAGATAAGACTTTCATGGGGCCTTTAAAAACATACTATAGTGAGGAAATACGCATGTGGATTAGAGACAACAACAGACCTCTAAGTCCATATGATATTGTGGAGCTGTTTGGCAAATCCTATTTGAAAGTACAAACAGGCGAAATTGCAGCCAACGGGTTCAAAGTCACTGGATTGTGGCCTTTAAATAAAAATGTCTTCAGTGATGTGGACTTTATTGCTGCGCAACAAAATGCTGTAATAGATGGTTGTACAACCAATATCCCTCCGCTGGAATCAAGATCTGAAACTGGTCAAGTTCTGGTAGAAATACGTGCACCACAAACAACTGCTAATTTACAACCTGAACCTGCACCTTCGACTTCTGGGCTTAATCGCAGCAGTTTGGGTCTGGTGTCTCCGCATGCCATAAGTCCAGTGCCAGAGAAACGAAGAAAAGTATCTAGCAGAGGAAGAAAAGCTGCTGTAGCAGCAGTCATAACATCTTCTCCCTACAAAAATGATTTAGAAAATAAAAATATGAAGAGACAAGAAAAAGAAAGTAAACTAGTCAAGACAAAGAATAAGAAGAAAACTGCGAAGAGAAACAAACAAACGAAGAAAAATAAGGATGATAGTGAAGAAGAAGACTCTGAGGAACTAGACGTTATCCAGTTTGATGAAGGTAGTGAACATGATGAGTTGATGGACCAAGTACCTCCTGACTCTGCTGATGCAGAATGTATGTTCTGTTCAAGACTTTTTTCCATGGATAAAAGTGGAGAAAGCTGGATTAAATGCTTGATGTGTGGGCTCTGGGCACATTATGATTGTGCTGGTCCAGAGTTTGATACTTGGATCTGTGACTTTTGCAAGTAATTATGTAACTTATTTCATTGATCACAATATGTTATATTCATTTAATTGATCTCAAAGATATTAATGTCCATTTTTGTTATTGTTATGTTGATTTATGCTTGTATTCTATATATGGGTACCTATTCCATATTTGGTTACTAATTTGTGAGATTGTTTTTTGTGTTAGATTTTAATTTGATAACTAATATATTTGATTAAAGGCTGTTAATTACTACATATAAATGTATGACTGATTAGTAAAAACATTAAACTGATTTAATTTATATGAAGTTTTTTTTTTATATCCCAAAAACAAAATGGTATTCCATATTTGGTGACTTTCCTCTAATATTTACTTAATATATTAAAATTAATTAATATATTATATTAATTTTATTATATTTTCTACATCGATGATAAAATTGTGAGATCATATAGTCAAAATTACCATAAATAGTTTAATGAAAGAATGGGAAAATATGTTTAAAACTTTGTTAAAAAAAACTCATTTAAATGCCAAGGGAAGATGTTATTTTTATGAGAAAATGTACATCTCCAATCTAACTTTAGATTGTGTAACTCTTCGTGTAGCAAGGTCGTTCGGTTCGTGATTGTGAATAAAACGAAATTTACTTAAATAAATAAATAAATATTATTAATAAATATCTACCTTGGTGTGTTAAATATGTACCTAATGTAATTACGTGTATTAATGAGAATATAATTAAATCGTTTTGATGGTATATATAAAGGTTGTTCTTTTAATAGCATAATAGTAGATATTATGTATAATATTGAATTTTATATACAGAGTGCAACAGGTTATTCCTGACCTGCTGAACAACCTCAACTTAATTATTTCATACAGTGTGTATATGGCATACCTATAGCCTATGTTGTATGGTATTTGAATAATCAGGTCTTTCACAAAAATCCTAGATGTTTTTCAATATAAATTTTTGAATTCGTTTCGGCGGTACATATTTACTAAAGTTGTATAAATTATAATATAGACTTAATTTAAATGTTATATAGATTTGTACCTGCAGCTGTTAATTATACACATCGTTTTTTTGTCTGTTATTTTTTTGTTGTTATATGTTTAACATGTAAAAGGCTCACGCCGTGTATAAGCGATGAATAAATAAATATAAATGTTTGACAGCTGCATTTATTCATTCTGTAAGAAGTAATATCAAAATACGTACATAGCCTTGATATATCTCTTCAACCTTCTCATAGTCTACATCTTAAAACATGCTTATCTTTAATCCTACTCCAAAACTACATAGATTTTAGCGCATACCCAAATATGACACTCGCAAATATTGTGAAAATAGCTGGCCATAGTATATTGTTGAACCTTACACAAAAATCTCTATTTAAATCTACTGACGCGTACTTCGATTTTCAAACTTATCGTGATATCGAATGGTTTCAAAATTAGCGGGCGATTTCACACAAATATAAACTTTATTTAGGTACTCCAATGACTAAACAACGCTTGTGGAGTCTTAGCCTCAGGAAAAATTAAACATCAAGCCTTTTGCTCGTGGGCAGTGGATTGTCAGCCGTCTAAAAATGATAAGTTTTATTGACACTTGCAATATGATAATAATAATAAAAATCTTTATTGCACAAAAAATGTAGGTATACAATAGAAGAAAACATGACAACATTACTCCTGAACAATTTTTTTTTGCAATGGGCGAGTTATATTATTTTACATATTATTTATTAAATATGATAATATAAAACAAGCGAACTTAACTATCCCTAGGTTCTTTATGAAGTAGCGTGCTTTCTGAATTAACCTGTGGTAATTAAGATCGTCTGCATAATATTTCTTGGTAATTAATTAATAACGCATCCATTATTGTGCATAGGTACTACACAAACAAACAAATGTTACATTTATATTTTATATTGTTTTCATTACATAGTATTAGGTATTGTGCGCAGTTATTTATGTATGTATGTAGGTAGGTAGGTGCGATTGCAATACAGTATTGTCTAACTAATCATTTGAACCATGACATTCCGGCGAATTATAGCCGCATTTTAAAAGTCTATATAAAAGTCCTGTACATATGGCAATAAATTGAAAATATCGGCCTCCCGACGGCCTGAGTGAAATCCGTGAAATAAATAGGCGGAGTCTATGAGAAATGGGCGCGGTTTGTGAAGAAAATATTTTGAAATACAACCTTGTTTTGTCGTAAATGTGGGAGGAGTGAGAAACCACCTAGTGAGTCTTCAGCATGTCAAAAGAGAAAAAACCGCTTTTTTGACAAATTTCAAATTCAAATATGCCTATATTATGATTTGAGAGATTATGGGATTATTATTTTTTGTTTTCAGTGGGAATAATTAACACATTACAATAATATGACATTTCATTTATTGAATATATTTGTATATCTTTAGATAAAATACCACTGAAAAACGAAAAGACCCCACACTCAATATTATCAATTATCTGACGATTTTTTTTCTTTTTGTTTTCAGGTGGCGACTGTGAGAGCGCCGTCGCGTCCCCGCCCAGTGGCGGAGGCAGCGGTGGCAGCAGCAGTAGCGGTCACAAGGCGTCATTCCGTTCGGCCAACAAGCTGGCGAGACGCGCCCGCTCCTTCAAGGAGGACTTGCTGGAGCGCATATCCGCGATGGCTATGCGCTCACCTGGACAGCAGCCCTCCAACAGGTAGCCATACACTATACTATAACACATGCCTACATTCTATCACAACACTTTTTGTGGATGAGCAGAGAAAATAACTCCTTCATCATTTTTCCATCACAACCAGCTTATTTGTCTCATTTTTTCGTATGCAGCCTTAAACATCTTTATATTATAAAGAAATATAAAAATTCCACTGGATATTTTGTAAACAAAGAATTTTTATTTTATTAACAGTATTTTAAAAACATAGGTACTTTGTCATAAAATCTATCTGAGTATGAGCCAAGGTGTACTAAGTCAGTTATTAACTTTACTTTTTCTCAGCACTTTAACATTCTTTACTTTACTTTGGCTATTTCACAACATTAAATTGCCACACTATTTATTTATTCATTCTTTACTCGATCACAAATTTATACTAAGAAAAATAGGGAATTTCCGTATTTAGTTCTTCAACTTATAACCCTTAATATTTGTTAAAAAGTTGGCCAGCACTTTTCTTCCGTCCGCAAGGGTTCCGTGGACCCAGGCATCCCTCTTTCACAATACACCGTTCCTATGACAATGAAATCAGAGTGCAGGGAATGTCGTGGGAAGAGGTGACGCAATTGGTGCAGAGACGCTCTGACTGGAGGAAGTGGTTGCTGCCCTGTGCTTCTGAGAGGAGATATAACCCATAATATTTGTTAAAAAGTTGGCCAAAAATAGCACTGTTCTTCCATCCGCAAGGGTTCCGTGGACCCAGGCAGCCCTCTTTCACAATACATCGTTCCTATGGCAATGACATCAGAGTGCAGGGAAGAGGTGACGCAATTGGTGCAGAGATGCTCTAAATGGAGGAGTCTTGTTTCTGTCCTGTGCTCTTGAGAGGAGCGTTGAGGGCGATGAATGAATGAATGAAATTTGTTATAAAATGCAAAATAAGACAGACTATTGTCCTCGTATTTCTCCTTTGTAATAATAAATCAATGATTTAAGTCTTCAAATTATATTTGAAATATCAGTGGAGTAATGTAATAAATATATTTTTACATTATTCATTTGCTTCACAAGTTATAAATATAAAACTTCCTGTTATTTTAAGTGTTTGTTATTGTTTTGTAGGTCACATTCACCCCTCAGTCCAAAGACCCGAGGACAGGCCAAGGTAGATGATCCGGAGGTCAACCCTTCCAAAGATCTAGAACTTCTCATAAGACAGGTATATATCAAAGTAGAACATATACATTCAAAAGGCAGATTGGGAGTCTTATTTTCGGTTCTGGTGCTGTTTCTGGGGTGGGTTGAGTGTCGGAATGTGTTCGTTTATGTCGTATTTTAGTATTTTTATTGTTAATTTTGTTTTTCTTTGTAAGGGTTGAAAATAAAAGTTTGAATTGATCTAATATATTTATGTTGTTTTATATGTGTATATACTCAAGGATTTTTTTTATCGAATACATAAATTATAATGGTGTGAATGTTAAATCTAGGTATGAGAGTTTGTTTGCGAGATGTCTGTATGAGATCGAATGAATGTATCAATTGATGTCATGTGCATGGTTTGGATGTTTGATTATTTTTGTGATTTTAACTGATTAAATTGATAATATGTGTCAAACATCTGTTGTGCACCTCAAAATAAGTAAATAAATATACATCTGTAGAATAAAGTGTCAGTAGAAATGGAAAAGTAATTTTGGGTTCGTCGGTAGCCTGGGGGTAGAGTCTCGGCCTCGTGAACAAGGGGTCTGTGGTTCGATCCCAGGTGCCCGAGAACTCCCCTTTCATGACACAAGCTTTTAGCTTAGTGTGAAACGTGTATAAAGTTGTATTTGAGTTTATAAGAAAACCTAGATATATCTTTTTTAAAAAAAAATAATAGTCTTTCTTAAATTGAAAAATATTTTTTAATTCATGTCTCTATTGCCTTTTCCAGTTGAGGTTTGACCTGAAGCACTTCTGCGATGTGATCCTTAAAAAGAAGCTGGAGATGCTCCCGGGCAATGGCACCATCATCTTGGACACCATCACTAACATGCATACTGGTAAGACAACTTATCTTATAATGTATCATGGATGGGTATCGGTCATTGGTTGAATGCGGTCGGCAATCAGTTCTGTGTTCAACAAAAGATGTAAAAAGGCTGATGATAATTATTTTACTTGTCCAATTGGAAATGGGAGATCTTGATCTATTCCAGTTTTGTTTTATATAAACATACGCCAACAGGCTCAACATCTAAATCTTACAAAAAACCACAACACAGAAAACATGTTGTGCCCCTTTACAGGTGTAAATGTGTTGTGTCCGAGCTACCCCTCTCAAACTTTTAGATATTTTATTTTATCTTATAAATATAGAAGCACAAAACAGACAATAACTACATAAATAAAGTAAGAAAAAAGGTTAATCTTAATCAGAGATCAGCTATCATCCAATACCATGCGCCACAATTAATTTTAAAAAGATAGGTACCTAACATTCCGGTCATCTCAACATGCCTATGAAATCTTTAAAAATTGGTTGCTTCTATGGTTAGACCCTATTGTTCAGGTGTTATGATTCTTGAATGGGCCTTTTTGGTGGTTTTTCCACAAAACGGCACTTCTAAAAAAAGTTACTGATTTATTATTATTACATGCATTAAATGTTTCTCAATTAGTAGATCTTATTTTGTGACAGTGGGAATGGCTGAATTAGTAAACGTTGTCTATAGACACCGAAAGCAATCGCTTAAGCCAGCATAGAACAAATTCATAAGTGTTGGGACACCTTTCTCACTTCTTTTAATTAAATTTTGCACAATGTTACATTGTGTAAACATCGAGATATCTGATTGATTTTGTCATCTGCACATTGTACTCGAATCCAGAAAAACAATAAAAATATTAAAATATTGTAAACATATCTTTCTTGATCATTTCATAGTTTTGTACAAATTTTTTGTTTTAGTAATTCGTCCATACGTTTCACCACTGGGCGCAAACCCGTCAGCCACCCTGAGTTCTGCATTAGGCAGACTATGCCAGGCAGTGGCCCGTCTCATCCGACTCTGCGATGAGGGTATGATGGGAGGTATTGGCTGTGCTGCTTTAGACGATGCCAATGTTATGCAGATCACAAAAGAAGTTCACCATGCCGTGGAGGTGAGAATACTACCTACATTTATTTAGTCAATTTATTTATTTAATCTTTTTGCACATCATCATTATAAAGCAGTGTTAACAAAACAATATAATATTCAAAATAGCAAATAAAACAATCCAAAATTATAAATTTCAAATACTAGAACGATATGCAGTGGCGAGATTATCACTTTCAAGTGATTTCTTCCATCTAACCACGTCACGTTGAGATGTACCTAGTTAAAACAAATTTCATTTATAAAAAAATAGCCATAATACATAATTATTCATATTGTCTTAGTTTAGGACTAATTTCTTCCGTGTAAATTAAATTGTTCATGTGGGTAAAATAAATTAATAATTCTTTATTGGCTTACAAAATACAAAACAATTGCAAAGGTTTATGTTTTTGTGTAATTTCATCATGTTTTTGTTTGTTTTAGGAACTGGCGAGCATTGCATTTGAGAAGATGGGTGTGAACACATCACATATAAAGAGTAACGGAGCAAATTCAGATACAAAATACCTGCACCTACAAGTCAGACCTGCCATTGGCAACACACCAGAGGGACAGAGGAATTCATTGCCAGGTAATTTATTATTTATTTAAGTGTCTATACCACCACAACATCTCCCACTACTAGGGTTGCCAGTTAACTAACTATACATATTGAAAGTTCTTTGTTAGTCTATCCTTCTCCTACCACCCACCCCGCCTCCATAGGTACCTTACCCGCTTCCATTACCATTACCCCTTCCACCACCACTAATGTAACCTAAACTATAATTCTCACTACATTTCAATTTCCCTGAAGATGCCAACAAGCATCGGCAAAAACGTTCGGATTTTAATGTTGAACATAGTGGAAATTAACCTGTCCGTGAGTGAATAAAGAAAAAATAAAAGTGTATGGCAGAGTGAATTAATTCAACTTTCACTTTTTGAATATTTTTTTATTGCATGTTATAGAAAATGATCCCTAGAATAAATGTTTATAAGGAACCAACTCTCAAAAATTAATAATAACGGAGTTATCAAACAAAAACAATTTTGATACGTCACGTCTGCTCCGGTATTGTCAACAATGGGTTCAACGTAGGAATATTTATCATTATTAAAAATATTTATTTTTATTTGTTTTTAACAAAAACTTATGTAGGTACTAAAAACTAATTAAATTGACCAGAATTAGCACAAAAAATAAAAAAAAAAATCACAAAACACTCCATAAAATAACAACCATAGCGCACAAACGCACGCGGCAAAATGGTTTGCAACCGCGAGTGATGGCTAGGTATTTCAAGCGGCGGTCACGTGACATTTTGTATAGGCGATAAATAAGGTCTAAACACACCTATTTTTGATTTTTTTCCTTGTGATTGGTAAAGTACATCCGACAGATTGGACCAATGATGAAATTGACAAATTTGGCGGGAATACCAAAATATTACTAGATCAAACGCACCGGTGCGTGCGTACTCCAGATCCCATAATATTTCTTGCACGCACCGGTGCGTTGGTACTCCTTTACAGGTTAAACAGTGTTTAACAATTTATTTATTTAAATAAAATTAAAAATAAATTTCTACAGTATTAGCACAACAGAACTTGAATTATTAATATGTAATAAGCATACAGATTATCCTTCCTGCATCATTAAACATAAGAATGGATGTCATACCTCATCTCTGCTGAATTGAAGATGTTGAGTGTCTTATAAATGTAATACCTACTATAGTATACCACTCTTTTACAGAACATTGAAAAATTTACAGAAAAGAGGAAAAGCGCTATTTTGTTCTGAAGTTTCCTCATAAACAATTTTTCATTGTATCATTTTTTTTTTCAGATATTCCTCTAACTCCTCGGGAGCGTCTAATCTTAGAAGGCAGTGCTGGTGCCCTGAGTGTTGTACGCAGCTCTCATTCTACAGAATCTATATTGGACAGTGTGGCGGGCACTCCACACCACACAGACCCACCGCCAAAACCACCACGACCCGTCAGGTACATTCAGCGTCTCTTTGTACTTACCGCATGTTCTCGACAATCTCATATCTTTCATTCAACTCAACTCATGTCACCCTTCAATGCTCTTCTCAGGATCACAGACCAGAAACTAACCTCCATTCAGAGTCTATTTATACCATCATGACGTCTCCCCCAAGTGGGGTATCCGTTCCATTCATTCTGAATGTCTGCGCCAGTTGAGTCACCACTTTTATATATAACATTTGGGTTTTTGGATATCAATATTTGTCACACAGTAAACGTGTTCAGAAAATCAACACACTGCTTAAAGCCACACGGTGCCAGCGACCTGAACTGACCTGATGCAATCACAGGCCCTCCATATAAACAATACATTTTATTTCTCAAATTCTACAATGAATGGAACATTATGCCCACTTGCATGCATATTATATGCATAAAGATACCTATGTATACTATAAGTACGGTATTGATATTGCATATGCATACAAAATGTAGATGTATATAGTGTGGAGTACCGTGGGCCTGGGTGTAAATTGTATTGGCTGCGAGTGCCTGTGTATATTTGTTGATTTTGTGTAGTACCTATGTATTGGTAATTAAAATTATTTAATATGAAATTAGAGTAAGTTTTGAAGGTGTATAAAAATTGTTATAGAATGATTTAACATTGTAAAAGGCGAAAGTCGTTTATTACCTGAATAAATAAATAAATTACAGTAGAAGTCCATTAGTCCGGCATCCAACAGTCCGGAATGCCCGATAGTCCGGCATTGCTCCGGAAAATTGTAAAAAATTTGATTTTTTCCAAAAGTGTGTCTTTAAAGCAAATAAAAACGCTCGAGAGCTATTCGGAAGTTTTCGGGATAGTTCAGGATCATCCGAAAGCGCTCGGTATTGTTCGGAAACAACCGATGAGGACATTATCAGCATTGTAGTAAACCCTCAGCCTACTCAAAATCTTGAAGAAAGTGACTCAGATGCCGAAGCGAAAGAAAAGGAAAAAATCAGCTGGGCAGAAGCTGCAGAATCACTAAATAAGCTTATCTCTTTTGCTGAGGCTAGTACTAGCTACTGTGCTTTAGAAATTATTGATTTCCATATCATTAGAAATAAATTTTTATACTTAACGCCAAAAACCAAGAAAACAAAAAGCCATTCGTGACTTTTTTAAATCTAAGTGAAATATGTTTTACAGTACGTGTACATACACTATATGAAATGTAAAATAAACTTTGTTGTATGTATTTGCACACTGTAATTATTTACCTAATTGTTCTTATAATTACCGCCCGATAGACCGGAATTTTCGATAATCCGGCACCGAGCCGGTCCCGAACGTGCCGGATTATCGGACTTCTACTGTATTTGAAATGTCTGTTATTTGTTTTGTTTACAGATGTCTAGATATAGCACCACCGTTACCGCCAAAAAGGAAAGCTGCCGAGAATATGTCATTACTTGGGCTCTCAGGAGTGGATAGGTGAGATATTTATTGTTCTATCAAAATTACAAATGTCAAATTTAGATTTTTCATAAAGCACAAGATGCAAAAATATGTAGAAAATGAAGTGATGTGAGAGTGGAAAAAAAAACAAAGAATATGGATTGTTATGCTTCTCAGTGTAATCCACGGAGTAGGATCACCAAACTTTCGTGTTAGTCTTATCTTTAAATGGCAGGCATTTCAAGAACATCATATATAAGACGTTTAATATCTTGAATTTGGCAGTAATTCATTTATTTATTCTTTTATAAAAATGTCACCACTTCCATTCACAATCTCTATTTTTGGGTAAGTCTAATGAAGTGTGTGTCACTCATCCTGAATGTCTTTTATGGTACGAAGACGACAATCCGCTTATTTTTATTACATACAGTTCTTAGTTCGCTAGCTATCCCATTTATGAGAAATATTATGATGTTTTAGTCAAATTTGTTTGTGATTAGTGAGTGATGAAATAGAGTAAACCAAATTAAGACACTGTAGCTTGACCTCTTATACCAGGAGAAATGCTGGTTGGGGCAATGTTTATGGTTTATTATTATGTAGTAGTTTTATGTACCTATTATTATTATTGTGTTAAATAAATAAATAAATAATAATAAAATAAAATTATAAAATGTCATCAAATTCTTAGTGGGTGGGAGGACACCTTGAGCTATTTTGGGAATAATGTGTCACCACGTTTTTCTGTGATGGGTGTTATGCCTCGTTGCTGTTTATAAGATGATATAAATTATGAATATTGTGTTCATTTCAGAGTATCCTTACAGTCGCACAGTAGTGTCTCACTGGACTCTATGCTGAACACGTCCAATGATGAAGAAATCAGAGCAATCATGGATAGGAGCTCAACAAATCTGGACGATGATATTATCGGTTAGTATATTAGAGATTTTGCTTAAAGACAAACAAGGAAAGTCAAATGGTGAAAATAAGAAGAATTACAAATGAAATTTCTTTTTTCAGGTTCGTTCAACTGCGCATCATCCGACGGTTACACTCACAACACTAACGGTTCGAATCGTCTTTCTATTGAATCATCTGGCTCGACGATAGGCTCCAGTCCTGCCAACATAAACACCACTCCTACGTGTTGCAATATGAGCGGGAACAATGGGAACAATACATCTTTAGGACAATCACAACAACAGCAGAGGCTCTCCGGGAGTACTGATACTGGACACGGGTCTCCGGCACACATTAGATACCCGGGGGAGACGACGATGCATCATGCAAATAGTACTAATCATAATAGGTTTGTTGATGATGTCTTAATTGTTTATGTTTTCTAATGTTTTTATAAAGATTAGCATTGTTCTAACTCTTCCCACTAAATTCAAATATAAATTTTTAAATTTGAAATTATCGCGAATTTATTGTTTAACATGCATTCATTCATTTTACTTTTTTTGTCATTATTTAGTTAATTGTACTGACCACTTTTATTTTTCTCACCATTTAATTTTATTGCTTAATGTTTCTCTGTTTACGGTTGGCCTGTTTGGTGCTATAAGTTTATTGTTTTATAATTTTTTTTCAATGTCACTATTAATGTTATTTTTTAATTCAAATTGTATCCAAACATGTAATAGAACTGTACGGTGTATTTTCGTACATTAATAAATAAATAGTAGAAATATAAGTAGTACAGTAGTTGAGTAGGAATATAAAGAGAATTATTTCATATGCTTTTCGTTTAGTCGGGGTGAATTTTTGAGATGTCTAGTGAAACAGATCTTATTTTATTTTAATTAAATTTGATTTTTTCTTTATATATGCTAAATTTGTAATTTTGGAACAAAAATAATTTGTACACACCAATATTACCTTAAGCTTGTACTAAAATATGTGTATTTTTCTTTTCAGGTTTTCAAATGAATCCGGTTTTGTATCGATGGGTACACGCTGCTCAGAAATATCTTATTCAAGTTTCAATAGCGTAATGACAACGCAACAACAGCAAAAAACATCGCTGTCATTTATAGACGCGACACCTACGCCGCAAGACGTACCACCATCAATAACTGATTTCATTTTAGCTGACGATAGTCGAAACAATACGATAAACTTATTACCTTCGCCTCCTGGAAAAACTTTAGGATTAAACATGGCTAATGTTGTTCAACAGTCAATGAAACAAATGTCATCTTCATCTAATTATTTTGAACAAAACAGTTTGAGTAGTCAAGCTACGAAATGTTTCAGTCAATCTAGCGTTGTGAAGGAAGCGGAGCAACGCATAGAATCGTTGAAAATCGAAAGCAGTTCTTTTACAAAACGAAACATATCGCAGACTGTCGTAACTTCATCAATGTCCAAAAATAATGTTTTAAACTTGAGTGATGTAACTTCGTCAGAGAATGGTGACGATGGTTCTTCGGATTCTTCCTCCCTCGTGCCTCCTGCTTTGCCTGTTAAAACGAGGAAATTGAGAGCTCAGTGTGATAATTTGAACGATTCGGCGTTGAGTTCTCTCAATACAACAATGGACGATCAAGCTATCGAATATAGGTGAGTAAAATTAATTGTCTTTGAATTTTATAATTGGTTTTCAACTTTTCAAAAAGAAAATGTGTTATGCAGCAATATTCTAAGCCTCATCAACCTCAAATTGAAATGATTTTTGATATTTCGTATTGAATCAACATTAATATAGGGGTGGGTTCTCTGTATGTTTTAAGAACGTCAGTTCTCATGTCATCTGGTAAATCTAGAGTATTTTTTTTCATCCAAAAATGGGCTTTATGGGCTAACTCTACGTAGCTCACTCAAAATTATAACACCATTAATAGACCTTGATGGAATATCTCACACCGAAGAGAACACTCATATAACATTAAACAAATGCCTCAAATTTTTCAGGAAAGGAAATATAATATAATAATAATAAAAATCTTTATTGCACAAAAAAATCAACATAAGAAAATAGACAATGTAAACTAGACAAATAAATTTTGTGCAATGGACGAGTTTATCGCAGAAGCGCAAAATCTTCCAACTAACCTATAGATATATAGATATTAAACTAAAAAAAATTAACAATTTGATCATTCATTAATTTGTAATTATGTCAAAATAAAGCATTTCTTATAATTTTATAGGCGAAAATTGATGAATGTTTTTGCTAATGTTATGTTTTCTTACGTACAGGAATCACAGTGCGTGCACCCTCCACGCGTTGGACGGCTTCATGCAGCGTCCTCATACACTTATGGATCATTCATCTTCTAGTAATCAGCCTCCTCCCCTACCCCTCAAGAAGAAACACAGTGAGTACACCCCTTACAAATATAAATATTGTAATCTTAAATTTTGTATAGTGTGTGATAAAGTATTTTAAGATTTTTAATATAAATACACAATTCTCACTCGTGTTATTGTTTTATGATAGAAATGGAATAGTTTTATATCTCTTTAGAATGATAATTTCATTTTTAAAGATGCAAGAATTTAAAAATTGTTCTAAATAATACTGTTTATTTTCACATTGGTAATTATACATCACGGTCGCTCCTCTCCTCTCTTGAAGGTTCTAGGTCTCTCAAACATGTTTTTTTACGATGTTTACATGCAGTTCCTCAAAGAATTAAAAGATATATCTTCATAGTAAATGTCGTTAAGGTGGAGTATGTTGGCAATGAAAGGATTCAAACTCTGAGATCTTTCTCTCTTGATTGAAATTCCGGGACTCTTCCATTAGGCTTTTGACCAGAAATATGGTGTGAGTACAAAAAAAATGACAATTTTGGAATGGAATGAGACTTGCCACATATCTTGAATTTATTTTTATCACAGTGAAGATGATAATTATGTATGTTTTAGTGATGTAATGAGTATTTGCATAAGCCGTGGAACACCCGGCAAAGAATTGGTCTCGCACTCTTATCCGTAAGTTTCGGAGTGTCCTGTAAAAGGCAGGTGTTCGAAAAAATAAAGACATATTACATCTCCAATTCAGCGATGAGGTTTGCCACCCATCCTGAATGTCTAATTTTTTGTTGGCACAGAGAAGACTGCTTGAATTTTTATTACATGCAGCTGCTCTGTTGACTACGCCACTTGTGGGATGTGTCGTGATGGTGTAATAGTAGGTATTTCTTAGGCAATCGTTAATATTTACATCTGATAATAATCTAGATTTGATATTCGGCACTAATAATGCGTTTGTCACATGCAACAGTTAAACCACTGGCTAAGCACTTCTGGGAGATGTTAAAGTTGTTTATGCTCACTATTTTTCACAAATTAAAAAGTGTTGATTACTAATTCAAGGCCCACACACAATTTAATATGGTGGTTCAATATTTCGTAACATCAAATTCAGAACCTTAAGTCGTGTACCTACATAATGTGCAAGTGTTTGTAGACGCTGTTTATATTAAATTGATTATACAGTATTGTGTATTTAGATAATATATTCCATCACTTTGTTGTTGAGGATATTGTGAAATTGGTCAGATCTAAATTTTGATAAAGTGTTTTCTTCACAGTGGATTATAAAGTTATGCAAAATATATAAATACTGATGCAAACAAAACAATAATTATTAGCAATTTAGAACGCTAAAACCCAATATTTTAATGCGCCTCTAAAGTGACGCTTATCCTGAGCTATTTGGTAAAACTGGATTTTAAACTTTAATATTCCAGAACTATTTTATTATTTTTGCACATCATCATTATAAAACAGTGTTAACAAAACAATACAAAATTCAAAATACTAGGACGATATGAAGTAGCGAGATTATCACCACAAAGTGATTTCTTCCATCTTACACCGAAGCCATTACACCAAATTATGAAAAAGGGATTTTATTTTATTTTTTTATTTTATATTATGGGGTATGGTATGCACCGCGACCTATAAGATCTATTGTACTCCCCCTACTTAGCTTTCCCGGTGTTACCAGTCAAAGCGAACCCTCAAGTCCTAGACATCTTATGAAGTCCAGGATCTTGAGGGGGTCCAAGGTGTGGAGAGACTCCACTTCTACCCAGTGCCTGCCTAGGGTTTTGATTCTTGCGAATCCCACAGCATTGCAGTCCGCCAAGAGATGTCGAGGAGTCTCGGCCTCTTCTTCGCAAAATCTACAGGTGCCATCTTCTTCAAGTCCCAGTTTGCGTAGGTGTTCCCTGAGTCTGCAGTGACCCGTTAGGAAGCCTGTTATTGCCTTGAGACTTGTTTTACTTAGGTTAGTGCAAGTCTTGGCCCTTTTGGAGTTATATCCTCCGAGCAGTTCCTTGGCTTGCCTAAGCCTAGGGAGATTCTTCCATAGTTCGTTTCTTTCTTGTCTCCCTTTCTTTTTAATTTCCTCTTGGAAAAACGTATGTCCCAAACCACAGAATGGTTCTGGTCCATAGAGTTGCGTTGCCGCACCCTTTCTTGCCAGCTTATCAGCTCGTTCATTTCCCTCAACCCCGATGTGTCCGGGTACCCAGAGGAGGGTGACTTTATTCTTCTTGCCTAACTCGTTAAGTTTGAGGAGGCATGTCCAAACCATCTTGGAGTTGATGATGTTTGAACCCAATGCTTTAATAGCTGCTTGACTGTCAGATAGTATAGCTATATGTTGCTTACTGTATCCTCTGTCGAGATTGAACTGGATACATCTTTCCAGAGCATATATTTCTGCTTGGAAGATACTTGGGAATTTTCCCATTGCTTCAGAGTATTCGGTGCGCGGCCCGTAGACTCCTGCTCCAGTTCCCTCTTCTGTTTTGGATCCATCCGTATACCATACGATGGTTCCATTCTTGAGAGAGTGTATAATATCCTCGTCCCATTCTTTCTTTGTGCTCAGTTTGATGGCAAAATTCTTCTCGAAACTGAACTTCTTGATCATTAGATCGGCTGGCAGATCAATGAGGTATGCGCAGTCATTTAGAATTTCTTCTCCTTTGATGCGATTTACCCTCGTTGATTCTGTCTTCTTAAGTCTGAGATACGTCTTCTTTGCAGCTTCCTCCACTACCATGTGGAGCGGTGAGAGATCAAGGATCACCTCCATGGCTGCCGTTGGACATGTTCTCATTGCTCCTGTTATGCATAAGCATGCTAACCTTTGTACCTTATCGAGTAATTTCCTCGTGGTAACAAGTTTGGTTCTACTTGACCATACAATGGCTCCATATGTGATGATTGGTTTTATCATCACTGTATACATCCACAGCAGGATGTTTGGGTTGCAGCCCCAATTTTTACCTGCTATCCTTCTGCAAATCATAAGTGCAGAGGTTGCTTTTTCGACTATTTTGTCGACGTGTCTATTCCACAGCAGCTTCTTGTCTAGTGTTACACCTAGATATTTTGCTGTATCACTCCATTCTACAACAGTTCCATCTAGAAAGATTTCCTTGGTGTTTTGGAGTTTCTTTTTGTTTGTGAATGGTACTATTGTGGTTTTTCCTGAGTTCAATTTCAGCCCCACAGATATGCACCATCTTCTTGTAAGTTCTAGTGCACCCTGCATTAAATCACAAAGTACATCTTCAAACTTGCCTCTGATTGTGATGACTATGTCATCTGCATATCCATTTACATGGTATCTGTGCTCGGTGAGTTTCCCGAGTATTTCGTCTACAACTAGACTCCAAATGAGGGGTGATAAGACTCCTCCTTGCGGACATCCTCTTGTAGTTGTAACTTGAATGTTGCTATCTCCTACTTTGGATTCCGCAGTTCTTGTGGCCAGCATATGTTTTACCCATCTGGATATTGTGCTGCCTACTCCTCTTTTCTTTAGCGCTTCTTCGACTGCCTCGTGGGAGGTGTTGTCAAAAGCTCCTTCTATGTCCAAGAATGCACACAGAGCTATTTCTTTATTGTCGATGCTTTTCTGGATTAACTCAGTCAGCTCATACAGGGCGGAGTCCGTGGATCTTCCTACCCTGTATGCATGCTGATTTGGATGTAGTGGTGTTTTATCCAGTAGCTCGCTTCTTATGTAGTTGTCTACTACTTTCTCCATCGTCTTTAATAGGAATGATGTGAGACTGATGGGTCTGTATGACTTTGGAAGGGTCGAGTCCTTCTTTCCATTTTTTGGAATGAAAGTCACACGTGCTCTACGCCATGATCTGGGTATGTACCCCAGAGCTAGGCTGCTTCTTATGATTCTTAGGAGATGTGGAAAGATTTCTTCCTGTCCCTTCTGAAGTAGAACTGGGAGAATGCCATCTACTCCCGGTGATTTATATGGCTGGAATGAGTTTATGGCCCACTTCAGCCGCCCCGGGGTGCAGACTGCTTTTGTCATTTCCCAATCTTCTTTCTTAGATTTGTAACACATTGTGTGCTCCAAGTCTGCTTCGACGGTTTGACTGCCTGGGAAGTGAGTTTCTAGTAGCAAAAGTGCTCTTTGCTCCTCACTCTCAGTGTAGCTTCCATCTGGTTTTTTGAGAGACGATGGTCCCTGTAAACCTCCTTTGGCCAGTGCTTTATGTAGTCTGGCTGCTATTGGAGTTTCCGTGATTTTTTCACAGAAATCTCTAAAGCTTTTCCGCTTTGCTTTTCTTATTTCTTTGTTGTAGTTAGTGAGTGCTTCGGTGTACTCCTGCCAGTCTCCACTCCCCTTAGCACGATTGTATAATCGTCGCACTGAGGCTCTCAGATTTGACAGTTTGTTGTTCCACCAAGGCACTTCCCTACAGCTTCTTTTCTCTCGAACAGGACAGTTTGATTCGTATGCGTCCAAAATTGCCGCATTTAGATCCTGTACTGCCTGTTCTAGTTCATAGTGATTTTTTACTTTTGAATTGACCAGTTCTAAGTTATGCTTAAGACTGGTCATGTATCCATCCCAGTCTGTTTTCCTGGGATTCCTGATGAGATCTGTCTTAATAGATAGACCTTCTAAATCAAATCTTATGATTTTATGATCTGAAAGAGAAGGCTCTTGCGAAACCCTCCATCTCTTGACCATTTCGTTGATATTTCCACTTGAAAGTGTAATATCTAATACTTCCTGTCTTATTCTAGTGATAAATGTGGGATCACTTCCCACATTTAGTATATCTAGGTTTTCAGTCAGGATGAATTCTAGGAGTTCTTCGCCTCTTCTGTTTATATCACTACTCCCCCACACAGTGTTATGAGCATTTGCATCACACCCCAGTATGAGAGGGAGGTTGTTATTACTACAATAATTTACTAAACTTTGAACTTCTAATGGTGGCGCTGGCCCATGATAGTCAAAGTATGCCGTTGCAATTACTATATCTCGACATGTATCACCCATATCGATACTTGCTCGGATGGGTACTAGATCGCGGGACATGAATTCTGACAGAGACATATATTTAATATTGTCCCTTATCAAGATGCAAGCTCTTGGTTTGTCAGTCTTCATATCCCAGATTACTTTAGCACCCAAGCTAGACAGACCTCTGATCTGTCCCTTGTAAATCCAAGGTTCCTGTATTAACACAATTCCCAGGTTAGTTTTGGCAAACATGTTCGCAATGGCAGCAGAGGCTCCCCTAGCATGATGCAAGTTTACCTGAGCAATCCTGGTGATATTATTTGTTAATTTTGTGTTAATTTTTATTTATTTACTTGTATATATATATATATATATTAATATATAATCTACTATTTAGAGTACACGCCTCTTACTTTTGAGCCATTTCCACATCTTGGGTATCATTTTCCCCTTCTTCTGCTGAGAGGAGTTCTTCCTCCTCATCTGTATTCGACAATGGATTGGGACTCGCGAGCAAGCTCGCATCGTCCTCCATCCTGTCGACATCATTCTCCTCCTCCTCCCCACCCGAGCTCGCCATTGGACTCGGACTAGCGAGCAGGCTCGCGTTGTCCTCTATCCTTACGATGTTGTTTTCCCCCGAGTGAGGCATCCCCTCAGAGGAAGTCCCCTCCAATGCGATGCCCCCCCCGGGATGAAAAAGGGATAGATAGAGTGAATCTGTGTCTGAAATTTTCAAGTGTTCTATAAAAACCTTCTAAAAGATGTCTTCTAAAATTTTACTTAACTATGAGGTGTGCCCATGCACCTTGTATGTCTTCAGCTATTATGAACATGGAAAGGTCAAATTTTTATGCTAGCTACCCCACTCACGGGATATTGACGGCTTAATCCGCAAACAAGATAACTCCCTTAAACCAAACTTTTCAGGAGCAACATAAAACCTTATCATATATCAATAAATACATTAAAATAATTTTTCATTTCTGTTTTTTATTGTTTTTTAGTTCAAAATCATTAATAAATAATAGTAATGAAGTATTAATAACGCAATTTTTCAAAATTTATTCTAAAAAAGGAGTTAGCATTTTTGCTAACCATATTTTCATTCAATTTCAATGGAGTTAGCGTTATTTCAGTTTCATGGGTGGATGTTTTCTAACAAAAACGTCACCGCACACTGACAGCCATCATACAAATGGCGGTAAAATGACGGAGTTAGCGTTTTTACCAAATTGACAGATGTTTGCATGGAGCTATCTTTTTTTTTGTGTAGCATTCTTTGTCAGTTTTTAAAAATATTTGGGAGTTATCATTTTACAGGATTATGTGTTACATCTTATAAAACCTGTTAGCGCAATAAATTCAATTTGGCAAAAAAAGGAGTTATCTTGTTTGCGGATTAGGCCGTCGATATGCTGTGATAGTATATGTGTGTGAATAGAAAATTTTTGAGTGACCCAATAATATTTTTATTTATTTATTATTCATATGACCCAATAATAGATGAGCAACAAATGTGTGCAATTCTACATTCAAACATAAATCCACACAATATGGTTAATAAAGAGATTCTCTTATTTGAATCACTCTTGTCTTTCTTATTATTATTACAGGACAATTTAAAAGAGTGCCGTTTACTCATGACATAACCTTAAGGGCGCCATGTTGCGTGTTTATTGTCCACAGCTCTGGGCAAAGAGGTGTGTCTTCAGCCTCTTTTTAAAGCCTTAGAATAATGAATGACATCTCGGTTGAGTATGTGTTATAAATTTTCCGCTGTGAAAATATGTAGGTGAGTGTTAAGTGTACTACAGTGCTACATATTTATATGTTCTAGTATATATAACGTTAATTGTATGTAATTGCTGCATAAATATTATACTTCGTTCATATTATGTTTATATGTCCGCGATATGCACCGTTATTAGACAAGATAAAGGTAAAACAATACACTCTGTACAAAATCTCAGTTTTATTTATTGACTGAAATATTATTACAGTTTATATGACACTGCGTCTTTTATGTTTTTCTTTATATTGGGATGAAATTTTCCCCACATTGTTTCTATTTCATCATCATCATCATCATCGTCCTCAACGCTCCTCTCGGGAGCACAGGGCAGAAACCAGCCTCCTCCATTCAGAGCGTCTCTGCGCCAATTGCGTCACCTCTTTCCATGACATTCCCTGCGCTTTGATGTCGTTGTCATAGGAACGGTGTATTGTGAAAGAGTTTTGCAAGAGTTTATTCTTTAATACCATTACTGCACCGGTGGGGTATGCGGCAGACCAACTGCAATTAATAAACAATACACTTGGATATTAAATGCAATATTTTATATCCAAGTGTATTTAATGATAATAAGTAATGGTGTTTTATTTAGTACCTACGTGCACTTTTTTTACTATCCGCCTTTTTATTGTCCTCTTTATGCTAATGAAAGTTAAAATGTTCAGAATGGATAACACACCTCGTCGCTATATTGAAGATATGTGGAAGAAAACACAATTGGTTTTAGTTTTATTTTATATTTAAATAGTGACCTGGTTTTCACTTGTAAAGTCATTGTCAGAGCTATAATTGGAAACCAGGTCACTGCACTGTTAAATATAAAAAGTAAAACTTAAACCAATTGTGTTTTCTTCCATATACATATAAGCGTAGAGTTTTACAAAATAAATGTCAACTCAATCAGTAGATTGAAAATATTAAATATCTTAGACAGGATGTTTTACGAATACCTCTCTTTTACAAGATACTAAAAACTTTCAACTCTTAAATCTTTTTAAGAAAAAAAAGTTTTTCCTGTGTGAAGCCGAGTGGAACTGAGCTAGTAACGTTTATACTGTACTGTTATGTGATGGTGATGGTTATATGAATGTGTACATTGTGTTATTAAAATATAAATAAATGCAACTCATGGTGTATCCAATGTTTATTATCTTATGCTAATTTCATAAATACACCTACTTGAGTAATAATTTTCATTAATTTACTTTTAAACTTAAGTATTTCGATTTTATGCAGAATCTTTTTTATAGACGACGATGACTCTCTTAGCAGAGCCGAATTTGTGGCTAGTTTATGATACCGACTTTTTAAGGAATAGTTTTTTTTTTCAATATTTATCTTTGACACGTAGACAATGCGTTACCTTAATTCAGAAATAGCCTAAGTGAAAATTTTGGTCAAACTGAGTTAAGTATTAAGAAACAAGAAATGATAATAATAGATACGAGATAATTTAATGAATGAGAGTTATTAGATTTCTAAATAATAATGCATGTCAAAATTTGCTTTAGATATTTGAAATATTATTTTTTATTACAAAAGCAAGGCTTTAAACTGCTCCTTTGAAAAATCTCGCTAAAACACTTAGGCTAGTTCTGCATTAAGATAGTGAATGACTTTCAAACTTGTTAAATAGTTGTTTCGTTGGTTATCCTACTTGTTAGAAATGGTGTGATAGTATATACTAGTCAATTATAATGATCTAAGTTTTTGTAGAGATTATCGATTTCGCTCTGCAACTGGCAGGTTTAAAAACATGCACACAAATGAAGTGATCAAAACAAAGATATAGGTACTAGATTGGTAATTCAAAGAAGAAATCTGTTATGCAGCCGATCAAATTTTGTATCCAGTTTTAAACTGACGTTGGTTGTAAGACAATACATTGCTAATGCTTGAAGGACATCGATGTTGGAACGCAAAAATTCCGAAAAATGTACCGCGCTACAAGTCTAGTATGTCTATGAATCAAAATAATATTTTTGCAAATGTACTTCTGTTTGAGGTGCAATACCCCTGCTGTTTAATATTGCGTTGATGATTCTGTTCTGTTGGGCAATGTATATTTTTTTTGTTACCGACTATTACGTACATTGGATGGTCTGTAGTAATACGCAATTTCAATGTTACTGTACGAATTATTATTTATAATCAAGAATTTGTTTCTTCTCTAATACGAAGTGTAGAGTTTTACCTATAATAGTTGACTTGTGAACATCAAAATTATCCATATTGTTTATTTTATTCTGAGCAAATTTAACGCATGAAACTTAATATATCTACGGTCGGCGGACTAAAGCACATGCGTCAGAAGAAACAAAAAATACAATAAAAGTCTAGTTAAATAAAATAAAGAGTAATTTTAATTCACAAAAGTTTATAAAAAATATAAATTTATAGACATATTTGATTTGTGTTTTTTAGTACAGTTGTAGGTATATTGATTAAAAACAGGCAAGTTGAAACAATAAAAAAAAATGGAATTTTTGACTTATATGCTTTAGTCCGCCAACCCTAGGCTTAGAACAGACAACATCACCTTATTTAGTAATTCCATAGATGAAATCTAGAATTCAGCAATGGGGCATGCCGCCTATCACGAATGTCTTGGTTTTTTAATGGCACGGAGAGTGCTATTTGCATGTTTATTACTTGCAATTAATTCTCTGGCTAATCCTTGTGAAATATGCTGGGATAGTAGTATAAAATAAGCAATAGTACAATAAATTATCACATGTCATTTCACGTTGTGGATGCTATGATTCAAATACACGTACAAAACTTTCACATTAATATACTGACTGATCAGTATATCAAATAGACGATAATATACAATATATTATATACACTCTCTATACTGTATAGGTATGCATACATAACTAAGAGGTATATAGGTAGACAGTTGTGTACTCTAGCAGGTACGTACGTACTGCGTATGTTATAGAGTAATGACTGTAATTACAATTACCTACGTAGGTATTATGTTGTATAATAATTGTATTATGAGGTGCTTAAGTAATATTATGACACTGTTATGGCCAGTGCGGGTGTTGTCAACAAGAAAATATTTATATTTCAGGAAATTAATCTATTCTTACAAAAAGGTAGCCAGTGGAAACCGCGTGTAATAATAAACATGCAAGTTGCCCTTTCCGTGCCAATATAAAATTCAGATATTTAGGATTGATCTTGTCTTCGCTGATAAATCTTATAAATAAAAATGGATTGACCATATATGTTCCCCCATAACTTGAGAATGGCTGAACCGAATTGACTGATTCTCTTTTTGCTGTGTTCGTACTTATCAGGAGATGGTTTGCATGATAGAAAATTTTTGGAAAATCTAACGGATAAGTCGGAAATTTGGATTGTATTTTTGTATGAAAGTGACGTTTGTATGACAGTTCCGCTGTTATGTGTTGCCATAACAATTTTTTTTATGAAATTCACCCTGGCGACACTGGGTAGGAACATCTAGTAGATAATAAATCTCTTGTACAAGGGGTTTTACGAATACTCACCTTTTGTTTGTATTTACAACATAAGTAACATAAAAAAAGGAATAATTCTACCACATTTAACAAAAATAAGTAATTATTTCTGGAGATTGACATATGTACGAAAAACATCAAAAGTGAAAGTAAATAGTGTATGTTAAAACATAATACCTACCTAGTTAATACTTATTGAAATAGGTTGACTATGGTGAGTAGAATTAATTAGAAAGATTAATCTAGAGTGGTTTAAAATCAAAATATGATTTTTATACTGTAATTTAAAAGGCAACAGTTGTTTATTGTTTAATAAATAAATAATTAGATAAAGGTTATGTTTGTGAATATTGAATGTTGAACTATTTTCATACCGTCATGAAATGTTCCATAAGAAGGCGTAGTGGACTGGTAAATGTTACAGAGACTCCACAGATTTATTCTAACATGATAATCTCCCGTGGCTGTCTGGTATATTTTATTGGTGGCTCTTGATTTGATTATTATCTAGAACAATTATAATATTGTACCAAGAGTTTAGTAGTGTAGCAGTATGCTATACTAGAACCTGCATTTGTCAAGTGTTTTAGTTGTTATAAATCAAAACGTTAATTGTATGAAATTAATAATATCTGTCATTTATGTATGAAATAATATTAAAACATTTTTATATGAGTGAGAATTGTGTTTTTAATTAAGACATATTTGGATTTATTTTATCTGAGGTATAAATTTGTATATTTTTTATTATTAATTCATTTATTGTGTATATTGTTTGGTTGCAGTATAAAATCTGCAAAAGGAACAATTTTTTTTCTGTGTATGTGTTTATTTAAAAAGAATGAATGAGGATAGAATGATTAAGAAAATATGTACGACTATGAAGAATGGTGCTCAAAGACGTGCCCGTCCGAGGATTGAGTGACAAGTTTATACAAACCATATCTTACACGTGCTGGGCACATTAAGTAGAAGGGCATGCATGAGGAATTGTATGACAATGTGACGGATGCAGAAAGTGTGTGTGAAGTTAAGAATAAGTGGCGTTTGGTCCCTTCTGTCTACCTCGCAAGAGAAACAGCATGATGGGGTCACAGAATTCCATGCAAAACCTAGAACCCTGACTCGTTTACAAAAATGAGGCAAAAAATCTATTAATTTTTGACAGAACGGTTGGCGAACGCGTGTGGTGTTTTCTACATTTTATGGACTATTTCTTGCATTTTTATAAAAATATATCATTTTTACATTTATATAAACATAATTGGACATTTTTTTAAGTTCTTGTCGACGTTTTTAGCGATTTACCACACTTTTTTTCGCCAACCGTTCTGTCAAAAGTGCCAAAAAATGGTGCCTCACTTTATTGCAATGAAAATACATACGAACACTCCATCTAGGTATTATATATAAAAATCTATGGATGTGGTGTATGTATGAATTTTACATAAGGCTAACAAGAGATTGTGTTAATATATTGAACTAGTCTCTTTGTAACTTGATCTTAATAACGTTTGGCTGTATAGGACATTTGAAATATATTTGATAATGTGATATAATGTCTTTCATAATATTTTTTACGATATTGACATAAGCATAATATTTTAACTGTTTCCATCTTCGTTATCTCCTCTGAAATGTTTAATTATTATTTATATTGGTGTTGGGTTTAACAGAGTGGTAATTTGTAGTTGGATGGAAAAAAGAATAGATTTTTGTATACTAACGTCAAACTGGAGTTGTATTGTCTACCAAAACTGAATTTGGCATTATTCAATATTATCTACAGTTTCATCTGATGTAGGTTTTGTACGTATTCATGCTCAGAAGTTGAATGACATTGGAGCTGATTGGTAGCAGAAAACCGATCGTCATTTAAGGCAAGATCTTTAAATTTGATTGGTTGTTATTATGTGTAAATTGACAAGAATATTATAAAAACAATAATTATGTTGATTTGTGTACTTTGCACTCGACAAATAAGTGTATTTTTTTGTTTTAAAAGACAGTTATGTGGCAAACCATATAAAAAATTATTTAAAAAAATGTTTTAGTCATCATATGATGAACTCTGCAATGTCTCAATTTTTTTTTGCATACAGACATTGTATGCAAAATATATTTGTTTATTTATAGGTGTAATAAAGGTGTATCAACATGGCAGCCAGCCGTGTGTCTTCTATACAAGCAAATATGCAACGCATGCTCTAAAGTAAATAAATAATCTTAAAAATTATATACTACTGTAGTATAGAATATTTGTGATAATTTGTTTATTATAGGGCATGGGTGGCATAGTTCAAAATCATTAATAAATAATAGTAATGAAGTATTAATAACGCAATTTTTCAAAATTTATTCTAAAAAAGGAGTTAGCATTTTTGCTAACCATATTTTCATTCAATTTCAATGGAGTTAGCGTTATTTCAGTTTCATGGGTGGATGTTTTCTAACAAAAACGTCACCGCACACTGACAGCCATCATACAAATGGCGGTAAAATGACGGAGTTAGCGTTTTTACCAAATTGACAGATGTTTGCATGGAGCTATCTTTTTTTTTGTGTAGCATTCTTTGTCAGTTTTTAAAAATATTTGGGAGTTATCATTTTACAGGATTATGTGTTACATCTTATAAAACCTGTTAGCGCAATAAATTCAATTTGGCAAAAAAAGGAGTTATCTTGTTTGCGGATTAGGCCGTCGATATGCTGTGATAGTATATGTGTGTGAATAGAAAATTTTTGAGTGACCCAATAATATTTTTATTTATTTATTATTCATATGACCCAATAATAGATGAGCAACAAATGTGTGCAATTCTACATTCAAACATAAATCCACACAATATGGTTAATAAAGAGATTCTCTTATTTGAATCACTCTTGTCTTTCTTATTATTATTACAGGACAATTTAAAAGAGTGCCGTTTACTCATGACATAACCTTAAGGGCGCCATGTTGCGTGTTTATTGTCCACAGCTCTGGGCAAAGAGGTGTGTCTTCAGCCTCTTTTTAAAGCCTTAGAATAATGAATGACATCTCGGTTGAGTATGTGTTATAAATTTTCCGCTGTGAAAATATGTAGGTGAGTGTTAAGTGTACTACAGTGCTACATATTTATATGTTCTAGTATATATAACGTTAATTGTATGTAATTGCTGCATAAATATTATACTTCGTTCATATTATGTTTATATGTCCGCGATATGCACCGTTATTAGACAAGATAAAGGTAAAACAATACACTCTGTACAAAATCTCAGTTTTATTTATTGACTGAAATATTATTACAGTTTATATGACACTGCGTCTTTTATGTTTTTCTTTATATTGGGATGAAATTTTCCCCACATTGTTTCTATTTCATCATCATCATCATCATCGTCCTCAACGCTCCTCTCGGGAGCACAGGGCAGAAACCAGCCTCCTCCATTCAGAGCGTCTCTGCGCCAATTGCGTCACCTCTTTCCATGACATTCCCTGCGCTTTGATG
The DNA here is from genome assembly GCA_947579605.1 of Athripsodes cinereus. Taxonomy (NCBI): domain Eukaryota; kingdom Metazoa; phylum Arthropoda; class Insecta; order Trichoptera; family Leptoceridae; genus Athripsodes; species Athripsodes cinereus. The sequence continues at coordinate 8,967,521 of OX388325.1, read as the reverse complement.
TCGTTGTCATAGGAACGGTGTATTGTGAAAGAGTTTTGCAAGAGTTTATTCTTTAATACCATTACTGCACCGGTGGGGTATGCGGCAGACCAACTGCAATTAATAAACAATACACTTGGATATTAAATGCAATATTTTATATCCAAGTGTATTTAATGATAATAAGTAATGGTGTTTTATTTAGTACCTACGTGCACTTTTTTTACTATCCGCCTTTTTATTGTCCTCTTTATGCTAATGAAAGTTAAAATGTTCAGAATGGATAACACACCTCGTCGCTATATTGAAGATATGTGGAAGAAAACACAATTGGTTTTAGTTTTATTTTATATTTAAATAGTGACCTGGTTTTCACTTGTAAAGTCATTGTCAGAGCTATAATTGGAAACCAGGTCACTGCACTGTTAAATATAAAAAGTAAAACTTAAACCAATTGTGTTTTCTTCCATATACATATAAGCGTAGAGTTTTACAAAATAAATGTCAACTCAATCAGTAGATTGAAAATATTAAATATCTTAGACAGGATGTTTTACGAATACCTCTCTTTTACAAGATACTAAAAACTTTCAACTCTTAAATCTTTTTAAGAAAAAAAAGTTTTTCCTGTGTGAAGCCGAGTGGAACTGAGCTAGTAACGTTTATACTGTACTGTTATGTGATGGTGATGGTTATATGAATGTGTACATTGTGTTATTAAAATATAAATAAATGCAACTCATGGTGTATCCAATGTTTATTATCTTATGCTAATTTCATAAATACACCTACTTGAGTAATAATTTTCATTAATTTACTTTTAAACTTAAGTATTTCGATTTTATGCAGAATCTTTTTTATAGACGACGATGACTCTCTTAGCAGAGCCGAATTTGTGGCTAGTTTATGATACCGACTTTTTAAGGAATAGTTTTTTTTTTCAATATTTATCTTTGACACGTAGACAATGCGTTACCTTAATTCAGAAATAGCCTAAGTGAAAATTTTGGTCAAACTGAGTTAAGTATTAAGAAACAAGAAATGATAATAATAGATACGAGATAATTTAATGAATGAGAGTTATTAGATTTCTAAATAATAATGCATGTCAAAATTTGCTTTAGATATTTGAAATATTATTTTTTATTACAAAAGCAAGGCTTTAAACTGCTCCTTTGAAAAATCTCGCTAAAACACTTAGGCTAGTTCTGCATTAAGATAGTGAATGACTTTCAAACTTGTTAAATAGTTGTTTCGTTGGTTATCCTACTTGTTAGAAATGGTGTGATAGTATATACTAGTCAATTATAATGATCTAAGTTTTTGTAGAGATTATCGATTTCGCTCTGCAACTGGCAGGTTTAAAAACATGCACACAAATGAAGTGATCAAAACAAAGATATAGGTACTAGATTGGTAATTCAAAGAAGAAATCTGTTATGCAGCCGATCAAATTTTGTATCCAGTTTTAAACTGACGTTGGTTGTAAGACAATACATTGCTAATGCTTGAAGGACATCGATGTTGGAACGCAAAAATTCCGAAAAATGTACCGCGCTACAAGTCTAGTATGTCTATGAATCAAAATAATATTTTTGCAAATGTACTTCTGTTTGAGGTGCAATACCCCTGCTGTTTAATATTGCGTTGATGATTCTGTTCTGTTGGGCAATGTATATTTTTTTTGTTACCGACTATTACGTACATTGGATGGTCTGTAGTAATACGCAATTTCAATGTTACTGTACGAATTATTATTTATAATCAAGAATTTGTTTCTTCTCTAATACGAAGTGTAGAGTTTTACCTATAATAGTTGACTTGTGAACATCAAAATTATCCATATTGTTTATTTTATTCTGAGCAAATTTAACGCATGAAACTTAATATATCTACGGTCGGCGGACTAAAGCACATGCGTCAGAAGAAACAAAAAATACAATAAAAGTCTAGTTAAATAAAATAAAGAGTAATTTTAATTCACAAAAGTTTATAAAAAATATAAATTTATAGACATATTTGATTTGTGTTTTTTAGTACAGTTGTAGGTATATTGATTAAAAACAGGCAAGTTGAAACAATAAAAAAAAATGGAATTTTTGACTTATATGCTTTAGTCCGCCAACCCTAGGCTTAGAACAGACAACATCACCTTATTTAGTAATTCCATAGATGAAATCTAGAATTCAGCAATGGGGCATGCCGCCTATCACGAATGTCTTGGTTTTTTAATGGCACGGAGAGTGCTATTTGCATGTTTATTACTTGCAATTAATTCTCTGGCTAATCCTTGTGAAATATGCTGGGATAGTAGTATAAAATAAGCAATAGTACAATAAATTATCACATGTCATTTCACGTTGTGGATGCTATGATTCAAATACACGTACAAAACTTTCACATTAATATACTGACTGATCAGTATATCAAATAGACGATAATATACAATATATTATATACACTCTCTATACTGTATAGGTATGCATACATAACTAAGAGGTATATAGGTAGACAGTTGTGTACTCTAGCAGGTACGTACGTACTGCGTATGTTATAGAGTAATGACTGTAATTACAATTACCTACGTAGGTATTATGTTGTATAATAATTGTATTATGAGGTGCTTAAGTAATATTATGACACTGTTATGGCCAGTGCGGGTGTTGTCAACAAGAAAATATTTATATTTCAGGAAATTAATCTATTCTTACAAAAAGGTAGCCAGTGGAAACCGCGTGTAATAATAAACATGCAAGTTGCCCTTTCCGTGCCAATATAAAATTCAGATATTTAGGATTGATCTTGTCTTCGCTGATAAATCTTATAAATAAAAATGGATTGACCATATATGTTCCCCCATAACTTGAGAATGGCTGAACCGAATTGACTGATTCTCTTTTTGCTGTGTTCGTACTTATCAGGAGATGGTTTGCATGATAGAAAATTTTTGGAAAATCTAACGGATAAGTCGGAAATTTGGATTGTATTTTTGTATGAAAGTGACGTTTGTATGACAGTTCCGCTGTTATGTGTTGCCATAACAATTTTTTTTATGAAATTCACCCTGGCGACACTGGGTAGGAACATCTAGTAGATAATAAATCTCTTGTACAAGGGGTTTTACGAATACTCACCTTTTGTTTGTATTTACAACATAAGTAACATAAAAAAAGGAATAATTCTACCACATTTAACAAAAATAAGTAATTATTTCTGGAGATTGACATATGTACGAAAAACATCAAAAGTGAAAGTAAATAGTGTATGTTAAAACATAATACCTACCTAGTTAATACTTATTGAAATAGGTTGACTATGGTGAGTAGAATTAATTAGAAAGATTAATCTAGAGTGGTTTAAAATCAAAATATGATTTTTATACTGTAATTTAAAAGGCAACAGTTGTTTATTGTTTAATAAATAAATAATTAGATAAAGGTTATGTTTGTGAATATTGAATGTTGAACTATTTTCATACCGTCATGAAATGTTCCATAAGAAGGCGTAGTGGACTGGTAAATGTTACAGAGACTCCACAGATTTATTCTAACATGATAATCTCCCGTGGCTGTCTGGTATATTTTATTGGTGGCTCTTGATTTGATTATTATCTAGAACAATTATAATATTGTACCAAGAGTTTAGTAGTGTAGCAGTATGCTATACTAGAACCTGCATTTGTCAAGTGTTTTAGTTGTTATAAATCAAAACGTTAATTGTATGAAATTAATAATATCTGTCATTTATGTATGAAATAATATTAAAACATTTTTATATGAGTGAGAATTGTGTTTTTAATTAAGACATATTTGGATTTATTTTATCTGAGGTATAAATTTGTATATTTTTTATTATTAATTCATTTATTGTGTATATTGTTTGGTTGCAGTATAAAATCTGCAAAAGGAACAATTTTTTTTCTGTGTATGTGTTTATTTAAAAAGAATGAATGAGGATAGAATGATTAAGAAAATATGTACGACTATGAAGAATGGTGCTCAAAGACGTGCCCGTCCGAGGATTGAGTGACAAGTTTATACAAACCATATCTTACACGTGCTGGGCACATTAAGTAGAAGGGCATGCATGAGGAATTGTATGACAATGTGACGGATGCAGAAAGTGTGTGTGAAGTTAAGAATAAGTGGCGTTTGGTCCCTTCTGTCTACCTCGCAAGAGAAACAGCATGATGGGGTCACAGAATTCCATGCAAAACCTAGAACCCTGACTCGTTTACAAAAATGAGGCAAAAAATCTATTAATTTTTGACAGAACGGTTGGCGAACGCGTGTGGTGTTTTCTACATTTTATGGACTATTTCTTGCATTTTTATAAAAATATATCATTTTTACATTTATATAAACATAATTGGACATTTTTTTAAGTTCTTGTCGACGTTTTTAGCGATTTACCACACTTTTTTTCGCCAACCGTTCTGTCAAAAGTGCCAAAAAATGGTGCCTCACTTTATTGCAATGAAAATACATACGAACACTCCATCTAGGTATTATATATAAAAATCTATGGATGTGGTGTATGTATGAATTTTACATAAGGCTAACAAGAGATTGTGTTAATATATTGAACTAGTCTCTTTGTAACTTGATCTTAATAACGTTTGGCTGTATAGGACATTTGAAATATATTTGATAATGTGATATAATGTCTTTCATAATATTTTTTACGATATTGACATAAGCATAATATTTTAACTGTTTCCATCTTCGTTATCTCCTCTGAAATGTTTAATTATTATTTATATTGGTGTTGGGTTTAACAGAGTGGTAATTTGTAGTTGGATGGAAAAAAGAATAGATTTTTGTATACTAACGTCAAACTGGAGTTGTATTGTCTACCAAAACTGAATTTGGCATTATTCAATATTATCTACAGTTTCATCTGATGTAGGTTTTGTACGTATTCATGCTCAGAAGTTGAATGACATTGGAGCTGATTGGTAGCAGAAAACCGATCGTCATTTAAGGCAAGATCTTTAAATTTGATTGGTTGTTATTATGTGTAAATTGACAAGAATATTATAAAAACAATAATTATGTTGATTTGTGTACTTTGCACTCGACAAATAAGTGTATTTTTTTGTTTTAAAAGACAGTTATGTGGCAAACCATATAAAAAATTATTTAAAAAAATGTTTTAGTCATCATATGATGAACTCTGCAATGTCTCAATTTTTTTTTGCATACAGACATTGTATGCAAAATATATTTGTTTATTTATAGGTGTAATAAAGGTGTATCAACATGGCAGCCAGCCGTGTGTCTTCTATACAAGCAAATATGCAACGCATGCTCTAAAGTAAATAAATAATCTTAAAAATTATATACTACTGTAGTATAGAATATTTGTGATAATTTGTTTATTATAGGGCATGGGTGGCATATTTGCTTCTATAGAAGACACGCCGCTGATGGCTGCCACGCAACCTTTTTGCCAAATTTACGTATGATGTATTGTACATAGTATAATACTATAGAGTTATATTACAAAATTGATAATGTCATATTCTTTACCTCTGATTATTATAACTATGTCATCAGCATAGCTTTGTGCATTATAACCAATGTATTGTACATAGTATAATACTATAGAGTTATATTACAAAATTGAATTTTATTCTATTTTCCATCCGACTTCTAAAAATTTCATTGCATTTACCTGTCTGTTAGAAGTAAACTACACAATGTGGAATTTTGACCAAAATAATTTTAAAACATAGTGTTGCAGTCCTTGTTAAACTTTTTTGATGACATATGGGTCTATCTTGTTAACACGTTATATTTTGTAATATCCAACGATAGAAAGATTATGTCAAATTTATATTAAAGCGAAACAACGCCATTTTAACTCTATATCATTTAGATATATTTAAATTTTAAAAAAGTAACAGTTTTAGTTGATAGCAATGACTCACAATCAAATGTGACATTAATTTTGTATGAAACAAAACAAACATGTGATAAACAAATATAATTTTGTTGAAAAAGATTTGAACGGCCATACTGAAAGATGATATATATTTACATAGTGTAGTTTTACTCTGGCAACACACAGATTTTTTTTGATAAATATTGTTTTAATATTATATGGTTCCTCAATTTAAGATAAAATTAAACTTTAGTATATATAATTCTTTCTGTTAATTTGTTTTTTAAATTGCTTCTATTCAATCTGCAATAAATAATGATTTAATGAATAATAAATTTGTTCTATAATCTCAGATTTATGATTCTTAGTTCTCTGGTTTGAATTCCACTGCTGACCTTTTTTTTATCATAGCAATATTTGAAGATACATTTAAATTCATGACAAATCTTAACTTTCAGTAAAATTGTCATAAGAGAAAAACACATTGTTAGATTGAGGAATCACAATTGTATTTAGTATTGTAATAACCTTTTTATCAAAATGTGCTAACCATATTATGTGTTTTGTGTTTCCCTCCCTAACCCCGAAACCTTCCCTTTCGACAATTTGTCCAATTTTATTTACTCAACGACGCCGAACCATTTATTATTACATATATTTATCTCTTTCCTTCACTATAATCCCACCACCCGTATCTATTTTCTCAATCTGTCTCTCTCTCGTCCAATCTCAACATTACAGTGTTTCAAAGCGTAGCTTATTCGGGTGAGTTTGGTATACAAAAACATTCTATATATATACATATATCATGCAGCATTCATTTGTCATCTGTGCAGTATATCGCCGCTTGTCATTTGTTTCATCAGCTTGTCTTATTACGCTTCAATTGTTGATTTTATATATTTTTTTGTATGATTACTTTCAATGTCAAACTTCTTATGTTTTTTTTTGTAACGTTTAGATTTTTTGTTTATTTTTATTCCAACGAGACGAAAACGTACTCTGTACCTGCGTCTTACTTTTAAATGCAACACTGCATCATTCAATTTTACATTCGTACAAATTGCTTTCTTAACAACTCGTTTTACGTAATAATTTCTGTGGAATATTGTTCAAACATTTCTCGTTTTGCATTGTTTTTCACATTTTTTTTTATTGTAACTCAAGTGCATAGCAGAAAATAGGTTGAAAATGTCCTACCTGCTATTTGACATATGTGAGTTTGTTGGGTTTTTTTCTATATTTTGCCATAATTTGAAACAAAAACAGCATTTTGCATTGGCGGCATCCACACAGCTGGATGCGAACGTCAATCATCAAGCGAAAATCTTAAATCTTTCGGCAACAATTCGGAGCATTCTACGTCTCATGGATGGGTGACGAAGGCATTCATTCGAATATTTCATCGGAGAATGCTCCAAATTGTCACCGAAAGATCTAAGATTTTTGCTTGATAATTGACGTTCGCATCCAGCTGTGAGGACGCCGCCATTGATTAATTTGTGTACTACTAATATTGAACTTTCACAAGGCTGAATTTTCATGACTCAAAAGTTATATTTTTAGTATTTATTTCTTGTTGTAAGTTTTATTTTTCAATTCTCATTTGTTCTGGTTTACAGCAAACCATCAGCAATTTTTAATATTTTTGCTAAACCATTTCTCGACTTTGCTTTTAAACTCTGTTACCTTGATTTTATTCTCATTTATTTTTCAATTTAGTGAATCTCTATAAATTGAAATTACTTTTTTATCATTTCTCATTCTTACTCAGCTAGTGCTCGAGCAACTTTGTTTATTTTTATATTGTTTTGCCTATTTTTTATATTATTTTTCCAAATCAGATATCAGTGTCATGATCACCTGTTAATTGCAGTAAAAAACTTCTTTTCTTTATTAGTTATGAATTACTTCTCGAGAAACAATCATGTGTATATGTATACATTTAGTCAAATAATTATTTGCTTACTTTTAATTTTTTTAGCTTAATTTATCATTTTCTAAACGCTTTTTATTCATTATGGCTCAGTTGCCTTATTTCTCGTTAACGCCTTTTATTTATCTATATTACTTCGCTGCTTTCTCGTCATATTTAGAACAATGGCATCTATAAATTCCTTGTAAAATATCTTAGTTCACTTATTTAAAATGCATTAGATGGCATGGAGAGGATATTTCATGCTCAAGTCTTCCTCATTCGAATTTGTTCTCCAGAAATATCTCATTTTGCAAAAATATAATTTTTTATACAATCAGAAAAATTTTGCATTTTGTGCATGATTAAAGAATCCATACTTGAAGTATCCCTTTGTTTCCAAACGGAACTGTGATAATGTTAATTTGTAAATATTTGACATAACTGATATTTCCATTTATAAAATTACAGACATTTAACTGAATTTCAGCGTCATGCACTGAAGATCAATTTTATTTATGATAATCTATCTTAGATTTTACACATGAAGCAACAAAAATCCTTTGTTTATAATAAAATCGCTTTTTTATGTATTTTTTTGCACAGTTAGGCTATGTTCGCATGGCAAAATTTTGACCCGCGTTTTCAAATTGCGCGTCTTGAAATTCTTATATTTGCCTTACAAGCGTTCACATGAGCGTTGACGCGCGCTCATGTGAATGGTTGTTAGATAAATATAAGGGTTTCTAGACGCGCGATTTGAAAACGCGCGTTAAAATTTTGCCATGTGAACTTAGCCTTAACCAACTTTATTACATTAAATTATGTTTTATTTATTTATTTTTTAATATTTCCAGTAATGGCATACATGGAGATGTTTGGAAACTGCAGTCATCCTCCGCAAAACAACACGGAGTTCCTCCGTCATTCCGTACACACTTACAACTCTGTTCAACATCCTGGCGGACATTTCGTTCACGCGTCACAGTTACAACATTTGGCGAGTTCCGCGCATCACTCGACGGGGCAGGAAAATCTCAGCATCGCATCGTTCCAGCAAAACGGGCAAGCGACGATGTTATCTGTCGGGCAGAATGGAAATCATTCAACGAGTGCGTTCGCATCCGCATTGAAAGGGCAGACGTTTAGTGTGACGACACAAAACGGACAAGCAGTAGGTGGAATTATGCAGAATGGACAAATTGTTATGGGGAATTCGTCTGGACTTAGTCATTTGAGCCAAAGTCAGACTGTCCATCAATTTAATATGTCTTCTGGAGTATCTAACCAACAGATTAGGTAAGAATTTGGTTATATCTCTTTTTTAACCAGTTGTTTAAATTTCATACTGACGTTTGAGTACAGTTTCATCTAAGATAATAAAGGAACGAAAATAGAAAAGAATTGCTATACTCTGTAGATGACATTCCTAGCGACATTAAACAACTAAAAATGGCAATTATTTTGATAAGCAGCTGATAAAACTGCTGTTGAATGATATCCAGTACATGCTCTGTGTGTACCTTCTGAGATTTGCAACTTTCTATCTGATCCTTTCTGGGTGTTTCATGTGATTCAATGAAATTAAACATAATTCAACTTATCTCTCAAGTTCATGTGTGATTATATTAACTCACAATACATTCAAACTGTACAGTGTGGTAGAATTAGCCCAGGGATTCATATTAAGAAAACTGTCATCTAAAAGTATATTGTATTTAAAAACCAATGAAAATATCCCAAAATCAATATCCCAATTGTATTATATTTTAATTAAATTGTAAAGATTAACTTACTATAACTTGTAACTTAAGAATAGTTTTTTTGTTAAAATATTAACCAAGTTAAATATATTATTTGTACAGTGTTCAGTGCTGAATATATTATGATCTGATCTTTCCATTTTCAGTGTTTCATCATCACCTGTGAGAAGGGCAAACCTTTTAGCAGAGGAGGGCAAACCTCCTCCGCTGCCTCCCCTGCCCCCGCCACACTCTCCAACACCTCCCGTCATTACACCAAAGGAGTCTCAACAACCCCCTGCTTTGCCACCCAAGAGAGGAAAAGCTATGAAGGTAAAGTCTTATACAGTGACGTATTGAACGACAATACACACTTCGCGGTTGTCAAACATCGTGAGGTATACCACCAGTTATGCCATGTGTGGTGATTTTCATAGCACAGAGAAATCAACCGGTATGTTAATTACATTTTGGCGATACATTTTTAAAGTCATTATCAAACTCTTGTGTCGCACGAGTTTCGAAATCCGCTATAACAGTTAATTTGTATACACTTTTTACAGTACAATAGTTAATTTGTATACACTTTTTACAGTACAATAGTTAATTTGTATACATTTTTTACAGTACAATAGTTAATTTGTATACACTTTTAAATTGAGCAATGCATGGTCTCTTGTGATATGATTATAATTGTTTGTATTTATTTGTATGTGTTGTCTCAAGTGTGTAACTGGTTTTGAATAAATAAAAAAAAAACACATTTTCACTAAAATTGAGTTATATATGTTGTTGGATTCGTAATTAAATATTCTATAACCATAGAAAATTGTTTCTTTCAAGACACTCACTATTTTTACAAAAAAATTAAAATATAGTGATGATGAGAAAAGAATCCTGCTATATCCCTTTATGTGTCTTTTAATATTCTCTGTAACTCAACCGACCAATAGGAGTTATTTTTAAGTATATAAAAATGAAGGGTTTATGTTTATTCATTACCAAAATTTGTTTTAAAATTGATTTGTTGTAATTAACTTATTTGACTTCAGGAAAGTACGTTTAATACTTGTGTAATAGTTTTTATCGAATTTCTCGTAATCACAAAAATGTGTAATAGCGAATTTCGAAAAAAACTCGGTGACACTCCTGACTGTTTGGCATTGACTTTGTAAGTGGAAGCCAGGCCACTCAATTATTAAAAAATAGTAAAACATATACCATTGGTATCTTATGCATCAATTTACTGGTACGTTAACAAAATAAATATAAGCTAAATCAGTAAAGTCAGAATTATTATTATTTTTCAGGCACAAAGTCTCGTAAACAAAGGCAGCAGTAGTGTCTCAGGCATATCCTCCCCCAACACTCCCAGCAGTTTATGTGGCACTCCCACACCGGCCACAGCAGGCAGCGCTACTACTAATACAAGTAGAGGTGCCAGTGTCAGTCCACAGCCCAAGTTCCAGTTTGATGTGCAACCACCTCAGCTCTCGCAGGACGTCTTGGATGATGCAGTTCTGTTGGTAAGCAATCTCTATATAGCCATTATTTTATTTTATTTGATGCGGTATATTGTGCACTGTGACCTATAAGATCTATTGTACTCCCCCTACTTAGCTTTCCTGATATTACCAATCGAGGCAAACCCTCTATATCCAGACATCTTATGAAGTTTAGAATCTTGAGGGGATCTAAGATGTGGAGAGATTCCACTTCTACCCAATGCTTGCCTAAAGTTTTAATTTTTGCTAATTCTATGGCATTGCAATCTCCCAAGAGATGCCGAGGGTTCATGGCTTCCTCCTAACAGAATCTTGCGGTGATATAAACACTGAATAAGGAACTGTATAAAATACATATATAGTTGATAAAAGAATACAAGTCCTAAAAAACAAGGTTAAAAACAAAAATAACTAATCTGTTGTCTGAGATTTTATTGACTACTGCTACTACTACTAGCACATCACGACATATCCCACGAATGGGGTAGCCACAAGACCAACTGCAAGTAATAAACATGCAGATTGTCCTCTACATGCCAATAAATTAATAAGTCTTTCAGGATGGGTGGCGTGCCTTATCCCTGAATCGTAGATGTTAATTGTTTAATATATGAGTTTTTACGAACATCTGCCTTTTACAAGACACTGGAAAACTTGTAGAAAGAAGTGGAAGACCAATTCTTTACTGACGAATCCACGGGGTAGTTAATCTTGTCAAGATTTTTTGATATGCATTGAGATTATCATGCTATTCTATATCTGGGTGAATGTTTGTCCCATAAATAAGTTCTACTATAAATGGGACAATAATACTTAAGATTTTTTTTTTATAATTTATATGTTTATCTATATTCTTTCTTTTTATTAAAAAAAAATGTTTTGAAAAAAAAACATTGAATGTTTTGTTTTATTTCCAGCAAAATATCGAAGACGAGACATGGCAGAAACAACAAGAGCAGAATGTTCCTGCCAAACCTGGAAAGTTTCCTGTGGAGGATCTGTACGACATGGATCAGCCTCCCAGCACACCTCCTCCACCTCCGCCAACACAGCCTATGGCACCCAGTCCTGTACTTAGAGTCACAGATCCTGAACAAGAGAATGAGGTACAATATAATAGATTGAAGCAAAACTGTAGCCTTTTCTGTAAAACAGACGCTTGAGATTTTTGCCGAGTGTGTGTCTTGTCTTATACATGTTTTACGATTATAATTTTTTCCAGGGTGAATTGGACCTGATTTTGGAGATGGACGTCTCCAATTACCTGATCAAGAAACGGTCCGATGAAGAAGGACCGGAGATCAGAGGAGGACATCCGGACGCCCTCATAGTTCATGCCATCAAATCAACAAAAGGTATACGTTACATTTTATCGGAATAGTATTTTCACATTGTGTTCCAATTACAGCTACAGTTACAGTTTGTAATTACAGTTTTAGTACTTGCAAGCATCAATCGGGGCAAAATCAGTTGACGACTATCTGTCTGCCTATCTAAACCATCGTAGCATCTCCCTTGAAGTGAGGTTATCTAACTGATCTTTCTCACAGTGTCTACAATAAGGTTTAAATTCAGTTCGTCGGTAGCCTGGAGATTGAGTCTCGGCCTCGTGAACAAGGGGTCCGTGGTTCGATACTAGGTGCCGGCAAACTCCCCTTTCACGACACAAGCTTTTAGTAGCTTACTGTGAAAGGTGTATGAAGTTGTATTTGGGTTTATAACAAACAAAACCCATATGTATCTTTTATCAAAAAAATAAAAATCACAAAGTAATACCGATATAGAGGAAAAATAATAAAGGACATATCCACCTTTCTTACATATACCGACAAAGAAAAAAAAAACATATACATTTCGTTGCGCTGTTCACTAAAAGTGGACATGTCTAAAGGATTTTTTTGTAATATTATTGCATTATATACTAAATGTGATCTTCAGTTGAAATTTGCCTCGATTTGCCGTATCATTTGCGTATCATGCCCCAAAACACAACCACTGCAATTCATTAGTATCTTAAAATTGTGTATTGTCTTTTTAAGAATATTTATATAATCACATTACTAACATTTTATTGTTTGTTCATTACATCCATCTCACTTCGTCCAATGAAGATAAAGATACAAGTGAGTATATTTTTCTCTGTTTACTCAATATTAGTGTCCTTTCTGTGTTTAACTGTAGCCATATATGCACAGCATGTATCTACATATGATATTAAACGTACGCAAAATTTGCAACTTGCTTTGAATGTTATCAACTATGTACAAAATCTAGTTGCGAATGAACAAATGGTTTGTCTCATTCCAGTACTGCATATCCCACAACAGATTAATTACATGTAATAAACATGCAAGCAGTCCTCTCTGTGCATTTAAGTAGTAAAGGCACTCAGGATTGGTGGCATATCTCATCACTGGTAGATTGAAGATGTTAAATATCTTATACGGATGTTTTACAAATACTATTCTTGGAACAGAGAAAGAATTTTTTCACTCTTTTTTCTTTTATTTTTATTAGACATTTAGAAAGGTTTAGGAGAAAAAAACATTTGTTCATTTGCAATTTTGGTATGGGACATGTCATGTTTTTTTGTAAATAATATATTATTTGTATCAATGTATCACGTACTTGTAAATGTATATATAATAAATGATATATTTGATAGAGTTTAGTTTATCGACCGACGGTTCTTGGTGGAAGTTTATATTAATAATTTTTAAAATGAAACACGATATATAGTTATTTTACTATTGACTTTATTTATTCTTGCAAGCCGGCTTTCAAAAGCTCCCGCTCTTATGCCCGCACGACGATAAGAGCGGAAGCTTTTGAAAGCCGGCTTGAAAGAATAAATAAAGTCAATAGTGGAATAACTATATATCGTGTTTCATTTTAAAAATTATTAATATATATGAGTCTGAAGTTTAAACATTTAAGAAATTCAAATGTCCTTTGCAAAAGAAAGATGCAATCTGTATTCGTAGATTGCATGTGAGGTTGCCAGTGGACTAACTGCTGCATATGACTAACATACAAATCATCCTCTCTGCGCAATTCTTCAATAAATTATTATTCAGTGTTAATACATTATATTACATTTATTCTACACCATGTAAAGAAATATAATTTTTCAGCATGACTGACGTCTGTTTATATGTGCGAATGATTATTGTTTTGGATATAGCTAGGATCTTTTTATAATGACGTCAATATTGGATTAGTATTGTTTTACTTTGAAAAAGCTAGGTTATGTCTATTAAGGTTAGTGTTTATTAATGTCAAAACCTAGATAACTATAATAAAGGTACTAGTAAAACTGTGAGTCATATTTTTGCTTGTCATAATATAAATAAGAAACTTGGGATCATATGATCAATTTTATCACAAAATATTGTATTACAATATACATGAATATGGCATCAGAAACTACGTAATAAAGTCTACATTATAAGACTATTATTGTAAACTTATCTTTGTTTACAAAGTAGGTTCTTTAAGCAATGAACACGGATATTTAATTAATAATAAGATATATTCTAATAATCGTCCTAATTACAATATCGAACACAAACAGTCAAGTATACAGCATAACAGTGCAACCCAAGGTCACAACTATAATGAGCCCCGTTCCACTTACGAAGCTAGCCTATATAAATAAAAAAGTATTGCTACTCAATGCAATGTTTCTTGGTTAACTTGTAAACAAATCCAAGGTTCAATTCAAAGGTGCAGAGTACAAAGTACATTGCACTACAACTATTATGTTAAAAGTTGATTTGGACAAATAACAATATAGTGTAGTTTCTTTCCTTTATACAGATTTCATTTATAAATTTGGATTATGAATTAGAAATCTAAATTTCTCACGTTTTATTTCGTAGACTTCTCGTACCAAGAAGCCTTCCTGACAACGTACAGAACATTTGTGACTCCCATGGTACTGATTGAGAAACTCAACAGAAGGCACTCCTTGCTATCACGTCACGGGAAGCCTACCAAGGCAAGAGAAGTGCAGGCACTGCTCACAAGAGTCGTAGGAGATCTTACGTAAGTATTCATGAAATTGAATTCAAAATTAGAAGTAAGTAGTTCTTTTTTGTATTGGACTTGAAATTTGACGAAAGACAATGTTTTCAGTATAAAAAGTTATCTTTATTTTTTTATTTCCAGCACGGCGGATTTGGATGATGACATGCTTCAACTGATAATGGACTTTGTGTATGGACTCGTCTGCTCTGGAGATCTAGCCATGGCCAAGGCTCTCCGAGTTGTTATACTAGACAAATATAGGAACAAAATCAATTCAGTAAGTCAAAACTTATGTATAAATTTTTTTTTTTTCACCAATTGAAATTCTTTAAAACAATAAATAATTAGAATTATTTAATTAATAAAAGAAAAATACTTATCAACTATCCATTAATGAAGTATTGAGATTGTTTTGATGTTTTACATTAAATAAGAGTTAACTTTATACATAGTTATATATATTATGTCTAGTTAGACTGGTGTTAATTTTAATGTTACAGTTGTAAAAATTTTAATATTTTTATTATCTTTCATAGCAACAACAACTATTCAATCCCATTATTCTTGGAATATCTGCCCGGCGGGAGTCCGTCTTGGATCACAAGTCGGAAGCGATAGCGGAGCAAATGACATTACTGGATGCGGAACTCTTCACTAGGATACCAGCTCCGGAAGCGTTGTTGTGGGCCAGAGATCAGTGTGAAGAAACCAGCCCTAATTTAACCAAATTCACGGAACATTTCAACAAAATGAGCTATTGGTATGCTTCTTATTCACTTTATGAACTGTGTAAATATAATTATATAACTTATACTATTATTATATGTAATTACCACATTTGGAGAGCCCGTGCCCCCCCCCCCCCCCCCTTGCGGAGCCTATTGACGATGTCTTGTATATGTGTATAATCAGATTAAATAAAACTTTCTTTATTTTTTTATTACGATAAAAGTAAAGGTAGCTCAAGATATCTTTAGAGCCCCTCCCCCCCCTTGAGTGTTTTCTGAATCCAACACTGCAATGGGTTAACATCTTTTGTCCACAAATGGTGTTGTATTCTGTTTCATAACAATCGTCTGGTAACAGAAGTAGAAGTGACAAATGAATAAAATATATATTATTTTTTTTAGGTTAGTTGGAAGAGATTGTGCCTTCGCGATAAACCCTCTGTATATTAATTTTTATGTTTTTCTTTATGAAATCGTTTGTAAAGAATGAATAAATAAATACACCAGGCAAGGTATAGAAAATTAATATTCCCTCTTTGAACTGTTGTGTGTTCACTAGGTTCCTGGAGGATTAAAAAATATTTATAACATCAATCATTACATATTTATTAACAAATATATCATATTTTGTGAAATTATTTTCATTGTATCAAATTTTACAGCAATATCTTCCTACTAACCATTTGTCAGTAAATTGTTGGAATTTTCAAGATATGTAATTTATTAGTTTTACTGACATAAAATACAATAGGTGTAATTAAGTATGTTTATTTTTAACAAGTTTTTTTACAACAACATGTTTCTCTGTTCAACATTGTGTAACATAAGATCCATCTAATCTTTTTTACAGGGCAAGATCAAAAATATTAGAACAAGAAGATGCCAAAGATCGCGAAAAGTTTGTCACAAAGTTCATTAAAGTCATGAAGCATCTTAGGAAGATGAACAATTTCAACTCGTACTTAGCGTTGCTATCCGCATTAGACTCGGCACCAATACGAAGACTGGAGTGGCAGAAACATATCACAGATAGTCTCAAGGAATACTGTACACTTATTGACAGTAGCTCCAGTTTTAGTGTCTATAGACGAGCACTGGCGGAGACACAACCTCCCTGTATACCTTATATGTAAGTTTGTACATTTTCTTCCAAAACAATCTTGCTTTCTGAAGAAGATCATGATTATGTCATCATTGCTAGAGATGTTATGAATATTTGAAAACTATTCTGTCTGCAGTAGATATTGTTTCCAATGTATTTCTGTTTTGCATTATTTTATTGACTGTTTCTTATTATTTAATTTATACAAAAAAATTATACAAAAATGTTTTCTTTATTTATGATTTTATGATTATTGCGTCTGTTTGTGTTTCATTAACATGTAAAAGATTCACGTATGTTGATATAAAGAAATTTAAAATATAATAATACGATTATTTGAATTACTCAGCTACACAGATATACCACGCCTCAATAGCAATAACATAATCAAAAATAATCCACTCAAACAAAATGTACCCTCAATTATAAACTTAGTGATTATAGTTATAACAAATAAAATCATACATTTTTACTCTTGATTACGACAGAACAAATTAATTTAAATAAAAAAAATTGTAGTATGAATAATCAATTTGATGCAAAATGTCTTTTGTATGTTTACATGTTTTTATATAATCAGCATGTAATTATTGCAACATATTAAAAAATGTATAAGTTCTTCTTCTGCATTTATCTATTATGTCACAATATTTCCCATAAATGGAATAGGCAATAGACTATTTATTTATTAAATGAGGTATATTATGCATTGTGACCTATAAGATCTACTTTGCTTGTCTGATGTTGTCCAGTTAAAGCAAACTCTCTCGTCTCAGACATCCTGTGAAACCTAGAGTTCCAAAAATATCTAGAGTGTAACAAAGGCTGATATTAAAATCTATTTTTTTTCAGTGGGTTAGTCCTTCAAGATTTGACGTTTGTCCACATCGGCAACACAGATTTGCTCCCTTGCGGTGCAATCAACTTCTCCAAACGCTGGCAACAGTATCATATCCTCGAGAATATGAAGAGATTCAGTAAAGCGTGAGTAACCAAAATAATCCTCTTTGCTATTTTAAGTGCAACTTAACAACATTTTAGACGTGCAACTGATGATTGTGTGTGTGTTTTCAGGCAATACACCTTCAAGAAGAACGAACGCATCATCGCCATGTTTGACAGCTTCAACGACTTCATTAACGAGGAGGCGATGTGGCAGATCTCCGAATCGATCAAACCACGCGGGGGGAAGAAAACAGCGGCGTGAAACTGAATGTTTAGCACATTGACGTTATTAAACACACAGAGCTGGGCACTATTAATCAAAAAAAAAAAATTATCATTTGTCCGTTAACAAAACAATTGACAGTCATTCACTAATGAAAAATATTTCTTTGTTATCGCTTTTCTGTTAACTAAAGTTTTAGGATTGGTACTCATTAAATCAATAATAAATACTTAGTGCCCAGCTAAGTCTGTAAATCACCATACATAAATGGAAGAAGATTGAAACTATCGGCCTACATACTGTATGTATATTGAATTGAAAAATTTTGAAGAAGAAAGCTGTGAAGCGTTGTGACGCAATCGATTACGTGTTTCATTATTTGTTTAGGAATATTTATATGATACCTATTAAAGTATTTCTCATTGTTGATCAATGATGACGATTTTTTCGATGAGCGTTCAGACGTTACACGATTAGAGTGCAAAAAACATACGTTATTATTTTTTTATTCTTCGCTGCACATTGATTATGAGCAATTTTACATAAAAATACATTTATATCAAATGCAGTCAATATACAAAGAAGGTGTTTATTGCAGAGATGAGATTTCTTCCAACTAACCCATAAAATATTATTCATTTTTAACTTGCAGCTTTAAACTTGCTTCGCTCAGGCAATAATCCTTATATTGATAATTCATGCATTGAAATAAAAATCACAATTTTTTGAACAAAACATGGAGATTGTGATTGTGACCATTTAGCATCATAAGGAATGTAATATCTTTACATGCATGAATATTTATGTTATATTAACATGTTGTTGTCCATAATTTTTATCTGAACTGCACTTTTTGCTCGTTTAGACCTAATTGATGTCTAAATTGTATTATTTGCCTAATTTAATGACAAAATTGTACAGTTGTCTTTATTTATGCCTAAATTATGAAACATATGGCCCATATTTTCGAATTTTGATTAATATTGCGCCTAAACATACCCAAATTGCACTTTTGTGCCCAAATTACACTTAAATTGTACTCTCGCGCTTAATTTGTACCTTAGTTACATTTTCTAACCAAAATTATGACTTTATTGCATTTTAGCGCCTTTTTTATATCTCAATTGCATTTTCGCGCCTTTTTTATGTCTCAATTGCATTTTCGCGCCTTTTTTATGACCTTATTGCACATTTGAGCCTAATTCTCATACACTGTGCCTAATTTTTCTGTTAAGCTCTGCATTGTGTCGTCTGAACGCAGTTTTGTCTTATATATAAAGTAGTAGTGAATAGTTTTAAAACATTACAAAGCAATGCAATAATACCATATACATAATAATAATTAGAATGTTAGGCTTATAATAAATGCATAGATAAAAATAGATTTAAAATGTCTGCAGTTTGTTGTCTACGTTACACGTTTTGTCTATGGTTGTAAAATTTTGAACTATGTTACATGTCTGTCAATGTTGCTTATAATATTTATTTTTGGTCATATAATATTTGTACTCCTGATTTTAATTTAGTTCACATAAAGCAAAATTTGATTCAATCTAAGACTATTAACCTGTCAAACATTACTGTTAAAATCCATAGAAATTGCAACAACATTCAATCAGCATCTATGCCAAATAAATGGTATTGCCATTCTTGAAAAAAATAGAAAAAAAATCATTATAAAGCATCAATGTCACGTTTTATACCAAAAAAAATCTTTGTTCAAAAGTAACATTGATGGAGCACTGTACTAAGTTTATTTTTGTTAACGGACTACTAAAAAAAAACTGTTTTCACAATTTGGATAGTCTAAAATATTGTTTTTGAATACTTGAGCAATTATAAACATAATTACGAATTCGTTTCTCCTGTTTTCAGAGCTTATTTTATACCGAGCGACACGTTTATGCTAGTAAATTAGACAGACATATTGCAATAACTGTCTGACATGGAAAAACTTATACAAAATATCTGAGACACCAATTGTTTGTTTACGCTAACTTACAATTTAGAAATAGTGTTTTAAAGCTGCGCCTAATTTGTTTAGCGTCACGTACGTATGTTTAAAATTAAAAAGACTATCTCTTCAAATAAATACTGCATTTAAATGGTTTATGGTAGCATCATTGACTTTTAATCAAAAGATCTGGAGACAAAATACGCCATGTCATCATTTATAAAGTGGCTGTCTATGGGAGTTTTCTTTTTATTATAATCATAAACAAAAACTTGTTTATGAAACCTTATCATCTTTTTTCTTGCAGTCGGGATACAATGTTAACTTAAATGCAACCTGTGAAAAAGCACATTCTTTTTGATTTTAAACATATGATGTGAAATTGAATTATTTGTGATATTTTCATTTGTATGCCATATAAAAATCGTTCTTGCATAATAAATTATCGCATTACATCCGTAGTGTTAAAAGGTAGATTTGTAGGAAAAATACGACACTTGCGTGTTGCACTCTATCATCGAATATTTAATGATACATATAGGTTATAAGTTAAACTAAACAATTATATGAAAACTATCATTAGTTTTAAGGAAAGATGAAATCTTTTATCGACTGAGACAAAAAAATTGTGTTACTTTGTCTCGTTTTTATTATAAATAATATCAATTTACCGAGACGAATATGTCATTGTATTGCATATCTCAGATTATAACTGAACGTTTTTATAAAGGATTGCCTTTCTATTGTATTAAACATTGATATATTGCATTTCAATAGTAAACTGCTTTTTATAAAAATGATCCGATACTAACTAAAGTTAGCTGTCATTCGATGGTTGATAATAATTCTCAGTTCACAACTAATCATTATTGTTAAAATGTGTGTCATTATTCATTGGAATATATAATAAGATCTTAAGATAGCAACACACCTTTTTACAAAAATCTTTGATTATTTACCAACTTTGGTTAGATGGCCGACAGCTGATGACGTAACTTAGTTGGTAACTGAACATTATTATAGAAAAGTGTATCACTATAAATATAGAATGCATTGGTAATCAATACAATTCTGTCACACCTTTCTACAAATATGTTCCGTTATCACTAAGGTTTTGTCATCAAATTAGATATGCAATATGATAGTTGATCACCTAATAGAAGTCTGCCAGAGTGTATTCTCATAATACCATCTTTTGTATAGAAATAAATTCAAACATAATATAAAATACATTATAGAGATTTACAATATTTTAGAGTATATATAGGTATGTATGAAATTAATTTACATAATTTTATTAAAATGTCTACCAAAGAATTATGTTATTTTGTATTTTATTTTATTTACGCGATGGATGTTACACGGTTATTATCATGTAAACTTTCATGATAATGAAGTTTTGCGTATTTTTTTATTATTGAATATAATAAATGTAAAAAATGTTTAAATGAAAGTCTAATGATAAGAATAATTGATTATTTATCAAAGAACAAGTAGTAACATGGTAGAGATGCTATTTTTAATGTTTTACTCGCAATATGCTGAGACAATTTTAGAGTGTTAATAATTCTCGTATGAAGATAGCTACAGTTTTCTAATGCAAATATCAATATGGCTAAGTTTCAATATCAAAGGCTGGCCACTCTGTTAAAAAACTTTCCACCTGAAGTAACATGTGGCACTGTTCCTTTCTAACACATAGTTACAACTATGTAAACTTATTATTATTTTTTGTACTGGCAACATCTTAGAAACGCACACCACTCTATCACTTTCCCTCTCTTACGTGGTACTCTTTATGTTTTCATAAGAATGTAGACCTTTTTGCCACTGTGGAAAATGTAATTTGCCCGAATTTTTTTTTAATATGCCTGAAACATGCAGTATTGTTATGTACATTGTCTTTGGTAAATGTAGCTAACTTCATATTGGAAATATAACTCGAAAATTTGTGATGAAATTTCTAACTTTTATTATCTCTTCATTATAAATTGCTCTTTGGTAATAATATATTATGTATTATTCATGGGTAAGAATATATTGTAATTTATTTTTAATTAATTTTTCTTATTATTTAAGAGAATTTGTATATTTTTCTGATTATCGTGTATATTTTGTATGTTTTTTGATTAATGTGACTCTTTTATCGTCGTCATGTATATTACGTAATCGCTTTATGATTATAATTATAAATTATATATTTTTTTTATCAACTATTGTAAAATATTCTTAAAACGATGGTGATTTAATACTTATTCTAACTTTTTTAGGCTTGTCACCCGTCTATGAGTGATCCAATAGTCTGAAAAAGATGAAAAAACTATGAGAGAAAGATTTTTTTGTACGGTGGTTATATTTATGGAATCGAAGGAATTTGAATAGTATTTTTGTGATATGTATTTTTTACTATTGTATTGAAATTTTTTTAAAATACTACTGAATTTAAATTAAAACTTTTGAATTAAATAAAAATATTTGTTCACATATTTTGTGGAAAAAAAAACAAAATACTTTTTAGTAGCTTTGATTATATGCGAGTTATTTATTTTAATCTTTGTAAAAATCTGTTTGAACAATCTCTATTTCAGTTTGGATAACAGCTATATATTCATATTTAAAGTCATTAATACTCATGTACGCACTGAAAGCATGTCTATTAAATGTTACTTTGAACTCCCAAGAAGAGCATTACTGCCCCTCTAGACGAGCTTGCACTTGTCGATCGACCACAAACGAATTTACAACAATCTACCTACGTGTACCGTGTAATTACGCGTTATTGTTGCGGATGTAGTCGTAAATTCATTTGTAGTAATCGACAAGTGACGGTTTGTCTAGGGGACCTGGTTGAAAGAAGAAAGAATTGCAAGACTTTTTTGCAATACGTTTTTCCCCCACATAACTTACTTATACAGCTATTCCTATCCACTGCTGAACATAAGCCTCCCACATATGTCTCCAGGCATCTCTGTCCTGGGCCTTCTGCGAACAGTCACATATTTGATCAAAACGTTAAGAATATTACTCAACAGACACCTCGTACGCACAACCAACAGACTGTGCAAACTCCTTTTACAGGAAACAGGAAAGGTGTTCCAATGCTTACAAATCGGCTTAGGCTTTCATATTCTTTATATATTCACTCATGCAAGTATAAAAATCCAGTAAAATGCGAAAATTTGTTTATGATTTTTTTTAAAACAATGTATTCATTTTTTAGAAATTTGTTTAAAAAAATATATATATAATTATATATTAAACAATAAGATAAGTTGTAGTTACCATATATTATCAAAATTCATTTATGTTGTTTTTTAAAATTTATTATTTGTAAATATTGCATAGTTAGTATTTTTTTACATCATTTAATTTAAGTTAGACCTTTTTATGAAATTCAAAATGTATATTTATGATTTTTCTATTTCTTGTATTTTTTTTATTATCTACATATTAAATTTTTATGTAATACTCCATGTTCACCATTAGTCATTTTTGTTTTGTCATTTTTCTCTTTTTTATTTATTTTTTCTTGATTCAAAAACTTAAATATTATTTTCTTATTGTTTGTGGTAATGCCAACTGCAGAATATTATGAATTTTTGACATTAATCTGACAGCTAGGTCTGAAGTAAAGTTAGCTACAAGAAATTACCAAATATAGTGTAACCTTAAAGTAATTTTCTGCGGTTGAAGCATCAATTTTTTTAAAACAATAATTGTTTTAATGTCGAAACAAAATATAACACAGAAACTTCATTAGTATTGTTTTATAAAAATTTATTTTATTTGTTATTTGATTTTTTCTCCCTCCAATTTTGAGATTCATTTATAATTATTTACAATATGTATTTTTATTGATATTTAGTTACTTATGAATAAATGTATTAATTTTTTACAGAATCATATTGTTTATTAATAAATTATGATTTATTTATTTATTTTTTATTTATTTTACCAAACCCTGTAAAATTTATCTTTTTTTATCAATTCATCACGTCAATTTAAATGATTTTCTCGAGTATGCATAGATAAATTATTTTATTGTGAATTTTCAATAGTTTGTCATACACGGAATTATATTATAACGTTGAAAGGAAATTGCGCTGTATGTAACAAGAAGTGCCATTCTGTATCAATATGGTCACTCAAAGCTTTTTCAATATAATTACACTTACTGTTTCTCACGATATGTTGTTTGTTAGTTACACAAAATTACAATCAAAGATGATTGTGAGTCATTACTGCTGTTGACTGTTGCTATAACCTTCAATTCAAATAATCTCAAGTTGTTCTTTTTTGACAGAACTTTAACATCATTTTTTATCTATGGATATCACAAAACATAATGTGTTTACATCATAGATAAATAATATGTCATCAGAATGGGCATAATAAGGACTACACTACAACATTATTATATTCATATGGCAATTTACTTATAAATCGACATGATGTAGCTTCCATCCGATATAAAGAAAATGCAATGAAAGTTACATAGACAGAGATGTGTTGCATAGATATACATGCATGATAATTATTATCATCATCTCCATCGGTCCCTCAATCCTGAGGATCGTGACCATCATGCTTCGTTCTGTAGACCATCTGTCTCTATTTTGAGCGATCCTCCGCCATGTGCAAGGCCCCGTGTAGTGAGCTCTGTGTGGCCTCCTTAATTTGATTATTTATATTATAAATAAATTTAAAGTGTGCAAGAGTAAGGTTCCCAAGCATTCCATCTTTACTCCGCAAGGGAAAAGAGGTTAATTTTGTTATTTTTTATTTATTTATTTATTCTTTACTGTACATTGATTACAATACATACAATTTCATAGAGAAATGCATTCAAATTAAATACAATCAATATGCAAAGAGTGAGTTGATTGCAAAGCCGCAATCTCTTCAAACTAACCCAAATATTTTTATATTTTATTCATCATGTATAGAATTTGGTCATATGTTTGATTACAACTCACAGAAGAATTTATTTTATTTCATCATAATACAAATACATAAATTTTTCACACAATATAGTGGATTACCCAACTAGGTGAGACCTGTTCTAGGGCAATCCTAATAAAATAAATATAGAATAAAATAAATAACTTGCATTTAGTTACTTCTAAGTCAACATGTTGTAACAAAAATAATTATTTTAAAACCATTTCAAAAACTGGTTAAGTTGTAATGAAATTTTGCTCTTAAAAAAATAAAAATCAATAGTAAGACTATTCATATTTGGCTCTTTTAACAACTGAGTTGACCGGCTACTGGGATAGATAATGGCTGACTCACTTGCCTAATAAACGTGACATACTAAATTTGATTCCCAAAGTGAGTGGTCTGCTTTCCAGAGTCAAATCTGTATGAATAAATTGTCTCACATAATTAAATAAAATGTATATATTTGTTGACATTTCAAATTCATCAAAATATTTTTATTAACTACTTCAACATTACCGCCAAATAAAATAAAATATTCGACAAACTTTATAATGTGAAATAATATTTTATCTTCTCTGTAAGTTGTACTCACAAAGAAAATGTATATATATATAGACTTGGCTTACCAGACACAGCTTAAGTTAGTCTTGCGATTTCATGAAAATCTTTACTTACCTATATAACAAACTTTTGTGTGTAATGTTTGTACGCAAAAATAATAATAATAATAATAAGAAAACTTTATTGATCAGAAAAAAAAAATCATGAGCAATTGGCGAGCTTATTGCCTGGAGGCAATATCTTCCAGCTAACCAAAAATAGCATTGATTTTAAATGTTTTGTGTGTTGCACCTGCTCAAAGATCATTTCTTTTCCTGGACAATACTTATGCATCATTTACATGCAAAGCACCTCAAGAACACATAAAATTAGAACAGTCTTAGTTGTTGTAGGCTTTCGCGGTCTTCATTTATTGTTTGTTGGGTTTTGTTTTGGTTGATGTTTTCTGGGTTTAGTACGTCTCAATGGTCTCCCTTCTTCGTCTTGACGTTTCGACTCTGCTGATGGAGTCATTTAACTCATATCTTTTTTACTATAATATATGACATGAGCCTTTTACGTATTACAAACATTAGGCAGACAAAAAAGTTTATTCAATCAAGACAAGGAATAACCACAATTAAAAAAATAATATAACACATAATATACCTAATATACATTAGTAAATCAATAAATCATGTTAAAAATGGAATAATATAATGTGCATTCAAAATGGGGTATGTATATTTATAAATGTTTTGACATTTCTAGAATAAACTGCTTATAATCACATTATAACCATTTTATGAAGTGATTCTTAGTATCAAATATTAAAATTCAGTATTTTAAGAATAATATCACATATAATAAGTCCAAACAACAATTTTGATGCCCTAATGAACAGTTTCTAAAGAGTACACTTAAATAAAAATGTTAGCACATATCTTTATTCACGTGTATAAATAACAATTTTGATTTTTTTTCATTATAATAATAATAATAATGACTCCATCGGTAGAGTCTAAACGTGAAGACGAAGGAAGAAGACCAACGAGATGTGATAAACCCGAAAGAACATCAACATCTCTAAAATAATGTCTGTTTATGTGTCAGGAGTCACATAATCCAGTCTAACTGTTGGAAGTATTGCTATTGCTTATTTGTGAGTATGGCTACATATTGTATCTATCTACAAATGTTATGTAAATATAATTTAAAATATTTTTATATTTTGTATAATGAGTGAATGACATTGTCTTGTATGTATATATATAAATAAATATAATTTTGATCAACATTTATAAAAGTGTTTTCACTCTTTGCTAACATATCAAAATACAAAAAATATGTATTCAATAAGTTACACAACTTTGAAATAATTTTCTAGAAATATTAAATAATTAAATATATATCTATTACATATTTCTATAACTAACTATGATGATATTTGCATTTTAATCATATGCAACTGAATTGTAAAATGTATTTAATTGTAAATGATCAGTTTGTTTAGAAAAATATACCATTTTATTATTATATTATTTTCATTGTCAGATATTCAATGTAAGTTATGTGACAATAGCTGTGTCCACACTAAAGCTAACGAACGTTGTGAACAAATAATTTATCTCTCTTTTCTTTATTCGGTTTAAATGAAAATGAAAATTACAATTTTCCTTCTTAACTCTTAATTACATACCATCACGCCGCTTCCCTCGCGGGGTAGGCAGAAAGGATGGAGCGCCACTTCCTTCTATCCTTGCATACATCTTTCGCTTTCGTCACTGTCATACAATTCCTCATGCATGCTCTCCTGTTCAATGTGCTCAACACATGACCGTCCTGTAGGATTTGATTTAAATGATCTTGCAAATTGCAAATTAAATGAATCCTCGGACGTCCACATCTCCGCGCACCATTCCTCTCAGCCAAATAAATCTTCTTAGTCATTCTGTTCTCATTCTTTCTTTCCACATACCCAAACCATTTTAACTTATTTACATTCATCCTTGTAATTACACAATCTCTCAGACTTTTTAATTCTTATGTAGACAAAAATAAGAAAAGAGAGACACAACATTCATTCGCACTGTTTGTTCGGTAAATGTGGACACAATTGTTGTTAAAATGTTGACAGTTTTGATCAAAATGTTCATTACAATAATAAAAACATTGTTTAAACTACAAGCCCTTAGACTTATCCAGTATTCGGATGGACTGTGGGTCTCTTTTAATATTATTCAAATGTTGAAATTCATTATTAAAAGAAAATTAACATCAAATTGCTGGCAACACCACTTGTACGATATGCCGCAATAGTTTAGTAGCAGTAGTAGTAATTATTTTATTTGGTACAATAAAATAGATTAAACAATGTTTATCAATGTCGTAATAAGCAGTTCATTTTAAGAATGTCAAAACTGTCACGTGACACATATTTATTGTACAGTGAAGATATTTTTTTAGAAAACAAAAACAGCTCTGTAATAAATGGTTCAATTTCAAGTTTTAAAATATTACTGACTATAATATTATAGTTAGCTATTATTTATATAAATAACCCATAAAAGCCAACTCTATACCTAACATTTGTAGAATTAGTTTGAAATAATAATTAATATGCACTCTGTAATTTTGATAGTCTAAACTGACTTTTACAATTATTTTTTTTACTGAATGACCAATCAGAAACATTCAATTTGTAAATGTTCCATAGTGTTGCCATGTTAACAATACATTTTTTCTAGTAATGCATGTTTTCCTTCTTTATTACAATTCAATGCATCCAAAATAAAGCAGAATCATAAGCTGTATAATTCAGTGGTTTTACAAGGAAATTTGCAGAAAATTTTCCTGTTGTTCAACTCGGAAAATCAAGAAATATAAATTATTTATTGAAAAGTTTAAATTGATAATTTAAAAATATGAAATAAAATTAAAATATAAATGAAACAAGTAATTTTTTTTTTAAATTTTTTTGAAATCCATTACAAATCTGGACGTCGCATCCCTTTTCATGGATTTAACTCTTCTTAAATCGGAATTACATTCTTTGTTACAAAATTACACCTGGGTTTTGTTTAAATATTTTTTTTATAAGTTAGCAAACTTATCAACTTGTAAAATACAAAAATAAAAAATAATTTTGATTCTTATGCATTGTTCACACCAGACTGTTGTACCAGAGGTATAACAGTTTATTTTAGGGAAAAGTGTTATGTGTAAATTTTTAGTGCATTGATTGTTAACTTAGCAAAATTCTTAATTATTTTTAGGTTCAATGTGTAGTGGATTTAAAGTCATACAAAGAAAAAAGCAGAGGTTTTAGGATAATAGTTTTCGATTAGAAAAAAACCCATATCGTCGTTGGTTCTATGAAACCTCTTATGTGCTCCAAACCAAATTTTACAGGAGGCGCAAAAACTATTTAAAAGTCCACAGATCAACAAATTTAATCAAACTTATTATCAAATTCACGTGAAATGCATTAAGTTTTACACGAATTTAATAATAAATTTGATTACATTTGTTGATCTGTGGACTTCTAAACACTTTTTTACGACTCCTGTAAAATTTGTTTTGGAGCACATAAGAGGTTTCATAGAACCGACGACGATATAGGTAATGTTTATTTTAATTGATGTTTATTTTATAAAAATCTGTATTAATTTATGTAATGATACACAAATGGTTGAAGTTTTATTGCTTTTTAATGATTGAGTTTGAACTAAAATAAAATGTTATAAATGTTTGATGTTCTCCTTCTAAAGCTGTTGAATTTGTCTAAAGGAAAGTATATTACAGTGGTTTGCCAATATGCATTTCTTTCTTATTTCGCACAGACATGACACCTAATATCAAGTATATCATATCCATTATTCAATGGCAATAAAGTATTATCCTTGAAATAAATATTTTATTGTGTTTCAGAGGAAAATAAAAACATGCTTTTTTCAGAAAACAAAATATATTAATATTCATTGAAATTTTCTTGAGACAGTTTTTTCAAGCATCTGCAAATTCCATAAGAAGTAATTTAAACTCCATCGAACGAGATATGTATTGTTGTGTTTTTTATTTGTTTCTTTATTTTAAGACTTCTGCTTATTAGATTTTATGTACTGACAATATATTTTGAAATATATTGCCAAAAATTATTCCTAATGGTTTGAAGATGATCAATTCTAACATTTTTCTTTGTCAATTGGAACAATTTAGCCATGATATTTCATGGATACATTTAATACTAAATAACCATCAAAGAACTTTTTAACAATACAGAAATTTTTGTTTGACACACTTTGTAAAATACATTTATTATGGGCAATTAAATTATACTGAAACGCTACTGGCAACGACCAAAGAGTAAATTTATAAAATACAGATGTGTGAGGTTGGAGAAGTAGGTAAATGTCCTAGGGGAGAAACAATATCAAAGAATATGCAGGAATAGAAAAGGAGTTGTTTCAATAAATGGCCTTTGTTGTTCAAATGTTCATGTTATTTCAATGACATTGCACATTCAAACATTGGCCTAGATTAAAAGTAATCTCTCAATTTTTACGTTATGGTTTCAAGGCAGTTCAGTCTTGAGCCTCCACTGAGAATTACAACAATCAGGTAGGATGGAGCCGTCCTTTCCCCGGGCCTCGGTATCGTTGGGCTTGTCTCCCAACATACTTAAAGTGACCGACTGCAAACAGAAACAGGATAAAGCCTCGGACACTTGGACCTCTACAGGGGAGGGGTCCATTTACATGTAGCCCCCCTGACCATAAGAACTTGGACCGAATAAGGAAATTGAAAATCGGAACATACAATGCGAGGACGCTGAGGCATGACAAGGAGTTGGTTGCCGCCAAGATAGCGAGTGACTATGGGTTAGACCTGCTAGGTGTGTCTGAGGCACGTCTTTTGGATTGTGGTAGGAGTGAGGCGGGGAACTATTCCATGATTCACTCTGGCCACAAGACAAAACACAAGCATGGTGTCGCCTTGCTAATGAGCAAACGGGCCGCCGGCTCGCTTCTTGATTGGGAACCCATCTCCGACAGGCTACTACGCGCCTCGTTTAGGGCAACGGGTGACCCGTTGACGGTACTTTTGTGTTATGCCCCCACAGAGGATGCGGAGGGGACGGTCAAGGACAGTTTTTATGACTGTCTGGCAGCCGTCACATCCAAAATTCCTAAAAGGCATAGGATCGTTGTGATGGGCGATTTCAATGCCAAAGTAGGCAACGACCCACTAAACGGTCCTGGCGTAATGGGGGGGCATGGCATGGGGGTGCTAAATGACAACGGCTCCCGTCTTATAGAATACGCAACACTCCAAGGGCTCCTTATTGGAGGAACACTGTTTCCTCACAAGGATATCCACAAATACACGTGGACCTCACCTGATGGACGTACCAGAAACCAAATTGACCATCTTTTGGTTAAGGCCCGAGACCGCTCTGATCTACAGGATGTCAGGACATTTCGTGGAGCGGACCTGAAAACGGATCATGAGCTCCTTGTCGGAGCCATGAAGCTAAGGTTCAATAAATTTGCAAGACCAGCTGCACCGCGAGTGTTTGACGTCTGTGGGTTGGGGAATATTCGGTCTCGCATGAAGTATGAGGCTGAGCTGCACCAAGGATTTGAACTCTCTCGGTATCTTTCCGATACTGACTCAGTAGAGTCGGCCTGGGAGGAGTTCCGGAGAGTAGTGAAGGCTGCAGCGGTTGCGTCCATTGGGTTCAAAGAGAGGAACAAACCACCATGGATGTCTATGGAGTCCTGGGGATATATTCAAGATCGCCAAAAAGTCAAGATACTCAGAGATGCTGAAAAGTCCCCTACGAAACTGGAGGCCCTAAGAAATTCGTACAGAGAGCTAGACCGCCTGGTAAAGCACTCTGTGCGCAAAGACAGACGACGTGATGTCGAAGCCAAAATACAGCTTGCACAAACTGCCGCGGCCAGGAATGACTCGAAGACTCTCTTTGAAATTACCCGCATGTTGGGAGGAGGAGGTCAGAATAAGACTGCTGACTCAATTAATGATAGCAGTGGAAACCTGATCTCTGCCCCTGACTTAGTAAGAGGAAGATGGAGAGAACACTTTGAGTTCATTCTAAACCGACCGGACCCCTCCTCACCTTTTGATGTTGGCAATGAGGATAGCGACCTAGATATCCCACAGGTATCTGGGATAGCCGAAACCCCCCCAACACATGAGGAGATTGAGGCAGCTGTAAAAAGGCTAAAAAACAACAAGGCCCCAGGTGAAGATGGAATCCACGCAGAGCTCCTTAAGTATGGCATGAATGTGCTTATCCACCCACTGTACCATCTCTTTAACAAGGTGTGGAATGAGGAGCTCTGCCCGAAAGATTGGAGAAATGGATCCATCGTGACACTTTTCAAGAAGGGAAACCCACTGGAATGCGGAAATTACCGTGGCATCACACTACTTAGTGTGCCCGGTAAAGTTCTCTCACAAATCATATTGAGTCGCATTCAAAAACCAGTGTTGGCATCTCTGAGAAAGCAACAATGCGGGTTTGTACCTGGCAAGTCCTGTTCGGACGCAATTTTTTGTGCCAGATGTGTACTCCAACAGTCGCAAGAGTTCAACTCACCGCTTGCATGTTGCTTCATTGACTACGAAAAAGCTTTTGACAGCCCCCACAGACCAACCATATGGAAAATACTGGCCGCGTATGGCATCCCGCCCAAGGTGGTAACCATGATCAAAGCCCTGCATATGGACTCTGAATGTTCTGTCAGAACATCAAGTGGTCCAACTGACACCTTCAGGATCACCACTGGAGTCCGGCAGGGCTGTATATTGGCACCTTTTATCTTTGCCATAATTATGGACTACCTGCTCAGAAAATCTATTCTGGGCCCTGGCGGTGTGCCTTTATCACAGCGTGAAAACAGTGAGACGTCTGTGGGAGTGCTGCACGATCTTGAATATGCGGATGATCTAGCCCTTTTTGATACATCTGTGGACGGATTACAGTGCAACGCTAATGCTCTTTATGAAAATTCCTTGCGCCTTGGCCTTCGTATCAACGCTGGTAAAACGGAGTACATATGTAATAGTACATGCACGAGTACTCACACCCCACTAATGGTTGGCAATTCCCAAATATCTCAGGTTAGTAAATTCAGGTACCTGGGAGCAACCATAACGCCAGAGGGTGATCTCCGGTCGGAATTACCAATCCGCATAGGAGCAGCTAGCGGGGCTTTCAACAACATGAACAAAGTTTGGAAGGCGTCTGGATTCAGCATCAGGACAAAATGTCGCTTGTTCAATGCGTGCATCATCCCAATCCTTCTATATGGCTGCGAGTCTTGGCACTTAACCAAGGCTCAAGAGCGGAAGATACTAAGCTTTGAAAACAAGTGTCTTAGAAGGATTTTGGATGTCAGATGGTATGAACATGTTACAAATGATGCTGTGCGCCGGCGCACCCAGCAGAGACCTGTAATCTCCGTAATACAAGAGAGACGATGGTCCTGGCTGGGACATGTTTTGAGAATGCCCAATGATAGTTGGCCAAAAAGAGCACTGTTTTTCCGTCCGCAGGGGTTCCGTCGGCCCGGGCGTCCCTCTTTCACAATACACCGTTCCTATGACAACGATATCAGAGCGCAAGGAATGTCGTGGGAAGAGGTGACGCAATTGGCACAGAGACGCTCTGAATGGAGGAGGCTGGTTTCTGCCCTGTGCTCCCGAGAGGAGCGTTGAGGGCGATGATGATGATGATGATTCAATAAATACAGCGGGGTTACTCTTGACACAATCTAAATACGATCTTAATCTAGTCTTGATTTTAATCATACGATGCGCAAAGGGACTATGGTAAAAATACCGCGAGATTCGTATGCATGTATTTTTGACTAATAGTCACTTCGCCCAGCGTATGATTAAGATTAAGATCGTATTTAGATTTTGTCGAAAGTAACCCTACAGGACACGATGGCCTATGCCAGAGCGATGGCTAAAGTTGGTGAAAAAGGTGAACTTTCATGACACTCAAAGAAGTAGAAGTGCTCTTGATAGAATTTATTTAGCAAACTATTCTTCTTTTTAACTATTTCAGATAATTTTTGTATATTTACACTGTCTTTGACTTTTTTCAAACCATTATAATAATTTTTGGTGTTGAATTTCAAAATGTACAAATCCACTATGAAACGTAGCACAACGAATATAATATGATTTGTAATAGAATATAATTATTAACAAACGAGTGGCCAAATAAATTGGCTTGACTAGGATTGACTGTTTGTAGTTAAGTTATAATAATAATAATAATGTAATAAATACTTTTAAAGTACTTATATACTAAATAATAAAACTGTATCACTACTTTTAATGTCTGCATTGTGTTATGTAACGTATGTATTATATCATCTATATACGGTATATAGTCTTTAAATGTAATTAAACATAAATTATAATTTATTGTAGCCTACTTTCTCCAGACAGCAGCTGTCATATATAGGTTATACATGATAGAACAATACGCCATTTTTACCTTGTGTCACATAAACATGACAAGAATTTGCTTATAATGTGTAACATAAATATGACAAAACAATTTGATATTGTTTCACAAAAACAGGATATAATAAGAACAGAAACTTTTTATCACAATATATAATTTTTATATGATGTCAAAATAGTATTTTTTTTTTGTTGCATAATGTTACAAAAATATGACATAAAATGTGTTCTTATTGTAAAGTGTCACATATACATGAAAGAACTCTTGTTATAAAGTGTAACATATACATAACAATTAACATGCTACACTATAACAAAGTATAACATGTACATGACAAATTTAAATGCTACTGTTACAAAGTGTAACATGTACATGACAAATTAACATGCTATTGTAACAAAGTGTACAGAACAACATGCATTCGCTGTACACTATCACAAAAGCATGATGGAATAGTATTGTCCTTATTGCAAAGTGTCACATATACATGAAAGAACAATAATCTGTATGATAATCTGCTCATTATTGAAACAAAATTTACTTGCATGTAGCTAATGTCTGGAGAAGTTTTAAGTCAAAATATAATAAGTCACTTTATGAATATAATCTTATGGAGTTGTATGTAATTAATTTACTTAGTGAAATGTACTATGACGTACTAGTTAATAATTCAATAAATAAAAATGTATTGTGCTTGTTTTACTTTTAAGACGGTTGTCACATGTTAAACTTTGATTTAGTATTTATATTTTGTTTATTTATAGACCATTAAAGGATGACGTCACAGAAAAATCATTGAGGGGCATCAGGCATCCCAACACAACAGACGATTACGGTGTAATATTAGGTGGAACGCCTAAAGAATACCTAATAATCAAAAAAACTGTCAGTGTCGATTTTGTTATTATTTTGTCGTCTGACTTTCTTTTTTTTCTCTTATGGCATAACATCTTACAAGGATGATTTGCGCAATCTGACTGTTTGCCCCCCAAGCAAAAGCAAATCCATAGACAAGACCATGTGACCTTTAATGGTCTATAGTGTCAACACAACATTTCCTGTAAACTCGCACAACGCCTTCTCTGTGCCAAAATGAACTGTAAAATTTCATAAGTAAATTTATTCTTACAATCAAGATGTGTTCTATCTCCTTGTTAAAGTTGAACTTAATCGATTTTTGTACCGTGTAATTTTTTTTTAATTCAAGTATTGATATCCTATAAATCTTCTTTTTAGAAAAGTTTAGTCCTCACATATATTTATATTTTAATCTGTTCATATCTACGTATGTTTTATATTTATTCTATGTATGAAACCCAGAACCCTCTTTGTTAACTTGTATCTGTTGAAAGTATTTCTGTACAATAAAATTATATGCATTCATTAACAAAGATATTGCAGAGTTCATGAAAGCATTTTTGATCGAATGTGATAATATTTCTTTAGTTAAATCATTTGAAAATATGCTAAATCCAATTAAACGGCATTTTATATATTTATTTTATTATTTACTGTATATTGGTTATAACATCAACCATTACAAGTATCATAAAATTATCAGTTATACAATTCAATTCACAGAAGGTGAGTTTATCACTGGATTGTGATATCTTCCAACTAACCCTTCTCAATAGATAATAATAGCTACAATTTGTGTGAAGAGTGAAGATTTGTCTTACTTTTCTATCTAAATATATATATTTATTTTATTTGTGATTCTTTAGATATATAACTTCACATAGCAGTAAGACTATGTATTTACGATTCAATGTTCAAAAGGTGAGTTTATTATTACTGTGTTGCCATATTTTCTAATTAATCCGGATTTTTAAACAAGTTTTTCATTGATTTTAGTTCAATTAAAGTTTAACATGTGGTGAAATTACAGCAAAATACAGTAAAGTTATAAATATTTGCTTAAATAGACTTCATTGATGTTGTTCTATCATTAAATAAATGAAAATATATTGTCGGTGGATTTATGAAACTTCCTATGTGCAAATTTAACAGTAAATAAAAAAAAACTGTTTTGCTGGATAACATCTTCAATGTGTCTGATCTGTTACATGAAAATTGTCGTAGAAATTCTATAAGATATTGATTTTCTAGGCATGGTTTGAAAAATACACAGAATCATTTTTTAAGTATATGTGTTAATTTCTCCCAATTACTTTTTCCGTAGATATTACAGTGTATTAGTTATTTCATTAGTAGATGCAGCTCAATGAGATGAATAATTTGGTATCAATATCTCATTTTTTTTTTATTGACACATAGTAGGTTTCATGGATCTACCGATGATATAAGTATGTAATATATTAAATGTCATCTTACCAAAAGGTTACTATTGACATGATGTTAATCTAGAATCATTTCTAATATACCTCTATAAATATCAAATAAATGCTCTTGAAAGTAGAACATCTAGTGTCAGTAAGATAAGTAACAAATACTTACCATATAAAAGTGGATTATCTAGTTATGATTTTGAAGAACTTCTGTAAGCCTAGTCAAAACACATTTAAGCGTTACGTTTTCATTCAAACGTTGACGATGTTGCGAGGACGTGTCAATTTTCGTAGCTACTTGTGTATTTTAGCTACGAAAATTAACACATTCTCGCAACCTCGTCTTGTTTGAACGAAAACGTAATGCTTAAATGTGTTTTAACTAGGCCTACAGTTAGATTGTCAGCTGTGTGAAGTGAGCAGTTTATCTTCGAGAATAAATGTTAATTGGACTTTTCTAAAAGGTTATTTAGACTTACCACCAGTGATCATTCATGATGAATCATTGAACACTCAGGATGAGGGATAAAAACCGACTACTGCCAGCCGACTTATTTTTGATGAAAGCTCCTTTCACTAAAACAACTCTAGATGATAATCCAAAGTGGAACAATGTGAATGCCTCTTAAGATACTATACCTATATTTTCCTTCCCCGTGAAGTCCTAAGAATGGAATAGGACTTTTACTCTGACTATTCTGTAATTTTCCAGTTCCAGTGTCCTTCTGCAAAAGGCAGATATTTCTAAAACATTACATTTGTCATATATCTTTAATTCAGCAGTGACAAGGTATACTCTCACCCATTCTGAATGTCTTATTTTCTAATGGTATGTAAAGGATGACCTGCATGTTCATCATCATCTCGCCCTCAACGCTCCTCTCGAGAGCACAGGGCAGAAACAAGCCTCCTCCATTCAGAGCGTCTCTGCGCCAATTGCTCTTTCCACGACATTCCCTGCGCTCTGATATCGTTGTCATAGGAATGATAAACATGCTCATAACTTGCAATATAGTTATTCTACTGGCATCTTTAGTAATGGTATAAATAGAGATTTTAGATTGAGATTTGTGTTGATAGAAACCTTCTGGCAGACATTGTATATATATACAAATAATGCAGTGAAAACAAACTATGCCTATACTTGTCTTATGTGGGTGTTTATACATAATATGAATTAGATAGTTTAGTTCTAGGATAATTATACATCTTTGTGTGTTTTATAAATGTTGTGACATAGATAATTATATAATATGTAATAATTATAACAGATAAATAATATATCTTATCTTAAAATAATGTTAAGATTGTGAAAACAGTTACGTTTGTTAAAGATTATTAATACTTGTTTTTTTTAACTCATTCACAATGGTAACTGGGATATATCATGCAGTATTTTCTTGCTGTTGATATTAGTATCATTGATATATTATACTATTTTTATTTATTCTTTATGGATCATACAGTTATAACAATAAATATAACAATTAATTACAACAATGAGCAAACCAATGTAAAATATATATATATATATTCAGCGGCACAATTTACATTTCACAGAATCTCAAGAAAAGAATGTATCTATCTGTAATATTATTCCTTCTTTGCATTGTGAGAAATAATATGAACAAATTAATCTTTAACAAATGTAACCGTTGCTTGATTGTGAATATTTTGAGAAACTCTCATTGCAGAGTTTACGTGATTGTGAAGTTGACAGACAATGTGATCAGTGATTATATTTCAATATAGTTTTGTATTTATATGATTCTTATCATAATTATTGCATTATACCTATTTTTAATATGAATTTTACTTTTTAAATGTAATCTACTACTAATCTATGTATATCTCTCTCTACTTTACATAATGTTTTACTTTCTTAAGAATTCATCTGTACTATATCAAAACGAATGATAGTCAAGAAATATAATTTATCAGTTTGGCCGTTCTAAGTGTTTTAAACATAATTACATTTTCAACTTCTCATAATATGTTGTTTGTTATTAAATCAAAATTAATATCAAAAATTATTGTGGGCCATTACTGCTATTGCTCACTTCTATAGCATTTTTTTGTGTATCTATGGATATCAAGTAGAATTAGTGTTGTTTTGCTTGATAAATATTTCTGTCTTCAGAAGACACAAGGGGACTGTATTACAATACTATTATGTTCATATGTCAATTTGGCTAAAATTTAAATAATGTAGCTTGTCTCTGACCAACAGATATTATTTTATAAAAAACAATGAAATAATTATTGTAAAATAAATTAATTTATATAATAATTTCAAGGACATCTTTATAAATCATTCACTTATTTTTAATACTTACAGAAAATTGATTATGAAGTTTACAAGATCGCTACGCATTTAAAATGAAAAACTAGCAAACATTTGAAAAGTAAATAATCTTAAAGATTTTCCCGCTATTTTCTTTTGAGAACTGTTAATCCATAGATAAAGTGTTAACATCTATGGAACTATGGCTGCCAATGGCTTCAGGTGTATTCACATCAAAATTGCGAACAAATAAGTAAATGTTTATTATCTCTTCAACAATATAGAATTGGAAAGAAAAAAAACAAATAGCACAGTTTCTTTCTTTTATTTATATTGATCATGAAAGAAAAAGAACATTTTGTTTGTTTATTTGTTTTTAAAATATATTAAAAAAAGAAGCCTTTCTTAAATATACTCTTATTACTCTAATCAATTACTGGGTTACCTGTATTATAACGATTTATTTTGTACCAAATATTTTTTCTATTGCTAAGTATTGCTTTTGTCTTCTGTGCTATGTATGTATATTGTGCTTCTAAAACTGTATATTATTATTATTGAATAGGTGCATATCTACATCTGCGAAATGAACAGAATTTGTTTTACACTCATTGTACATACGTATAGACAAAAAAAAGAGACTAGAATAATTGCTTTAAAACTCTTTTCTTTTTGTGTACAGATTTTTTAAGAACTTATTTTTTAGAGTTTGAGAGAATACATCCATTTATTTCACTTTTAAACCATACATAGACAACTCTACAGTACTGATTAAAAACCTCCAATACTCTAATCACACGACCGATCCACGCCTGGATAACATCTGTTTTTCATTTGCCGATTCTGAAAACAACAAAGCATTCTGTAGGATTACTCTTGACATAATCTAAATACGATCTTAATTTTGTCTTAATCTTAACCATACCATTCGCGCAGTAGTGATAGCGTGGTATTTATGACTACAGTCCCTTAGCACGTTGTATAATTAAGATCAAGACAAGATTAAGATTGTATTTAGATTGTGTTAAGAGTTACCTTGCTGTTTTCTTTCGCACCACTGTCATTGCATGTTGAATACTTGGGTTATTTGGAAGATATCGCGTCCCTGCGATAAACTCGCCCATTGTGCAAAATTATTTGTTTATACCATGTAACTTTATTATTTGTATCCAAATATTTTGTACAATAAAGTTTATTATTATTACTATCTCATTTATTTAACAAAACAATATAAGATTCTACATTTTGAACACAATATAAGATTAACGATAAAATTTAAATATAACATTAAATAACAAAAACCATAAAATATTAAAATAAATTTATATTCAAAATGTAGAACCCCAACATTATTCGAGTTGATTATTATTATTATTAATACTTACTCTTGAGAGTGTGGAGGTGTTCAAGGCGAGGCTAAAAATCCCATTGTTCAGGAGGTTTTATGATTCTTGAATGGGCCCTTGCAGTGGTTTTTCCATAAAATGGTGCATCTCAAAAAGTTGTCTAGTTATTATTATTATTAGACTCTCATCTTTCACTGCAGACAAAACATTTATATACCATATATACATGACAAAAAGAAGAAAAGAGACAAAAATGTTTTGTTCCCATCTTACATTTGGTAGATGTGTTTGCACCTGACATAAAATTGTGCATATTATATTTTTTTAATCATGTAATGTATGTCATTGTCTTTGACTATTATTGTGACTTGTGAATTATCTTGGATCTCATTTTCTCTGTTTTATTTTCATTTATTACTTAAACAATATAAAGGGTAAAGTTAAACAACGAGTGAAATCAATTACCAATTGTGTTTAGAAGAAGTCCTGCCTTTGCAGGTTTTTGTAAAACGCACATTAAAATTTTGAATTGCAAAAATATATTTTGCCTGTTTCATGTTTTAAGTATACTTAATTAGCACAATTTTTTTATTATATCAAAGATTTTAAATGAAATTTCAAAATTCTATTTTTTTTCAAACTGTGTAAACTTGTAACATTTTAAAATTATGAATCAAAATACAATTTCTATTTTTTTACCCCCTCTCAATATCTTCTATTGAGGATGATGATGTTATTCGCAATTTTTCAGTTAGTACTGAATACCTAAATGAGGACTTTAGATGCAAAGGTGCATTGATCCATTTTTCATATCTATATGAATACAATGTAGTTTACTCATTACATTAAAAATTCAATTTTGTCCTAGAGGAAATTAGTTCTAAAAAACTGATAAAGAAGCAAAAACACTTCAGGTTATTTGAACCGATCTTAACAGGTCATTATTTCAAATTTTCCAATAAGGTAGAAGAGTTTCCAAGAAGGGAATAAATTTGTTATCAATTTCAAAGCATTGTATCTGAGCAACTGTCATTTGACTTAAGTGAGATACAAAGTCACTTCAATCCACACTGATGCTTAATTTATTTGTATTTTTTAATGATTATACTTTATTTAAGTAATAATAGATTATTATAATAAAAATGAACAGGAAAAATATAATCAAAACACAATTTTAAATATTATAGGTAGAAATGTTTTGTTTTCACAGTTTCAATGTT
The DNA here is from genome assembly GCA_947579605.1 of Athripsodes cinereus. Taxonomy (NCBI): domain Eukaryota; kingdom Metazoa; phylum Arthropoda; class Insecta; order Trichoptera; family Leptoceridae; genus Athripsodes; species Athripsodes cinereus. The sequence goes on along the minus strand of OX388325.1, from coordinate 8,926,382 downwards.
CTAGAGTGGATGTGCTTTTGCATGTAAAGTCCTCAAGTACGGTTTAAATTTATTTGTTATCTTTTTTTATTTATTTATTCTTTTTTTATTTTATCATATACTTACTGTAGGTACTATTGGTCGGTTGTTAGACATTGCCGTAAGACAATAAACCCGCCATTTGTACCAATATTTTTACTGTTATTATTATTATTAATTATCTTGTATATTTTGTTGTGTAACATGATTGTCAGGTTATATTTGTGTTATACATATAATATTGTTTTGTTTAATTAAGATGTGATGTAATAATGTGTTGAGAATGATGGAAGATGGATGAGTAAATATATAAATTATAAGCAATTAATAACACAAAGGCCTAATGGATGTGTAGATGTTAACATAATAATAAAAAAATATTCAATTTTAAACAATTGTATTTCTTTAAAACCTTACCAACTTATTTTATTTATTTACATCTAGATTTCCTATCAGACATCTACAGCACTTGTGGTACAGAGGTAGCAGTATTGCCTGTAAAGTCACATCATCATCATCATCGCCCTCAACGCTCCTCTCGGGAGCACAGGGCAGAAACCAGCCTCCTCCATTCAGAGCATCTCTGTGCCAATTGCGTCACCTCTTCCCACGACATTCCTTGCGCTCTGATATCGTTGTCATAGGAACGGTGTATTGTGAAAGAGGGACGCCCGGGCCTACGGAACCCCTGCGGACGGAAGAACAGTCCTCTTTTTGGCCAACTATCATTGGGCATTCTCAAAACATGTCCCAGCCAGGACCATCGTCTCTCTTGTATTACGGAGATTACAGGTCTCTGCTGGGTGCGCCGGCGCACAGCATCATTTGTAACATGTTCATACCATCTGACATCCAAAATCCTTCTAAGACACTTGTTTTCAAAGCTTAGTATCTTCCGCTCTTGAGCCTTGGTTAAGTGCCAAGACTCGCAGACATATAGAAGGATTGGGATGATGCACGCATTGAACAAGCGACATTTTGTCCTGATGCTGAGTCCAGACGCCTTCCAAACTTTGTTCATGTTGTTGAAAGCCCCGCTAGCTGCTCCTATGCGGATTGGTAATTCCGACCAGAGATCACCCTCTGGCGTTATGGTTGCTCCCAGGTACCTGAATTTACTAACCTGAGATATTTGGGAATTGCCAACCATTAGTGGGGTGTGAGTACTCGTGCATGTACTATTACATATGTACTCCGTTTTACCAGCGTTTATACGAAGGCCAAGGCGCAAAGAATTTTCATAAAGAGCATTAGCGTTGCACTGTAATCCGTCCACAGATGTATCAAAAAGGGCTAGATCATCCGCATATTCAAGATCGTGCAGCACTCCCACAGACGTCTCACTGTTTTCACGCTGTGATAAAGGCACACCGCCAGGGCCCAGAATAGATTTTCTGAGCAGGTAGTCCATAATTATGGCAAAGATAAAAGGTGCCAATACACAGCCCTGCCGAACTCCAGTGGTGATCCTGAAGGTGTCAGTTGGACCACTTGATGTTCTGACAGAACATTCAGAGTCCATATGCAGGGCTTTGATCATGGATGCCATACGCGGCCAGTATTTTCCATATGGTTGGTCTGTGGGGGCTGTCAAAAGCTTTTTCGTAGTCAATGAAGCAACATGCAAGCGGTGAGTTGAACTCTTGCGACTGTTGGAGTACACATCTGGCACAAAAAATTGCGTCCGAACAGGACTTGCCAGGTACAAACCCGCATTATTGCTTTCTCAGAGATGCCAACACTGGTTTTTGAATGCGACTCAATATGATTTGTGAGAGAACTTTACCGGGCACACTAAGTAGTGTGATGCCACGGTAATTTCCGCATTCCAGTGGGTTTCCCTTCTTGAAAAGTGTCACGATGGATCCATTTCTCCAATCTTTCGGGCAGAGCTCCTCATTCCACACCTTGTTAAAGAGATGGTACAGTGGGTGGATAAGCGCATTCATGCCATACTTAAGGAGCTCTGCATGGATTCCATCCTCACCTGGGGCCTTGTTGTTTTTTAGCCTTTTTACAGCTGCCTCGATCTCCTCATGTGTTGGGGGGGTTTCGGCTATCCCAGATACCTGTGGGATATCTAGGTCGCTATCCTCATTGCCAACATCAAAAGGTGAGGAGGGGTCCGGTCGGTTTAGAATGAACTCAAAGTGTTCTCTCCATCTTCCTCTTACTAAGTCAGGGGCAGAGATCAGGTTTCCACTGCTGTCATTAATTGAGTCAGCAGTCTTATTCTGACCTCTTCCTCCCAACATGCGGGTAATTTCAAAGAGAGTCTTCGAGTCATTCCTGGCCGCGGCAGTTTGTGCAAGCTGTATTTTGGCTTCGACATCACGTCGTCTGTCTTTGCGCACAGAGTGCTTTACCAGGCGGTCTAGCTCTCTGTACGAATTTCTTAGGGCCTCCAGTTTCGTAGGGGACTTTTCAGCATCTCTGAGTATCTTGACTTTTTGGCGATCTTGAATATATCCCCAGGACTCCATAGACATCCATGGTGGTTTGTTCCTCTCTTTGAACCCAATGGACGCAACCGCAGCAGCCTTCATTACTCTCTGGAACTCCTCCCAGGCCGACTCTATTGAGTCAGTATCGGAAAGATACCGAGAGAGTTCAAATCCTTGGTGCAGCTCAGCCTCATACTTCATGCGAGACCGAATATTCCCCAACCCACAGACGTCAAACACTCGCGGTGCAGCTGGTCTTGCAAATTTATTGAACCTTAGCTTCATGGCTCCGACAAGGAGCTCATGATCCGTTTTCAGGTCCGCTCCACGAAATGTCCTGACATCCTGTAGATCAGAGCGGTCTCGGGCCTTAACCAAAAGATGGTCAATTTGGTTTCTGGTACGTCCATCAGGTGAGGTCCACGTGTATTTGTGGATATCCTTGTGAGGAAACAGTGTTCCTCCAATAAGGAGCCCTTGGAGTGTTGCGTATTCTATAAGACGGGAGCCGTTGTCATTTAGCACCCCCATGCCATGCCCCCCCATTACGCCAGGACCGTTTAGTGGGTCGTTGCCTACTTTGGCATTGAAATCGCCCATCACAACGATCCTATGCCTTTTAGGAATTTTGGATGTGACGGCTGCCAGACAGTTATAAAAACTGTCCTTGACCGTCCCCTCCGCATCCTCTGTGGGGGCGTAACACAAAAGTACCATCAACGGGTCACCCGTTGCCCTAAACGAGGCGCGTAGTAGCCTGTCGGAGATGGGTTCCCAATCAAGAAGCGAGCCGGCGGCCCGTTTGCTCATTAGCAAGGCGACACCATGCTTGTGTTTTGTCTTGTGGCCAGAGTGAATCATGGAATAGTTCCCCGCCTCACTCCTACCACAATCCAAAAGACGTGCCTCAGACACACCTAGCAGGTCTAACCCATAGTCACTCGCTATCTTGGCAGCAATCAACTCCTTGTCATGCCTCAGCGTCCTCGCATTGTATGTTCCGATTTTCAATTTCCTTATTCGGTCCAAGTTCTTATGGTCAGGGGGGCTACATGTAAATGGACCCCTCCCCTGTAGAGGTCCAAGTGTCCGAGGCTTTATCCTGTTTCTGTTTGCAGTCGGTCACTTTAAGTATGTTGGGAGACAAGCCCAACGATACCGGACCCGGGGAAAGGACGGCTCCATCCTACCTGATTGTTGTAATTCTCAGTGGAGGCTCAATACTGAACTGCCTTGAAACCATAACGTAAAAATTGAGAGATTACTTTTAATCTAGGCCAATGTTTGAATGTGCAATGTCATTGAAATAACATGAACATTTGAACAACAAAGGCCAACGTAAGTCACAAGGTCCTGAGTTCTATTCTGAGCCAGGCAAAATGATAACACTTGTCTGTAACTCATCAGGTTTTAAGTTCTATTCTTCACCAAGCAAAATGATATACATACCATCACGCTGCTTCCATCGTGGGGTTTATTCTGAGGTAGGCAGAGAGGATCAAGCGCCACTTTCTCATATCCTTGCATTCACCTTTCTCTTCAGTCACTGTCATGCAATTCTTCATGCATGCTTTCCTAGTGTCTATTTGATGTTCCATTCTCTCTGCCTACTCTCACTTAGGATACGGCATGAGAGTATAGTAAAAACCTCACCCTTACCGCACAAATCATATTTTTGCATGAATTTTGGCCAAAAGTGCAGTGTTGTTCTTGTAAAATGTCTTTGAGCTAGACAGATTATTACCAAGAGTGACAATTTGATGTTTGCAAAATACTAGATTTAATTTATCGGCAGCCTGGAGGTAGTCCCGGCCTCATGCACAAGTGCGCGGTTTGATCCCAGGTGCCAGCAAACTTACCTTTCACAACACAAGCTTTTAGTTTACTGTGTATAAGGTTGTATTTGGGTTTATAACAAGAACTAAGATACATTTTTTTGACAAGTTGATGTTCGTAAGGTACCTAATATATTAAAGGTTTTTGACAATTTGAGACTATTTAATGTTTTACACTAAGAATGTGTCAGGTGTTTTTCTTCTTTTTTCAAGACAATGCACCCGAAATTTACAGAGTGTTAGATATATTTTACAGAATGCATATAGTTAAATAAATAAAACAAAATGATTCAATAAATATAATATCTAGATTTATTCAAAAACATTGGTTTACATAAATATATAATCTCTTAAAATTATTTGGAATATACAAACATGTTATGTTTATGATAATAATAAATTAAAGTATATGCCTACAAAATAAATAAATTTAAAAATAACAAATATTTTGCTACTTAATTCCATTGTGACTCAATCTTGCAAATGTGATCAATGCAAAGGACTTACAAATCTTTATAAAGATTAAATTGTGCAATAATTGTTATTTCTATAACAAAACTGTGCACTTGTTGACTAAATTCAAGCATATGCTTTCCGCTGTTGCGGTAAGGTCCGTTTTTTCATCTACTTGAAAAAATATCTTTGTAAATGATATTTATTTATTTATTAATCAGAGACAGTAGACAAAATAGACACAAAAAAATATAAAAACATTATTCATTGGCTTGGCCATGCCAACCCTCTTTATTCCTATGAAAAAATAAAACATACCACATGAGAGTAAAGTGTTAGAGTGATGTCCCTTTCTAATATATTGCCAGTATATAAAAATCATAGTAGGTTTATATAGTGTTAGAAAGAGACAGTAGTACCCTAACACATACTATCTCAGGTGGCACGTTTTAAAAGATGCACACAGTCTTGTTATGAATAATGTCTTTGGTAGATCAGTTACTCTTTGAAAAACTTGCATTGAAACCATAGAAAAACAAAAAAGGGGTATTTGTGTGAATTAAAATAGTTAACAGGCGCAAAATAAGTTAATTTTGATATGAATTAAATATTTAATTTGGTCATGTTGCTTAAGTAGCATTCACATTGTTTCACTTTGGATGATCATCCAGAGTGTCAGGGTCAAATTGAATACATCTATTCACACTTGTTCATCCTATGCCACTACCATACCAATACTCACGGTCATGTTGTCTGTAGTTTGACGTTTTTCGTAAAAAAAATAAAAAAGAAATAAATGTAAAATAAGTTATTAAAAATTAAAACAAATTACTAAAATTCTCAACAACATGAAAATAACATACATATTAGGAAAAAACTTGTTTATGGTCGTTTCAGTGAAGGGAACTTTCATTAAAATTATGGCGGGTACTAATTGCTTTCATCGCTAGTGATCACTATTGATGAAACATCTATTCACACCTTTTCATTTTGGAGGATCATCCAGAATAATCACTGAAAGTGAACAAGTGTGAATACCACTTTACTCTGCACTGTTAACAAAGCATAAAAATTAACAATATAAATATATAAACATGAACCAGGGAACACATCTTATACACCTATAACATTCAACATTTATATCATTTCATTTATTTCTAACTACATACAAACAAAAATGTTTGTTATTTTTTATTTATGTTAGACTATGATCAATAAAACATTTAGATTCATAAATATGTACAGAAATACATAAAATATTATCACTGTTTTGTTAAACAATGAAAATCATCAAAATCTTAAAGAAGCGATTTGTGTTTATGGACTCCTAGGCAAAGAATAGGTTTCTACTCTTTTTTGCTAATTTTCGAATGCCCTATAAAAGGCGGGTATTACTGAATCTCTGTCGACATCACAATTTAATAAAATACTGCTGAGAAATTGCCTGGATGAAGATGAAACAGGGAACAGAAAAATATACAATTTCAGAACGAGAAGAGTCGAGCCCAACCGAGAAGAGTCGAGCCCAACAGCATTCAGTGGCAATAAGTTGGGACAGTGCCAGGAAGAAGAAGAGAAACATTCCATATAAGATATTTCATATCTTTAATTTTTAAATTTTATTTTTATTTTTAAATTTGTGAGGTATGTCGCCCATCCTGAATGTTTTTTAGATGCAATCAGTCCACTGGTTACCCCACTTGTAGGCAATAACGTAATGGTATGAATGAATGAATAGTATATCCATTAGACTTGATTGTTCAAAAACAAACCTTGCAAGAGCTTCCATTCTCATCATCAGGCTAGCATTAAGTGGTTTGACCAATAAAGTCACGTGGAAGAATTATACAAAAACGTCGATTGACAATATTGATTATAAAAACATAATGATCTCTTATTAACAATAAGAAATATAATATTTAAAAAAAACTTGTACATAATTTATAAATAAATCTAAAATATTCTATGACACTCTCACATTAAGCGATATGCTCATTTATTTAAGCAATAAATAACATTTTTGGTACTGAAATAGTAAAAAAATATTCTTATATTACTATAAATAAATTAAATCTATAAAAGAAATTGTAGGAATTTAAGGGTGAGGAGTGATTCCACCTCTATTCAATGTTTGCTGAATTCTGTTTTTTATCTATAACAGCAAGGACATGTCTGTAGAATGAAATTACATTTTATCATGAAAAATCATCTTTTGGTATGGTCGTAAATTTTTCAATAGACATTTTCAAAACATGATCCAGCCAGGATGATTGGACAAAAGTGCACTGTTCCTTCGTCCGCATGGGTTTCGACAGCCCTGGCATCCCTCTTTCACAACAAACTTTTCCTACAATAACAACATCAGAGTGCAAGGAATATTGGTGATGGAAGTGACTCAACTGGTGCATAGACGCTGTCAATGGAGGAATCTGTTCTCTGATATATGCTCCCAGGAGAAGTGTAGAAGAGTGAGTGAGTGAATTACATTTGTTTCTTACATATCATTTCTCAACACAAAATATTACTGTCAAAGACAATCGTGGGTGATTGCCATAAACAATATGGTTCACTTTTATTAGATTCTAATAGACCATTAAAGGTCACGTGGTCTTGTCTATGGATTTGCTTTTGCTTGGAGGGCAAACAGTCAGATTGCGCAAATCATCCTAGTGGGATGTTATGCCATAAGAGAAAAAAAAGAAAGTCTGACGACAAAATAATAACAAAAACGACACTGTCAGTTTTTTTGATGATTAGGTATTATTTAGGCGTTCCACCCAATGTTGAGTGATTTTGCAATACTGACAGTTGGAAGGATAATACCTACATGACAACGCTCTTCTTTGAAATAATTTACTATCTGAGATAGTATGTGTTATGGTACTTTATCTCTTTTTCACGCATAGTTAGAACTGCACAGTAAATAAGAGATACCACCTTTTTGTTTGTTTTGTTTTTGTTTTAGAACTGCGCAGTTAGAAAGAGATACCATATTTTTGTTTGTTTTGTTTTTGTTCCGTTGTTGCCCTCCAAACATTTTTCTGTGACGTCATCCTTTAATGGTCTATAATCAAAAATTGATGTGACGTCGTATTTTGTATAATATGGCGTCATTTTTCTTAAACAAAATGTTAATAAATAATAATGCATTTTCAACATAATTGAATATGACATCTAAAGGCGCATAACAAAGACTGCCACAACACTATTACGCTCAAATGTCACTTTGCCCATTATCAGGCTAAATGTAATATTTCTCCAACGTACAGATATCTACATCAAAATGTTTAGTGTGCGGAAAATTGATGTATAAAAACATAAGTAGTAATTATTCAAAACATTTTTTTCTTAACAGCTGTAAATCTTTCCATATAATGATCATACCCTTCCAGGGCCATCAATTGCTTAGAATCAAAAAGATTTCCGTCCAAACACAGTGTATGTACTTTAGAATCCTTCAACAAACTCAAATGGACCATAGACAAAGGTAAACAATTCTCCTCCAATCTTAAAACTTTTAATTTAGGGCAATTCGCTATCTTTTCAGATATTACGGCAACCCTGTTCTGATTCATATTCAATTCTGACATCGGCATTGATTCTATATAATCTGGAATTTCCGTAATCCTGTTATGAGACAATTCCAAAACTTCAAGATGTTTCAATTTCCCCAACATACCGGGAAACTCACTCAGCATATTATTGTTCAAATACACTTGTTTAAGGTTCGTTAATTTTTCTAGTGGATTTGGCAAACTAAATATTCTATTATAGGAAACATTTATCATTTCTAGCTTGACTAGTTCCCCAATACATTCAGGGAGACGTTCCAAAGCGTTGTGACTCATATTTAACTGTTTCAATACTTTGAACTCGCTAATAGAGTTTGGAATTATTTTAAAATGATTGTTAGATAAATCCAGGTTTCTTATGACACCACATAATTGACGCAGCTCTGGGGAAAACTCCTTTAATTTTTCGTTGGAGATTTTCAATACTCCTGTTTTAGAAGCAGTGTCATAGTGCTGTTTAAGTCCAGCGTTGCCCATTTTAACTATCAAATTTGAAAACACAATCACAATAATGAAATTATTTAAGATTTTATATATCCACTCACAGCTACACCCACTAATACCAAATTACTTATTTACAATATTGACATTACGATCACACTCATAGAAAATGCATATGATTAATTTTGACGTTTGTTTCTTCTATGGTTCAACAAAATTTGTAACAAAGTTGCCAATTTAAAATTCAAAACATTTTATTTTCATATTTTCATGTTATTTTAATTTATATGAAAGAAAAAAAACATACCAATGATATTTTGTATCAATTTCAGCAACAGATACCTCGTTTACGCAATGTAGTAGATTATACAATTCCTTCAGAGTAGACAATGATTGTGAGCTCCGACTCCACCAAAAAAGTTATTTTTCATTTTGCTCTAGCCGAGACGATTCCTTATTTTCTCCGGTCGTTCCCATAGAAATAGAATATACGACATCAGCGATGCTTGCCATACGGTTGGTATCGAAATGTCAAACATCCTTCAAGAATATCTGTCAAATACGGTGTATAATCGTGGTGTAATCTCAATTTGTTATTGAAGTTGTTATTTTACGGTAATTTTATTTCTCACATTAGAAATGAGTGATTCAAATGATGAAGCAGAAACTCAGCCATCTGGCCCAATTGATAATGCGTGGGCTATGAAAAATACCGAAGTTTAAACCCGAAGACAATCCCAATACTGTAGATTGTTGGAAGAAAGTGCATTCGCCACATTATTTCCTAGTTATCGTGAAAAATATTTGAAGCAATGTTGGCCTCTGCTACAGAAAGCTCTTGCTGAATACTTTGTAGTTGGTGAATTGGATCTTATTGAAGGTAGTACCTATGACTGTGAAAACAACAAGAAAACAGGTAAATATTCAAACCCTTAACCATTAAATAAATTTTGCATTACTTTACATATACATTTTATTCATAATTTATTACGTTTAATGAATTTTTAATTCTATTTAATTCACTTATTCTTGTTTATTCGTTCACTTCATCTTATTTATTTCTTTTAAATAAACTCTGACCGAACCGACCTGACTCCACTATTGATGATGTACTATATGGACCATCAATCTTAAAATCAGAAGTTCTTCGTGCTATATCAGCATCTGTGAATAGGAAGGCTTGTGGACCAGACGAAATCTCTACTGAAATATTGAAACTCATCGATGACCAAAACATTGACTACCTGCTAAGGTTATTTAATACTATCTATGACACAGGGATTATTCCTCACGATTGGTTAATGTCAACATAAGTCACACTGCCCAAGAAGCAACACCCTAAAAAGTGTAATGAATATCGTCTAATTAGTTTTATGAGCCATGTAAGTACTAAAAGTGTTTTTGAAAATAATTCATGCAAGAATACGAACTAAATGTGAACAAGATCTTGATGATACACAGTTTGGTTTCAGAAATGCTTTTGGTACCAGAGAAGCGTTGTTTGCAATAAATGTTTTACTGCAAAAATGTAGAGATTAACGTAAAGAGGTGTTTGCATGTTTTATTGATTATGAGAACGCTTTTGATAGGGTGAGACACGCTGAACTGATGGAAATGCTGAAGGAGTGTAATATAGACAGCAAGGAACAGCATTTTATCAAAAAATTGTACTGGTTCCAAACAGCCGAAATTAGACTAGGAAGTGAGAAGACAGATTCTATTGCAATACAACGGGGTGTGCGTCAAGGATGCATATTATCCCCTTTGTTATTCAATCTCTACTCCGATAAAGTCTTTAAAAAGGCCCTTCAAAACTCTAGCAAAGGAGTCAAAGTTAATGGTGTTGTGATCAACAACATAAGGTATGCTGACGACACAGTCATCTTGGCAGAGAGCATACATGACTTCCAAGAGTTACTAAATAGTGTAGATGTAGCTGGAGAGGAATTGGGCCTATCTGTAAATGTCAGCAAAACTAAATGGATGTTCTTTGAACGGTTGGATTACTCCGGATCATGCCTTCAGTTAAAGGGCATAAATATTGAAAAGGTGGACAAATTCAAATACCTTGGCAGTATGATAACGCAATCTCTTGACCCGGATACTGAAGTGAAGTGCAGAATTGAGGCAGCCCGTGCTGCATTTAATAAAATGAGAGTGCTCTTCTGCAACAACAATCTTAATCTGAAACTTCGACAGAGACTCCCAAAGTCCTATGTATGGTCTGTATTGCTGTACAGTTCTGAAACCTGGACCCTAAAAATGAATACGATGAATCGCTTGGAGGCATTTGAAATGTGGCTTCATAGAAGAATGCTGCGTATTCATTGGACTGATAGGGTCACAAATGTAGAGGTGTTATAAGAAGAGCTGGAATGGACAGAGAACTCCTGTTGGATGTCAAAGTGCGCAAGATCTCATATCTGGGTCATATAATGCGTGGAATAAAGTACCACATTCTGCGTTTGATTATGACAGGCAAGATAGAGTGGCGTCGAGGGGCTGGCAAAAGGCAGACATCGTGACTGCGCAATATACGAGATTGGCCTGGAATGAGAGGTGCGGAGGAGTTATTCCAGACAGCGCAGGATCGAGACACCTATGTCAGAGTGATTGCCAACGTCGGGGGGACCTGACAGGGCACCTACAGAAGAAGAAGAAATACACTTTATCATTTTTTTTTTACTTTTAATTGATTTTTAATCTTACTATATTCATTTATTCTTATTTCATTCATTCATTTAAATCTATTCATCTTAATTTATTGAGTTAAATACATCTTACTTTATTCATTCATTTGAATCTATTCATCATTCGTTTTAAATACATTAATGTAAAAGATGATCATAGTTGTATTTATTATTTTAATCTTTCACTGTATACTGTTACAAGATATCATGGGGCATCCAGATATGAGATGGGGGAGGGGGTACAAATTATATTTATATAATGATTTATTCGTGTACATAGTTAAATCTCATGGCATAATTATGCATGTAAATAATATTGCAATCACTGGAAAAGATGCAACCCCTCGCCCCCATATGGCTTCTGTGATATCTTGTAACGGTACACAGTGAAAGATAATAAAAATACGTAATACTATGATCATCAATATTTATGTTGTCATAATGGATACTACTGGATAACCTATAGTAGAAATTGACCGAAAATCGTTAGTAATTCGGTACTGTTAGTAGTGTTGATTGATAATGATTCATTTAACTTTGATGTTTTTTTTTGAGACTTCCAGGTAAATTTAGGTCTTTGCTGGTCCACTTATTGAATTCACATTTTGTTGTCATGTTCTACAATTGACTGTCTGATCCTGTGAATATTATAAAAGTAAAAAAGCAAGTAAAAATACATAGAAAACTGTATTTACATTACATCTACTTAACAGCCATATAATATGGAGGGAGAGAATTTTCCATTGAAACATTCCAATCTAAAGCCATTGAGGTCAAACCTGTAACTATCTCATAAATTTAGAAGTCACGATGGAAGAGCCTCAAATCAAATTTATAAACGTAATTACAAGAGCAATGGTCTGCTGATGGTAAAATTATTGTGGATTTCCAAAGAGAACATTATGGCCATTTAATAGATTTGTCAAAAATGAGATTGCCAAAACATGAAAAATAAAATATTGCATCCAAACTCAACAGCGGATTTTTTTTTAATAGGTAAGATTTTATAAAACTTTTATAGATATAAAAAATTTGGATATAATATTGCCATGAATGATTCATCATCATCATCATCGCCCTCAACGCTCCTCTCGGGAGCACAGGGCAGAAACCAGCCTCCTCCATTCAGAGCGTCTCTGTGCCAATTGCGTCACCTCTTCCCACGACATTCCTTGCGCTCTGATATCGTTGTCATAGGAACGGTGTATTGTGAAAGAGGGACGCCCGGGCCTACGGAACCCCTGCGGACGGAAGAACAGTGCTCTTTTTGGCCAACTATCATTGGGCATTCTCAAAACATGTCCCAGCCAGGACCATCGTCTCTCTTGTATTACGGAGATTACAGGTCTCTGCTGGGTGCGCCGGCGCACAGCATCATTTGTAACATGTTCATACCATCTGACATCCAAATTCCTGAATGAATGATTAACATACCATAACATGCGTAGACAATTCACACAGATCGAGTTAGTCCCAAATTAAAATATGAATCTTGTATTATGGGTACCAATGTGACGATACACATATATACAATGCACTGAACACATATACATTAACACCCAGACCCTGGACAATTTGAAAAAGGTCATTCTTCATTTTGCCCTGGCCAGGAATCAAACCCGGGACCTCGTGACTCAAAGGCAAGTGCGTTAGCCTCCGCGTCACACCGGTCGCCAATTAAAACACAACTAGTCTCAATTAAGGTAAGGACGGAGGGAGAGCTTGTCGCTTGGTTGGGGTCATGGTGGTCACGATTCTCAGCATTGAGGGACCGACTTGGAAGAAGAAGTCCCAAATAACACAGAATGAATTAACCTAGTCCCAAAGTAATAATACATGCAGCGTATCCACCCGGTGTCCCCCAGAGGCAACATCCTCAATCCTTTCCTTTAGAGTGTCTATTATCAGAGACTGATCGCTCTATGATGTCTATCTGAGCTATTTTGGATTATAATGTTGATTCCATTGCTTTTGTTCTAGCATTCAAAGATGCTAAGGTATCTCCATTTTGTTCAATGGAGGTTTTGAGACTTTGAAATTCCTTCAGCATATTATTGTAATCCTCACGTAAAGCTGCAATCAACCTGATGATATCATGATTTGTAGGTTCCACGTCTGAAATCTTGAATACATACCTTTAAATTTTCTGTTGAGATTGTAATAACCAATGTTTTTACTACTGATGTAGTGATTTTGCCTCTTCTGATGTTGTTTGGAGTCTTAGTATTAATGGAATATATTTAACACGTTCACGGTTATGCCGGCTATAGCTGTCAAAATAAAATCACTTGTCCAGAAAATGACGGCTATACCCGTACAACGAAGTAATATTTTTGGTGCAATGACGGCTAAAGACACTTTATAATTCATGTAATCATATGGCGGTAGGAAGAAAGTGTCTCTATAATAAAATGTTTTGAGTAAAAATGTCCAAGTGTATAGCTCGTAATAAGGAGTTGTTTTCGGTTATGCTTGTAAGGTTCAGTTATGCATTTCCTTTAGCATTAATTGTTTTTAGTTTTTTGCATGTTTCAAATATTCATTTTATTTTGTTCATAATATTATCGTTTTTTTAAATAAATACGTACAGAAATAAAGTATAAAAATTATTTTATTGTGTCAGATTGCATTGCCGTCTATAGCCGTCATTTTATGTGTTAGATAATAAATTATACATTCCAATCAAATGACGGTAATTGCAGTCAGTTTTTCATTGTCGGTAATACCCGTCATATCCCTAGTACGAAACAAAATTGGGCTGAAACGACAATGACGGCAATAGCCGTTAATTTTCCATCTGCTGGAAACTCATTTGAATGCATATTGAATACTAACTTTCAATAATAATTCGATCGGAATTCTAACTTGTACTTAGGTAGTTTGTTCACGAGAGATGGGAAGTGTGAAAGCGATATTGAAAGGAGAAAAGTTGCTGGCAATAAGGTAAATGGTGCAATCCGACCAATAATTGCAAATAGAAACATATCTACCACAGCTAAAAGGTTGGTGCACTCTGCTATCTTAGTGCCAACACTTATGTATGCAAGTGAGACGTGGACATGGTTAAAGAAGGATGAATGTGGCATTAATGCAGTTGAAATGAGATCGTTGAGAAGGATGTGTGGTAAAAGTCTGAGAGATCGTGTGCGTAACAGTGATATACGAAAGGAATGTGGAATGAAAGTGGGTGTAATAACAAGGATGAATGTAAATAAGTTAAGATGGTTTGGGCACGTGGAAAGAATGAATGAGGACAGAATGACTAAGAAGATATATTTGGCTGAGAGGAATGGTGCTCGGAGACGTGGACGTCCTAGGATTAAATGGCAAGATCATTTAAATCAAATCCTACAGGACGGTCACGTGTTGAGCACATTGAACAGGAGAGCATGCATGAGGAATTGTATGACAGTGACGGAAGCGAAAGATGTATGCAAGGATAGAAGGAAGTGGCGCTCGATCCTTTCTGCCTACCCCGCGAGGGAAGCGGCGTGATGGTATGTATGTATGTATGTAATTCTAAATTCTAAAAGAAATATATGTCCGCCAATGTGTTAATTGAAAGTAGTCCAACATTATCAGCCAAGAAAGCCATATAATTTGTTGTTTGTAACAGCAGATAGAGTTCACTTAGTGTCGACTACATTAAAAAATATTATGAATTCTAGGTATTATTTTCTAGGTTACGAACATCGATGAGATTATAGTTATTACATGATATTATATTATCATATAACATACTATTCATGAGATCTATTTTATGATTGAGACATAGCTTTACGCATAAAGGAAAGGATATATTTTATATTATTAACATAATTATAAACATTTTTAGGATTTGCACAGTCAGTGACGGATAACATTGGACAAAACTCCCTCTGCAGGTATGAAGAAAGTACTACTGTATACCTCAGCATTAGTAGGAAAGAGACCATTATCATCTTAATGATGTGGAGTAAGACAGCATAATATTATTATTAATGCAATTTTTTTATTTATTTATTTATAATTTCATACACGGCACAAGGCCATTAAACATAATCAAATTAAAAAAAATCACAAACAGTTTTTTTCAATCGCAATCACACTTTCTTATCACACACACATATACACACAACTATACAATGCAGATATATAACTATAGCACCCACCAGTAAACAAACTTATTTTATTAATACTTATAAACAAATGTACAGTAAAGTTTTTATTAGAAATGCATTGTTAAAAAGTGAATAAATAAAAAAATTAATAGTTAAATTTTTAAATTATCATAGTATAATTTTATGTTATATTTTTATAAGTTATTTACTGTTTAAAATAAATACTCATATGATTATAATGTTTTTTTTTCCAATTTGTACATTCTTATATCTAGTGTCATGTTACAAATGATATGCGCCGGCGCACCCAGCAGAGACCTGTAATCTCCGTAATACAGGAGAGGCGATGGTCCTGGCTGGGACATGTTTTGAGAATGCCCAATGATATTTGGCCAAAAAGAGCACTGTTCTTCCGTCCGCAAGGGTTCCGTCGGCCCAGGCGTCCCTCTTCCAGAATTGGTCTCCCACTCTTCTGCGTAAGTTTTCGAGTGTCCTGTAAAAGGCAGGTGTTCGAAAAAATTAAGACATTTTACATCTTAAATTCAGCGATGAGGCTTGCCACCCATCCTGAATGTCTTAATTTTATATTGGCACGAAGAGGACAGTTTGCATGTTTCTTACATGCAGCTGATCTGCTGGCTACCCCACTTGTGGGATATGCCGTGATGGTATAGTAGTAGTAGTATTAAAAAAAAATTGTTTTCTATGATAATAGAATAAAATAATTAGATATCTGTGATTTTAGAATAAATAAAAATATGTTTTCTGTGATAATTTTTCGTAATACAGGAGAGACAATGGTCCTGGCTGGGACATGTTTTGAGAATGCCCAATGATATTTGGCCAAAAAGAGCACTGTTCTTCCGTCCGCAAGGGTTCCGTCGGCCCAGGCGTCCCTCTTCCACAATACACCGTTCCTATGACAACGATATCAGAGCGCAGGGAATTTCGTGGAAAGAGGTGACGCAATTGGCGCAGAGACGCTCTGAAATGAGGAGGCTGGATTCTGCCTTGTGCTCCCGAGAGGAGCGTTGAGGGCGAGATGATGATATCTGGTATGACCTATTATTAACCTAGATGTTGTTTGGTTTGGCGTTTTCTCTTAAAAATTGAGTGAGATTATCCCGATGGACTCTTAAGATATGTAATAAACTGTTTTTACTTCAGATGTGTGATTAAATTAGTTAAGAATGTTTTAAGTTAATGAAATTAGACTCTGAGAGGGATGGATGTTGGTGTTGAATTGAATGGAATTCGGGTGAATGCATTGATGTATGCAGTCGATTTAGTCTTAATGGCTGAGAATGAAAGTGATTTACAAGATATTGTTTCGTGTGTGTATGATAGCTGTAGTGCAAATGGGTTAAAAATTAATGTCGCGAAGATGAAAGTAATGGTGTTTGAAAGAGAGAGTGAAAGAACGGTATGTGAAATAAAGGTTGACGATGAATGTTTAGAGCAAGTGAATGAGTATGTGTATTTGGGAAGTATGTTTGCAAGGAATGGAAGATTCGACAAGGACATATCATACAGTATGAATATGGGCCTGTAACCCGAAACATATGTAACTGGTGAATAAAGAAATTTAAAACTCTAAAGTATTTTTACTTGTAAAATTTTTTAATCTAAAAGCTTGTGTCGTGAAATGGGGTATTGCTGGCACCTGGGATCGAATTACGCACCTCTTGTGCATGAGGCCGAGACTCTACCTCCAGGCTACAATGGAATTATTTTATTACTATACATTACCAAATTGTTTAAAGTTATTCAGATATTGTCAGTGGAATCAATAAATGAATTAGCAAATATGTAGCTGAAAAAAGTGTCTGACCTGAATACAATTTTATATAACTCTGCCTAACTGTCTGACATAGCTACAATTCTATACATAAAATAGAAAACATAGTAAGTACTAATACAATTGGGGTAAGACAAGGCCTCAATGATGATTTATATACGATCATCGTGAGCTCTTTGAGAAGATAGTGATATATTTTAGTTTGATTAATTTAATGCTCCTAGTCATTGATGGAATAGTACCCATAAGAATGCTTAGACAATGAATTAGGCAAATTTAATGGTCATTCATTTTACAGAATATTGTAGTATTGTATATATTTCAAAATAATCTTAAGAGGTCGACTTTTGGTGGTGGAGATTTATCATAAAAACACTTCAATGCTATTGATATTTATTTATTAAGATTAATCATTTAAATAGTGTTATGGAAAAAAGAAAATATAAACAATTTTTTTTCTACATCAAATAAAAATTAATACAGAGGTTTCACAAAATTGAATATTGCTTAAGACGATTTAAATAAACAAATATTATATTTGAAATGTTACATAGGTGCTACTTTGAAGTCTCTATGCGCGCTACAATATACTACACTTGTAAGTGATTGGTGTATAGCTATTTATAAAGAATTTTGACAAGCATCTATGTTTTTGGTGCAGTTGCCTTGTTTCCTTTAAAACTGTTTTTGTTTGTAATTTATTTGTTTTAAACTTGCTCTGGAACATTAAATTAATATTAGTAAGAGTTGAAAATTGATAAAAGACCATTAGCATTTTTCTCAATTCTGATGATGTCCCACTGCCTTCCTATATTTCAGGAAGGATTTTGTCAGGGGGAGTCCTTCAGGCGAACCTTGAGCCCTTCCTTAGAAACAATTTTCTTGAAGAGTATGGATGACATAGGAACTGACATTCATGGGTGAGGGAGGGTGTAACCCTTATTGTGCTTCCTATATATGTTTAATCCTTGGGTCAAGTCACCTACATTGTAATATTCATATGACCACCTTCCTCCAAAGTAGTCATTTTGTTAAATAGATTAACACGACAAAGTGACTTGTATTTCATAAAAAATTAAAACCATAACAATTCTGTAAAATTATTGACACTATAACTCACTTTTGATTCTGAAAAGATATTATAATATAATGAAATTAGCGGTACCTCACATTAGGTAAGAAAAAATAGTAAGTCGTGTGCTATAATTAAAACTAGATTTTATTTTTGCCGGAAACGACAGGTTTTCATGAGAAACTTTTTCTCCAGATATACTGATATCGCAATTATATAGAAATATACGATTATTTGCACGTTTTATACCGGGCACACTTTCAAGTATCGCCTACGAGTTTCATTTTGTTTTGACAGTTCAACTTTGTTTTGACAGTCATAGAATAACAATCCAAATCAGTTCTACCCACGGCCGCTAGGTATCGCTGATGTCGTATAATATTTTAGATTACATCTATTCTATTTCTATGGGAACGACAGGAGAAAATAAGGAATCGTCTAGCCGAGTCGGAGCTCTCTCTTTGTCTTTTTCAACAAAAGGAAAAAGAGAGAGAGAGCTCCGACTCCCGGCTAGAGCAAAATGAAAAATAATCTTTTTGCTGTGGGTTTGGGTGTATATAATATAATATATGTGTATAATGATGTAAGTATAATCATTATACAAGAATACAAGATTCATAATAATATCTCAGTTTCAGACTAACTCAATATTTATTTATTTATTTTATTTAACAACAATTAGACATGACAATACATAGACTATTTGATAAAACTTAAATCTAAACAACCTCCTTATAGAGACAAGTCTCGTGTAAAGGAATATGTATGATTATTACCTACTTATTAGCACATCAATGCAGTAGATTGCGCAAACATGTTGGTGAAAGGAGTGTCTGTTTTGATGAATAATTTATTTTCTTACAGACTTACTTTTTCTAACGTTGTTATTAATATTGATAAAAATAATCTCATATAACGATTATTGTTAGCGATGAGACGTAAAATCTTGCGTGATAGTTTCATGTTGCCAGCGAAATGAGCTAGGTGACAGATCAAATTCGGAATTTGACAATTGTCAAAATTGAAAATTCTGTTTGCGACGGAGTGGATGACCGATTATTTCGCGATAATAAAAATGTGTTTTCGTACATAATTAATAATATTATTAGTTAACAATGGATTATTTGAAAGTATTTCCTTGGTTTGATGGATATGGAAGCACATCCATGTGGCCATCATGGGCTTTATTGGCCTTTCAGACGATGCAGGAAAATCATGTAAGTTGTATATGACATACAATATCGATTTCAAGGTCTATCATATATCACAAGAAATCTAATTCATAAAATGACAAATCAATCAATATCATCTTCCAGGGAATAGCGTCGTCTTATTGAGAACTCTTTATTTCTTACATTGCTCCTAGCTTTTAATAATCCTTTGCTTAATTGACGAAACAGTTTTTGCATCTGTTTTGTTTTTTTACACTTCATGACTCATGTTGCGGTTCATTGTCTTTGCATAGCATGCTCAATAATAATATTGTTTACATTTGCCGGATTCAATACGTGCTAGAAACAATAATAAAATATATATATAAAATACAATTCAAAAAGAAAATGCATAAAATAGTAAAATTTTGTGCAAAATATTTTCATATGGTTATGTTTAGGATCAATATTCTCTTTGACTACTTATATTGTCTCGAATATAGTATCTTAAACCACTGATTAAGTTTTTGGAACTTATCTAGTTTTAATGAACGCATAAATACTTGATATTATTGAACTATTTTTATGTAGATATGTAGTATTCAACCTGGAGAACAAGAATCCGTCGCACAATTGTGGATTTTTTAAGCACAACAATAAATATTTGCATTTTTCGTATGCCCTTGACGTATCACAAGTATCCTATAAATATCGGGGGCCATGTTGAAATTTGCACAGAGAAATGGTTCATTGTTACCAACATAACAAAAACAATGTTTACTGGACAAAATACAACGGAAGTCAAAATTAGACAATGGGGAAAAAAGTCAAAATAATGAAATGGGAAAATTATTACAATTTATTAAATTGAAAATAGACATACCTCATATTATTATTATAAATCCTTTTTCTTATATACTGTATTTGTGTTGTTAGGTAGTCTGGTGCTAATATATGCAAAAACACATTTAATAAGTTGACTGATTGCGGGTTAGGTTTGTTAGGTAGTACGGTGCTAATATATGCAAAAACACATTTATTACGTTGACTGATTGCGGGTTAGGTTTGTTAGGTAGTACGGTGCTAATATATGCAAAAACACATTTATTACGTTGACTGATTGCGGGTTAGGTTTGTTAGGTAGTACGGTGCTAATATATGCAAAACACATTTATTACGTTGACTGATTGCTGGTTAGGTTTGTTAGGTAGTACGGTGCTAATATATGCAAAAACACATTTATTACGTTGACTGATTGCGGGTTAGGTTTGTTAGGTAGTACGGTGCTAATATATGCAAAAACACATTTATTACGTTGACTGATTGCGGGTTAGGTTTGTTAGGTAGTACGGTGCTAATATATGCAAAACACATTTATTACGTTGACTGATTGCTGGTTAGGTTTGTTAGGTAGTACGGTGCTAATATATGCAAAAACACATTTATTACGTTGACTGATTGCTGGTTAGGTTTGTTAGGTAGTACGGTGCTAATATATGCAAAACACATTTATTACGTTGACTGATTGCTGGTTAGGTTTGTTAGGTAGTACGGTGCTAATATATGCAAAAACACATTTATTACGTTGACTGATTGCTGGTTAGGTTTGTTAGGTAGTACGGTGCTAATATATGCAAAACACATTTATTACGTTGACTGATTGCTGGTTAGGTTTGTTAGGTAGTACGGTGCTAATATATGCAAAAACACATTTATTACGTTGACTGATTGCTGGTTAGGTTTGTTAGGTAGTACGGTGCTAATATATGCAAAAACACATTTATTACGTTGACTGATTGCGGGTTAGGTTTGTTAGGTAGTACGGTGCTAATATATGCAAAAACACATTTATTACGTTGACTGATTGCGGGTTAGGTTTGTTAGGTAGTACGGTGCTAATATATGCAAAAACACATTTATTACTTTAATTTTATAAAATTAGTGATATATATGGTATTTATGGATTTAATTAATTTTTTTATTGAAAATTTATCATTTTTCTCTATGGTATGCATTGTTTTTGTCATATTGGTAATCCTGCAATTCATTTCCTATATTTTTGTGTCAACATGGCGTCAGATACTTGTTTTGATTGTGATGTGTAAATCGTGTGCAAAATATGCAAATAATTAATTTTGTGTGCGTTAAATCATCTTATTTTGGATGGATTATCATTTCTCAGGTAGAAAACTACATATTCACATAAATATAACTTGAAAATTCATAATAATTTTTTTGAATAGTTCATCTAGTCTAGATATTTACCAAGTTTTTTTACCCAGGTCTCTCTTTTTATTGTCCTCACATCCTAGGCACACTGTATCTGCTGTTTTCTTTACATGATCACTTCATCATGTCGGCTGTCCCCTTCTTCATAGTTCTTTGTGTTGTTAGTAACATATATATTCTACATCTTAATCTATCTATCTTATTTACACCATCACACTATCCCACAAGTGGGGTAGCCAGAGGGATAATTGCATGTAAAAAACATACAAGTTGTCCTCTCAGTGTCAATAAAATTTTAAACGTTCAGGATGGGTGGAATGCCTCATTACTGAATTCAAGATGACTTATATTATACAGTATGTTTTATTTATTTATTTGTTTATTCATTCTTTACTGATTTCGGTGACAATACTCGTAACCGTCTGGTTGTGTGTTCCATCGTGTACCGTATTGTTATTAGTATTTGACTAAAATAATAATATTTCATTAATTTAATTTTACATTTTTTTTTCACATAGCGATCAACGGCCGTATTCAGGATTTTTTTAGTTTGTTTTATAATTTAGTTTTATTTTATTTTTTTCTACTCTGGATATCTGGTAAGAGTGATCTGTTATTTATCTTTTGTTTTCTTTTTTTTTTCTCTTCGTTGACTAAGGATGGGAGACCATCCACACCATATTATCCCACCTTCTACCCCACCGGATCCGGACCCACCAGACCCCCCGGATCCAAAAAAAAAAGAACTCGCAGTGCTTCTTTTGATCCCACATCCGAGGAGAAGTTACCCCTTCCTTCAACTTCTACTTCTTCTTCTTTCCACACTCCCATCAGGGAACACTTTTATACTCCTAATTCTTGTGGTCCATTTATTGTCTTTGTGCAGGATGCTGCCCAAAGCAAGCCCATCTCCCCGCTTCAATTCGGGAAATTCTTATACACAAAAAAGATTCAAGGCGTGATCAACGGATCTGTCAAGGCTGAGGGAAAATATAAAATTTCCCTGGAATTTTCATCAGGAGGTGGTGCTAACTCCTTCATAAAAAATGTTTTCATGCTCTCCAACTCCAATTTCAGAGCGTTTATCCCATCTTATAATGTTACGCGAATGGGTCTGATTCGGGGCATCCCACTGGACATCTCTAATGAGGAACTAATATCCTCCATTTTGGAGTCAAATCCGGACGTGGAGAACGTAATCAAAATTAGGCGGTTAAATTTTAAGGATAGGTCCTCGGGTTCCGTGGAGTGGAAACCTTCCAGGACCATAGTTATTACATTTGAGGGTCAATTTCTGCCATCACATTTATATATAATGTATAACTCTTTTAACGTTGAGAAATACAGTTTTCCCACCGTTCAATGTTTTAATTGTTGCAAATATGGCCACTCAAAGGTTGCTTGCCGTTCTCCCCCTAAGTGCTTCAACTGTGGAGAAAACCATCCTTCTGAGGAATGTAAGTCCTCTGAAACTAAGTGCTTTCAATGCAAAGGGGCTCATAAAGCAATAAGTTCCTCATGTCCGGAATTTTCCAGGCAGAAAGCCATTAAAAACTCGATGGCCTTATCTAACCTGTCATATATTCAGGCAGCAAAACTACACCCAACTGTAAAATCCTCCTATGCAGAAGCTCTGGCCTCAAATTCAGTTCCCCTTACAACACCCTCTTACTCTCAGAACCATACCACACTCCGTAGGAGATCGGTAGGTAAGCCCCAAAAAAAATCCACATCTTCTGGGTATGACAAAGTCAGCCATGACTCTCTCCTTTCCTATACCAACGGATCTCCTTCTCAGAATTCCAACGGTTGCGCAATTTCAACTCAAGTTCCCGTTTCTGAACAAAATGTAATTGAAAACCTTAAAGAATCTTTGACTCTGGATAACAACAATTTTCTTTTTTCCCTTTTAAAAATTCTTATAGAAATCCTTTCCTCCAAGAATTTGACTTCGTCTAACGCTGCTTTTCTTATTCCTGCACTAAAAAACCTTATCGAAAATGGCCTACCAAACCAACACGAATAGATTTTCGAAAAATAAATTATCTAACTTAGCTATCCTTCAATGGAATTGCCGTAGCGCAGTTCGTCACAGAGATGAAATCTTATATTTACTTAGATCTTGTAGAATTGATGTTGCTTGTCTCTCAGAGACTTGGTATAAGTTCGATTCTTTCGTTTCCTTCCCTGGTTATTCCTGCTTTAGGGATGATCGGTTAGATGGCGGAGGAGGAGGTGCAGCCCTTCTGGTAAGGGATTCTCTTGATTTTGAAAGAATCTCTCTTAATTCCCCATCAAACATACAAGTAGTTGCTGCAAGAGTTAATGATATTTCAATTATTTCCGTGTATGCCCCTCCTAGATCTTATTTTGACAAAGCCTTCTGGTCCCGTATCATCCCAGGGATGTCTTCCTCTTTCATGATTCTGGGAGATTTCAACGCTCATTCTCAGTCTTGGGGTAGTCCATCTTCGGATACTCCCGGTAGGGCGATTTTGGATTGGACAGATGAATTTAATCTCTGTATTCTGAATAGAGGAGAACCCACTCGTCTCTCATATCCAGATCAAAGACCTAGCGCGGTGGATATTTCAATTTGCACAGCAGATATTGATCCTGTTTCACAGTGGGATATCCTCGAAGATACCTATTCCAGTGACCATTTCCCCATAATCATCGAATTGAAAGTAGCCCCTGATTGTGTTTCGAATGATATTGTCAGAACCAAATTCATTACAAAGAAAGCTAATTGGGACGAGTATCGCAAACATATTTTATCGGAAGACCACTTAATTCAGAAAGAACATCGCGACGTTGATAATTTTGCAAAAGATATTCATGACGTTATTTCACGTGCTGCGAAGATCTCCATCCCAATATCATCAGGTCAAAAATTCTACAAAACATCTCCACCTTGGTGGGATGCAGATTGTACTGAGGCAGTCAAACAGAGAGCAGCAGTTATCAAATTTTATAAAAATAACATGTCATGGGAAAACTTTTTACGGGTTCGGAATGTACAAGCCCGTACAAAGAAATTACTTAGGAAAAAGAAAAGAAAAGGTTGGCAAGATTTTTGTGGCTCTTTGTCCCCAGACACTCCTACATCGGAAGTGTGGGACTCCATTCGCAGGTTTAGAGGTTCTTTCTCACCAAAACATAAAAAGGTCGCGATGGGTCCATGGATCGAGAATTTTATTGATAACTTATCCCCTCCATACGTTCCGGAATGCCACGAATTGCAAAAAAGTCCCACACTTTCTGAGCACTCCAATGTGCTTTCATCTCCTTTTTCTTATGACGAATTATCCTCCTCTATCCAAGCTGGAGGTGAATCTTCTCCTGGTCCAGATCTCATTCCATACTCTTTTTTCCGTCATGCTCCCAAGAATCTTCTAGTTAGACTATTAGAGTTGTACAACCTGATTCTAGGAAGCGGAAAAATTCCCTCCCTCTGGAAAAAACAATCCATCATTCCAATTCTTAAGCAAGGGAAAAATCCCACCCTACCTTCATCATATCGCCCAATAGCGTTATCTTGCTGCTTCCTAAAGGTTTTGGAACGCATGCTAAAAGCGAGATTGGATCAGTTCCTCGAACACTCGGGTGTACTCCCATCCTTTCAGCTTGGATTCAGAAAAGGACGATCTTGCTTGGATAATTTGAGTGTTCTGGTCTCAGACATCCATATTGCGAGAACCAAGAAATGGGACCTAGTGGCTTGTTTCTTGGATATCTGCGGGGCGTATGACAGCGTTTTACTTCCAGTTTTATTAAAAAAAATGACATCTGCGGGAATCCCCAATATACTGTGTTGCCTTATCTTTAATATAATGAGTGAGAGAAGCATACTGATTAATTCCTCCAAAGGTCTGGTCGAGAGAATGGTATATAAAGGGCTCCCGCAAGGATCAGTGCTAAGCCCAACTCTTTTTAATCTTTACACGCACGATATCGGGAATTCTCTACCTTCCGATGTCAATATACTCCAGTATGCGGATGATTTTGTGGTTTACTGTTCTCTTGGTTCTACGCTCTATGCTGGAGAAAAATTAGAAACAGCCCTTCAGCTATTAAGTAGATGGTTTTTTGCCAACGGGATGACTCTCTCCCCCTCCAAAAGTCAACTTGTAGTTTTCACAAAGAAACACAAAACCCCTAAGATTTCATTGAAGTGTGATGATGGTATTATCCCAAACGTGGAATCTGTGAGGTTTTTGGGAGTTACTCTTCACAGAAAACTCTCATGGAACCTACACATAGACAACGTAATAGTCAGATGTGAAAAAAATATTAATATCCTTAGAGCAGTCTCAAGAGTGTGGTGGGGCGCTCATCCCTCTACTATGAGAATGCTTTACTCTTCTCTTATTCGCAGTCTTCTGGATTATGCTTGTTTTCTGATGGAGCCCCTTCCTAATTATTTAAGTACAAAACTGGAAAGAGTCCAAAATAAATGCCTGAGACTTATATTGGGTGCCATGAGGTCTTCCCCAATAATAGCCTTACAGGCAGAATGTGTCGAAATGCCTCTCTGTCTTAGACGACTCTTTCTCTCCCACAAATTTGTACTACGAAGAATGAGTTTGAGTCCCCATTTATTGCTCCTCAAACTGCAAACTCTTTTAGACCTTTGCTCTAATGAGCCTTACTGGCGTAATAAAATGTATCCTCTCTTATGTTCGTCTTGGGAATACATCAAGCAAAATTTTTCTGCATCAGTTAATCTTACATCTTCAACGCATTATTCAACACCTCTCAATTATCCAATGCAGACCTGTAATATAATTGATTCGATTGGCTTAGATAAATCAGTATACACTTTGAATCCGCACGTGGCGAACATTTTATTTTTGCAAAGAGTAAATAGTGAATGGCCTTCTCATTCTATTTTCTTTACTGACGGCTCCAAATCTCAAACAGATGAATGCGGGTCGGCTGTTTACTCTCCCTCACTTCAAATTGAACTCAAATTTCAACTTCCTACTTCTGCATCAGTCTTTAGTGCTGAGTGTCTGGCTTTCAGAGAGGCTCTTAAGTTAATCGTAGACAAAACACTTCCACGGGCTATAATTTTTACAGATTCCCTAAGCCTTGTCACTGCTCTTAGAAAAAAAGCTAAATCCTCACTCAATAACTACATAATCAAAGAAATATTAATTTTAATTCACGAAGCAGTTTCCAAATCTATAGATCTGGTAATTTCTGGTAACGAAAAGGTGGACGTTTTGGCCAAGGAAGCATGTACTTGCGGGGTATTGCCAAATCCATTTGTTTTACCTATCGGAGACTGCCTAAATGCAGTAAAAAAGAACATTTATGATAAGTGGAACTATAACTTCACCGTGTCAGTATCTGGATCCCATTACAGAGGAATCCAACCTTCAATTCCATCCCAACCATGGTTTCAAGGATCGAAATTACCAAAATTAAGTATTTCCCTCCTCTGTAGAATGAGGATAGGTCATTGCGTCACTGCCTCTCACTTGGCCAGAATCAACATTCTAGACTCCCCAGTATGTGAATGCGGGGAAGACAGCGAGACTTTGGACCATATCTTCTTGGGCTGTCCACTACTACCCAACCAGGAATTAATTCGTTCTCTTAGAGATTTAGGTATTAATTTTCCCATCTCCGTACACTCTCTATTGGCACAAAATTGTTACAATGTGAATCTGGCTTTAGTGAATCACCTCAAAAGGTACAATAAAAACATTTGAGTTGATTGATAAGTGATGTTTTTCTCCTTCTTAAAGGACATCCATATCAAAAGAAAGATCCCCTTTTAAAAAAATCAACTTGTTGACTAGATTAGTTTAAATTTTGTTTTGACGAGTTGAATGTAAAAATGTTAAGTAGCGATTCAAAGTGTGACTTAAATTTGATTCCTGAATACGGCTCTACCACTACAATGATGCCGTGACTCAAGCGGCGGTGTACGTATATACGTGTGATGGTATGCGGGCGTTGGGTTCATTGGACTCAATGCCCTTGTAACGTACTTGCAGCGTGTAGTGTAGGAGTTTGAGGCGAATGTAGGTGCCTACCACGCTACGGAAATACATAAATTTAACTTTAACAACTGTTGTTCTTGTCAACAAATAGGCATAATTCACTCGGTATCGGGTGCCTTGCCTCGAGGAAAAAGAAAGAAAGAAAGATTCATTCTTTACTGTACATTGATCTCATTCCATACAATTTTATAGAAAAATGCAATCAAATAAGATAAAATAAGATATTAGGGTTAGTTTATGGCAGAGGCGTGATCTCTTCCAACTAACACAAAAATGTTTTACCTTTTTTTCTACTTTTGCTCATGATATTTCATAATAATTTTTATACGCGTCGGCAGAATTGTCATCCACTCTTCTCAGCATTATACAACCAGATAAGTCTCCATATGATCAGTCATGGTCACACAAAAACTTAACAGTCTAATGCCGGGAAAAAGTCACCTATCCAGATATACAGGGTATCAAAGGATTAGGCTCATAACGCGGGTTCAAAATACCAGCATTGTGCCTGAAATATCTGTGTTCAGAATCTTTCTAACAATATTACGAGTGTTTATTTGTATGTACAAATTAACCAGTAAATCTAATTTTTGTAAATTATTTATAAAAGATTTTACCCCTGTAGCTGACATGACTATATTATTAATCTTTAGGAACCGAACTATATTATTGATGAAATAGTATTTATACATAGGTACTCCAGAGAATACCTATAATGTTCTGTTAAATGGTGGACTTGTTGCAGAGCAACGTTTTCCACCCAACCATTTGTACCTTGTTAAACCTGACATAAATGACACCTTATTTTTTTTCATTTTTATAAATGTCTAAATTAGAAGTTTTCATACCTATTTATATTGAGCAGATTTGGCGTTCAACCATTTTTTTATGAGTATGGTTTTGATTAAACCAGGAATAACAAATTGTTTTATCTTTATTTATTTATTCTTTTTGCACATCATCATTATACAACAGTGTTAACAAATCAATACAAAATTTAAAAGACTAGGACGATATGCAGTGGCTAAATCAGATTATCACTATGAAGTGATTCCTTCTGTATTTTTATTATAAGATTTTTCATTTATTCGGGGTTGACTTTATACATGTCTAGCTGGACAGGTTTAAACATGCATTACTTTGTGAGTACCTACCTCTGTTGAAGTATATAACATTATTATAATTGACTAGCGGTCCGCACCGGCTACGCACGGGTAGATAAGTATTTTAAAAAATAATTTAGTGTTAGTAAGGATCAGAGGCGGCTCTTTGATAATGAGCGGCGGTTCAAACGCTCCCCCAATTTAAAAGATAGAAACCTAACAATATGTAATAACTAAAATAAAAAAATATTTATAAATTTTCCCATGAACAATATAATAATATTATTCCAGTTACCATATGAACAACACAGTCATCACATTCACTATTGCTTTTCAACATGCAGCGCTACTGTTCGTTAGAATATTTTAGTGCGGATGTTGAGCGAAGTAAACGGTGCAAAATGTAATATTGCACACGATGTCCCATACATTTCGTATAAGTTCAATACAAAGATCGTGGTGCTAAGATTTTATGGAGATATTAAAAATATATGGGATATTTTGAGCAATGAACACAACTACGCTCACACGTAAAAAGGAGTAAGAGATACGCCTTGTAGCCTTTTGTCGTACATTGACGGAAGTTTTTTGACTAGTGTGTTTTTTTATGTGATGGGATTCCTGTTATTAGTTATGTGGACGCGATGTATAAGTACTTACCTACCAAGGGTGTCAAAATGCATAGATTGACGTCGTGAGGTTCATAGGTCAGCCGTATGCACTGTTATTACTTATTACTTAGTGGTAAAATTTCTATAGACAGTCACCGCTAGTCACGATTGTGTTATGCAGATAATTAGTTTTTTTGTTATTTGTAAGATATTTTGTATTCGGGCGCGCTTATATCAAAATGTTACATGCAATTTTAAGAATCTACGATATACCTAAATAAAATTAATATAATATTATCGTTTTAGCTTATAGATTACTATTAAACAGAAAATACCAGAGTAACTGAAGTGTTCACTAATGGTAAAGAGAGAAGGGTAGAATTTCTATATAAGGAATAAGGTAGGTGTTTTTTTTATCGAACCCCCGCAAATACATATTGCCGGCCGCCTCTGGTAAGGATCCCTTTTTTTTTTGAAAATATAATATAGCCTATGTCACCCGGGGATAGTGTAGCTTCCCAACAGTGAAAGAATTTTTCAAATCGGTTGAGTAGTTTAACAATCAAATCTTTCCTCTTTATAATATTAGTATAGATAATATTTTTTCATATTTTGTATAATTTACATAAGTATGTATAATCAGTTGCCCTTGAATGTAATATTATGATAACATTGCGTCTTGTATTTCCAGTTAACTAAATAACATATCATCCTTGCATATTTCAAATGGCGTATGTGCGAACATTTTAATTTAGGCATGCTCTTATAAGTCTGGTGATTAGTGCATTAAAATGGTTTATTGATTTTTTAATTGCATGCGATATTATTCTTAAAATATAAAATTTTACTAATAATATAAAATAAAATAAAAAACAGTGTTTTATGTTTCACATTTATGTATACCAAAGTATACTACAATTATGTTTTTGTAATGAAATCACTTCAAGAGCGCATTTACAATATTATTTGTCACTTTAATTTATTTTTATTACTTTTAAAATACAAATCATGTAAACTATTTTTATTGTCACAAATTTTAGGTATTAGATTTAATTTTATTAAAATTTATCACTTTATTTTAAAAAACAAACACAAAAAACAAAAGTATCAAATAAAAAAACACTTTATTATGGTCGGAAATAAAAATAAATAAAAACTTAATCGATAAACTATTATATTTAATTAAAAAATAGGAGAAGTCAGGGTTCAGTCAGCTACAAGAGCGCCATCTAGCCAAAAACTCATAATGTCATAATAAACAGTTTATTCTAGAAATGTCAAAACATTTATATGCTTAACTACGCCATTTTATCTATGCAATGATGATATGCATTGTATAATAATCACATTCACATATTTATTTTGAGGCACATTTTTTATGCATTCTGTGGAGTTCCCTAGGGCCGTAGACAAACCGCACTTAGCGATCGACTACTGGCGAACTTTTCGACAATCTAGATACAATGTACCGTGTAATTATGCATTATTGTTGCGGTTATTGTCGAAAATTCGTTTGTAGTCGATCGCCAAGTGCGGATTGTCTAGGGGGTCAGTAAGTAATAGCCCCCCCACTCTTCTGTTAGTTTTCCAGTGACCCGTAAAAGGCAGGTGTCCAAAATAATAGACTAATTTTTTTCTTTTTTTTTTAATTTTACATATTAATTTCACCAATAAAAATTTTGAAATTTTTTTTTTTTAAAAAGATATATCTGGGTTTTGATTGTTATAAACCCAAATACAACCTTATACACCTTTCACAGTAAGTTACTAAAAGCTCGTGTCGTGAAAGGGGAGTTTGCCGGCACCTGGTATCGAACCACGGACCCCTTGTTCACGAGGCCAAGACTCTACCTCCAGGCTACCGACGAACATATTTTACACCTTGAATTCAGCAATGACGTTTGCCACCTATTCTGAATGTCTTAATGTTTTGTTTGCGGTGATGGTATAGACAGATAGATAGATAGACTGTATGTCTTGGCACAAAGAAGATGAATGGTTTTCTTTTACATGCAGTTAGTCTACCGGCTTTTTTGCTTAGATATAAATTAATATGTGATTTTTTTAACATATGTAATTGTGAAACAGAGCTGTCTACTTTTGTTCATTCGGAATGAATAACTAATGGAATATTCATTATTGTTTCATATACACACACACACACCTCTGCTATTGACCAATCATAAGAGAGAACAGCTGAATGCCTCTACTTAGAACTTGTTTTCCTCTTATCCTTGTTATGTTATTACTGGAAAAACAACTGCCACTTGCTACTGTAAACAACACATGACATGCGTTTATCAACTTATCATTAAATTAACCGTATACAACACACACTCAAAACTTCTATTTGAATAAAAAAAATATATATTTGTTTTTAAAAGATGTACTACATGGCTTGACCATGTAGATCAAATTCTCAAAGGCATGTATGAGAAATTGTATGAATGTAGAAGAAGCAAAAGAAGTATCTAAGGAGAGATCTATATGGTGTTCCGTTCTCTCTGCCTACCCCATTTGGGATACGGTGTGAGGGGATAGATAGATAAAAGTTGTATCTGGGTTTTTGTTATAAACCCAAATACAACTTTATACACCTTTCACACTAAGCTAATCTTATATGTGTTTTTATTATTATTATTTTTGTTCACTGTGTCGGTATTTAGGTAGTAGAATTCCATATCGAAATAAATAATACATGCAATTTATTCGACTAATGATCATTATGTATGTTTTATTTATTTCGATTATTTTTGTGTTTAGTGTTAATATGCCTTGGTTAGATGGAAGAAATCACTATAAAGTGATAATCTCGCCACTGCATATCATCACATTATTTTTTATGTAAATTGCTTTGTTGATTTTGTTATGTGAATGATGATGTGCAAGATGAATAAAATAAATAAATTTCAGTACATAGGTACTATACAAGTTGTCTGTTTTCAATTTGAGTTATTGTTCTAAATTATCCATCTATAAAAGATAAATTGATCCTAATTTTTTCTAAATTATTTCTTTGTATTTCTATATCATTTTGAGATTGTCGTTGGCCCAATGGTATAATCTTGTACGGATAAATGGGATATATTCCAGCCTCTGCCGACTCACTCCACCTTCACAACACAAGCACATTGGTTACTGTGAGGGTGTCTGGGGTGTATGTGGATTTAATCCAAATTGAGATTCATCTTTTAAAAAAAACCTTATGTAGCATATTTGTACAGTAGTGAAAAAACTTGTGCATTCTGGGGTTAAACCCATAAATACGCTTCAGCTTCATTATACATGTTTTATATTATTATAAATCACTTCTCTGTACTTGAATATGTAAATGTAAATATTATGTCGTACAATAGGTAATTATCTGGTTTGTTTTTCAAATAAACGTATTGTTATAGCAATTTAAAAACATGCACCTTAAAGACCATATTTATTATGAATAAGTTTTTCAGCTGTCTAAGTTCAACTTATCGACCAATAGTTCTTAGTGGAGGTTCATTATAAAAAGAACTTGAACATGAAGTGATTTATAATAAAATACGAATTTCCATGAGTCCACAGGCTACCCGCTTGTACAAAATATATCTAGTATAGATTATTATTATTTTTTTTTAATAATCTTTCTTGCACAAAATTAGTATACAAAGAAGAAGAAAAAACATGATATCATAACAACAAAACATATAATTTTGTGCAATGGGCGAGAAAAAAAAATATTGAAAACCTTAGGAATTTTTATATATGTAAACACAACAGAAGACTAGCGACCATTAACCTCCTTCTTGAAGTATAAAAAGAAGTGCAAGTGTGAATTTTTGCAGCAGCTGGTTCCACAACCTAGCACCATGAACTGAAAAAGAATAGGTGTAACAGCTCGAATGATGGGACGGGATAATAGATAAAGAAATATTAAATTTAATATAGGTTGTGTATTCATGCAGTGAAAAAATTGGGTTCAACAATAAATTATAATAGCCATTCTGAATCTATTTTTTTATTAATCGCACTTGAGTGTCACGCAGAGGACAACTTGCATGGTTATTGCAGACAGTCTGATATCTACTCCGCTTGTGGAACTGCCATGATGGTGAATGAAAATAACCTAACCTCACATGTGATGAACAATTGAGTAGATGTTTTTTTTTTTGTTTCGAACTATTGTGATGTTTATTTGTCTAGCGCATTGTATTGTTTGTTATTATTGTTTTGATGCTCCCACGTTGCTTATTGGCATGTCTCTATTGTCATTTTTGGCATTGTGCCAGTAATTTGTTGATTTGTATCGCATTCTTACAGACAAAACAATATTATGCGGACTTTTCACGTGTTCAGCTTCTGTAACAAACTACATAAGTATAAAAACACTGTTGATATGAATATTTTAAATGATGCTAAACGTTCATTCATTCTTTCCATCACGGCATCTCCCACAAGTGGGGTGGTAAACAAACTAACTACATATGACGAACATGCAAGTCATTCTCTCCATGCCAATAAGAAATAACACATTCGGGATGGGCGGCAGCGCACCTCATGACACTGAATTGAAGAGATGTTAAATGTCTTAAACAGGATGTTTAACAATTTTTTTTTTTGAAAGATGTATCTGGGTTTTGTTATAAACCCAAATACAACTTTATACACCTTTCACACTAAGCTAAAGCTTATATCGTGAAAGGGGAGTTTGCCGGCACCTGGGATCGAACCACGGACCCCCTGTTCATGAGGCAGAGACTCTACCTCTAGGCTACGGACAAACCCTCGCAAATATTCTTGCCTTCTACAGGACACTCGAAAACTAAAGGGAGACTGAAAACGAGTGGGATATAAGTTGTAGTTGATGACTTGATGGTCGACTTTAAGACTTCGAAGCGGAAAGTCCTTGATTAGAATTGCTTTGTCTTCATTTATAATTTATTAACGTTCATTATTTTTCTTGGATAACACTTTAATCTGTCAGATTTTGAACACATGTTCTTCAACTCTATTATTTCTTTCTGTCTTTACTATCACGACATCTTCCACAAATGGGGTAGCCAGCAGACCAACTGCATTTAATTCATATATCATCCTCTCTGTACCATAAAAAATAAGACATTCAGGATGGGTGGTAGTTCACCTCATTACTGAATTAGAAATGTCAAATATCATATTCATGATGTTTTACAAACACCTCCTGCCTTTCACATTATGACTCTGCTAAACATACAGAAAATAGTGGAAGACTTAGTTTTTGGCAGGGGCTCCACAAATATCATATTCATGATGTTTTACAAACACCTCCTGCCTTTCACATTATGACTCTGCAAAACATACAGAAAATAGTGGAAGACTTAGTTTTTGGCAGGGGCTCCACAAATATCATATTCATGATGTTTTACAAACACCTCCTGCCTTTCACATTATGACTCTGCAAAACATACAGAAAATAGTGGAAGACTTAGTTTTTGGCAGGGGCTCCACAAATATCATATTCATGATGTTTTACAAACACCTCCTGCCTTTCACATTATGACTCTGCAAAACATACAGAAAATAGTGGAAGACTTAGTTTTTGGCAGGGGCTCCACAAATATCATATTCATGATGTTTTACAAACACCTCCTGCCTTTCACATTATGACTCTGCAAAACATACAGAAAATAGTGGAAGACTTAGTTTTTGGCAGGGGCTCCACAAAACCGGTGTATGATTATCTATGTTTTCTAGTGTAACTTTGTGAAAATGCATCATAAAAGATTATTATAAAAAATAAAAAAAACTGTTATCCCACTCTTTTCCGTAAGTTTTTGACGTTTTACATCTCAAATTCAGCAATGAGGTTTGCCACCCGTCCTGAATGTCTTAACTTTTTATTAGCAGAGAGAAGACGGCCTGTAAGTTTATTGCATGGAGCTGTTCTGCTGGCTACCCCACTTGTAGGGTATGCCGCGATGGTGTAGTAGTAGCCATAATTATAAAAATTTAAAAACCACTTTTTTATTCCACTATGAGAATTGTTTATTTGTAACAATGTACAATGTAATCATCCACAGTAACAAAACAATACAATACAATAACAATATTGTTTTGTTACCATGGATGATTACATTGTAGTTGAAAACATTTTAAGAAATAAACAATTTCACAGTAGATTAAAACAGTGTTGTTTAATTTTTTATAATTATTTATTTTGCAATATATATAGACATGTAGTGTTTTGGCAGTGAATATTCAGAGGGCACGGCGTAAATGTAACACATTACATTATATTGTTTGTTTATCTTCCTTGTTTTTAACTGTTATATAATGTCATAGTGCAATGTATGTTACTGTGTCTCTGAATCATTTCATTCACTTGGACTTGTTCATATTCAATCTAGCAAAGAGATGTATCCGTATAACACACCTTTTCTTTATTAACTATACTCACAAATCAGGAATATGTGCTATTCCAATGGTTAAACTTGGCTATGTGAAACATCATTCGTAAACAGATTAACATTGTTCCTACTGTATGCCTGAAAAAATTATTCTTACATATGTCTATATATATATTCCTAATTAATGTGATTTTCAGTATAATTTGAATGTTTACATTGTGGTAATATAGGGGAACTTTTGTGGTCAAGATAAAGGTCAAGTGACCTTGAATCCCTTTTGTCACTGCGACCATACTAGATCTATTGTGACATCCTTCTGTGTCATATCTCACTCTCAAGACCTAGGTGCGTCTCGTAACTTACAATTTGTCTCGGTGTATCACAATGAGTCCAGTAGTGGTCATCCGAGAATGTGACATCGTTTGCGAGCGAGTGCGTCACAATTACAGAGGATGTGGATAGGTGTTTCATTATCCTCTGAACAAAATCTGCAGACTGGGGTATTTTGACGATCGAATTTTCGTCATGTGTTTCTGTAGTCTGCAGTGTCCCATCAAGGTCCTGGTTAGAATCCTTATTTGTTTTTTATTATTTTTAGAAATTCTGTGGTGAATTTCTGCAAGTACCCTGACATCAGTTCCTATACTTATTGTGAATTTCTGCAAGTACCCTGACATCAGTTCCTATACTTATGTCTCCATCTTAATAGTGACATAAAGTAGAGTGAGTCAGCATTAAGATATAAACTCACTAACCATCTCTTAGCCTTGAGCTTGCTATATTACTCTATTATGGCACGATAATGTTTAACATAACATGTTATTTTTCCAATTTATTTAATGTTTTAGTTAATGATATGTATGTATATAATTGCATGTTAAGGTTACTGTTGCATGTATACATGCATTCGTTATATCATATCATAATTTCTCAACCTTATTTCTTCCACTTTGAGATTAAATATTTTTCTATAAATTTTTTTTGTTTTTTTTTTTTTCGTGTATCCAAACACGATGAGCAGTCCTACCCCATCCCTTCCACTTTATCCCATCCGTCCCTACTCAATATCTGTGCCGAGTCGCTTATCCGATGTTATTTCTTTTGATTATATATTTGAGTAGCTTATTTTATGTGTAAATTTATTTTGGTATACATATGTGTTTATTTATCTATATATATATATATATATATATCTTAAATTATTTTATTTTGTTTTACTTATTTATTTATATATTATTATTTGTTTTTGTTTAATGGGTTAGTTGGAAGATATTGCGCTTCAGCAATAAACTCGCCCATTGCACAAAATTATGTATTCTATTGCTATGATACCATGTTTTTTCTTCTTCTTTGTATACTAATTTTGTGCAATAAAGATTATTATTATTATTATTAAACAAAATTTTGTACTCACGCAAGGGTGTAGGTATCTAAAATTTATCGGCACAAGATTATAAAGTTTGGAACCCTTTTTTGGCTCCCAAGATTTTCGATTTACTCTTTTATTTCTGATAGCCGAACAGCTCTTTTTAAGGCCTTCTCCTCTAAAATTATGGATTTTAAAGCCTTTCGATCCTGTACTGTGGATTTCCAGCCGTCTTTTTTATTATGATCCTCCAGATTTTCGATTTGGTTTAGGAATTTGAGAAATCAGCGGATTTCTTTATTTATGCATGTACTATTTTGGAAAAATATTTGTCTTATTAAAAATTGGGAAACTTTTGATTTCATCTCACATATTATTTCAATTTGGCCATCACCAAAATTGCCTCAG
The DNA here is from genome assembly GCA_947579605.1 of Athripsodes cinereus. Lineage (NCBI taxonomy): Eukaryota > Metazoa > Arthropoda > Insecta > Trichoptera > Leptoceridae > Athripsodes > Athripsodes cinereus. The sequence goes on along the minus strand of OX388325.1, from coordinate 8,888,715 downwards.
CACCTTTCAATTTTATCCGAGTTTTTTTACCACCTCCCTGTAATCCTCCAATGTCCACAAGAGGGCTCTGTCATCCACTTTGAGAAACATTGCGTTGTATATATGTATATTGTATATATAAATGTCTATTGTATCCCTGAATGCTGAGAGTAAAATATTGATAAAACATTGCTGTGATATATATTGCAACATACGGTTTACAATGATCTAGTATCTATTGCTCATAAAAATATCTTTATACAAAGGAATGTTACAATTATATTTGTTTCAAAAATATTGATATGACTCTGTGCTCTTATTATTATTGTAATTTGTTTACGTATTTATTTATTTATTTATAGCCAGTTACACACTTCAGACAACACACAAAAATAAATACAAAAAATATCAACAATATTACAAGAAAACAATGCGTTGCCGAATTTAAAAGTGTATAAAAAATTATTAATTGATATTATTCAATAGCCCATAAGGTTGTCATACAATATAAAATTAAAAAAAATAAGTTATAAGAGATGAAAATAAATTGTGAAAATAAAAACAATGGTCATTAAGAAATTATTAAATATTGGAATAACACACAAGTGTCAGTGAGTTATACAAAACCATTGAAAGTAAAACAAAACGAATCAACATTACATTATAACACAATAAAATCAATGAAAACAAAAATCATGACAATTACACTATCAACTAAGCACAGCAAGGGAGGGAATGGAAAGGGAGGAAATTCGTCGAAATGCAGAGGGAAGGTCGCATAAAGCAATTATGACAACCATTAATTATGTACGTCAACTCGCAATTTGCGTAGAATAGACACCTCGAAGCCATTGGGACTGAGAGCGAACATGTCAGTATCGCAGAATTTGTTATTGTAATTACTCATCATACGGTAGAGAGGATTTCGCAAACCGGCGTTGGTATTAGCTCTACTTAAGTTAAGGGGCCGGTAAGATCTCCTTTCCGAGGGGACACGAAAATCAATCTTGGCCAATAATTGAGACACACTCAACTCTGAAGTACATACTCTCCGTAAAACGCATGCGTCAATAAGTTCACGTCGACCTGACAACTCCATCAAATTATTACAGTACCTATCATCATATCTACGTTTGCACATTCGCAAAAATTTACGTTGTATACGTTCCAATGCTACAGTATATTTATCATACATCGGATTCCAAATAGTCGAGCAATATTTGTTTACGTATTATTTACTCAACGCTCACATTTACGTATTGCGTGGAATTAGTCTACTGGTTACCCAGATGCCGCAATGATTAAAAAAAAATTCAATAAAATCAGCTGATTTGAATTGTTATTGCTTGTGCTATTATTTGATAACAGTATGAATGTATTAGAATAATTTTATATTACGCTTACGCTGTTCTATCAGCTATCTCAGGGAGCAATGTTTACTGTGCCATGTAGGTATCTATTAATACTACTCATGATAATTATAATGTACACACAATACACTAATACAATATATCGTGGTCTAACTGTTGGTATGTTTATGTGTTCTCAAAATGGACACCTCAATCAGACAAGACAGAAGTAAAATAATACACTATTAATATATTATTGTTACTAAAAGCTATCAAGCAGGCAGCTATGTAGAGCTGATGTGCTTAATATCCAATTTTGATGTCACTTTATACTGTCAAGCCCGTTCTTGAAAAAAATTGGTGTTCCTTGCTACGATCAATGCAGCAGGCAACCTATTCCACTCATCCACAACTCGGTTTACGAGGAAATGTCTTCGAGGGTTCTAAGTGAATCTCTCCTTTACCAGTTTCAGGCTGTGTCCTCGCAAGTGCTCATTCTGGCTTCCGTGGAATATGTTCTTCACCTCTGGATGAAGAGTGTGTTCCACAAAATATGAAGTCTTATCTTTTGAGTATAGTATTATAAGCTAAAAATATTACGTATGCAGTTAAAATTATATACGTCATTAGGTTTGCATGGTAATCAAATATATATTATAGTTAAGTGTGTTTTATCATCGAAGCAGGACAGTTTCATTTCATTCAGGTTGTCGTTCTTTTCTTTAATAATAATAAGAAACTTTATTGTACAAAATATTTGGATACAAATTATATGGTTACTACATGGTATAAACGAATAATTGTGCACAATGGGCGAGTTTATCGCAGGGTCGCGATATCTTCCAACTAACTCAAAATTCTTTATGTTATTATTAATTTCAATTCATGTCATCTTGATGTATGTCTCCCCTGATTACTCGGAAACGAGTGGATGGCCTTTGAGCATAGAATAGATGTACTTATTGTGTCCAACATTTATATTTACATCAAACTGCTTACAATATAAACTGGATTACTATGTAGTGGTAAATCGTAAACATTTTACATTGGTTCATAACAACATGTTGTCAAAAATATTTGTATTATAGTATTGCCAGTATTTTAAATAATATTCCCCACTCTTTTTGCCATTTCTCAAGTAGGTACTTATGTTATTCAAAAGTCTTTATCGATCTGCTGTACAGCAGTGGTGAGGCATGCCACCCATCCTGAATGCTTTTTTTGTTTATTTTCGTGGAGATAGCAAACTGCATGTTTCTATATCGTAGGTTCAATTAGTTCAACTAGACAACTCAAATTTGATGGTTTTGAATTATATATCTCCGATTTTGCCGATGGTGGCTAAAGGTTTGGTTGCTTGACACGGGTAGAGAGGAAGCAAAGAAGGGGCTATTTCTATATGTTTATTTATTTATTTATTTTATTCTTCACTGTACATTGTTTACAATAATACAAATTTACATAGAAAATATCATTTATACAATTCAATGTACTGAGGGCGAGTTTATCGCTAAAATGCGATGTCTTCCAACTAACCCGGAGTGTTGTGTAATTTCTTTGTGCGATTTCAAGGTGGATTGGTTGTTACGGTACTTTCTTGATGTTTTGTAGCGGCTTGCCTCGATACAGGCACTCGCCAGGTTGCTGCGGCTTATGACTGCATAGTCCTGATTAACTTGCAGTCACATTGTCTATTTTGGCTGCCTTTTATGCATGTTGGATTGGTGTTTTGTTTTTTTCATTTTTTGTATAACTTTTGTAATAAATGACAAACTTGTGGGCATGGTATTGTATAGCAAAGGGTTAAATCATGAGTGCGGGTGATGCGATGTCTTTGCTTTGTGATTGTGTGTATTATTTCTGTCCATATGTATTTACAAATGTTTTGTAATAATGATGATGAATAAATAAATAAATGTTTTGAGTGATTTCTAGTAATAATTATGATTTCAGAGGCTTCCTTATACTGTAACCAAAGTGTTTCAATAATATATATAATATTAATTACAATAATATACATACATACATACCATCACGCCGCTTCCCTCGCGGGGTAGGCAGAAAGGATCGAGCGCCACTTCCTCCTATCCTTGCATACATCTTTCGCTTCCGTCACTGTCATACAATTCCTCATGCATGCTCTCCTGTTCAATGTGCTCAACACGTGACCGTCCTGTAGGATTTGATTTAAATGATCTTGCCATTTAATCCTCGGACGTTCACGTCTCCGAGCACCATTCCTCTCAGCCAAATATATCTTCTTAGTCATTCTGTCCTCATTCATTCTTTCCACGTGCCCAAACCATCTTAACTTATTTACATTCATCCTTGTTATTACACCAACTTTCAATACAATAATATATATGATATTAATTACTATCCTTCTGAGTGTAATACCATTACCTCAAAACTATTGATTTTGAGTTGTCCAGTTCTAGCATTGAACCCGCGATATGCGGTTGATTTACTGGCTACACCACTTATAGGAATGTGCCATGATGATATAGACGGGTAAATTTCATGAATAAATAAATAACTTTATCAATTTGTTTATTTTCTTAGCAAAGCCACGTTAAAAGTTAGTGTATAGATAAAGCTAATGTTACGTAATGTGCAGCTAAACACGCGCGTCACGAATCCAATGTGTAACGTGTGACGTTTTCTCTGTACTTAAAATATTATCATTGTTTATTGTCGTTTATAATTTTATCACAACTTTGATAAAAAATAAAACTGTTATTCATTTTATTGCGCCTTGATTGATTACGACTCAGTTATGTAACATGGCCAGTATAGTTTTATTTTGCACGATATGTGATTTGTTCAAACAAATTAAAATTTATATGAACAATTTTAAACACCCTATCTCCCCCCCTCTATCTATACCATCACGGCATATCCCACAAGTGGGGTAGCCAGCAGACCAGCTGCATATGATAAACATGCAAGCTGTCCTCTTCGTGCCAACATACAATCAAGACATTCAGGATGGGTGGCAAACCTCAACGCTGAATTTAAGATGTAAAATGTCTTAATTTTTTCGAACACCTGCCTTTTACAGGACACTCGAAAACTTACGAGAAAGAGTGGGAGACCAATTCTTTACCGGGTGCTCCAAGGGACTTTTAAACACATCTTATCATAATATTCTAAGGCTTTGATATTTTTATGATAAGAATGGTGTCTTGTTAAAGATGATTGCCTCAAGGACATTGTATTAAACAAGATTGTGCACTGCTTTAAAAATGTGCCACCTGAGAGAGTATATGTTAGGAAACTGTCCCTCTTTAACAATATTGTTTTAACTTTTATGTATGTCAGAAAGGAAAAGCACATTACCCCATTCTTTCACATTGTACGATTTATTTTTTCATAGGAAAATAGACACTGTTGCAATTGCAGGAAGCATATTTTTGTATAAATTTGATTGATAACTCAGTCTTGTTATGTGTGTAGGTAATGTTTAGATTGATGTATATAATGTGTGGTTATATGAAATTCATTTTTCAGAGACACTATAGATACACATATGTAGGAGTAGAGTCGCTGGAATGGAATTAGTTTCACACCCTTTAAAAAAATAAATATTCAGGATTAGAAACAGAATACCTTATCATTGCCGAATTGGAAATGGTAATTGTCTTATATGAACTGTTTTTCTAAAACCAACTGTCTTTTACATAATAAAGACACTTAAATCCTTACAGAAACGTGTGGGAGACCTATGCAACTCTGAGTTTTCCGTGGGTAAATATATATTATAAACAGTACCATACTATCACGGCATTTCCCCTGAAGCGGGGTGGAGTAGTCAGCGTATTAACTACATGTAATAAAACATGCAGGTTGGCCTCTCTGCGCCAATGAAAGCTAAGCCATTCCGAATGGGTGGGAGGTATACCTCATAGTTGATTTGAAGATGTTAATTGTCTTGTACGTGACGTCATTAGGAATACCTACCTGCCTTTCAAAAATATATAAGTACATTGTATTATATTTGCTTATCTCATGTTCATGTCATATTTTCCATTATTATCTACATGTATGTATCATTCATATTATGTATTACGTTACATACCTATCTATCTATTATTGTGATTTATTAATATGACAAAAGAATTATTCTCTTTGAATCTCACCTACATTTGTTATCACATACATAATATCATCAATATACATACACATATACGGAACATAATACTGCGGAATTCAAATTTCTAGGAAGGCAATATATTATTATGTATGGACCGGCTATGTGGAATCGCCTACCGGTGCCATTGAGAGATAGTCAGGCTGTCACCAGCTTCAGAAGCAAATTAAAAACTGAACTCTTCACTGGCGCCCTTGAGACGGTCTGGAGACTGTTAAACGGTGTCAAAATAAAGTCATCCAATATCATCATCATTATTGCTATTTTATGGCACATCGTTATTTCACAGGACACTCGAATACTCACCCTTTTTTGTATATTTTCGAGTTTGCTGTAAAAGTATAATGATAGTTTTAGGTCAAAACTTGTTATCTGCAAATGAGCACTTTTCCAGAGGAACAAAAGCAAAGTTTGTTTTCAAAATATTGAAGTTAAGTTTAAGTAAACTGTAATTCCAAACTGTTTTAATATAATGTTTCCTAAACTATCCAGCATTCAGGATTAGATGAAACAAAGATCTATATACCTGTGCTAACTTGTCCTGATATTTATACAAAATTTACTGAAATTACAATTATCAAGTTTTGACCTAATCATTATCATCATCGCCCTCAACGCTCCTGTCAGAAACCAGCCTCCTCCATTCAGAGCGTATCTGCGCCTAATGCCATCAATATATTCGTTAAACATATGTTATGTTTGTAAAGGCTGGTTCAGCCGTTTATTATAATAAATAAATTTTGTGCAATAAAAAAAAAAAAAAAACCCATATAAGACACGTAATATGTTTATTTTAGCGATGAGATATGCCACTTACCCTAATCACCTTAACTTTTATTGGGGCGGAGAAAATGACTTGCATATTTATTTCTTTAACCACCCTACCAATGGAAAATTGCGTGATGTTATGAATAAATAAATGGAATATTTTATGTTGTACTAAGAGCGTCAACAGCGTTCCTTCTCACGCTTGGATATTCACCTTTTTGCTTCCAATCTCTGAACAGCTACTGTAGAGCCTTGAACTTTTTAAGAAAGGATCTCCGAGAGCCTTTCTTCGTTGTAGATTTTCAGTAATCTCTTGCACCCGGTTCCTCTAGATATCTACATCTATTCGACCTATAAAAGAAGGAATTCTTATCACTCTACTAGTAATATTATTATACTTGTCACAGTATATCGACGGCTTAATCCACAAACAAGATAACTCCCTTAAACCAAACTTTACAGGAGCAACATAAAACCTTATCATATATCAATAAATACATTAAAATGATTTTTCATTGCTGTTTTTTATTGTTTTTAAGTTCAAAATCATTAATAAATAATAATAATGTAGTATTAATGACGTAATTTTTCAAAAATTTTTCTAAAAAAGGAGTTAGCCTTTTTGCTAACCATATTTTCATACAATTTCTATGGAGTTAGCGTTATTTCAGTTTCATGGGTGGATGTTTTCTAACAAAAACGTCACCGCACACTGACAGCCGTCATACAAATGGCGGTAAAATGACGGAGTTAGCGTTTTTACCAAATTGCCAGATGTTTGCATGGAGTTATCTTATTTTTGTGTAGCATTTTTTGTTAGTTTTAAAAAATATTTGGGAGTTATCATTTTACAGGATTATGTGTTACATCTTATAAAACCTGTTAGCGCAATAAAATCAATTTGACAAAAAAAGGAGTTATCTTGTTTGCGGATTAAGCCGTGGATATAAACAAGTTTCCATAATAATATAATATTATATAATATAACAGTGTATGTCAGATTAGAGAGATGATACTGTACATGTGTATGTACCTATGTGGATGTATATACGTAGCATATTCATATGTAGTTATTATTATTATTACATGCACTGTAATTTGATAAGCCACACATAATAATTCTCCTGACTGGAGCTAAAACTACACTATGTCGAAAAATAATGCTGTGTTAAATATCTTTGAAGTAAATAACAGATTGTAGATTTTGTGAAGAAGACACCGAGACGCCTCAACATCTCTTGGCGAACTGCAATGCTGTGGGATTCGCAAGAATCAAAGCCCTAGTCAGACACTGGGTAGAAGTGGAGTCTCTCCACACCTTGGACCCCCTCAAGATCCTGGACTTCATAAGATGTCTAGGACGTGAGGGTTCACTTTGATTGACAACACCGGGAAAGCTAAGTAGGGGGAGTACAATAGATCTTATAGGTCGTGGTGCATACCATACCCCATAATATAAATAAATCACTTTTGGTGTATCATATTTTAATTGGGTATCTGCCTCTCGCGTAGTCAGCATCAGAATATCCTATCAGCTCACCATTTGACGTTCCTTTATAAACAATACAAGTATTTATAGTTCCAACCAAGTACTTAAATATTCTTTTCACTGCATTCCAGTGACTCTCATTATAACTGTTTATAAATCTGCTTGCTTCTCCCACTGCATATGCTATATCTGGACGGCTAACAATAGCAGCAAACATTAAAGATCCAACAGCTTCTCTATATGGTATATGTGTTGGGGAATCTTTTGCATTACTTAACGGTTTCATCAAGAAGGTGTGAGGATCAGCTGGAATGTTACATGGATTAGCGCCACTCATGTGGAATCTTGCAATTATCTGCCTTATATAGCCTGACTGACTAATTGTCACTGTACGCTCCTGACGATTTCTACAAATTTCTATACCAACAAAGTTTCTTGGTTCCATCACAGTAACTACAGAAAGCATTATTCGGATGGAGTCATATCTGATTGTCGGAGAGAAGGTTTCATTGTAATCAATCCCTTGAGTTTGGGTATAACCTTTGGCACAGAGTCTAGCTTTGTAGCGAATCTGGTCTTCATACTTTATTTTGAAAACCCGCTTATTATCAATGATTTTCATACCTGGTTTGGTTGATACAAGTTCCCAAGTACCACATAATTTGTGTGAGTTCAGTTCTTCTTGTATTGCTTCTTTCCATTTACTGCTATCATCACTACAATTGATTGCCTCGTCATATGTGTTTGGTATACATATCTGGGTATGATTTGCTTCAAATCTTGAAGGTTTCTTTAGTTCTTCTCTACACCGAAACGAATATCCCTGATTTGGACTTGAAAGATGATTAGAAGAATCAGAATCTGCGAGTTGAACATTGTTTTCAGGTTCTGGTGTTAAACTTTCAGGTTCTCTATTTTGATAAGCATTGAAAAATTCTTCAAATTCCTGTTCATCCACACATCTAGTCTGCTGAGGGTCATCTGTTGGTTCTGTACTTGACAAGATTATCTGAGGTGATTGCTTAGCTATGGGTGCATTGTTTATTTCGTTGAAAATTACATCATGCGACACCTTAATTTTCCTTGTTTCTGGATCAAAAAGTCTGTAATTAGTGGAATTACCATCATAGCCAACAAATATTAATCTTTTGCTCTTGGGTTCCAACTTACGTCTAAGTTCATCTGGAATATGCATATATGCTTCACATCCAAATGTTCTTAAATGGGAAATCTCCAGGCTTTTCCCTGTCCATATTTCAAAAGGTGTACAGTTGATTGTATGAGTGTTGGGTGTGCGATTGAGAATGTACACTGCACAATTCACAGCCTCTGCCCACAGATACAGTGGCAGGTCCTTTGCATATAGCATTGATCGGGCACTTTCCATAATTGTTCTAATATCTCGTTCAGCCTTTCCATTTTGCTGAGGAGTATAAGGTGAAGACAATTCAAATTCTGTACCATTGTTTGACAAATATGACTGAAACTCTTTATTAGTATATTCGGTACCATTATCTGAGTGGAAAACTTTAACGCTGTGACCAAACTTATTTTTGATCCTATTGTTATAGTCAATGTAACACTGAAGCACTTCCGTTTTAGATTTTATGAAGTAAACCACTCTGTAACTGGAACAATCATCTTTAAATAGTACAAAATATTTGGCACCCTGCACACTTGGAATTAGGGAATCCAATCCCGCAAAAGCGGGATCCCGCAAATGCGGGATCCCGCACCTTTTTTGCGGGATCATAAATGCGGGATTACTCATGCGGGATCCCGCACTCTTGCGGGACTGAAGAAAATGTTTAAGAACAGGCTCAGACGACGTTCTGATTATCTATTAAACCCAGCACAGCCTCAATGATAAGTAAGTTGACTACTTTGCCTTTGGAACTCGTGACTTTTATTTAGAATTTGTATGGAAAATAATTTGAGTTTCCAAAATCTAGATGTGATCGCAGCAACAACCGGCGCGGCGGTGCAGCAGTCATGAAGAAAGTTGGGAGATTATTATCAGCGCACCACCAGTATGCTTTGCACATGGGTTCCAACTCGCTGTTCTTGAAGTTCTATGCAATCAGAGACAAGAAGAAGAAATACAGTCAAGTTGAAGTACTCGAAAAGAGACCGGATGGTGGGAGTGATAATGAAAATGAAGATGATGATGACTGGCAAGGTGATTTCTCGGTAGAGGAAGACATTCAAAAAGGAAAGTTGCTACCACAATACAGGTAGATAAGTATTGTCAGACCAATAGATTTTTCAATGAAAATCATAACTTATTCCATTTGTTATTTAAGAGGACTGATTCAAAAAGTCCGGAAAATTGTTAAGCTTTTTAGTTCAAAATCTCCAGAAACAAATGATCTTCTGCAAACATATATCAAAAAAGAAATTCTACAAAGAATTACAGCTGATCCTAGATTGCCGAACGCGCTGGAGCAGTCTCGCATCAATTTTATCGAGGTTCAACCAAGTCAGACCGTGCATATTTTTAAAGCAGTCATTGATCTTAAACTGACATCATCTTCATTTTCATTCATGGATGAAGAATTTATAACATTGAGTAATATTGAACGAGCTTTAGAGCCAGTGAAGCTTGCTGTAAATGTCTTGCCGCGAGGACGCAACATTAATTACTGCAAAAACTTCATTACGTTTCATGATAAGCAAACTGGATCGACAAAATACCAGGTTATGCCAGGAACTTGTAGTGTCGCTATCTCGCTAAAATAAGTTAGTTAACTACTTTGCCTGTCTATAAAATAGCGCCGCACATCAATGACTGTCGTGTCGCTGTGCTTAGAAGGTCCTAACGAATATCTAGAAAAAGATTCAGGATCTACAAATGTGGAGGACAATCCATTCTTTTATCCAAGCAAAGTTACACTTAGAACTGAAATGAAGTGTTTAATCAAGAAACTGCTGTCAGACTCGCAGGTACAACTTGAAACTCATAACCAACAAGCTGATGACAATGGCGATGAAGAAGACACGCCTTTATCGAATCTATTGAATGATTAGCCTTCGTCTATACTAGAAGATGAATTAGAGCACAGTCTCCGTACAGAATGGGTAGCCGAGTAATATAAAGACAATTCCACCAACCAGTGTGGAAGCTGAGCGTGCTTTTTCCGCCGCCGGCTATTTACGCAACAAGATAAGATCAAATCTAAAAGATGAAACGTTACATACTTTTCATCTTTTATTATTTCTTAGAAAGTATTATCAGAAAAAAAAACTATATTTTTTATGCCTCTAAACTAATAAATATGTTCAATTGTCAATAAAAATTACAGATCTATAAGGAGAATTGTTAAATAATGTATTATATCGTTTCTTATAAGAATCTGATTATTTATAGATACCTCTAAAACATCATTATTTCCACTTGTTAATTAGTAAATCGAGTAATAAATCTGCAAATAATAATAAAAAAAAAAATATACTCGTCTTTATTTAATACATTTTTTAAATTACTAAGTACCTACTTGAATCAATTTTTTATTAAAAAATCTCAATCCCGCAAATCCCGCGGGATCCGCGGGACTGACGACCTCAATCCCGCAGGCTTGCGGGATCGCGATTTTGATGCGGGATTGGATTCCCTACTTGGAATAGACAAAGGTCCACACACATCACTATAAACAATACTTCCCAACTCTCTTTTCTTTGACTCCTTGGCCTTGAATGGAAGTCGATGATGCTTTCCATAAGCACAAGCTTCACAAAAGAAATCTTCATCATCACTCGCCTGTATATGCCCTCTTCTGACCAGATCTTTGAGTGTCCTGATGTTTATATGACCAAGTCTCTCATGCCAAACTCTTAGAGTATTTTGTGATACATGATTTGCATAAAAACAATTTTCGGTTTTAAAGGCCATATAATATAGATTGTTGTCACCTCGCATAGCATATGCAGCTAACTTCTTCTTATCAAATATAAGAGCTTTGTTGCCTTCTTTCACTATCTTCATGTTCTTTGCTGTAATGACGCCTTCTGAGAATAAGTTCTTTTGCAAGTCCGGGACATACAACACATCGTTAATAGTAGATGGGTACCACTGTGAATCTATCAATTTCTGTATTTTAATGACTCCTCTGCCTTTGACCTCCATCTCAGTGTTGTTTCCTAAGCGGACAGTACATTCACTTACAGGACACAGTGAGGAAAATGCCTCTCTTTGATAGCACATATGAGCTGATGCACCAGAATCCATGATCCATCCATTGCTCCCACTGAAGGAAATATTTGTGGACTGGGTGTTCATAGCAGAAAATGCTGACAAGTTGCCTTCTTGTTGTCTTTTGATCATAGCTTCGTCTTTAGACCAACAATCCTTGGCAACATGACCTCTTTTTTGACATCTATAACATACCACACTTTTCTTTCGGTATTGACGTTTTGTTTTGGAGGCTGTTAAGGCAATCTCCTCTTTTTCTTCGTCTTTCAATGAAGTTTCCTCATCTAACAGCCTTGCAGTAAGATTCTGAAGAATTTGTCTTTCTTCAGGTACACTCAACCAAGCCTGCCTGAATGATTTATATTCAGCAGGTAAACTATTGAGAATTTTCATTCGGATTGCTGTATCACTAATTATATCCCCAGCATTCCTAATTTGTTGTGCTAAGTTTTCAACTTTAGCCACGTGTTGTGGAATGGAATCTCCACGTTCCATTTTATATCCATGAAACTTTTCTTGTGTCAACAACTTAGAGATTTCCGATTTTTGCTCGTAAATTGTTTCAAGCTTTTCAAATATTTGCTGCGAAGTTTCACAGTTCTCTATCAGAGAGATAACCTCCAGCTCCATTGACGCCGTGATAGTAAACATGGCGGCGGCATCCTTTTTTAGCCAGTCTTCTAATAACTTTTTGTCAGTGGGTTTTATTTCAGTTCCAGATACGTAGCTAAACAGGCCTTTTGCCCGTAACGCGCACTTTATTTGAAACTTCCACTGCGGAAAGTTTCTACCGCTAAACTTGATAATGTTCATATTTTCCGCCATTGTTGAATACAACACGAGTTTCAATATAATATTGTAAAAGTTCACTTGCAAGACTTCGTTAACTTAATACGAATGCCTAATTCACTGACTTCGCTCACTTTACGCGAATGCCACAAAATTAAAACAATGTTCTCTTGAGAATTTCAACACAAAAACACGTGCACGACTTCGTTATCTTTATACGAATGTCAAATCCACTGACTTCGCTCACTTTACGCGAATGCCACAAAAAACAATGTTCTTTTTATGTTACAAACGTAGTCCTGGGCCCATAACCTGTTAAAGGTTGTGAATTGAAACGCAGATTTGTTGTAACACACATAAGACTTTATTCTGGATGACTGCACAACATACTCCTACAAGAACAGTTACTCAAGTAGCGTGGTTAAGAAAGCCACCACCGGATAGTGGTCAAGTAAGCAAGTACTTCCGGTACTATTAGTGTTGTCAGGTACAGAAATACTTCAACAGTATTTAATTGGTAATCTTTGTTGTTTATTGTATTTTTTGTTGTTCAAATTTTGTTTTATTTATGTGATATTCTCCAACCCAAATATTTTGAGCTAGAATGGAAAGGAATTATTAATTGATTGATTTGAAAGATTGTAAATTTATTTTCATAAGGCTTAGAAAAGACAAGATCACCTTATTTAGTAGTGCCCCGGATCGAACCTTAAACCCACATCCCATCCTTTTCGTAAGATGTGCTTTGTCCATTTAAGCTATTGGGCGACACGCCAAAGGCTCCGATATTCTCTTTATTTATATATCATCATCATCATCTCCGTCGGTCCCTCAATTCTGAGGATCGTGACCATCATGCTTCGTTCTGTAGACCGTCTGTCTCAATATCGAACGATCCTCCGCCATGTGCAAGGCCCCTTGTAGTGAGCTCTATGTGGCCTCCTTAATTTGGTCGCTCCATCTTATTGGCGCTCTGCCCCTTCCCCTCCTCCCTTCCACAACCCCAGTCACAATTACTTTTTCTAGGTTTTCATGCTCTCTTCTTGCAATGTGCCTGAAATATCGCAAAACGCGCTGTCTGCAAATCGTTGAGAGTCGTGTCGAAATGTTTAGCTCCTTGAGGATGGACTCATTGGTCCTGTGTTCAGTCCAATGCACTCGGAGCAATTTCCTCCAGCACATATATAAATAAAATATAAATTTTACATACATAACCTCATACAACAGTTAATTGTTAAAATAACATGAATAAACATAGTGTAGTTTCGCTCTGACCACCAGATATATGCAGGCAAATAATGTTAATAGTACTACACTACTAATATTGACAGTGAAACCATTTAGTTGTGACTTGACCATATAAAACGTGCTAGTGTTATATCTGCAGTCAGATAGTATTCTGTTTGATATTTCTATCAAACGATCAGATCGAGTGAAGAAGTTATTAATATAATAATAGTTGTATTAAAATATTGTTTATTAGTGTTTTGTGTTCGATGTGATTGTGTTGTTTATGTTCCTGCTTAACTTCTTAGATATTATTGCTTTAAAAAATTAACTTTATTATCTATTCCCTCATGCCCCATCCCAAGTGAGGTAGGCAAAGAGATCAAAACGCCATATAGATCTGTCCTTACATACTTCTTTCGTCTCCTGTACATTCATGCAACCTCTCATCCATGCACGAATGTCGATTTCACTTACTCAACAAGCGACCGTCCTTGAGAATTTGATCTACGTGATCAAGCCACGTAGTTCTCAGACGTCTACACTTCCTCACACCTCTGTAGTTATACTCGTAGTCCATATACTCTAGGTAATAATTAAAAAATAATAAAATATGTTGTTCCCTCTCCGGGAGACCACATCAATGAGCGACTCCACCGCTCACTGGCGTGGTAGGGTAGGAGATGATGACACTGACTTAGTAATACTGATGAACTTGAGTGAGTTAAAAAAATATGACACTTGTCATTACCCCAAAGGGATATATTAGGAGTCCTTGGACTCCTGAAGTATGCGGGTAAAGAGGTTTTTTCAACAATACTTCTATACCTACCATGTAATAAACATGGTATAGTAGTACTCTCTGTGCTAATACAAAAATTAGACATTTAGGATAAGTAGCATGCCTCATCACAACTTAATTGTAGATGTTAATTGTCATGTGCTAGAGATTTTATCAACACCTGAAATAAACAAACAAACTTATAGAAAAGAGTGGGTGACCTATTTTTTGTCTGAGACTCCACAGTAAAGAGATTATCAACACCTGAAATAAACAAACTTATAGAAAAGAGTGGGTGACCTTTTTTGTCTGAGACTCCACAGTAAAGAGATTATCAACACCTGAAATAAACAAACTTATAGAAAAGAGTGGGTGACCTATTTTTTGTCTGAGACTCCACAGTAAAGAGATTATCAATACCTCATTATTATTATTATATTGGATGATTTATTCGGCGCCGTTTAATGGAGCATCCATCTCAAGGACGCGGGAAACTATGTTGGAAGAGCGAAGTCTTCAGCTTGCTCCTGAACGTTGTAATCGGCTGGTTTTTACGGAGGTCCAAATGACGGGTCCTGCGACGCCAAAAGCCCTATCATAGAAGCAGGGCTTGTTTGTTCTGTTGTATTCATCCAGCATGTTGGTGGATGTCTTAGCTGAGTGTAGAGGTCTACTTGCAGGTGTTTTGAGAACACAGATTTCAGAAAGTGACTGAGGTGCCATTTTGTTCAAAGCTTTGTAGACTATAAGGCACAGTTTGTATTGGACCCTTTCACCTACCCTTAACCAGTGTAACTTTTCCAGCAAAGATGTGATGTGGCAACCCTTATCTTCGCGGAAAATAAGCCTTGCAGCACTATTGAATGCCATTTGTAGACGATTCAGTTGAACTAGTGGCAGTCCTACATATAGTATATTGCAGTAGTCAAGTCTAGAGACCACAAAAGCAGAGATTAATGTTTTTACGCTATCAGGAATGAGGTTTGGCTCATGTGTGTATAATACGCATATACAGAAATTAACATGTCTTCCTTCTTCACATGTAAGTAGTTGAGCATATTATATCTGACAGTGTGATAATGTGAATCATAAGTGTGTGTACACATGTAGATACATGATTGTCGGTCACGTTGTTGTTAGTGTGGTGAGGTGTTGTTGTATTATCCCATTTCTTTGAACTAATACTTAAGTCGCAATGTAAGATTACTTATATTTGAGAAACATTTCTTGCAATATTTTCATTTTGTTAATAATGATGAATGCGCGGATTCAAACTTTCTCAAAATTTTATTAGGTAAATTGAAACAAATGTTTCTTTGTAATAAAGATTATAAATCTTGAGAGAGGTGTCTTTCCACTTATCATTATCAATCTATGTAGAAAGAAACATTTTTTTCAGTTAACATTATTAAGGGATTATACTATGTGTGCACCAGCACAATTAACAAATAAAAAAATTATCTCGAAACCCTATTTTTTTTTTTTTACTTAAAAACATATATCTGGGTTTTGTTATAAACCCAAATACAACCTTATATACCTTTCACAGTAAGCTAAAAGCTTGTGTCGTGAAAGGGGAGTTTGCCGGCATGTTTCTCAGCTTGTAGATCTATGGTTTGAATTCAACTGTGGACTCACTTTAAATGTTCAAATATTGAATGCTTTGTGCTTTCCGGAGTATATTTCTGTATGCCGGAGCGAAACTACACTATGTTGAATTTCGTCTCAAATGACTTATAAACATAGTGTTGTAATCCTTGTTATGCTATTTTAAATCACATATTCATCTGTCTTGAAAACGAGTTACATTTTGAAATATCCATAAACAAAAAATATGTCAAATTTTTGTTAAAGCGAAACAACATCATTTTATTTATTTATTTATTTTAATGCAATATTGTGAAATTTTCCAAAAAAGTGTAAGATATAATTAATAGTAATCATTCACAATAATTTTTAAGAGTAATTTCGTGTCAACTAACATGTGAGAAGCAAATATAATTTTGTAGAAAAAACTTCTTTTTTTTTTTTTTAAAAGATATATCTGGGTTTTGTTATAAACCCAAATACAACCTTATACACCTTTCACAGTAAGCTAAAAGCTTGTGTCGTGAAAGGGGAGTTTGCCGGCACCTGGGATCGAACCCCGGACCTCATGTTCATAAGGCCGAGACTCTACCTCCAGGCTACCGACGAACAAACTCCAAACAAACTTTGAACGACCATTGTGAAAAATGGCATCCATTGAGATAGTGTTGTTTCGTTCCGGCGTACAGATTTTAAGATATGGGCTGAGGTTTTTTAATGGCCCACAATTATCTTTGACAGAAATTTCTACCAATCTTATTGAAAAATAATAATTTTTCTTTGACCCACAAGCATGTTCGTAACACAATGCAATTAACTGAAGAAAAAAAATATCGTTTTACCATATCTTTAATGTGCAATCGTCTTTTGTATATATTATCATCATTCAATTTGTAACATTGCTTGTCATTATCCACAAATGGTGAACGACCGTTCATCCACTATATGTATACATATTATATTTACCATTGGTGGTATTGCATGCCATTGGCTTAATGCAATACTAAGAAATGCTATATAATTATCTTGTCTTCTTTGTCATCCAATCATTTGTTACGACCTCCTCGCATTGTTGAAGTGAATGTTGTGTGTTATAAAAGAAATCAATTGTAAATACTGTACTATATTCTTATACCATATCCCAAGTTGGGTAGGCAGGATGGATGAAACATCATACTGACCCATCCTTACATACTTCTTTCGCTTCCTCCACATTCATACAATTTCTCGTGCACGCACGCCTATTTCTCTTACTCAGCATTTGGCGGTCCTTGAGAATTTGATTCACGTGATGAACTGACGTAGTTCTAGGATGGTCGCTCTACTCACACCTCCTCTTTCGGATACATACACTATTTTCGTTATCTTTAGCGTTCACATATTTGAATATCTTGGCCACTCTCAATGTATTTATTCACTAGTGCCACTATTTAAGTATTTTATTAAAGTATTTAAGAAAGTATACCTTAAGTTGTTACACTTGTCTAAAGATTACCAATGATAAAATAAAAAACCTTGCTAACAAAAAAATTCTAATAAAATGTCAAACACATTGTTCTCTTTTCAAATAATGTGTCAATAAAATAAACTCACAAAGGAAATGCATATTTATACCCGTCTAACTAGACATGCTTAAAGTTAACCCCGACTAAGTGAAGAACTTTCCTCATGAAACAATTTTTTATTCCTAGTCAAACAAATTATTTTTAAATTGTACCTCCGCAATACTGTTCTGAAAACAAAAATGTTGTCATTAATCGATGTTATTTACAAGTAATAAATTTTCATTAGGTGTTTATAGAGTGAGGCATCACTTAAGTAGGAATAATAGTCAGAATAGAAGTTAATCTGTATTACAGAGTAGGTCTATAATAATAGGGAATAAAAATGTAACAAGATATTTAGTCTGTACCTAGAATCACTAAATATCTTGTCTCATTTTGATTTTTTATTATCATAATAAACTTGTTATGTTAAACATTATATGTCTGTATATTTGTCCAATTCAATAAATCTCCATTGCTCTAACTTAATTTAGAACTAAGTTATCATTTCCTCAACAGTGATGTAAAATAAAATAAATAAGCTCTAATTGTTCAATAACAAGTTGTGAAGTGTTAAGTGATGTGAAGATCACGATGGGAAAGATGAAATTCACTGGTTCTGTGATAGGGTGTGTGCCATACAAATCAAAGACACCCGTTGATAAAGTGTGCCTTGTGATTAAGAGTAATGTGGATTTTCTGGGGTTCGGAAGCAGAATGAGAGCTGTATGGATGATCGGTGCTTTAGTATGTCTCGTAAGTATAAACTATATATCTATACCCTCACGCCGTGTCCCTGACGGGGTAGGCAGACAGAATGGAATGGCATAATTCTTTCACTTCCTCCACTTTCGTACAGTTTCTCAAACATGCACACCAATTTCTTTTACTCAACACACAACAGTCCTTGAGAATTTGATCCACGTGGTCAAGCCATGTAGTGCTTGGATGTCCGTATTTTCTTACACCCCTTTTTTCTGTAAGTATAAACCAAAAACATTATTATTTTTTTTTATTACAACATATAGAGGGCTAATGTCTTCATACAGTACATAAAAAAGAAAAAAATCACATTCAAAGCATAATGATGATGACGATTTTATTTTATTTATGACGCTGTTTAACAGTTCCTAGACCGTCTCAAGGGCGCCAGTGAAGAGTTCAGTTTTTAATTTGCTTCTGAAGCTAGTGACTGTCTGACTATCTCTCAGTAGCACCGGTAGGTGATTCCACATAACCGGTCCAACAACACCAAAGGCCCTCTCATAGAAGTTAGACTTACCGGCTCTATTGGGCTCAGTAAGTCTATTCACGGCCAGTTCCATAGAGCGCAGAGGTCTTCTAGTGATCTAGTCAAGGGGACAAAGCTGTGTTTTGTTAATAGCCTTGTTGATAATATATGGCCAATTCACATAGACCTAGCTAGTCTAAGATATTATGAGTCTCGTATTATAAGTAGATACTAATGCAACAATATACATATTTTGTTAAATTCAGGATTTTATTAATAACTGTCCTCAGACATCCGCACACAAATATAATTTCTTCAACATTCTTTTGTTATCCATTCCTACTGTATGTCTTGTACATTGTAACTTATTTACACGCATTCTATTCACAACACTATCCACTTATTCTCCTAATATCCTCATTCCTACTGTATGTCTTGTACATTGGAGCTTATTTACACGCATTCTATTCACAACACTATCCACTTATTCTCCTAATATCCTCATTCCTACTGTATGTCTTGTACATTGGAGCTTATTTACACGCATTCTATTCACAACACTATCCACTTATTCTCCTAATATCCTCATTCCTACTGTATGTCTTGTACATTGGAGCTTATTTACACGCATTCTATTCACAACACTATCCACTTATTCTCCTAATATCCTCATTCCTACTGTATGTCTTGTACATTGGAGCTTATTTACACGCATTCTATTCACAACACTATCCACTTATTCTCCTAATATCCTCATTCCTACTGTATGTCTTGTACATTGGAGCTTATTTACACGCATTCTATTCACAACACTATCCACTTATTCTCCTAATATCCTCATTCCTACTGTATGTCTTGTACATTGGAGCTTATTTACACGCATTCTATTCACAACACTATCCACTTATTCTCCTAATATCCTCATTCCTACTGTATGTCTTGTACATTGGAGCTTATTTACACGCATTCTATTCACAACACTATCCACTTATTCTCCTAATATCCTCATTTCTCACTCTACATCTTACTATTATTGTAATAAGTAGAATAATAGTCCCATAGACAAAACTACATTATATGATTATGTGGGATGTTTTGTAAACGATATGTCTCTTATGGCAATATTATTTTTTATCATTTATAAATTAAAGTATATAAAACATTGCATGGAGGGACATGATATCAAATAAGTGAATATTTATAATTAAAATAACTGAGAAAAAAAAGGATTTTGACATATTTCTCGCTCTACAACAAACATAATCTTGACTATTTTGTTAAGTCATTCATAGGACATACTTGTATTAATCATATTTATATAATTATATTGTGTTATTAATGAATACATAAATAGATTACATGTTCTCTGTGTTATTATTTATTTATTTCATTATTCTATTTTTATGTTAACAAACAACTCTTGCTTTTAATTATGAATAAATGAATAGATAATCAATTGATTTATAATAAAATCTTATCTTTGTAAGGAAATGATTAGTTTTGTATGCATTGTTGATGTGCAATAAATTATATTATAAACATATTTGATATCAATAAAACACTGTTTTACTTTTCACTATTAATTTATTATTACTCAAGCGCTTTCGTCAAGTTAGCTTGACATTTTCAAGAGAACTAATTACAAGAATTTTTTTTCTTAAAGTCACATGCAACAACAAAGTCACATGAAAGCGCTTGAGTATTATTAATAAATCAATAGTGAAAAGTAAAACAGTGTTTTATTGATATCAAATTTGTTTAAAATGTCTTTTCACAGTGTGAACACACAAACTCTAGATCACTTTATATTATAATATGGTGAAAATCTCGCCCTTTGTGTATTGCATAATTAATAATCATATGTATAGGATTTGGGGTAAAGATTCAACAAATAGTATATTTGACCAAATATTATACAAGATTGTGTACCAAATAACCAAATATTCGGCAAATATTAGGCAAAACAATGGTGAGAGCGCGCAGTACTCCCAAACACGCATCTCCGTATAGATACATACACATATTGTGACAGGTTCATTCTCATGTTGTTAGTTCTGCTTAGAGCATGCGGCGTAAAAAGTTATGGTTAAGTAGTTTTTATAATTGTCATTCTTTTTGTGAAACATACATTATGGCTTGTTTAAATAAGAAGAAATCGTCTATATGGACATATTTTTTCGAATGCAATAATCTGTAAGATATATAAATTAAATTATTTAATTAGATATTTGAGGGTTTATAAAATTATGCATCTGCAGCTGACAATGAAATAGCAACAATCTACAAGCTATTTCCTTCCAGTTAGTTCCTGCCAGTTTTACATTTAAAGTATTTGGCCGAACACCGAATAGTGATTGAATGAATATTCGGTGTTCGGCCGAATAGTAAAAATGACACTGAATAGACAGAATACCAAATAGTTGCCTAATATTTGTTGTATCTCTAATATGAGGTAAACATATAGTAGTAGCTTACTTATGGGATCTCTGACATTTGATTGTATTTGTACGTGGTACGTGGTTTGAAGAATGAAGATTGATTATAATTAGTTTGTTTGTTTGCTTGTTTCAGATACTGTGGTCTGTGATATGTGGTTTAGTGTGTGCCCTTCTCATACTAGCCACACTACTCTACAAGAAATGGAAATTAAAAGGTACATAACCCCCGTACACTTTGATAAAACTAAGTGCAATTATATTAAAACTTTTAAACTTTTCTTAACATTACTATTTTTTTTTAATATTCCATCTTTTTCAAACATTACAGGATTCTATATGTTTACTTTTTTTCTATATTTTATTACTAGTTTTTATTTGTACTTACAATATGTTTCAAACTATATGTTTGTGTGTTAGCGATGGCTGCTTGTGCGATATACTAGTGAGAACAGATGAATGAGCGGAATGTGCGATACTTAAATAACTGACCTAACTGTGGTACATGTTTGTGGTTGACGGCTGAGTTATGAATGACTAATATTTTTGTAAATAAATTAAATAAAATATTATTTGTTGTATGCTTCACTGTACATTAGTCACAATATCAATCATTATGCAGAGTTGAATATCAACAAATTATATAGTACAATGTACAGAAGGAGAGTTTATAACTTCTTATAATATGCAGTACAATACACTAGCTACCTTATTTTGTGGGAGATGTCGTGATGGTGTAGATTGATAACAAATTAAAATTTCTCTTTCTCAGATCAAATATTAGTAGGGGGGTCAGACACGTCGCTGAATGGGGATGCGCCTCGTCCTCGCTTCCGTAAGCGAGACAAGATGCTGTTCTACGGCAGGCGCATGCTGCGGAAAGTGAAGTCCATATCCAGCAGTGGTCAGGGCAGAAAGAGGCGTGCGGTGATGCGCTTTGCAAGAAGATTGTTGCAACTTAAAAAGGAACAGGCTCCAACACAACTAAAGGTAATTATTTTCTGTTTTAATAATGTATTGGTATAGTTCGTGGGGTCGCTTCCCCAGCAATAATAAATGTCCCATCTTTTCTGTAAGTTTTAAAGTGTCTTCTTAAAAACATATATTCCTAAAACATCACAAATAATACAAACAATATCTTCAATTCAGTGATGAGGTATGCCACCCACCCTGAATGTCTCAACTTTTATTTTCATCGAAAGCACAGACTTGTATGTTTATTACGAGTAGTATCATTCGCCAACCAACTTACCCAACTTTTGTTTATTTTCCTCAGGTTCTGGAGCCCCCTGCAGAATACCTAGAGGAAGATCTGACCAGTGACGAGCGCGTTCCCCCAGACGCCCTCTACATGTTGCATTCCATCAGGGTGTTTGGACACTTTGAGAAGCCCGTTTTTCTCAAACTGTGCAAGCACACTGAGATACTCAACATTCCCGCGGGAAATTATCTCTTTAAAATAGGTGAGAATTTGAATCATAATTTTATCATCATCATCATCGCCCTCAACGCTCCTCTCGGGAGCACAGGGCAGAAACCAGCCTCCTCCATTCAGAGCGTCTCTGTGCCAATTGTGTCACCTCTTCCCACGACATTCCTTGCGCTCTGATATCATTGTCATAGGAACGGTGTATTGTGAAAGAGGGACGCCCGGGCCTACGGAACCCCTGCGGATGGAAGAACAGTGCTCTTTTTGGCCAACTATCATTGGACATTCTCAAAACATGTCCCAGCCAGGACCATCGTCTCTCTTGTATTACGGAGATTACAGGTCTCTGCTGGGTGCGCCGGCGCACAGCATCATTTGTAACATGTTCATACCATCTGACATCCAAAATCCTTCTAAGACACTTGTTTTCAAATTTTATACATTGCACAAAATACGTGTGGACAAAAAAATAATTAAATCTCCCATTTTTTTTCCTGCCTATTAGTTTTTCAGTGTATTGTAAAAACAGATATTTGTGAAACATTACGAACAAGACATTTGACATCTTTAATTCAACTGTTATGTGGTACATTGCCACCCAATCTGAATGTATTATTTTTATTAGGATTAAGAGGACAACTTACTTACATATTATCTATCCTCTAACAAGTTTTTGTTTATCTCTATAATATTATTGCTACTGATCTATACACAAATGTTTTCTGATCTCTATAGTCTATTGGTGTGTTGTATCTAATATGTTTATTATGATGTCTAAATTTGTTTCTTGCTCATAATATGTTACTGATTGTACTGTCAGCCTCGACACAGGCTTTAGCCTAGTGAGGGTGGCAAAGTGGAATTAGTTTCATTGGCTTATTATGGATATTTGAACTGTATTTGATTGTATATGCTTATTAGAGTAAATAAACGAATTTGAATTTGAATCTACTACATGCAGTTAATCGCCTAGCAATCCCACTTGTGGAAACAGAGCAGAGGTTCCTATTGCCTTTATCAGCTGGTAGAAAGCTCAGACAAGATTGTTGAGTGGTAGCGGACTAAGTAAAAGTTGTGAGGTTAAAACAAAAAGATTTCGGGCCAGAGAAAAAAGAACTTGAGTACCTATATTTGGAAAAAAAAATCCTGCACAAAAATGAATGTTTTGGGTGTCTTCATATTCGAATTCTCGGGGTATGATTAATAAATAAATCTTAAATGTGGTGAACAAAAACATTCAAATATAAAAGATGTGCTGAATGCCTGGTTTTTGAAAAAATAAACTCAAGATTAGTCTTTATAATAAATGTTATGTTATATTTCAGGTGATGCAGATGAGAATGTATATGTGGTACAGAATGGTAAGGTGAATGTGTTCATCCGCTCCACAGAGGGCTCCATATTGTCCCTGAAGGTGGTTAAAGCAGGAGAGAGTGTCACATCACTACTCAGCTTTACAGATGTGCTCACGGTAAGAGGAAATATTCCAGCCTTACACTTGTTTTGAGGGTCAACTTTACTATTTTTTTATTAAAATATAAAAAATATATTCTACATGTTATTGCCCAATACCGTAAAGGGATTTCAACCACCGAGGACTTTCTTTTATCTAATGAACATTAGTAAAAGGAGAAGTAGAATAACCCTCAGTGATATCTATTTACCCTTATGATATTATTTTTTTTTATCATTATTATCTAAAATAAATAAATTAGAGTAAGGGCCTCAATCCTTTCTTATGTGACAATACCAATGAAACATCTTGATTGGAGAACCATGTTTACACAATGTAACGTAGTTCTCCAATCAAGATGTCTAATTGGTTACGTCATCTGCATGTTGTGCCCAAATCCGGTTAAACAATAAAAGGTTGTATTGTTTATATTCTATACAAGTGGTTCTTAACCTGGGTTCGATCGAACCCCAGAGGTTCGGTGAGTCAGTCTTGGGGGTTCGATGAAAATCATTTTAAAGGCAAGATAGTTTTGCGAGTTGGAAAAAGAAAAAAATACTCCGATAATTCATTAATTAATATGTTTCATGTTTTGATTTAACCATTAAAGTTTCATGTTTTGATCTTTGTTTTTTATTTATTTTTTTATTTTGTACACCTATATATAAATATATACCATGTTTTGAATTTGTAAAAATCTAATTTTATTTTCCAAATTATGAGGGGTTCGGTGAATGCATATGTAACTGCGGTGGGGTTCGGTACCCCCAAAAAGGTTAAGAACCACTGTTCTAAACATTTCCTTATGTGAGTTTAAGATATTCTCACCGAGCAGTAAACACCATTACCTATTTCAAGCAAGTAGCTTGTCACAAAATAAGCTATTTTCAAATATATCATTTTTAATTTTCTATTATTTGAACTAGGGCCACCCTCAACCGTACAAGACTGTGAGTGCCCGAGCTCTGGAGGACTCTCAGGTCATCAGACTGCCCATGTCCGCATTCCAGGAAGTCTTCCAGGAATATCCTGATATATTTGTTAGAGTCATGCAGGTAAAGCAATAAGATACATGAATTTATTAAGGTTATTTTATTTACTCTGTATGTATGCACTGTGTCCTGCAGTGGTTTATGCATATCACATCTAGAGGGCCAGACAACCTGAAGAAGCTCAGCCTAACTGAGGGTATAAAGAGCAATAGAACTAGGGGTACACACTGGTGAAATGAGTAACCAGGTGAAGTAAGCAACAGAAGAGACCTTGCATGAGGTACTGCAAAGGGCTGAGGATCGGGGTCACTGGAAGCATTTTGTTTTTATCTATACGAATGATGGTCTCAATTCTTAGCACTGAGGGAATTACAGAAGAGAAGATATTTACACATATTACAGAGCAAAAAATACGGAACATTGAAAATAATTTTATTATTGTTTAATAAAATTATTTTCAAAGTTCAATGTATGTATGTATGTTTGATGATTTATTCGGCGCCGTTTAATGGAGCATCCATCTCAAGGGCGCAGAGTCTAAGGCTTTCCAACATTTCTCCTGACTGTTCTAGAATTTCCTTTGAATAATGATTTAATACTCTTTATTAGATGCCCTAATAATAAGTGTATATGTTTATTTTTCAGATTATAATGGTGAGACTGCAGAGAGTCACTTTCACAGCACTTCATCAGTATTTGGGACTAAGTGCCGAGCTGGTGAACCCTGTAAGTGACAATACATTCATCCAACACATCATCTTCCACAAGTGGGGTAGTCCGTGGACTAACTGCTTGTAATAAACTTGCAAGATGTCCCCTTTGTGCCAATAAAAGTTAAGACATTCAGAATGGGTGGCATACCTCATCGCTAAAATGAAGATGCTAAGTATCTTAAAATGTGTCCTTTTACAGGACACTTGTAAACTTATGGGGTGTTCACATTTGGCGAATATCGCCAGGCGAATTTCGTTTACATAAAAAACAAAATTCGCCAGACGCCCATTGATCGTCACACCAATCACACGGTCCACCGATATAGATAGGATCTGTCAGATGACGTTGACGATTTTGACGTTGTTTTCAAAATGGTGGACGTCAAATGGAGATCGCGAAGTGTTTATTATTATTTGAAAATGTTATAGTAGAGGTTATAAGGTGCCTTTTAATTAAGGAAACAAACGCCACAAACCAACAACAAAGATAACAGCTGTCACGAAGCGGGAAACATTATAAAATTTATAAGTTGTAAAGTTTTTACCATAGATACGGATGCCGCGCGTATCTACGCATGCGCACATCGTTCAACCAGCTTAAAAGTTGCAAGGTGGTCAACTTAAGATGATATCGTTTCTACTGGTTTTTATCGTTTCAGACTAGCTGTCATTTTGTTCACACGGTTCAAATGGCTGACGATATTTTGGAGTTGTAGCGATATTCGCCAAATGTGAACACCACATTACAGAAAAGAATAGGAGATCTATTACTTTTATATAAATGTCTTGTTCTAGTTAGAAAACTGTTCTTATTGTTTTTATTATTGATTATTACAGGGACGTGATGGTCGAGATAAGAAACACAGTAGTACATTAGCCCCCTCCATGTATAAATCTCCACAAAAGAAAGCCTCAGGGCTTCATGATGCCCCCCTAAACCAGGATACAGGGACGTACTCCTTGTCTGATGCTCCTAGAGATGTTTATATGGTGAGTTTCAAATGATTTATGTTGCCAACTATTTAAATTTATATTGAGATTAGCTGACGATCCCCAGTCAAATATTTTACTCTGTTCACAATATTTATACATGTATTTTTATATCTGCTGGTTGGTGGCAAACTGCACTATGTAGTATTTTGCCCAAATTGGGAATACAATGTAGTAATAATTCTCAATATGCTCTTTCCAATGACATATTCACCTATGTTGAAAATGCAGTATATTTTACGGTGGAAAAATATGTCAAATTTTTGTCAAAAGAATTTTTGAAATTTAGGATGGCCATACTGAAAAAATGACACAGATTTTTGTTGTTGTTGTTATTTCGTCATCCAATCCCTCCAACTGCATGAATCTTGATACAATTTATTTGGTTTATTTTGCAGGGTAATGACAATTTCCAGAGCAGCAGTGTGTCTCCACAGCCCCACCAAATGCCCCAACTAAGGAGCAAACAACCTGACATGGTAGCAGACATCACTTCCAGTACGTCACAGGTATACATCTATTTACCCTACACAAATTTTATGGTATATTTCATGATGTTTTGAAATAAGAAACAATTAATAAATTCCATTATTTTTTTGATTTCAGCAAATGCCTGATGTATCATCCCACTCAAAACCCATTTCGTCCGCAAGACGTCCGATTGCACAAAACACATCCTCGTCAGGAGCTGACACAGATGAGCAAGCTCTACTTAACATAGCGACTGAAGCCTTCGTCAAGGAGTTGGGACTTGAGGACGATACGCTGCTGAAAGGAGGGCATGTTCAGATCAGAGAAGTTCCAGCAGGAACATATTTAATGAAGGAAGAGAGTAATAAGGTAAATTGGAAAAATCAGAGGTAGATTTTTTTTATATAATGCAACATTTTCAATTTTAGGTGAAGTTTATAAAACTTCTTCAAAAATAACTGAATATTATAAAATTTAATTAACAGAGGGTGTGTTTATTGCTCTCCTTTCTTCCAGCTAACCAAGCCTAAAATTTCTTTATAAGATGGTCCAGACTGACTCAGTAAATGTCTTTTGTCTCTTAATACGAGCATTGTTACCAACAAACAATATATATTTGTCTCTTTCTAATAAAAATTCTTAAAAAAACTATGGCATTTAAAATAATGAATATGGGTCTTTGGTTTTGGCTAAATCTATTCGTTTAACATATTTTTTGAAGCTAACAAAAATAGACCATTTAAGGATGGCACCACCGAGGAGGTGGGGGGGCATTCTCTACTAATCAGTGAAATATTAGCAACTTCACCATTAATCAAATGTCATTTTTTTGTATACTATATATAAACTATTGTAAAAAAATAGTAAAATGTCTTCTAAAAATCACATAAAAAAAAATAATGTCAACTACTCCTGATAATACATCTGACAACTGTCACAGTGTGATTTATATATGAGACCACAATACCTTAAATGTTCTATTTTTATTTTCTTTTGTTCTGTTGCTGCTTGTTTTGATATTGTTTTGTTATTTTTATGTTTGTCTCGATGCTGGCAGCTTTATTACTACTTCCTGTGTTATTGTTTTAGACTTTGTGGACTTGGCCAGAGTATCCTTTGTATGATAAGGTTAGAACCATCATTGTTTTTGTTTTGTTTTGCTATTCCCTTTTCCTTTGTTTTATGTTGTATTAATATCCCTTCTTCATTTTGCTTGATTATCATTATTGTCACTACTATTTTCATTCAAGACTTATCTATCTCTATCAAATTGTTTCGAAAAGAAGTATTTTAAGAGGTTATCAGATGTTAGGTGTTACGAATATGTCAAGTATTTTTTAAATTTGTTTTCGTGATGGCTCGAGGAACCCGCCTACTTTGCGAACATTTTAGCATGATGTTAAGATGCTATCCCTCTCTGTATGCAATGTCTGTTTATGCAGGCGACAGTGGGTGTGAGCGGGATAGTGGCACCGTCATGAATTGGTAATATATCTTCAATTTACATACTTTGTGAGTAATTCTGTAGTCTGGTGGTAGAGTCTCGGCCTCATACACAAGAGGTAAGCTTTTCTATCCCATCATCATCATCATCATCATCGCCCTCAACGCTCCTCTCGGGAGCACAGGGCAGAAACCAGCCTCCATTCAGAGCGTCTCTGTGCCAATTGCGTCACCTCTTCCCATGACATTCCTTGTGCTCTGATATCGTTGTCATAGGAACAGTGTATTGTGCTATTTAATGCTATAGATTTTAGCTTACTGTGAGCTTAACTTCTACTTAACTTAAAGGTGTATTATGTTGTGTTTGGGTTTATAACAAAAATCAGGATACATCTTGGTCTTTGGATACATTAGTCTGTTTTATTGGTGGGTGCTATAGTCTGCATAATATTGTGTATGTGTGTGATATGTTATTATCATTAATTTCATAAAATTGTTATAGTAATACATCAAACAAATTGTGATTTAATTGCCTTATGCTGTGTGTGTGTGAAATTATAAATAAATACTCTATTCAATCAATTAATCAATAACAATGTACAAATGTTGAGACAATTTATCACCAATATGGATATAATTATGTTACAGCAGCCTCACTAGGTTGCCCTGTATCGAGGTGTGCTGCGTATAAAAAAATAATATACAATTAACAAGGATTAATACACCTTACAAAATAAATCACAATCAATAAACAAATGATATTGTGTGTAGTCTCTGTAACACAGAAAAGGCAATGGTCCTAGCTGGGTCATGCTTCACTGCGAATGTACAATAATAGTTAGCCAAAAAAGCAGCACTATTCTTTCATCCACAAAGTTTCGCCCGATGACATGGACAATCTTCTTATTTTCCTTAAGTAAACATAATAAAATATACCATAATGACATCCCCCATAAGTGGAATAACCAGTGGGCTCAATTACCTTGTGTATTGAACATACAGATCATCTTCTTAGTGCCATAAAAAAATATATCTGTATCATCACAATATCTCCTACGAGTGAAATCATTTTTGTATGTAATAAACACACATACGTTTTTCTCTCTGTGTCCTAAGAAAATCTTGAAATTCAGATTAAGGGACATGTCTTACTTAGTCTTTTCTTCATCTTTACTTCTCTCCCACAAGTGGGGTAAACTGCGGATTCACTACTGCATGTTTTAAACATGTCATCCTCTCGGTATCTGAAATCATGGATCTGGAAATTTAGAAGGGAAATAGGACGCCTCATTACAGCTGAATGAAGGAGTTGTATGTTTTGCAGGTGAAATTTTATGAATACCTTCCTTGTCTATATAGGATATAGTGAATCTTGTACAGTCTTACTCCCTGTTTCTTTTGGGATTCATGTTTTCCTTATGAGTTCTTCCTTGCTTTATTTTATGTGCAATCTTCTAATTCTGATTACTTTTGCGTTGTTTCTTTACATTTGTAAATAATTACATATATTGACAGAGTTGACGGTTATTTTGTTTAAATTTATATTGATTTATGTAAAAAGTTAAGTTCGACAATGACTTTGAAAGTAGAAGTCTGGGGGCCTAAAATGGCCACATTGAGCAATTCATCTAGAGATGATTCAGATCTATAGCAATTCCTCTAATTTTCGTAAAATGGTCACGATTGTACGCGATTCATCTGCAATTCATTTCATAAAATGATTCATATTTGGTGAAATGTTGCCGTTAAATCGTTTTACAATTCCTAATATGATCCTATTATGATTCATATAAAGTGGCTTTTTTAGCCCCCGAAGTCACTCAATTATTATCATTTGTATTTTTTTACATAAATTAATTGTATTATGGATACCGTCTTGAAAAAGGATATAACGGGCCGACTAGTACAACCCTATTATGTTCATTAACCAATTTGGCCAAAGTTCAGTATAGTGTAGTCGTCTCTTCTCAGATATAGAACCCTCTTGCATGGATTAGATCATCAATTCTATATGTACAATGTTTGTTTAAGATAATAATATGTTTTTTTGTTATATTATGATATATACATTTTGTTTTCTAGGATGTGGCTTTAGTATATCTGCTCTCGGGAACACTGTCCATCTCACAGAAATTATCTGAAGGAGATTCAGAAGTGCACATGTTCACCGCATATCCCGGTGAGTATTTGCTGTATGCATAGAGTGTTCACTCGTGAAAACTGCTATACCATCACGGCATATTCCACAAATGCCGTACCCAGCAAACCAACGGCATTTATAGAACATCCACACTGTCCTCCCCGTCAAATATTATTCAGAATGGGTGGCATATACCTCATCCCTGAATCAAAGATGTTAAATGACTTATTCATGATGATTGTGCTCTAGTATCATTTGTTCCATCAAGTGCCTGCAAGAAATGTGTCTCCCACTCTTTTCTGTAAGTTTTTGAGTGTCCTGTAAAAGGCAGCTAGGAATTTGTAAAACATTATGTATAAAAATACTACTACTACTACTATACCATCACGGCATATCCCACAAGTGGGGTAGCCAGCAGATCAGCTGTATGTAAGAAACATACAAACTGTCCTCTTCGTGCCAGTATAAAATCAAGACATTCAGGATGGGTGGCAAACCTCAACGCTGAATTTAAGATGTAAAATGTCTTATTTTTTTCGAACACCTGCCTTTTACAGGACACTCGAAAACTTACGCAGAAGTGTGGGAGACCAATTCTTTACCGGGTGCTCCACGGGATATAAAAATACAATATCTTAAATTCAGTGATAAAGTTTGCCATTCATCCTGATGTTTTAATTCAAAGTGGCATGGAGAGGATAACCTGCATGTTAATTAGTATGATTATATAGATATAAATTTATTCTTCTATTTTTTTATTTTGTATTCAGTTTATTTATTGTATTTATTTATTTCTCAGGTGAGGTGATGGGAGGTCTCGCTGTATTGACAGGAGAGCCCAGCTTTATAACCATCAAGGCTAAACACTTCTCTAGAATAGCTCTACTTTCTAAAAACTCCATTTATAAGTAAGTATACTAAAGTTTGTATCATCCTAATCCTTCTATATGGCTGTGAGTCTTACTGGTACCTGACCGAGGCTCAAGAACGAAAGATGTTCTTATTAAGATATTTGGTATTACGTAGTTGCTGTACGTGGTTCAAATTCTAGACCTGTAAGATATGCGAATTTAGTGTCAACAATGAAAAACGTCCCTTTCAAGTACCTGACCATACTGCTCAGAGAAGATAGCATATTTCCATTTATTCCCTTCCCTTTTTGTGCCAAAACTTTTGGTGTGTGGCCACTAAATCTAGAGTGCTCTCTGGAGACAGCATTTCTTCCTTCATTTTGACATCAAATCCTGTTTGTACTTATAAACTAAATATCATCAGATGCTAATCTGTTTTCTTAAATCTTAATCGTGGTTTTGAATACAAATTGCATACGTTTTCGTTAAATAACATAAGTTATATTTTTGTTTCAGCATAATGAGAGAAAGACCCAGAATAGTTCTACACATAGCGCACACTGTTGTTAAAAGACTCTCACCGTTTGTGAGACAAGTTGATTTCGCTTTAGATTGGGTGAGTCTCTTTTTATCTTCAAATCAATAAAATCATAGTGGAATTACTACTAAATAATTTTTGTTAATTAAAATTTCTGATCATAGTGAACTTTCACCATAAACCGTTCATCGATTAGTTGAATATTGTAATTAATGTGAGTGTATGATATATCCAAACACAATCTCCACACTGGGCTATATAGCTTGTTATATAAATGTATAGCTCTGAGGTTCTGCTGTCTTTCTACCTCAATTTTTAATTAAATCTGAGCTCCTGCACTGTAAACATTCTCCCAGTAAACAATGTATTTGTGTCTTGGGCATGGAGTAAATTGGCAGCGAAAATATTTGAACCTAAAATTTGAAGAAGGTTCTCATTTTAACTGTCTGACTCATTTCTTCTGAACAGGTATTTTTGGAATCCGGTCGTGCTGTATATCGACAAGATGAAGATTCTGATTCTACATTCATAGTGTTAAGTGGACGTCTTCGCTCCGTCATCACACATCCAAATGGCAAGAAGGAACTTGTGGGAGAGTACGGACGAGGAGATCTAGTCGGAATTGTGAGTATACATTCATTTTTGATCAACAATTTATTTATGTTATTTATATATGCTAATCTACCTGTTTCAAGCTTTCCACAGATTTTATGAATAGTATTTTGTTATGGTGCCCGGTTCTGCTGTCAGCTATTTTTTTGTGAGTTTCTTTCTATTATTTTCTTTTCAGGTTGAGATGGTGACCCAAACCAAGAGAAGTACAACTGTAATGGCTGTGCGTGATTCAGAGCTTGCCAAACTACCAGAGGGATTGTTTAATGCTATCAAACTGCGTTTCCCAGTTGTGGTCACCAGACTTATCAATCTTCTAGGACATAGGATATTGGGTAGGTCATTTGAATGCTTACAGTACATAGTGAAAGAAAACGTGTATGTAATTTTACTACATCTGTAGACCACAAAGAGTAGGAGAACATGCATGTGGAAACGTATGACAGTGAGAGAAGCGAAAAATTTATGCAAAGATAGGAGTAATTACGTCTCGATTCTGTCTGCCTACTCTGCAAGGATAGTGGAGTGATGGAATATATATGTTATTTTAATTTTCATGTATTCCAATATTATAATACAGAGTTATTGGTTATGGAGAGATGACAGCCCCTGTTTGGTCATATTTTGAGAATGAATAATGATAGTTTGTCGAAAAGGAACATTGTAAATCCATCCACAAGGTTTTTGATGGCTTGAATTACCATATTATAACTTCGAAAAATGATTTTTTTAATGAAATATTTCTCTCCACTACTAGACGCACCATTTTGTAAAAATCAATTGGTCCAAAATCATTTAAGACAATGTTAAAATATAATCCAAATCAATATGTCGTATCAAAACTTGATACTGGTGTGTGAAAAATGTTCCTTTTTTACTGTGCTTCTGCGATAAATGGAAGAATTCACTTTATAGTGATAATCTCGCCACTGCATATCGTCCTAGTTTTTTAAATTTTATATTGTTTTGTAACACTGTTATGTAATGATGATGTCCAAAAAGAATAAATAAATAAATAAAATGAACATTGAAAGATGGAAAAAAAGAGAAAAGCCCAATTATCGTCTTCAACCTTAAGAAGATCATGTAGTGAAAATATTCCTTTTTTCTGTAAATTTTGAATTTATTGAGTTTTGAAAAAACGGTCCTCAATTACATCACATCATTAGGAATGGCATTGGAAGAGATAATGTGGCACAGAATAGGAAGGAAGCTTGTTTCTGTACTGTGCTTCTGCCATAAAAAAACCCAATTATTTTATTGAGTCTTAGGAAGATAATGTAAGTCTTTTTTAACTGAGTATGTATTTGTTTAGGATCTTGGCAGAAGCCTAGTCACACAATCGGCCGTCCCAACGCAGCCGTGGATCAGAGACCGACCCAACTCAACTTTTCTACTGTAGCTATAGTTCCTGTGAGTGATGACGTACCACTGACTGCATTCACGTACGAGCTCTATCACTCTTTATGTGCCATCGGTATGTATTTTACATTCACACCATCTAACTACACATAGTCAGTACTTTTGTTTATCCATAAATTACATAATGTTTGAGATTATTCATGACTTAGTTCTTCAGAAAAAATTATCAGTCATGAAACTAGACAGAGTTATCAAATTTGAAACTTTTTTCACTGTATTAAGTAATCAAATTCAATTGTTTATTCATTGTACGAAATGATTAAAAAAACATGACATTGTGCACTTGACAATGGAATCAGATTCATGTCTTTATTCACTACACAATGTGATTAGAATCATGACTTTGTTCACTAAACAATGTGATTAGAATCATGACTTTGTTCACTATACAATGTGATTAGAATCATGACTTTGTTCACTATACAATGTGAATCATGACTTTGTTCACTAGTCATTGACTATATTATGTTTTTATTCACGGCTTCGTTCACAAGTGATGAGATTCGTAACTTTTATGATTCTCTTTACTAAACAAAATTATTTCAAACCAATGATATGTTTGCCACGTGTGATGATAATTTTGCATGATTTTAAATTATGTTCTATTAGAAGACACAATTATTTATTTTAAGTATCCTAAATTGTATTGTAAAAAATAAATAATAATTGATGGTGTATAAGGTTGTATTTGGGTTTATAACAAAACTCAGATATATCTTAATTAAAAAAAATGTCTTTGTTGATCAGGACCCACGCTTCGTTTGACATCCGACGTAATCCGTCGCACGCTAGGTTTGAGCATAATGGACCCCAACAACGAGTACAGATTGAGTTCTTGGCTCGCCCAGCAGGAAGACACACATAAAGTAGTACTCTATCAGTGCGACAATGCGTTCACACAGTGGACCCAGCGGTGTGTGAGACAAGCGGACTGTATTCTCATTGTGGGACTCGGTTATAAGCAGCCCAGTATGGGGAAAGTATGTGCATTAATTTGAACTTTATATTTTATCATCATAAATTTTTTTTCCAACAGTTAAAGACAATTACAATTTTTTTCTGTCAGTATTCCTGTTTATGCCGTTTAACCCTTTCGAATCCACAGCCGTGACATACACGTGTGACATTTCCTTACCTTAGACATCCATACCCGTGATATATCGTTTTTGATTTTTCGACACTCCCAGAGACATCTGTGTTGGATTTTTTAAATTTAAATCTGTACCGATATATACCTACATTCATCCTTTATCCATTCCTGTGAAGTCGGTAAAGATGTACCTACGAATTTCGTCACAATGACGATTTATAAAAGTACTGACAGCGTACATGCCGGAAATCAGTCGCCGTTCATTACCATTATAGTACGTTCGCGCGAATTGTATCATACGCGTGGCATTTTTGATACTCAATCAGTTATATTGTTTATATTATTTATTTTGTCACTTTTGTTGCTGTGGATTGGTTTAATTTAATTATTTAACCTATATTTATGTTCAATTGATGTTATTGCTTATGTTATATTTTATTTTGACCCTTGACAAAATTTGAATACTACTTAGTAGTCCCTACACAAGTGTAAACATTTTTTCGATTACGAAATTTATCAACAGTTTTGATTATTTTTATTCTCAGTGAAGTTTTGAAAAATAACTGTGTATAAAACAAAGTAAAAAAATAAAATAAAAAACTGTGTGCAGCACACTGAAAAAAAATCAATCGACCGTTGTTTTCATGAACAGACTATAAACTATCTTTGTTATGTATGACGCAGGCTAGGTGAGGACACTTGAGGTTCAAATATCCCGTGTTATGGGAGTGCGTTGAGATTTTAATGACTTATTTGTTTACATGATGCTAGTAGAAGGATGAAGGAGCTCAAATAACCCGCCAATGTGACTATGATATGCAATTTTATATTAAATAAAGTAAATTGAAACTAAAAAAGTGGATTATAAATATCACGCGGTATTGAGGGCACGATTCCAATCGGGAGGGCTCGGAAATCAAAAGGTTAAGCCCTCCCTCCTTCAAATGCTACCTTTGAGAATATATAGCGATCACTTAGTTCTATTGGCCAACAATTTAGAAATTTACAAATATAATAAAAATTGATAACTTATGGTTTTAATCAACCATCGTGGTGTCTCAAAATTTTGACAAACCGTATATTGAAATTTTCAGTTGAAACTGGGTTGTGTATTTTGCATTTGAATGTTTTATTCATTTTGAAAATTGTGGTATGTGTTATTGTGTGTTTTTATGTTAATATTTATAGCCTTGTATAAAATTTCTTGTATAATATGTAAAAAGTTTCTAGTAAATTTTGAATCTTTGCTGGTCCACATATTGAATGTATATTTTGTTAACATATTCAATATTCTTAAAATAAATAGTTTCAATAAAATTTAACATTATACACTTCTCATTAAGATTTTATATGCCAGTGGATGATTTCTTCCAACTAACCTACAGAATGTTTAACATCAATTTCTTCTTGTGTTCTCCAGATTGAGAAAGAGGTTGAGCGTCTAGCCATCCGTACCCAGAAGGAGTTGGTACTACTGCATCGTGAGGGAGGCCCCAGGCCGCGTGGCACTGTGGATTGGCTCAATATGAGGGCATGGGTCTCCTCACATCATCATGTACTCTGTCAAAATAGGATGTTCACAAGGAAGAGCCAGTATAGAATTGTTAGTAGAAAAGCATTTAGTGTGACAAATATCGTGTTATTTTTTACTATAGATTTAAAAAAAAATTATGTTTTGCAAAATAGAGACTGATTGATGTGCACTGGTCAGTTTTTCTTAGAGTTGCTCCTAATGATGACGCTCGATGAACTTTTGGAGCTACTTTTTAGGTGTAATTATTGGATACTTCGGAGCGTTGGGTAGATCTCGGATTGCAATTGGCTTGACCCACCTGCATTTTCCAAAACACTCGAAAATAGTGGATTGTTATTTTTTGCAGAGAACTCCAAGGAGCAAGAAAAACTACAAAGTCAATTACTCGAGACTCTCAAATTATCACACATCTAATTTTATTTTTATTATTTTGCCAGTGTGAGCTGTACAACAAAGTGCTAATGTCTGAAGCTAGTGTGCATAGTGACTTCTCCCGTCTAGCCAGGTGGCTGACTGGGACGTCTGTAGGACTGGTGCTGGGGGGTGGAGGTGCCAGGGGGGCCGCACATGTGGGAATGCTCAAGGCTATACAGGTACATTCTTATATATATTATTATCATTAGATATGGCCAACTATCTGGTCATGTTCATATTCAGCCAAAGATACCAACTAGTCGGCACTTAATGAACTAAAATACATTAGTCGCTAGTTATTAAAATTAGTCCAACAAAATCAACCCAGCAAGCAAGACAAAACAAAATGACAAAACTTCAGTATGCGAATGTGTGGCAATTAATATAACTAATGAAGCAAAATGAAGGTTTCAGAACTTACCCAAACTTTCGATATCAATTTTATTATTATTATTATTTAGGAGGCTGGCATCCCTATTGACATGATAGGAGGGGTGAGCATCGGAGCCTTCATGGGGGCCCTATGGTGCAGTGAGAAGAACATCACTACAGTAACACAGAAGGCCAGAGAGTGGTCCAAGGTAAGTCCTGCCTTTATTTATCTGTTCTATAGTGATAGGAATATATGGAAATAGTTTATTGAAATTGATATAAATTAGTTTTCTGTATTTGAAGATGTTTGTGTTCTTTGTGTGATCTCTAGAAGAGTGTTAAGATTGAAATAAAGAAAGAATACAACAAAGATGTGTTGTTTATAGTTGTTGTGATTTTTTAGCAATCATATTAGAAATTGGGTGAAGGTGGAGGTAGCGAAAGAAATATGTAAGAATAGTTCAATATGGTGTTCCATTCTCTCTGCCTACCCCATCTAGGATGTGCTT
This sequence comes from Athripsodes cinereus, assembly GCA_947579605.1. Taxonomy (NCBI): domain Eukaryota; kingdom Metazoa; phylum Arthropoda; class Insecta; order Trichoptera; family Leptoceridae; genus Athripsodes; species Athripsodes cinereus. Next base: position 8,850,224 of record OX388325.1, on the reverse strand, counting down.
TGAGAGTATAGATAGATATTTATTATATCTCTGTAAAGTATAAAATGTATACAACAAGCACACCTAACACTTTCATTAATGAATTGAACAGTGCCATTAGGACTGAGCACTAAACAATTAGTTATTTGAAATTCATTGTAAATTATTGGTTTTGTCACTGCAGAAAATGACACAGTGGAGTCGTCAATTACTGGACTTGACGTACCCTGCCACGTCAATGTTCACCGGGCGGCATTTCAATGCCACCATCCGTAGCACATTTGAAGACACGCACATAGAAGACCTCTGGCTTCCCTACTTTACCGTCACAACAGATATATCAGCCAGCTGTATGAGAATACATCGACACGGTATGTCAGCAATTTATTACTCATTTGTTTTAGATATGGACATTGATTTGATTTTTTGACATACAATTGTTTTTTTTTTTTATTAAAAAACGACCAACATTTTATTTCTCATTATTTATTTAGTAAATTTTAACTTGCTCAATAAAAATAGGTGTAATTTTTTTCATTGTGATCTTTTTGTGTTATTCTTTTTTTCATTAATATTGTACAAAATGAATACAGAACCTGTAGGCTAATTTAACTTAATAATGGTTTTCAAAACCCCTTGATATTTTTCTTGTAAATCTTAAAAAAATTATTGAATATCAAAATAATTTGTTGGTCGTTTGCAAAGGTTATTTAAATAGTTATATATTAACTAAAGCCAAAACTTTTATTTTAATTTATAATTATTTTGTCATCATGTCAAGTATTTTTGTCATTTATTCAAACCAACAGTTATTTTTTTTTTTAACTTTTTAAATAAACATGCATAAAAGGCAGCCAAAATAGACAATGTGACTGCGTGTGCGTTTCAGTTTCTCAACTCAGTTTCAAGAATCAGTTATTATAACTCATATTCAAGAATCAGTTATTATAACAATAACTCAATTTCATGCATCAGTTATTATAACTCAATTTCATGAATGAGTTATTATAACTCAATTTCATGCATCAGTTATTATAACTCAATTTCATGAATCAGTTAGTATAACTCAATTTTACACAATACTTAATTCTTGACATGAAAACGTTTGACATTTTCCAAATGACTCAACATTTGTTGGGATGTTTAATATTTTGGCTTTGGTTAAATATATCAGTTGAAAAACATTTGTAGATCTTGAGAAATCTGGTACATTATGGTTTATATAGAATTCATTCCATGAACTTTTTGAACTTGAACTTGAACTCCCCTTTCACGACACAAGCTTTTAGCTTAGTGTGAAAGGTGTATAAGGTTGTATTTGGGTTTATTACAAAACCCAGATAGGTATATCTTTTTTAAAAAAAAAAATGATAATTTTTATATAAATATATATACTATTTATTAATTTTGTGGATTTACGTAAGGGCCCAATGCCTCTATTGCAAGAACTTAATCTGTCAAACACAGGTCCTTGTTAGCTAGAAATTATAACAGTACAAATTGTTCTTGTTTTTTTTTTGTTTCAAATCATGCTTTTGTATATCTGATTTGTCTGAGGGTCAGGATTTTTCAGCATCAATTCTTTTGAGTGAAGTTTTTTATGAATTAGTTCTAAATTTAAAATGGGTATTATAATATTTACATTACCCGAGCAGCCGAAAATTCCGTTAGAGATTGGGCTAAGTTAGGTTTTAATATTTTTGTTTTTCAATTATGATTTAAAAAATTCATGGAAATAAGTGTATCTCCATGATTTGAAAACAAATATAAACAGCATTTTCTCAAGATCTATAAAGGATTAATTTTTCATTTGATTTCAATTGAATTTGTAGAATGTTGTGATTTTGCTGTGCAGAATAAAAAAACACTAATTTATTTATTAGATATTTATTTAAACCTTTTTAAAAGTTGAATATTACTATCAAATATTTTCTTTTTGTAAAGTTCACAATTTTTTTTTATATCTTCATAATTCAAAATACTCAAAATGTTTTCTTCAGAAGTAAAATAATTTAGTGTGTTAATAAGTTTAAACTATTATTTTCTGCATAGCTACGTCCATTTAAAAATTATACATACACAAATGGAGTTGACAAGTTTTGGATATCAATTATAAATACCAGCTACATATTTTTATTTTTTGTCTTATAAAGAAAAACAATTCACATTCATCGTAAAAATGCGTTGTCACACTTTGCGGCAACTTCAAGACGGCGTTTGATTTCATCACAACGGCGATATTATGATTTATTTAAATGAGAGTATTGTTGAGCGAAGCAGAAAAATGCTTGAAGTTGTGCAAAAGCGATCTGTCATTTTGCTTGAAAATACTCTCATACAAATACAAAGTGCATAGTATTGCTGTAGATCTTCATGATACAATCGGATTCTATTCACTGCCTTGGATAAATAAAATCTTGAGATAACATTGTTCCCAAAATGTTCCATGTATAATATGATTTGTCTATGGAAGTTTTCTCTTTATTAAAATGATGAAATTCTCATTGACATCAGTGGTGTGAGTGGAATTGTTTGTCTTTGATACTTGCATAGACTTGGCTTATTAAATTTATCTAAATGAAAAAACATGTCTAGTCCATTTATGTATGGCTGTTGAATTTTGTTTTGAATCATCAAACATTTATTTTAAATTCATTTTTTTGTCTATGGTCATCATCGTTTCATAATGTTGTTGTCAAAATAATGTGACACCTTGCATATAAACGCATTTCATTATGGTTGAAATTCCACAACATTTATCGTAAAAACACAAATAATTCTATCAAAAAATAATTTTAGCATTATGTTATCACATCAAAGAATGTAAAAAACATTCCGGCTGTAGATAAATAGAGAGAGAGAGAGAGGCAAATTTTCTTTTTCATTTTTTGCACTTCATTTATTTTATATAAAAAAACAGGAGTCACATCATCTTTGTTTCATTTGTTCTTTTTTAAATTATTAGTTTCATTTGTACGAAATTTTTATTGTTTTGTTTTTTTATTGTAAAATTTGTTTTAATAATAAAAAGGGGGCAGATTGTCACCACGCACACACATTTAAAAAAAAACACACGCACTCACATGTACACACATACACTGATTATGTTTTATATAGAGATGGGCCGTCTATCCGGCCACGATTATAGTCGTCAAAAGATATCAACTATTCGGCACTTAATGGACTACAGGAAACATAATAAATAAATTACCAACTCTTGCTATATTTTTTTTTATTTATTTTTATATTCAAATCAATCCTGCAGCAAATAAAGACATAAAACTTGCCAGTACACTAATGTGTGAGAAGAAATGAAGCAAAACAAAGGTTTGCCCAAATGTAGCCAAACAAAAAACAATGATTGCCTTTAGCCATCTCCACACTTACCAATCATAATTCTCTCTTTGACTGTATAAAAAATAATTTAAAAAATAATTATTTCATTTCTAATTTCTTTACTTTATCGACGAGAGAAGAAGGGAGTGGCATAACATTAGTATGTTCAGTGTTGCCAACTAATCAACCATTTGAGTATTGATTAATCGGCTAGTCGGCCCATCTTTTGTTTTATTAGTTTTATACCTAATTGGATTTGTCTTTGTTTTAATGTTTTTGTTACTCACATATTATATGACTAACTTCATTCATGTCTTTACTAATGTGGTATACCCGTGCACTCTATAAATTATGTAATAATAACATGCAAATTATGTCATTGGTGGATGTACCTACATATTATTATAATTATTAATCTCTTATATATTTGGTGTTGCCATATTTGAAAAGTGGCAAAAAATGACCTGTCAATTTTTTCTTTGTATGGTGACTCCAATAAGTTGTTGTGATTATGTTAATATATTGTCGTTGCGTGATCAAAGTGGGTTATGTGATGATCAAAAATTGATTAGTGACGAACGCAAATTTTGACATGTTTGAAATAAATGCATGTTGCAACATTGAAAATAGTTTATTGATATTTTTTTCTGTTGTGTAACAAAATTTAATGTTTTTGAATAGTTATTTTAAATAATAATAAATTGTTTAAATTTATTGATGGTCGGTGATACAGAGAGTTAACGCTCTTGCCTGTGAGTCATAAAGTCCCGAGTTCGATTCTCAACCGGGTCAAAGTGAAAAATGAACTTTTTCAAATTGTTCTGAGTCTGGATGTTTTGTATACTTATGTATATTGTGTTTAGTGGTTTTTAAATGTGTATCATCGTGTTGGTATCAATTATGCAAGATTCATATCTTAGTTTAGGACCAGCTCTATTTGTGTGAATATGTTATGAACAACAGTTTTATATCAAAACAAACTTGTCTTTATAAGCATGTCAAAATTTTCACTAAATCACATGACCCATTTTAAATGTTTAACGACGATATATTATTTTTTATATATATTGTATTTATTTTTGTTATTATCATTTTATTTTATATGTACTGTTTGTTATACATCGATGTTGTTTTCAGCACTATGATATGCAGATTTCAATTCATGATCTCGAAACCTTTATAATATTCCAATTATATCTCTCGGTAGAATTTTGAAGAAATATTAACTAAAAAATTAAGGTATGGAGTGAATCGAAGTAATGATAGATATGAAAGGATCAACAAAAAAATCTGGAAATGAAAAAGAAATTAATCGTTCAAATCTTGTAAACTAAACTCGATGGTAATCAAACCAACAAGTTAATGTTAATCCTGATCAATCTTATAGTTAGATATTAATCTCAATTTCACTGATAGTTTGTTATTATTAATCCCTTTAAAATTAATGGTTTTATGTTAATAAATTTATAAAGATACTAGAAAAGTTAGTCTTGATCCTGGAGATGGACATTAACTATTAACGAGTTAATTAACCTCCGTTTAAATTGTTATAAACTTAATTTAACTAAGTTAATCTCAACTTTGAACCAAGGTAATCTCAATTTTTAACTGCTTTGTTAAAATAAACCCGTATTTTTTGTGAACGGATGTCCACCTTTTTATAAAGCTGGTACATTGTTGTTACTCGTTTTTAAAAAAAATAATCAGATGACTTTTTTACTCGGGCTTGTGGCTTTTTTTAAGTTCCTGAAATAACATTACTGTATTAATCGCGTTACACTTTCAATTTTTTACTAGTAACATAGTTTGCTTTCCATTAATGGATTAATCAAGCTAATTTTTTAATTAACATTGTCCAGTTCTGGTTAAACCTGATAAATATTAGAGAAATAAAAACATCAGTTCTAATCAAGCCAATAATCTAAGTTTATATCAGTCAAATAGTTTTCCTTCCCTATATAAACCCATGTCAATTGTCAATCTATGGTTTATCTGTCAAATTCATAGAATGATTTTTAAAGTTTCAAAAAGACATAGACAAATGAAAAATTTATAAAAATCTGTATTTTTTTCTTAGAGATTGATACAGAATACCTAATTTGCATAATATCAATTATTATCTGTTCTTTTTTTTTAAATTATGCTGGAGGTTTATAAAAGGAAAGTGTTTTTAAGTAATAATAAATGCACTGTTTCTTTTGCTCCACCTTTTGTTATTTTGAGAATACAATTTCACATTCAAACGGTGTTCCATGTTTACCCACATTTAGTTATTTTCCCATATTTTTTTTATTATTTTGTTCCTTTTTTAAATGTGTTTGAAACCTCGTTACCGCTTGTGATTGGTCATTACTACTATTACTATTTCATCAAAATGGTTGAACCATTGTGTTTAGATTGATTTAGTTGTGTGTATTAAAGATTGTAACCTTGTTGTGAATTCCCCTGATATCTATTGATGCTCTTGATGTTATTTTAATGATGAATATGTATATTTAATTTGTTTATTTTTTCTTACGGCATGCCCGACACAACAGCTCAATGTGATGAGAAATGTTTTTTGAACTCTATGGTATGATTATCTATGGCTTTTGTTAAAGGTGGATTCATTCATATTATAATAATTTTTAATGTAAAACGTAGTTTTCACATTTTACTGGTTTTTTCACACATGCGTAAGTGAAATTTTTTAAATATTACTCAACAGAAGAAACCTCGTCTGCACAACAGGCAGATTGTGCAAACACTTTTCAGTAGGGAACAGGATTTATAAATTATTTATTGTGTTGGTACACAAGTTGTAGAATTCCATAACTGGACAAATTAAAACAGGCATTTTCTTTTTAAAGTCATAAAGATTGTTTTTATTAGATTAATGTATATGCTCAACAGATGTCATTGAACATATTATAAGGGTTCAATACTGGAATTGATGGGTAAAATACACTTAAACCAGACTTAGATGATTCTTAAGCATTGGGACACCTTTTCCGTTTCATACTTAATGGAGTTTGTACAATTTGCTGGTTGTGCAGATGCAGTGTTGTCTGTTGAGTTATATTATTATAATGATTTTTGTTTGACAGCAACATTTTCACCAGTTTGACAGCTACGCGTGCACACAGTGCTGCCATTGTTTTTTTTTTATTTACATTTTTTGTTCGTATTTTGAATAATTTCTATTGTTTTTCTTTCATTTGTTTATATTATTCAAAAAGCATGGATTAATGTTATCACCGAATTAGGGGTGTAATTAGTTTTTTTTTTATTGTAGAATAAATTTAGGCTTAGAATAATTTATTCAAATTTCAAATTAGTTTCCATTTAATTCTGAATGCTTATCATAGTTTTATTAACTTATATTTAGTGAATATTTGAAGGCTCTTTGCCTATCCTCTATTCTTCGCATACTTACATCCAAACCAGACGATTTTTCCTCTTTATTATCAAAATCATTCATTACTTTTTTAAATTTTCATCCAAAGCGTATTTCAATATCTTAAATTCCATTTTCTTATATAAGACATTATACATCTTCAATTTGGCAGTGATGAGGTATAGTGCCACCAATTCTGAATGTCTTATTTTTTATTGGTGCGGAGAGGACTGCGACATATGCAGTCGGTTCACTCTCTACCCCACTTGTGAGAGGTGCCCTGGTGGGATGAAAGGGTAGATCAAATTAATTAAATCGATGCTAAAATTAATGAAACTTTTTAAGGGAAGACATTTTGTGTATTTCTGACTGTAGGAGATCTCGCTTACAAGTTCTCACTCTTAATACAGTAAAACCTTGTCTTTCAATGAGTGACTCACTACTTCCTGGGGAATTGTTTAATTTTGTGTATTTCTGACTGTAGGAGATCTCGCTTACAAGTTCTCACTCTTAATACAGTAAAACCTTGTCTTTCAATGAGTGACTCACTACTTCCTGGGGAATTGTTTAATTTTGTGTATTTCTGACTGTAGGAGATCTCGCTTACAAGTTCTCACTCTTAATACAGTAAAACCTTGTCTTTCAATGAGTGACTCACGACTTCCTGGGGAATTGTTTAATTTTTTTTTTAAGAGAGTTTGTAAAACACTTATCGGTATAGACAGAACATAAAAAACAATAGAAATTGTTTTGATTTTTGAAACAAATGTGTTAGGGCTTTAAATAATCTAGACCCTCTTTCACAATGCACCGTGACTATAAAGTAAATAAAGTGATGGGAATACTGTTGTGGAAAGAAGTAATTTGATGAACAAAAATAAAAGCACTTTTCCCAACGGAAGTGGTTTATTTCCTCCCTATATTCCCGTGGTGGATGGTGATGGTGTTTGGTTTGAATCCCCCCCTCCCAGAATTACTTCACTTACACTATATAAGCTTCTTGTTTGAGCACTTTTATATGAATAAAATGTGTAAAATTACTAAATGCGTGTAAATTTTGTCAAAATATGTAGATTGATAGATTCACTTCTTTTCGTGATCGTCAATTGATTTGCCGGCTTATTACAAGTTTACCGTGGCTATAAAATAAGTATAAATGACTGTCACAATCCTCCATCCATCTCATTTTTGTTGCGTTAAAACTCACACTAAGGATACTAATGTGTGAATGAAAGTGATGTGAAAAATCTATACGACACGTCACAAAATGAAATATAACATTCCTGTGTGTTTGAGAGTAAAAATACTGTTTTGCTTTTTGGCCACATTTACATAATTATGAACATAATAGTTTTGTAGTGAAGTCCTGATTATGTCCTTTATGATGACATATATTCATCTATGCAGAGATCATAATTCATAGATGAAAAAATTATGTCAAATTTTTGTCAGAGCATAACAACTCCAATTCAACTTGGTATAATTTCATTTCAAGATAATAATAATAATAATAATCGGAGTATTTATATGTGGCGTCGTTTAATGATCGGTGACCATCTCAAGGGCGCCGTGATGATGTAGCGGTAGCTCAAGATAGCAATCACATCCCACAATAGTTACTTTTATGTTAATATGAGAAGTAAGCCCTAAATGTCGCAATTATGTTGGAAAAACATTGAGCGGGCATACTAAAAAAATACATTTTCGACATAGTGTATCGTTAGTTTTCGTCCAACGTACACAATTGTAAATTATATATCATCATATTGTCTTTTTGCCTTTGCTGTAAGGGGGGTGTAGCCTATGAAGAAAGAAGAAATAGAAGTTTTGATATCTATTCTAATTGTAAAGTTTTAGGTTGTGATATTCGGTTTGTTTATTCCTTTTTGTTTATTTTAAATTTTATTTTGAGCACCGATTGAAAATAGATTTATTTGTGATTTAGCTTTTAGTAGGCATGCTGCTGTATGACATTTGATATATTTGTAATGTTGCCATAATTACTCTTGTGACAACAAGGGCAATTTTCTTTATTTATCTATAAAATATATTCAGAAAATAATTGGCTATGGTCATCGTCTGGCAATTTCCTTATTCTAGTGACAAATGAGATATGTTGCAATATTTTTTGTTATTCCTTTCTGCAAATTTTCAAATATCCTGTAAAAGGTAGGTGTGTATAAAATACCTTGAAGAAGACAGTGAACATCTTGGATTGTCACTCATTCATTTTTTATCAGCACTCAAAAGACATTTGCATATTTATTAAGTACTTGAAGTATGAATAAATTAATGAATCACATGTTGCAACTAAATGACTTATATCTAATTTGGCAGTGTTTTTCCACCATTTTAAGATATTTTATTGTTACTTTTAATTATTTTACATATCGTAGTCGGTTCTATGAAACCTCTTATGTGCTCCAAACCAAATTTTACAGCGGATGCAAAAAAAACTGTTTAAAAGTCCACAGATCAACAAATGTAATCAAATTTATTATCAAATTCATGTAAAACTTTGACGTTGAATTTGATAATAAATTTGATTACATAAGAGGTTTCATAGAACCGACGACGAATTATGTATTTGTGTGAATGAAACAAGCAGAGGAAGTTACGACAAAATAAAAATTCTGGGTGTATTTTTGTCAATGTAACAGTTTTATAGTGATCATATTATTATCAATCACTTTATTACTTAAATGCTTATAATTTGAGCCGATTAAGATGATGATGAATATGGATGACAATATTAACTTTTGAACCAGATTCATACACTTTTTTATTTATTTATTCTTTTTGCACATCATCATTATATAACAATGTTAACAAAACAATATAAAATTTTAAAAAATTAGGACGATGTGCAGTGGCGAGATTATCACTATAAAGTGATTTCTTCCATTTTTATGCATTTGGCATGGTAATTCAGTGGTAAATTTTGCAGACAGCTGTCTGCATCGGTGGCCACCTCACATAGGTCCCTCACTTTGAATTCCACAGATAAACAAGAGACCCACATTTACTGAATATATTTCAATGTTCAATTTCTTTGTTCAATATAATTACAAGTTGTTTTAGTTGTTTTTTTTTGTGAAACTGTGACAAAATAATAACAGTTTAAGTCTTTGTTTGGTTTATATTGAAACAATTGAGTTTTGATTTACTCCATTTTTTAGTATTTACGTTTTTTAAAATGTAATAATTCATATTTTCTAAAATTTGTTTTTTTTTTTACTTTTTTAATATTTAAAAAAGGTATATCTGGGTTTTTGTTATAAACCCAAATACAATCTTATACACCTTTCACAGTAAGCAAAAAGCTTGTGTCATGAAAGGGGAGTTTGCCGGCACTTGGGATCGAACCGCACACCTCTTGTGTATGAGGCTGAGACTCTACGTCCAGGCTACCGACAAACTCTTTAAAATCAACATTTGTCGTTAATCATACTATTGGCTTTTTATACAAAAACCACTTGCGTTTCCACTTATTGAAATATAAGAAACACTGTTTTTCTCCAAAAAAGCGAATAAAAGACCAAATATTTAGTAAAATTGTATATTTTTGTCACAGTATTTTTTATTATTATTTTGTGTTAAGTATTTATATAGTGGTGAAAATTGTTTTCTTCTACAATACATACAGTGAAAATCACTTGAAAATGACATTTTTCAAAACTCCACGAATGAATAACCCCAATTGTTTTAAAAAAAAAATGAAGCATATCATTTTGCTTAAATATTTAATTTCATTTATATTTTCTTTTCATGATATATTTCTAATGCTTTGTACTATTTCTTATGTGTGTCGCTTTCTGATAAATTTCTGTTTATTAATTGTATCATTCTTCTGCAGTTCTGTGTGTTTGCTTTTTTTGACTTATATAATTATAGGTATTCATAGAGTTAGTAAACAAGTTGTATATAACTCAATGTTAGAGAATATTTAATTTGAAACTCACTAAAGCTGAAAAAGTTATACAAAATTCACTGAATTCGAATGAATTGTATTGAATGCAGTGAAAGTGTATAACTAACTGGTCTAAATTCACCGAGAATTAATAAATTTTATGAAATGCACTGAATGTGAATAAGTTGTATAATATACACAATTGCTGAATATAGTTTTAGAATTATATACACTACAAGTGAATCAGTAGAATAAAATTCACTGAGTGAATAAGTTGTATAAAATTCACTGAATGTTAAGTTTCGATTTAAAATTCACTGAATGTGATAAGTTGCATTAAATTCACTGAATGTGAATATGGCCAATTCTGAATTATAAAATAGTTTAGTTGCACTAACTAAGTCAACTAAGTGTGAGAAGATAGTTGAGTCATGATAATTAGTTCTAATTTGTATTCACAGTTTTCCGTACTAATTTAGTTCATTAGTTCATTTTGACACCTTAGTACAACTATAAATTTCGAGAATCTATGGATTTTGTATTCAGAATGAAATTTTAGTTGACAGCCGACGACTAAAATAAGTTGGATTTGGCAGAATTTTATTCGCGACTTTTAATGTGCGAATATTATTAGTTGCTGTCATTTTACCGTAGAATATTGCTATATTTTGGAAGTGTTGAGTTGTTTTTTCAATTAAAAGTAAAAATTTATATTTTTAGGGCAACTCTTAGCATGTATAAATTGTAAAATTACACCACCACCGACGCAAATACGAACGCCAAAATATATCGGCAAATCTGACATTTCACAATTTTCACGCACAACAACTGTTAAATTGTTGCCAGAAGTGTAAATCGGAACGTGAAAAACATTTTGTATTGCGGCATCACTGACTAATATTAGTTTGTCCCATAGATTTTACCATTTGCACTTGGTGGATCTCGAGTTTATAATTGTTTATAGTTCATAACTAATGCTGAATACTACATAATAACTAATATTAATCAACTATTATCTGAATTATAAAATAGTTTAGTTGCACTAACTAAGTCAACTAAGTGTGAGAAGATAGTTGAGTCATGATAATTAGTTCTAATTTGTATTCACAGTTTTCCGTACTAATTTAGTTCATTAGTTCATTTTGACACCTTAGTACAACTATAAATTTCGAGAATCTATGGATTTCGTATTCAGAATGAAATTTTAGTTGACAGCCGACGACTAAAATAAGTTGGATTTGGCAGAATTTTATTCGCGACTTTTAATGTGCGAATATTATTAGTTGCTGTCATTTTACCGTAGAATATTGCTATATTTTGGAAGTGTTGAGTTGTTTTTTCAATTAAAAGTAAAAATTTATATTTTTAGGGCAACTCTTAGCATGTATAAATTGTAAAATTACACCACCACCGACGCAAATACGAACGCCAAAATATATCGGCAAATCTGACATTTCACAATTTTCACGCGCAACAACTGTTAAATTGTTGCCAGAAGTGTAAATCGGAACGTGAAAAACATTTTGTATTGCGGCATCACTGACTAATATTAGTTTGTCCCATAGATTTTACCATTTGCACTTGGTGGATCTCGAGTTTATAATTGTTTATAGTTCATAACTAATGCTGAATACTACATAATAACTAATATTAGTCAACTATTAGTTTAGTTAGTTCATTAAGATTCAGAATTGGCCCTAATAAGTTTCACAAAATTCACTAAATGTGAACTATTGATTGTTGCATAAAATTCACGGAATGTGAATAAGTTTTATAAAGTTCATTGAATGTGAATGAGAAAAATAAAATTCATTGCAAATTTTGGACAATAGTCTCTCACAATATGGCGCCCTTATGGTCATGTTAGAGTAAACTGTGCTTATCAATGTATATGTGTGTAATATGTGAATGAGTCGTGTAAAATTTCTTCTTTTTGTGAATAAGTGAAACAATGAAAGATAACCACTACAAGTTGTTAGCAATGTTATTGCACAACTTAAATCTTTATTTAGTTCTCAAATTTTAGAATTTCCAATTGCAATAGAAAATTTACTGTATGAAATTAATATTGCATAACTATGATAATGTCTTTGAAAGAAATGAAGTCAGGCAACCCATGAGTACATTGAAATATTAGGTCTGACTTTTCCATAGTTATTTGAAATAGGTCTGACTTATCCATAGTTATTTGAAATATTAGGCCTGACTTATTGTCCATAGTTATTTAAAATATTGGGTTGAACTTGTCCATACTTCTTTGATGTTAGAGGTTTAATCATAATGCAATATTCATGTACAAATGCTTCTGTAACTATTTAGCACTTTTTATATCCGCACAATCGCAAATATTTTTATATAAAACACTTTGGTTTGGTTTTCATACTGAATTTATTATGTACAAAATAAATGCTGCCGCTGCCCGCCGCTTTGTTTAATACTTTTGTTTCGCTTCTCTTTTTTCTTATCAAAAAATCAAACAAAAACATATAGTTGTTGCACGTAAAGCACAGGTTATGTAACATTTTCATCAAAATGTTGCCAAGCTTGATAAAATACTTATTATGACAGTAAAAACATTATAATAACTACATATTTCTTTTTATTTAATATTTATTGTAATAATGAAATAATGGTAACATTATATATTATTGTATTACATTTGTATAAATAAGCTTGTATTACGCTCCTTAAAAATGGAAACTTGTTTAAAGGAGAGAAACAGATAATATCATACAAACTATTTAGGTATTGCTTACAACAAATTACTAACACTTTTTCTATAATACACAAGAAGACATCAATCAATTTATTTTATAAATTTATTATATTTTACTATGTAATACAAAGAATAGTTTAAATCATTTTTTTATTATCGTAATAAATGGTTAATTTTGTGCATGGCAAAATTTTGCGAATGTTCCTTGACCGAACTGTCTGTTGATCGGAGGGAAAGTACACTGTTATATCAAGTAATGTTGTCTTTTAGGATGGCCGTTTAAAGTTTTTTTTTACGTAATACATTTGCTATTTCTCACAATACCTATGTTGTTTGTTATTTACACAAAATTACTGTCAAAGATGATTGTGGGTTTTGACAGCACTGTGACTTTTTCGTAAATACACACGATGTAATTTATCTATGGTTATTAAAAATATATATTGTGTTTACATCATAGATAAATATGTCATCAGAAAGGACATAATAAGGACTACACTACAACATTATTATATTCTTGTGGCAATCCACCAAAAAATGAATATCACAGTGTAGTTGCCAAATTTAACACATGAAACTGCCATGCTAGGCTTGGAATACGCAACATCACTTTATTATTTGGTAGTTCCTCAGAGAGACGATGGTCCTAGCTGGGACATGTTCTGAGAATGCCCAATGGTAGTTGGTCAAAAAGAGCACTGTTCTTCCGGCCCGGGCGTCCCTCTTTCACGATATACCGTTCCTATGACAACGACATTAGAGCGCAGGGAATGTCGTGGAAAGAGGCGACGCAATTGGCGCAGAGACGCTCTGAATGAAGGAGGCTGGTTTCTGCCCTGTGCTCCCGTGAGGAGCATTGAGGGCAATGAAAAAAATTAAAAAAGTTCCTCAGGCGGGACTTCAATCTGCGACACGTACTCGTAAAAAGGATTAGTCGCTAGTTCAAGTCTAATTTGGGAAACCACTAAACAAGATGATGTTGTCTTTTCTAAGCCTTATAATTTACATATAGAAATCCTGAAAATGGTAAATTATAAAAATATACTATACTACACCACAGCTTATTCCAGCCCATAATAAGCATGCAGACATTCAGAATGGGTGACATCCTTCATCACAGATTTATAGATGTGAATTGTCTTATATGTATCATTATCATTACTTTGCTTACTAGTGTAGTTTCCCGCTCAACATGCAGACAGAAATACTTTGCAACAACTTTATTTTCACTCAATACTATGTATGTATATCACCAAATATGACTAAAAATTAATATTTTTTATGCTGCATTTAATTACTTTTATTACATTTCATACAATTATAATACACAATGAATTATATTAATGAAATTTTACGTAGTTTTTGGATTTAGAGTATTTTTAATCTAGATGAGTGCACCAATCTCCCTCCTTTTAAATTCTTTAGTTTGGATTCAAATTTTTGTTTTTAAATTTTTGTGTGTTTTGTATTGTTATGTTATTTTTATTATTATTATTATTATTATTCATTCAAATTTGTGTGTATTTGTTTTTTTTTTTAATTTGAAATCATAAATTTTGCTTTTGTTTTATTGTCATGTTTTACAACGTACCTTAAATATTATATATTTCACGTCATCGCATAGGAAAGTTTGAAGCATATTTCTTCAGTTCTGTTTTTATCACATATTGTGTGAAATTCCTCAATATTTAATGTCAAAGTTTATCTCTGTTCCATAAAAGGAGTATATTCTAAATAGGATACATTCATTTTAGTTTTATAAATAAAGAATGCTACATACTTTTTTTTATATACCCTCATTCTAATCAACCTTGGTGAGGCCACCCATCCTATATTTTTATTCCATATTGTTATATCCTACTGGCTTCTCCATTTGTGGGATATATTGTGATTTTTATGACATAAGTTGTGTAATTTTATGGATTGTTTAACTCATAAACTCACTTCTTAACAAAATGAATATCTTTTGTGATATATGTGTCTCTTCTATGATAATCTCTTGAAGTTTATTTATTCTTTATTGTACATTGGTTACGATATTAATCATTAAAATGTATCGAAAATCTGTTATATAATTCAATGCATAATTGCCAATTTCATTGCTGAATTTGGATATCGTCAACTAACCCATAATTATATTTTTTCTTCATTATTTACGGGCTTGCAGCCACTTGCTTGTTTAATATGTGTTCTACGTTTAAACCTCGGGGATTTTTTCAGATCATCTCTTCTTCTACATGTTCTATGCGTGTGATGCCTTAGCAAGTGCGTATGCTTATCCAAGACGCATTCGACTGCAAACCTGTAAATAACGAAAAATAATCTTAAACACCGCGAAAACCTAAAAATCTATTTAACCCATAATTGGTTATTTGTTTATTCGGTTGACAATATATAAGTGTCGTTCACATGCCAAAGCACCTCAAAAAACATTGTACAATTAATCAATTCTAGGACAGAACATCCATGTCATAATATTAATTAATTAAATCAATTGTTTAATGCGTTTTTGGCTTCAAACTTTTCATCATGACGATGTTTATTTAAATATATAATATTCCACATATATTTATAATTAATATTTCACAACAACATGTTCTCATCGTTGTGTGTGTGTGTGTGTGCGTGTGCGCGCAACTTTGTTGTGTTATATGAGATAAAGATTTAAAACGGTAGCACCTCGCGTTCAACAGGATCACTGTGGCGCTACGTGCGTGCATCAATGTCTCTCAGCGGCTATATGCCTCCCCTGTGCGATCCCGTAGATGGACATCTGCTATTGGACGGAGGCTACGTCAACAACTTACCAGGTAAACATAAAACAAATAGGTAAACAAAATACACACAGTGCTGAAAAGTCAGGTAAATATTATATTCACACGCAACGAGATGATGCTCTACAATGAAATATGTAAGGTAACTTGCATCACTCACTATTGCTTGTCTCTCATTCTGTAATGTTGTGTTTATGTTGATGATTTGTTCAGTGTTGCTAGTTTACAACTTGAAGACCTCAGGAGCTTTGCAAATGGTATGCAGACATTCACTAGTAAGCGTTGGAACACCTTTCTCACTTCTTCCGATTAGATTTTCTCCAATCGTGATTGGTTTAATCATTCAATAGAATATTTATTTATTGAGTAGACGGCTAATACTATTTAAGCCATGGTTTTTTGGGACCCGTTTGTCCCATTGAGATCTGAACAGACTGCTGTCCCGGCTTACTTATATAAGATCTACTTTATAAACTCTCCCCAGTGTCTTTGCATATTTTTAGCTGAGCTGCCAGTAGCTGAGAGCATGCTGGTAATTTTGCTGGAATGCAGCTCATAAACAACTCTTTCAAAATGAGCAAATCATGTATAGATAATTCACACAGATCGAGCTAGTCCAAAACTGAGATATGAATCTTGTATTACGAAATACATATAAATTCAATGCACTAAACTTATATATTATGTAACACACAGATACAAGACAATTTGAAAAAGATTTATTATGCCTTGAAGTAATCGTAATTCTTTATATAATAAATAATGGGACTTGGGAACCTCGTGACTCAAAGGCAAAGAGGCAAAGAGTGTTACCTCAGTGCCACAGGGGTCGTCGTATAATATTATTACAATTTCCGAATTAATATTTCTAACGGAGCTATTTAACAAAATATATATGTATATATACCTATATAATTTTTTGCAAAAACCACATTTCGTCCCTCTTCTGGCTAACAGTCGTATCTGCCTAAATGTAAATTGTTCAGGAGAGCGTTCTTTTGTGTTTTGCCGTGCATATTTTCATCTCTCCTAGTTATATGATACAGTGTAAATATATCACATTATTTTATTTGTACCTATTCTTATATATCTCAGAATCATTTTTGTGATGAAATTTTGAGGAATTAGTAGATACGACAACACATTTTATTTAAAGTAATTCGTAAATACGACAACAAATCAGAAAGCTGTTCCAGGATAACGGTAACAGTTACAGGTGTGATCTTCAGTGAGAACATGTGGGGCACATATAAATAGACATTGGTGATCATAACTCGATTTGGCCCAAAATGTCAGATTTGACAGTTAGTAAGAAGAGGGATTATTTGACATTGACAACCTAATATACAGGTAATGATAGGCTGTTATTACATATTTTGTTTGTTGTATTGTATTTGTATCTTCTTTTTACTTTATTTTGATGTACATTTTAAATACCAATTAAGGTAGTACTATTTTATATAAATTTATGTGTTGTTTAGTTCGTAAAGTACCAAAATTGTTCCATGAAACACGTTACTATAATTTTTTTCCTCATTTATGTTTTGTATATTATGTGTATTAGTTGTGTGACTTCACTGTAAATATTTGTATAAATATATCTTCTTTGCATATTCAAAACAATGCATTGCGAATATATTTTTATTTTAACATGCTCTAAAACAAGGGTGGCCAAACTTTTATACGTCAGGAGCTAATTTTTTAACGGAATTATGCCCGAGATCAACTTTTTTCTACTTATCTATATATTTAGTAGGTGAGGCCTAAAACTCTTTCAACCTAGGTCAAAGCTGAAAATTGGTGATCAACTTACGATAGCTTGGATATCGACGACGCGATTGATGGGTTGGCGCATTTCTAAAAAAACAATGCATTATGATTTTAAATTATCATTTTTTTTAAATATTTATTACCGTTTTATTATTATTCTTTTAAAATTCATTTCTCAAATTGGATATAAATAATCTGTAAAAAAAAGTTGTCCATTTCAAAAATGTCAAGAAAAGATTTTTTCACATACCTACAACATTTTAAGTATGTAACAACGATATATATTAGCTTTGTATTTTTGAAATGACACAAGTGGCCAATAATAAAAAAATTAATTATTATGCACAAAAATTCAGACACACAAGATGGGTGGTATACTTCAATTCACTTATGGTATTATAATATATGAATAATGTCATTAACCATTACTCTTAAATAAGAAAATTAATAAAATGAAAGAGAAAAATATTAGTTTAATCCATTAAAACGAATAAATCTATTTTGATACTGTATGTAATAAACTATTAATTTAGGGCATGTCAGAATAAAATATTATCACACGACTTGTTTTGAATATTAAACAACGACGATGTGAAATTTTTCTTTTATCTTTGCTTTTTACTATTAGAAAGTATCTATATATATCTAGTTTCATACAAAGACAATATGTATAACAAGACTTCTTCTAATAGTATGTGTTAGGTGAGCTACCATCTCTTTCTAACACATAGTTAGTACTACATAAATCTACTTTGATTATATTATGTACTGACAAAATATGTTTGAATAGGATATCATCCTCACACTATTCCTCTCATGTGGTAAGCTTAAAAAGTATAGATTAGCAATGGCAGTGAGCATACTTTTTGCTTGAATTTGGTCAAATAGTATGTAGTCTACATATATACGTATATTGTCTTTGGTTTTCTATTCTTTCTGTCTTTTTGTAATGTAACAATTCTATGTAATGAGAAACAACGATCTTGTCAAATATTTAATATTGGACCAATCAGCTATCGAGGTAAATGTGTAATCAACCAATCACAAGTGGTCTATCCTAATATCAAAGAACTCCAACACAATTTAAAATTTGAAAATGATTCTATGATGATGAAAATTACGTGTCACTTTTGTGTTCTTTGTTCTATTTTTTATTTTCTTTTTTGTTTTGTGTCCTTTGTTTTGTGTCAATGTGTATTTATAAAAAACAAAAGTGGTTAAGTATATTTTTTTTAATGTTCGTATTAATGTTTTTGTTGTTGCACGCAACATATAAGGTACATTTTTTTGTCAAATATTTGATAACATTAAAAAAATCAAATTAAATTATTATTGTCAATCATAGGCAAACAGTTTAAAGTAATTTTTTTTCACAGACCTGTGTCAGTAAAGAAAGAATTTATAGTGTTCTCAATAGAAAACAGGTAAGGTATCCCAATGCTTAGCAGTCGGCTTTGGCTGGTTTCAGTTGACTAAACCCGTAGTAATATTAACATTCCAATCCATTCCTATATCATGTCTTAAACCAGCCTGAGCCGATTTGCAAACATCAAGACACCTTTCTTGTTTCCTACTTAATGGAGTTTGCACAATTTGCTGGTTGTACATATGAGATTTCTGATGAGTAATATTCCCAAGAGATTAATAATATAAACAATATTTTAGTTGTTGTAATAAATTTTTATTTTCAAATCTCACAAAATTATGGCAAAGTCACATGTCACATGAGTTATTTTAAATGTGCAACGACAATATGCATTCCAAAATCAAAAAACATTCTTAATTTAAAATCAGTTATCTATATACTTTAAGTCTTTTGTTTTTTTTATTGCATCTTTATGTGCAATGTATAAATTGTTTCAAAAGATGTGTCTAAGTCGGATTTTTTTTAAGCATAAAAGGTAGGTGCCATTTTTTATGTTTTCGAACTCATAACGGTGAATTGAAATCTCACAGTGCTGGAAATGTATCATCATATTTCAAATTTGGAATATTAGAAGAATGTTTTCAAAATCAAGTTGATTCATCTACCATAGACAACAGAGTAATTATTATTTAATTTTTTGAATATGGAAAAGCATACAGTAGACCCTAGTGTGGGTGTGAAGGCAAATGGTGTCTGCGTTAATAATATTAGATACGCAGATTATACGGTAGTTTTAAAGATTGTTGCATATTGTTATCCAATTGTTAGGGGTGCACCACAGTGTAAATGATAAAAAGATCTGGCTTTGAAATCAATTAAAATATTGTTTGCTGTATGCAGTATTCCATAGATTAAATTTAATCTTCATTGTCTATGGTTTTTGATTGTTTGTATATTATAATGAAAATGAATGTGTGCGTGGTTTGTCTCGGGTTGTCTTGGTCAGGTGAACTGTGGCGATACTGTCGAGCGTCCATGAGCGTGGCGGGGATATTCCCGCCCATTTGTGACCCGGCCGATGGACATCTGCTATTGGACGGATGCTACATAAACAATGTACCAGGTGAGTTTGCCACCAGGATGAGTTAGAAAACTTAAAAAGATTCATATCTTCTTTACAATTCGAGTTTACATACTTGTATGTGCTTCTCCGAATATTATCTTATCCAGCATCTTACAAATGTCGAATGGTTGTTGTTAAAAATAAACTCTCTAACCTCAAGAGAAGACTTAACATAATTCAAAAGTGTCACCGATGATGAGTGCATAGTTGCTCTGTAGGCCTAGTCAAAACACATTTAAGCGTTACGTTTTCGTTTCGTTTTCGTTCAAACGTTGACGACGTTGCGAGAACGTGTCAATTTTCGTAGCTACTTGTGTATTTAAGCTACGAAAATTGATGCATTCTCGCTACCTCGTCTTGTTTGAACGAAAATGAAACGAAAACGTAACGCTTAAATGTGTTTTGACTAGGCCTACTGATATGGAAATGACGACGTGCATGTTTATTACATGCAATTAGGCTATCCCACTTGTGCTGGAATTGAATGCCGTGATGGAGTAGATATCTAGTTGTTCCCAAAATTGTGACTTTCGACTAACCTAACTTAATTTTGACATATTTAAATACTTGGTGTGTTCCAGGCGTTTGTGATTTTTTGTGACGATCCTTGTACATAGAAATATCATTACACAATTCTAAATATTAATCACTTGAAACACTTTCACAAAGCACATCTTTATTGTGAAAATAAAGAAATAAAAATCTTTGATTGGTGTATGTTATTATTATTTTTATTTCATCCCTCAAAACACGCAAAGGTTCAACATCGTGTAGTTTCCAAAATTGAGTATCCTAACTTTTAAAAAATATATCTCAATCGTAAGAAAAAATAATCTTTACATAAAAATATTTTATCATGAATTTGTATGAATTTCCAGCGGACATCATGCGAGCTCACGGTGCCAAACACATTCTGGCAATAGACGTGGGGTCCCAGGATGATATGGACCTCACTAATTACGGAGATGACCTATCAGGCTGGTGGCTCTTGTGGAAGAGATGGAATCCCTTTGTGTCTCCTGTTAAAGTTCCTAACATCCCTGATATTCAGAGTAGGCTTGCGTACGTCTCATGTGTTAGACAATTGGAGGTACAACTATTTGAATATTATTTTTAAATTGTTAGTTTTGTCTCTGGTGAATCTTTAATGCAGTAAATGTTGATGTAGTTATAATTTAAAACCAATATTCTTCATATTTTGGTAAATTTCATTCATTTTATAATTTGTTATTGTCATAGACTATTATTGATAATTTTATGATGCATTTTTTTGATACTAAAAAAATGTTGTATGCAACTTAACAATAGATTAAATGGGGTCTCAAATTTTTATTGACTCAAATTATGTGCATAAAAAAACATCGCAATCCAATGTACACTGAAAAAAAAACAGGATTTCCAATTTGTCCCTGTCATGTTATGAGTGAATGCATTAAAATTCAGTGAAAAAAACTGCCTGTTGTATACCATGTATTATATTATTAAATGTTAATTGAATTCAACCATATGTCACAAACTTCCTCAGACAACACATGCGTAGCAATGGTATTAAAGTGAACTTACCAATATTATTTAAAACAAATAATCTGTCAATGAAATTCAAATTGGTTTTCTGTATACATTTCCTGAGAAAGTTCATATCATAACGGTCATTCATAAATATTATTTTATATACTTACTTATAACTATTTATAAACGATTTGATATTTTTAGGAAGTAAAGAATTCCGACTACTGCGAATACATTCGTCCCCCAATAGACAAATACAAGACCCTACAGTTTGGCTCTTTTGACGAGATCAAAGACGTGGGCTACCAGCACGGCAAGGGATACTTTGAGGGACAGAAGAGGCGCGGGGCTCTGCCTCAATTAAGAGAGGATCGTTCGGAAAAAGAGAGACATTTGCATCATCATCATACAGCCAGCGAGTATGTCTTATTTATTTCTACAAAGTTACTACTACTACTTCACCACTATAGTATTTCTTCAAATGGGGTACCCAACAGACTTGTTGCGTATAATAAACACGCAGATTTTCCTCTCTGTATCGTACTTAAATAAGATATATAACAGAATTAGCAAAACAATTTAAGATATTAACAGCTGTAGTAATAAACAAAGAATTGTTACTCAACTGTTATTCCAATCATTAAACCTGACTAAATTCTTTTCTCACAAAAAGAGATAAGCATTATTCCAACTTTACCCGTGACATAAAGTACTCTTTATATCAATTTACAGATATTTTTTCATAAATTCTTCTTCTATCAGTGCCGTAACAGCCCCCCCCCTCCCAATGTTGGTGATCACTCTGGAGAATGCCTCTCTGTCCCCCGCTGTTTGGATCAGCTCTCCCATCTGTGTTATTCCAGTTCATTCCCGTATATTATTATGTTATAAATAACAAAATCAAAATTTTCAAGACTGACTTTCAATGACTGAGTGTGCATTTTCTTTTGAATATGGCTAATCAAATATATCCTATATTATTTTTAGATACACCTTTACTGATCTGGCTCAGATGGTGTGCCAAGTGGCCCCCGGGACACGCTCCGAGGATAGTTCCAGTGAGTCTGAAGACGATACCAGAGATGCACACTTCGAGGGGTACGCTTCTGAGCCAAGTGCCGGAATATTGGATGTGAGTAAACAAGAATACTTATTATTTCTAAAATAAAGACATTATATACGTAACAAGACTCTGCACTTCTTTATAGAAACGTGCCACCTGAGATAGTATGTGTAACACATAGCTAGTACCATACAAACCTTACTTACTTTTTTATTGCTAGTCTTCTCTCCACTGCTGGATATAGGCCTCTTCAAAACTTTTCCACACTTTCCTATCTCGAGCAACACGATACCACTGTTTTCCCATCATCTGGAAAATATCTTCAACCCATCTTTTTTGGGTCTTCTTACACTTCTTTTGTCCTCCCACGGCCTCCATTCAAGAATTTTGAAAATCCACCTGCCATCCTCTCGCCTCACCACATAACCATCCCATTGCCATTTCAGCTTGGAGACTTCAACAATGTCGACGACTTTTGTCTGATGGTTTCATTTCTTATTTTGTCTCTTTTATTTCTTTTGTCTATTTCTTATATAAACCTACTTCTTCTTCTTCTTTTCGTGTCGGTCAGCAACGACAAATAACAAAAACACCAAATTCACATCTACACTCCCATTCCCTCCCAGAAAGCAACGACCTCTCTTGCAGCTCCCCCTAGGTGAGTTCGTCCCACGAATTCCTCCCAGTGACACTGTCTGATTGAATTATTATTATATTATTTATTGTCAATATGTTAAAAAGGGACACAACTCTAACACTTTCCCTCTCACATGGTGTGCTCTATTTTATCTTTAGTATAACTAGCACAATTATTTTCACCCAACACACGAGGAATAAGGAAATATACTATTTATTCATCTTCTTTCTCTTCCAACTAACCACGATTTTGTTCTTTTTTGTTGTCAATTTCCAGCAATACGGGTCTAGTCTGGAGAGCGCCTGGGCGTCCGATACCGAAGTCATATCTGGCACTTATTAACGCGTGCATTAGCAGCGTTGAAAATTGTATATTATTGTTAGAAAACATACGCTCATGTGTTATACACAGGATGATGTGACGTTTTAAATATGTACAGTAGGTTTTTAATTATTATTTTTTTGTAATTATTTGTGTATTGCCGACTAACATTGTGCCTTTTCAACAACTGTGGTGTCTTTTGGGTTATTATATCTAATTTATTTTATTAATATGTTTGTTTTTATAAATCTCGTGTCCACTGAATGCTGAGGGCAGAACTGGATACCTCTATCCATCAATCTATACCATCACCGCATCTCAGAAGTTGATTAACTTGCTGATAATGTATGTTCAGCTCTAGCGGAAAGGGATGAGAATATGAATTGGTTTTTTTCCACAGAGCATATTTTGCAATTTAGTGTTTGTTTATTTATTCATTACTATTTACACACTTCAGACAACACATACAAATAAATACAAGCAATTATTTATTTATTTATACATTCAATGGCATACAAGCCTTTTTTATAATCATGTCACAACAATCCATGGGTTGGGCAATTTAAAAGTGTAGGTATACAGATTGATATTATTTCATTAGCCCATAAGGTTGTCAAAAAGTATTATCTGTGAAATAAACCAGGGCTTCTTAAACTGTGGGTCGCGAGACTACTGAAAGGGGGTAAATAGTTTTATACTATACTATACCATCACGGCATATCCCACAACTGGGGTAGCCAGCAGATCAGCTGATCAAATAGTTTTATGTCATTCTATTTATTGTGTTTTATTACGACCGATATCCCGTCAACGTTTCCAATTATATATATGTGAAATGAATGGGTACGTATTCTTTAATCCTTATTTTATTTACATTGTAAAATAGTGCGATATTACATCTACATCTACGGTTAATATATATTTCATTATATGGAGGAGGGGGTCGTTTAAAATTTCCTAAGCTTGAAGGGGGTCGCTATATAAAAAAGTTTAAGAAGCCCTGAAATAAACAATAGTCATTATTAATCAGTTTGAAACTGGAATAAAACACAAATCAACAAGAAAACAAAACCATTCATAGTTAAACAAAACAAATCAAATCAAACCAGTTTTTGACATTCAGTGGATTCGAGATTCTATACATTTTATTATTAATCACGCTTATAATCGACTAAAAATTATCTACACTAACTGTATCTGAGAAATAACTTACTAACGTGTGTCGTCTGCCTTTTGTCACAAATGTAATGTCGATTGCCTCTAGTTTCATAGCCAACTTGAAAATTTACTACTTACCTGAAAATAATGACTTGTTGACTCATTAAACTGAGCGATTGATGTCCTGTTTTTATGTTGATATGTTTTTTACTTTTTTGTGTATCGTTAACAATTGCTGTTTTGAATCATCAAATCTGAAAAGTGAAAGATGAGATGGAAGATAGAGTAATATTCTTATATACGAGAATGAGTGAAGCGTAGGAGTCTTGTAGAATAAGAATAAATAACTTGAGACGGCTTTAAAACATGGAGTGGCTTGGTGAAGATGACCAGGATGTATAATGATTATTCCAGTTTGATTTCTGCTTGCTTCTTACGTGGAACCCCTGCAAAGAATAAGTCTCACTCTTTGCTAGTTTTTGATTCTCCTGTAAAAAGCAGGTATTCGTAAAACAATATTTAACATCTACAATTTAGCAGCGATGAAGTATATTACCACCCATTCTGAATGTCTTAAACTTGTATCAGCACAGAGAGGACAACTTGCATGTTTATAACATGCAGTTAGTCTTCTTACTACACCATTTGTGGGAGTGTGGTTTGGGAAATGTCGTGATTGTGTGAATGAAAGAATGCGAAATACAGACTTTCTTTTTTAATTGAAGTTTTGTAATTATTTTTTTTATCTTTTGCAGGACAATGTGGTAGAGCGTCGTCTGGGATGTTCTCTCTCAGAAAACGAATTGGACTCTGAGAGTGAAATGTTTGAACCAAAGAAAAAACACAAATAGACAATAAATAAATTAATTAATATTGTATCTCATTTACAGGACGTCCACTCTAAAAGAATACCTATTCTGTGTATGGACAGAGTACTTAAACTTTGCCATAGATAAAATCTTTCAACATGGGGTCTGCAAATGTGATTGACAGCACTTTTGAGTTAATTGAAAGCACTTTTGTAATACACAAATGTATTTTTGAATTATGTACGAAAAAGAATCGATAAATTTATTTATTTTATTTGATTCTTCACTCTACATTGGTTACAATATTTCAAAACAAAACAAAGTATCATAAAAGTATCAGTTATACAATTCAATGTACAGAGGACGAGTTTATCGCTAAAATGCAATATCTTCCAACTAACCCGGAATAATATTCATTATATCTGTAGTATTTGTAAATAACATCCAGTATCTCTAGAACCTTATTTATCTTCTTCGAATCAGCAGTGATGAGGCATGCCACCCATCCTGAATGTCTTATATTTTATGTCCTCTGTCCGCTGGCTACCCCACTTAAGGGATATGACATCACAGTTTAGATTGTTAAATAAATCTCCGGAGCAAAGGAACGCAGACCCCACGTTGATTGATATCCACACAAAGAAGGGAAACATTTTATAGCAGACATCCTATATAATATAAGACTCATAATATAACATATTTAAATGTTTTTGTACTTATTCTAAATAATTTATTTTTCTTCACTTTGTCTCTCAACGGTTATCGTATATTTATTTTTTTTCACTTTCACGTACGTATTGTAGCACGCTTATTGCAAGCAAAATTAGCGCAGTTAATATTCAACGCTAAGCATACTGCATTCTTCTGTAATTGTTATTCTTAAAAAAATATTATTTATTGTTATGATTAATTCTGATAAGACTGTTTAGTGCAAGCATGTCAAACTCAAATCCTAACACGGGCAAAAATAAAAGATTATGTGGGCCGCAAAAAAAAATGTTTATGCTGTAAACTAGTTTTATTTTGAAAAGCATTAAAAAGGTAAAATAATATTTTTTTACAGATATTTGGCATCTTTTCTCTGCAACCATCTTTTCTATTTTGGGTGCAATCTTGTTTGCAGTGATTAATTTTAAAACTGACCCGAGATTCTTGATCTGATTGGAGACTTATTTCCTTTCATAAGAGAAAATAACTTTTCACACCGATAAGTTCTTCCAAACAAACATTTTCTTTTACAACAATTTTTTGTATTGTTATGCAAGAGTATTTTTTTTTGTACCGTTATGTTTTGTACTGTTATAAGTGGGTCTCAAAGTTATACGTTGTGGGCCGCATGCGGCCCGCGGGCCGCAAGTTTGACATGCTTGGTTAAGTGTGTTGTTATTATTAATTTAAGAGAATTTGACATTTTGTGAGAATGAGCGATGAAAGAATTTGATTCATTTAATTTATAAAAGTTTGTGGTCTGATAATAAAGTCTCAGGCTTTCATTCCAGAGATCCCAGGTTCAATATCTCCTGCTATGGACCTACTCTACCTTCATAACACAATTATATTGCTTACTTTCAGAGTTTTTCGAGTGGATTGGGGCTTATTTCAAGCCTCCTTTGTAAAATAATGATTTACTGAAGATCTGGTGTTTGATTCTCTTTGCTTATCCTACGATAGATGGGAGTATATATGTTTAATTTAGAAATATTTTTCTTTTTGACTGTACTGCATGTAAAAAAAAATGCAGCCTAAATTGCAATATATCTTTGGTATTAGGCTAAAAATTTATGTTTTTTTTACAGATCTGAATAACTACAAGGAATAGGTCATATTTTTGTAATAATCTTGGCTCTTTACATCATCCCTTTTATTTGAACATCATTGTACAGTTGTACACTAAGTACGATGTGTATAAATAAATAAAAGCTTTGGTTTTCGAAAAAACAAAGACATTTAATTCAAAAATGAGGTTTGCCACCCATCCTGAATGTCTTAATTTTTTTGTTGGCACGGAGAGAACAGCTTGCATGTTTATACAGCTGGCCTGCTGGTTACCCCACTTGTGGGATATGTCGTGATGGTGTGGATGGATTTTACTTTTGCATTGGTGCATCTTTTATGTCTGCAAAAACTTGAACTATTTTTGTTTTCTATTTCTTTCTTTTTTTTCTGTCAAAGGCTATTATGGCCGTCCATTGTATTAATAAATAAATAAATAAATAAATAATTGACTGGTAAAAAATGGCATTCTCTGGCATTAAAATTACCCGCTACATATGCGTCATATTTGTTTTGTAAAATAATCAGAATGACATAGATAAAATTTAAACAAACCCGGAGAAGAGAACCTCTATGTTTGTTACATGCAATGAGTTAACTCTTTACCTAACTCGTGGGAGATGCCGTGATCTTATGGAAAGAAATGGATTTTTACCTAATACCATTAACGTTCTGTGTAAATTTAGTAAAAGACAATATCATCTATCACAATCATTTCTTTGTTCAGAAAATTATTTAATTTTAAGATTATCTTATTTTATTCAACTCTATGGTGAAAGTCTAAATACTAGCGTCTAATGGTAGAAGAAGAGGGTTTAAAAATACGCATGCGCAGAAACACTGAATTGTGATTGGCTCTGTCATGCGCAGAAAATAATGCTTGTCAACTGTCAGTGTCAAGTGTCTCGTACTGAGTGCTCTTGCAAGTAACTTCGAGACGATATTTACAAACATGCATAATTATGGTATTTTATAAAACGTGATTTCATTATAAGAAGTCATGAGTTCGTCGGTAGCCCGGAGGAAGAGTCTCAGTCTTGGGAACAAGGGGTCCGTGGTTTTAGATACCAGGTACCGGCAAAGTCCCCTTTCTTAAACACGATCTCTGTTAAGTGCTTTACTTTTGCGGTTTACAACATTGAAAGCTCTATTTCTATTTATACAATTAAATTATCCAATAGTGGAAGTTTAATAAAAACAATTAATTTAAAATAAAAACTTTGCTGTTTTCATACCAATGAAGTTTTTAACTGTGAAGAAAATACCTACATGAATGTTTTTTTTCTATCTTTTCATTAGCCAGCTCTGATTTTGATTTAATTTACAAAATTTACAAAATATCAACGATAGGAAAGTGGAATGAAAGTTGGTGTAATAACAAGGATGAATGTAAATAAGTTAAGATGGTTTGGGCACGTGGAAAGAATGACAAAGAAGATATATTTGGCTGAGAGGAATGGTGCTCGGAGACGTGGACGTACAAGAATTAAATGGCAAGATCACTTAAATTAAATCCTACAGGACGGTCACGTTTTGAGCACATTGAACAGGAAAGCATGCATGAGGAATTGTATGACAATGACGGAACCGAAAGACGTATGCAAGGATAGAAGGAAGTGGCGCTCGATCCTTTCTGCCTAACCTGTGAGGGAAGCGGCGTGATGGTATGAATGTAATATTCGTCTTAATGGAGAAAGTTGATGATAAAGAATAATTAAAATGTATTCTACACGAACATTCAATTTGTGTATTCTAAAAGGACAATTTAAAAAGAATGGATAGGGTAAGGTGTTTTTAGGTTAAGAGTGGTTTTAAATTTATTATTTTCTTTCACTCCTATATTTTTATTCTAATGTGGCATTTTTTTAATAAATAAATAGTATGTTGTTACCAATTTTTGTGTTTTACATCACCTGCCTCACATAGTACTATACCATAGCTCTTTAACTTTAATACTATTTAATTTAATGTGTTCCTAAGAACACCATATGTTAAGTTTTAAACTGCTGCTGCTCTCTCTTGGCCTCCTTTCCAGTCAAGACGGAACTCGTCAATTTTTCCACTGTGACACACCCCTCCTCTTCCTTAAACCAGGTCCTCCTCCTAGACGAGAACCTTCAGCCAGTTAGCTCAATCTCAGGGTGAGAGAAGGGTCAACAAAAAAATATTAATTCTTTAGTTACAATAGTCTATCTGTTAGCAGGAGCGATGATTAAAAGAGATATTTAGATTTTAACAATTGTGGTTTATTAAAAAACATATCTGTAAGTGTATAATAATCCTACTAGTTGTATATATTAGGTGAGAATAATGTTAATATTTACATGTAAAAGGCCCAGGCTGTGAATTGACAAATAAATATATAATTTATTTTAAAGAGCAATGACAAATAAATAAATAATTTATTTTAAAGTGACAGACAGGCATCAAATTATATTTATTTATTTTATTTATTTATTTTATTCTTCACTGTACATTGTTTACAATAATACAAATTTACATAGAAAATATCATTTATATAATTCAATGTACAGAGGGCGAGTTTATCGCTAAAATGCGATGTCTTCCAACTAACCCAGTTATTAAAATCAAAAAAACAATACAGACATAAATATTCATATCTACAGTAATATTATAAATATAAAAAAAAACATAATATAAAGCAAACAAATTAAAAATGCACATGCAGGCAACTTATTGTATTTCATGATCCTTATTGTATTTTAATATCATGCTTGCTGCTATTTGTTCAGTTTCTTTGACCGATGGTTTTGGAATGGTGTTTTTTTTTACATTTTTTTGTTTAGTGGAGAACAATCTTCTCTGGGTCTTGATTTTTTTGTTTGGCGGTTCCAAATTTGTATTTGTCTGTTCTGCCACAAACTTTCTTTTCTTCTTAAATTCATTTTTTTCATCTACGGAACGTAGTAAGCTTTTTATAACCTCCATTTGCTTCGTCACGATTTCACATTTTTCTGCATCTTCATTAATTGAGTTCAGAATGTCATGCATTTCATTAGACAATACTTCTATTTTTTTCTTAATGTCTGTATTATTATTGTTCATAGAAATTTCCTTTATCAATAAAGATTTCTCTGGTGCTTTATCCAACGTTTCTCTTGTATCCACTTCTGGCACCTCTTTTCTACACACTAAGTGAATATGTTTGCACATATTCCATTTAATGGCTGCATCCAAACACGTACACGAAAAACGGTGAATGCAAACCATGCATTCAGTGCACTTCAAATCGCAAGTACACACGCTGTCCAGTTTCTTTACCTTGTAGATCTCATTATGTGTGGACGACAAGACACACCATGTGTCTTCAGATTCTTTGGATAACAAAGAATCTGAGAGATGAACAGAAGTTAAGTGTCTGCTTCTAATATCAGAAATTTTTTTTGTAACCTTGCCTTTGTATAAGGTTATAATCCTATCATGTATTTTGTTTCGGATAAATTGCATAATGGCATGAATACCCTTATCAAGTCTATTAACTTTTTTACCTTTTAAGTAAAGATATTTTATGCTACGATGCATGTTTTCGAGATGCATGTTAGTATTTATGCCGGTATTCATACGATGACAATATGCCCAAGGCAAAGGATCTTTAAAAAACTTCTCCATGTATTTCCCAAAATGTTTTGTGTCATCGTTTAACTTCAATTCACTTTCTATTGCTTCAGACATGGAAACAAAAGCCATTTGGTCAGTTTCAGTCATCAGCACTTTGATTTTTTTATACACATTAATTTGAACTTCTCTTTTACTTATTTTTTTTAAATTCTGCCTCCATGCACGATCCACGTGCCAAGTGCAAAATAATCGTTTGGTTTTTTTACCATCATTTGCGGCAGTCCACCCATTGTAGAAATTTTCTGCCATATCCGACATAAAAATTTTTGGCTCAATTTTTTGTGTTACTGATGACATTATGCACCTAAAGTAAAGTTCCATTGTCGAAGCTGTACTATTATTGGTGAACATAAAAGAACAAGGAAATCCCTCTCTTAAGTCATCAAGTACCATTATGGTAAAAAGTTCAAAATCATATGGATTTAATCCATGTGTCCCATCAATACATAGTATGTCGTTTCCATACTTTTCTAAAAGCGCTAATTGGGCATCATTTGCCAATATTAAACAAAAATCGTTAATTTGTAACTGTGGATAGGAATCATTCCTTTCCCCTTGGGGTTTGTAAAATTTTATAATGTTTGACGTATTCTGCATGTATTTCACCCATGAATCAACACTAGTCCAATCATTCTGATCAAACTGTTCAGCTTTAAGTAGATTATATGAGTCAGCAATATTGTATAAATCCTTTCTGTGAAGCAGGTGAACACGTTGGATATCATCATTTTTTATTGAATCTTTTACATCATTCAGAATATTTTCAAATGGAATTTTCATTTGTATTTTAGCTGCTAATTCTGCCCTTGCTGTTTTTGGCAAACGTAAATGACTTATATCGCATTTGTGGCCAATATGAGTTTTCCAATACTCCACATTAATCTTTTCGTTACATTCTTTAACTATAATTTTGGATGGACAGAAAGCATCAATTTTGTTGCTACCATTAATTTTTAATGTCCTTTTGTTGTCGCTTTTAGAATTGTAAAATCCACCGCGGTGACAATAAAAGTATGATACTTTACCCGTTTTTGTTAGAAAACTTCCGCATTTTTTAATATATTCAGCTTTTGTATTAACTTCCATTTCTCTCTTCCAAATAAAAAATTCATCTAGGCTATTCAGCTCTAAATGCACTTTTTCTATTTGGATATTGTGCGCTTTTAAAAGATGTATTTTAATGTCTTTTTCACAACATGATACCTTGCACAATGGGCAAATTGGTAACTTTGATTTAGAATTCGCTTCATGTGTCTTTAGATGCTTCCTTAAATTAAAATTGTCTCTGAGGCTTTTCTGACACAACTGACATACAAATTTGGTTTTAGATTCCATTGTATTTACAACTGTAAAAATAAAAAACGGAATTAATAAAAATGTCATTGATTGTATCGGCATTAACTTTGTAACACTTCATTTTAAACTATCAAATAAATATCTATTATTTTATGTTACTGGTGAGTAACACTAACGCACAACCGGTTTTGCAGACTCCGAGTTCGCATCATAAGGTGCTGATCTATACTGAATCATTTGCTTTATTCAGTATAGATCAGCACCTGATGGTAAAACAAATTATTCAGTATAGATCAGCACTTGATGATGCGAACTCGGTCATGCGTTAGTCTTACTCAACAGTAACATAAAACA
Source organism: Athripsodes cinereus (assembly GCA_947579605.1). Taxonomy (NCBI): domain Eukaryota; kingdom Metazoa; phylum Arthropoda; class Insecta; order Trichoptera; family Leptoceridae; genus Athripsodes; species Athripsodes cinereus. Next base: position 8,817,315 of record OX388325.1, on the reverse strand, counting down.
TAACAATAAATATTTATCATATTTGATAATATAATAAAAATGTTTTAAGATTATTTTTTTTGATAGATAAATGTAGGGCTAAAAGTGCAGTGTTGGAATTGTCAAACTAAGACAAGGGTATTATTTCCAAATTTTTAAAATGTAGGGATGAACAGATAAATTATTAAATCAACGTTGCATATTAATATATTACAATTGTTTTATTTTATTATTATTGTTGTTTTATTCAACTTACTACTAATTTTGTTACATCTTAATGTTTATTTTTATGAATTTGTACCAATTCACATTTGATTATTTTAGCTCCATTTATACTGTCCATAATCGTAACACAGTGTGCCGTAGCCATTGTCGTATCCGTCTCATTGTTTTCCAAGACTGCGTCTGTTCTTTCATGTGCCGATATCCTTGCCAAGTCCAATCCTAATGATTTGATAAAACGAAGAAAACATATATAACAAAAACCTTATAATGCGTAGCTTTTAATATAATTTATTGAAAACATACTAAATAACATATGATTATTTTACGTACCAGATCCATTCATGCTAATTTGATATTCCTCTCCACCAATATTGTCCATAATCGTAACACCGTGTGCTGTAGCCATTGTCGAATCCGTCTCATTGTTTTCCAAGACTGCATCTGTTATTTCATGTGCCGATATCCTTGCCAAGTCCAATCCTAATGATTTGATAAAACGAAGAAAACACATATAACAAAAACCTTATAATGCGTAGCTTTTAATATAATTTATTGAAAACATACTAAATAACATATGATTATTTTACGTACCAGATCCATTCATGCTAATTTGATATTCCTCTCCACCAATATTGTCCATAATCGTAACACCGTGTGCTGTAGCCATTGTCGAATCCGTCTCATTGTTTTCCAAGACTGCGTCTGTTATTTCATGTGCCGATATCCTTGCCAAGTCCAATCCTAATGATTTGATAAAACGAAGAAAACATATATAACAAAAACCTTATAATGCGTAGCTTTTAATATAATTTATTGAAAACATACTAAATAACATATGATTATTTTACGTACCAGATCCATTCATGCTAATTTGATATTCCTCTCCACCAATATTGTCCATAATCGTAACACCGTGTGCTGTAGCCATTGTCGAATCCGTCTCATTGTTTTCCAAGACTGCGTCTGTTATTTCATGTGCCGATATCCTTGCCAAGTCCAATCCTAATGATTTGATAAAACGAAGAAAACATATATAACAAAAACCTTATAATGCGTAGCTTTTAATATAATTTATTGAAAACATACTAAATAACATATGATTATTTTACGTACCAGATCCATTCATGCTAATTTGATATTCCTCTCCACCAATATTGTCCATAATCGTAACACCGTGTGCTGTAGCCATTGTCGAATCCGTCTCACTGTTTTCCAAGACTGCGTCTGTTATTTCATGTGCCGATATCCTTGCCAAGTCCAATCCTAATGATTTGATAAAACGAAGAAAACATATATAACAAAAACCTTATAATGCGTAGCTTTTAATATAATTTATTGAAAACATACTAAATAACATATGATTATTTTACGTACCAGATCCATTCATGCTAATTTGATATTCCTCTCCACCAATATTGTCCACAATCGTAACACCGTGTGCCGTAGCCATTGTCGAATCCGTCTCATTGTTTTCCAAGACTCCTGTTCTTTCATGTGCCGATATCCTTGCCAAGTCCAATCCTAATGATTTGATAAAACGAAGAAAACACAAATTAATAACAAAGACCTTCTAATGCGTAGCTTTTAATATAATCTATTGAAAACATACTAAATAAATGTTGTATAACTTACCAGATCTACGATAACTATGTATTTTTGAAAAATAATGAAAATCCATTTCTAAAAAACCTCGTAATTATCTTCACCGAACAACACAATTTCAAACGCACCAACGGAATACGGAAACTGAATGATGAGCACGGCACGAGGCACTTGTTGACAAGCAATATTTTCTGCGCATGACAGAGCCAATCACAATTCAGTGTTTCTGCGCATGCGTATTTTCAAACCCTCTTCTTCTACCATTAGACGCTAGTAGTCTAAATATTGTTATTATTATAATTATTGTGTGTGTGTGTGTGTGTGTGTTTATTGTCTATGACAGATCATATTATGACAATCTGTTATATTTATTTAATCTTTGTTATAGTTAGATTGAATACAGGTGACGTAGTGTACAAAGTTGATGTTTATTATCAATATATTATTATATATATTTGCTACGCATATATAGCTCTGTATCTGATGTAATATTAGCGCCAAAGCGATAGATATTGGAACTAAATGTAACATTAGAGGGAAATTCGAAAATACTGACATTCTAAATCTTGAAAATTTCCACAGTTAATTTATTTGTATAAATAATTATGGTTTTGTTACCATCAGACGTTATAACTGAAATTTATTTTATTAGTCAGAAAAGTAACATTCATTTATCAAAAATAGTTGCTATACAGAAGAAATCAATTAAGTGAAGGTGTTTGAGACGTTTTTTGGTTTGTTTCAGTTTCAGATTTATCTTCAGATTAAAAAGTCTTAGAGTAAAGATTTGAGATAATCAAACGTCATAAATTGTTGTGCATGTTCATGAAAACTAAAAAGAAACATATGATCACGTCATTTAGAAGTATTATATTTTATACATCAAATGATTTAGAAAATTGAATACCAAATGATGATGGTGTGAATATCCCAATATCTCAGAATATTATACATTTTGTTTACTTCTCAATTCTAGCAATGTTGCAATACATTCCCACCGTATGTTACATTTTTATTTTCTAGTCGTAATAAACATTTAGATGGATAATTAATAAGTTAAAATATAATGAAAAAGTGCTACACAAAACACAGTAGTTACAATACTATTTGGATGTGCAAAGTCCAAAAATAAGTCACCAATATTTTGAACTGTCAAAAATATTAGCATCAGTGCTGCCATTATTGTATTTTGTGGCAGCTGATTTATGATTTGTTTAATTTATTATAATTTTAAAAATCTGGCTTGTGATGATATTATAGTTTAATTGATTGTTAGATTTAGCACCCTCTGCCTCACCAAGAAGGGTGGTTGTAAATAGAATAGAGAATATTGTTACTGTATTAATTTTTGATAAAATATTTAAGGCCCGTAATATTGCCTATATAAGTTCTGTAAAAAAAGCGGTGCACCCCAGGGTTTTATAATATGGCCTGAATGAAATCTTGTAATTTTTCATTTTGGGAACTCGGAGAAGAAAGAACCTCTTCCATTCTTAACAAAATAGTATCAGTCAAGTTTATTAATGATTATAAAATACTTTTGCTAGTTTCACTAGGGCAAGTTTATTGCTACATAGCAATATTTTTGACTGACCCAGTTACTTGATTTTTGACTTGCTCAAATGAGAAAAGAGTTGAAACTCGAGTCCTTCATTAACATTTCATTACAAATTTGACTAACTTGCAATAAAATAATTGAATAACTCATAAAAAAATGTTTTATTCATTAATAAATAATTTTATTTATTCATTCTTTACTGTACATTGATTAAAAACAATTACATAAAAGGTATACATTCAAATTAAATACAATCAATATACAGAGGGGGAGTTTATCGTAAAGGCGCGATCTCTTCCAACTAACCCAATAATATAGAGTTTTACAAAATAAATTCCAGAAAAATATTATCAATTTAGTTACCGATGGTAACGATTTATCCAGGATGCATCGCTCGCTATTTAGATAAGTTTTTTTCTTAAAACAGGGTTGACTTACATATTCTGTATCGATTATTTGTTTCAAGTTTATGTTAAGTCTATTATTACCAAAGTCTCGGGCATACGCAGTGAAAGAGCATTGTGTGGTAATTTTATGTTAACCATAGAAATTATGTAAATAAAATGTATATTTTTGATCATATCCATTTGTGACAGTATGATTTTTAGTCGTTTATTAGAAATAAATATTTTCTAAAAATCTCATTTGATGAGTATAAAAAATCACCAAAATATAGTTACATTCATTAAAGATTTAAAAATAAATTTATTATAAAATATTTTCAATGTGAGCTTGATGTCTTGCTGTGTAAAAAATGTTAAGTTCTTGATTTTGACATTAGAACACGTTTTGTCATAAGCATTGATGTGAAGCGTCAAATTGAAAACGTCTAGTTGGGACTACAGCACTGTATTAATATCTCAAGTTATCTAAAAATTGACAATTGTGTAGTTTATCTCTTCTGGTGTATATTTTAAAAATTCTCTTAGGATTAAATACCCATTGACAAGTATAATTGATATTAGCCACAATCATACGTAAATAAAAAGAGATATATCTGCTTAGTCATGTTTTTGAGTGTACAATAGCAGTTATTCCATGTTTGTAAGTGACATATCACTAAGACAAACATACACCTGGACTAACTGTTTTACATTTAAGTAGGATGTGTGCATGTGTCACTGCCTGATAGTTGAATTAGTGAACGGCTGGACAGTTAGTTAAAACACCAGCACTGAACCAAATGGCTATTTGGATTTTTTAATGCAACATTTAACAATCCAAGCGCCACAATCCTAAATAATCATACCAAATTTTCATAATCAAACTAGCTTTTGAACAGACAGAATGTTCGTGTTCGGTAGTTTTCGGGATCTCTGTCAATAGACTTGCGGTAGAGGGGGTCTGGCTAACTATGTTGACCGTGCCTTCTGTGTGGCTGGTCCGTTGCTGTGGAACAAAATTCCCTATGATTTGCGGACTCTGGAGAGTGTGGAGGTGTTTAAGGCGAGGTTAAAAACCCTATTGTTCAGGAGGTGTTGTAATTCTTGAACGGGCCCTTGCGATGGTTTTTCCACAAAACGGCGCATCTTAAAGAAGTTGTCTAGTTATTATTATTATCTCCGTGTGGTAATTTTTAACTCTAGCTTTTGGCAAACATGCTGTCGCCATCTTCAGGAGCGTGAAGTGTTGTCATTTAGTTATAGTATAAGGTATACCTTGATGGACAATAGCCACATGACGACACTTCACACTGCTGAAGCTGACGACAGCGTTCGTCGAGAGTTCGAGTTAAAAATTACCACATGGAGATATCGAAAACCAACGAACACGATGTTAAAGACCTAGAAAATCTAAAGAATTATTAGGCAGAATGTTGAATGTTTGATGCAAATTGAATACCATATTTAACAATTAATGCCTTATCATCCAACCAACTGGTTAACAACACTTTCCTATTCACAGATGTCAGTACAGCTGGCAGACTTATCACTTACGTAATTTCTTCCAGACGACCAGTGCTGTCTCAATTTTGCTGAGACAGTTCTTTTCCAAATCCTGGTTGCGAAAATTCCTTACGAAACTCCGCGACCCAGCTGGGAATCGAACCCAGGACCTCGATGATGCTAATCGACTGCGACAGCCGTTGCACCATGTGGCCGGCTGGTTAGTTCAACTATCAGGTGGTGACATGTGTATATTGTATTCAGCATAAAGTGCCATTATTTTGTACCAATAATAAGTATTTCATAGTATCTAACATTAAATAAATATTTAATAGCATCTATATAGAGATATTATTTTGTGCATTATTTCTAGGTAGGAAATTGTATTTTATATATTATGTCATATGCCATTATTTGCCTACTGCACTGCACTATAAATAATGTGTAAATATAACGCAATATATAAAGGATAACAATATTGTCACTAATACTGTCATATTAAAGTAGTGAAAATGCAAAAAGTTATACGTGGAGTCGCCCCCGAAGAATAGGTCGCTCACTCTTTTTTCTGTTAGTTTTCCAGTGCTATAAAAGATCACGTTTCAGACATTTTATATTTTCAGTTTAGCTATAGTTAATACAGTCGCTACTCCACTTGTGGGATATGCCGTGATGGAATAGTTATGATTGAAAGTCTAACCTTTAGCAAATTAATTTAAACATCACAGTATAATCTCACAGGTGGGTATTACAGTAGACTTGCTGCAACATATAATCTCACAGGTGGGTATTACAGTAGACTTGCTGCAACATATAATCTCACAGGTGGGTATTACAGTAGACTTGCTGCAACATATAATCTCACAGGTGGGTATTACAGTAGACTTGCTGCAACATATAAATTGTTGATATTTTTTTTTATTACAAAACACGGTTAATTTTTCACTTTAATTGAATCGCTCCATGTTAAAAGGGCGTTAGTCCAATTCACGTAATTTTACAGGAATGCAATAAAACTCTCTGGTGGAAAAAAAATAAAGGAAACAAATTTTTTGTTTACATTTATTAAAGTAAAATAGTATATTTTACATACGATTATCTATCAATCATGGAGAAATTCACTTTAGTCTGTGAGAAAATTTAATTTGAAAACGTTGGACTTACGCCCTTTTTACAAGGAATGGAAAGGAGTTGTAATAAATGAACAATTTCACAATTAAAAGTATAAATATAGTTCACAATAGTAATATTAAAATAATAAATAAATGTATTCTAATGACAGACGTAACTTTTGAAATATAAAAATGAATTATATAGATGTATGTAGAGTATTTATTAATCATTAATGCCATGATCACAGTCTATTGTCAGTGTCGTCATGTCAATGTCAATTTTGGCGGTAAAATGTTCTAATTGACAATTTGCAATGTTGCCATACAGTAAACTACCTAAAAATATTTAGTTCTTACTGATAGTATTATAATAAAGTCATAACTTTATTACAATTGCGAACCTAATGTACCCTTTTAACATGGAATGAAAAAAAAAAAAAAAAAAATTGTATATATTCACTCGAATTACGCCGGTATGTTGCATTTTATGTGCTACACGGATGGATAAGTGTTTTTTCGACATTTTTGCATAAATAACTCAATTTAGCAAAAATTGTGACTTACGCCCCTTTAACAAGGAGCGATTCAATTTATTTGAAATATCGAGTACTTTCGTCAATATATATCGATTGAGATTTTCAGTTCACTTTCCGTTCAAAGTGCTTTAGATTTCAAATAAATTAAAGTTGTAAATTAACCGTTATTTGGAATAAAAAAAAATATCATCAGTATGAATTTTCACTTTGTGAACGTACAGACTTAAGAATTATTATATAAATATTATCCTATCTGTGTCAATAAAAATTAAACACTCAGTATGGGTGGCGAAATAATTGGTCCATTACTGAATTGAAGATGTGAAATATCTTATATTTGATGCTTTACAAATAAGTATTGGGACACTGGTAAACTGATACAAAAAAGAGTCCTATTTTTTGCCGGGGACTCCACGAAGCATAAATAGGTCATGTCAGATAAAAGTTAACTAAAATTATACTGTGAATATTTGGGATTCAAATCTATCTATAAAATATGTTGTATTTTCACTTTTCTGATATTGCAGTATCATAGACAAATGAAATAACATGTGATGATTCAATACCATTATGTATAAATATCTGATATTTATGTTAAGAAGTTATTTGATTTATTTTGCAGTGAGATTTATCTATTATTATTTGTTTCACACAAATGAATACAAAGAATGTTTTAATAAGAAAAAAGTAGAGTTGGTATTTTTACATCATTGGTCGCAACATTTAGTGACCAAATAGATCAAAGGGTTAAGAATGTTGCATAAAAATATGTGTATATCGTGGACAGAATACACATTGTGTGTTGTTTTTTTTTTTTTTTTACCAAATTGCCATATGAACATAATGTTATAATAGTCCTCCTTGTGTCTTTTCTGATGACTATTATAAATTTATTAGATTTTGTGATATAAATACGTTTAAAAAAATCTTATTTTACAAAACAACCATATTCTAAATTTGTATTGTTTATGCTTCAAAAATGTTACAGCGAGTTCCATTAACTCACAATCCACATAGGCGGCCGGTGTGGTGTGTATTCGCAATGTTTTTATGCAACCATAGATCTTTATTTCTTAATAAAAAATTGATCACAAAAAAAGTGATTTATTTGCCCTTTATACCAAATACCAATGTGATAATATTTATATATAGCTAATACTCTTCATACAAGCACAAGTTGTCTGTTACAGGGTGCGTGTATATGTTTGTTTTATTCTATTCATAGATTGTAGTGTTATTCCTAATGAAATCAAAACATTTTATGATGCTCTAGTTGCTTGTAATATCGTTGGTTAAATAGAAAAGTGTCATAATTCAAAATAAACAAATTTTACATTGCATTTTACTCTCAAATTTGCTCATTTTTAAATATGTCACTTTTCTGTGTAACCGACGATATATACATGTGTCACTTAACCTGATGTAACAAATAGAATATGAGTTATTATATCTTCTATTCCGAGTTAAGTCTGTGATAATATGTCTAAAGTTGATAGTAGTTGGCTTTTGTGGTTTTTATTTATAGATATTGATGCTCTACTGTGTTTACCGCGTCTCTGTGATCTCCCACCTTCGTCTTGACGTTTCGACTCTACTACTTCGACACACACTTTTGATGATAACTCCCTGAGTCTGAATAGTAGCTATTCCATATCTGTGAGTATGGGTGAAAATAATACTACAATTGAGTTCAAAGAAGAATAAGGCTACCATCTATGAATAGTAAGCCATGGTTAATATATTATGCATTACTATTATATTTTGTTCTAGAAAGTTGTGTATAAATTTTTATCAGCCAATTATATTTCTGTGTTATTATGATTTATGTTTAGTGTATTTATTATTATTATTATATGATACAATACAATGATAGGAGTGAATAGCCTAAATCATTTTTATATTGAAGAAATGACAAAAATATCCTATAAATACTATTAGCCTTATAATATATTTATCATATATTATATAAAATGCATATTATTATTTTTTCAATAAAATTATGAAACAAATAAATATCTCTTTCTTTTATAATCATTTTTGAATATTTATTAACATTTGAAAAACACAGGATATATTTATTTATTTATCTTTATTAATCTCTTAGTTTACAATAGTTATGCAAAAGTAATGTGTGGTAAGTCTGAGAGATTGTGTGCGTAACAGTGATATACGAAAGGAATGTGAAATGAAAGTTGGTGTAAGGCGAACACGAAACAATGTTTTATTTCATGTCGAAACATTTTCATCAAATTACACCAGAAACTCTGTTATTAACCGGCTCTTGGAGACATATAACGATGAATTTGTCCACCTGGATATTTTCACAATGTCGCGGGGAAAATTCGCAGGGGCCGTGGCGCGGACCATAACGCATGATTTTTGTTTGAACAGTTCCTTCATCTCTCTCCCCCCTCCCTCTCTCTCTCTCTCTCTTGTTTTATATATGTATAAACACTGTAATTGGCCTTATATTTTTTTTTTGTTATTATGATTTTTATTACTGTTGCTTTGTTTTATGCTGTTGTGTTAATAAAGAAAAATAAATAAGTAATTACAACGATGAATGTGAATAAGTTAAGATGGTTTGGGCATGTGGAAAGAATGAATGAGGACAGAATGAATATATATTTGGCTGAGAGGAATGGTGCTCGGAGACGTGGACATCCGAGGATCAAATGGCAAGATTATTTAAATCAAGTCATACAGGACGGTCACGTGTTGAGCACATTGAACAGGAGAGCATGCATGAGGAATTGTATGACAGTGACGGAAGCAAGATGTATGCAAGGATAGAAGGAAGTGGTGCTCGATCCTTTCTGCCTACCTCGCGAGGAAAGCGGCGTGATTGTGTGTGTATACAACAGTAATTGAAATTACAAAAAATCATTATAATACAATAATAGTAAAAAACAATTATGTACTATCTGATGATGGGTGTCTACATGAAAGGTCTCCGAGTCAAATATTCTTCATAGTAAAAGTACCTAATACAGTTTCATTTTAAACCATGCTTGTCCATTGTGCCCTGTCGCATGCACTATGGAGGATATTATGTACTATCTGATGATGGGTGTCTACATGAAAGGTCTCTGAGTCAAATATTCTTCATAGTAAAAGTACCTAATACAGTTTCATTTTAAACCATGCTTGTCCATTGTGCCCTGTCGCATGCACTATGGAGGATATTATGTACTATCTGATGATGGGTGTCTACATGAAAGGTCTCTGAGTCAAATATTCTTCATAGTAAAAGTAATACAGTTTCATTTTAAACCATGCTTGTCCATTGTGCCCTGTCGCATGCACTATGGAGGATATTTTTGAAGCATCTCCACCTGCTGTGCGTTTTGCACAGTACTGGAGATCAGTTTGATTGGTTTTTATGAGTTTCGGCACAATAAATCTATTTTAATTATATTTATTCATTGTAAAATAAGAAATGGATGTCACGGCTTCTTATAAGCATGGCTGTTATTTTGAGTAAATAAAATAAAATGTTAAAAATATGTAAGTATCTATTTTTCTGTACACAATGCATTGTTTCATTTTGTGCATTTCGAAATAAACTCATGCCATCACGGCACTTCTAACAAGTGGGGTAGCTAGCAGACCAAACATGTGCAGTAAAAATGCTTGTCACCCTCTCCAAGTTAAGACTCTTTTCTATTAGTTTTCCAGTATCTCGGCAGCTATTTGTAAAACAATACGTTTAAGAATTTAATATCTACAATTCAGTGATGAAGCATGCTGTCCATCCTGCATGTTTTAATAGAATGGAAAGGAAAACCTGCATATTTATTACTTGTTGTTAATCTGCTGGCTACCCTACCTGTGGGATATACTGTTATGGTATAGTAGAATCTATCAGCAGGTTACCAACAACCTCCATTTGTTAGAAATATTGTTATAACTAGAGTGAAAAAATGGAAGAAAATCACATAGCACATTTTATAAGTACAAATAAATTTATTCTTACACTTACTTATTAAAATATATAAATATTTACATCAAAAAGAAACCACATTTTTAAAAAAGAAACTACATTTTTAAAAAAACTTATTTTGAGAAAAGATATATTTGTTTAGGTTAAAAAACCTATTAGAATGAAACAAATTAATTTCAAAAGATTAAACATTTTCCATTCAGCAGCCAAGAGGTATACCGCCCGTCTTGAATCTTGTATTTTTATCGACACAGAGATGACAACTTGCATGTTGATTACTTGCAATTAATCTGGTACCTACTCCACTTGAGAGAGGTGGCATGGTGTTAAAGAGAGACAGATAGAACATTTTGACAATCATGTCTACGTTCTTTTAACTACAACATGGCTACAAAATGAATATGGACAATCATAAGACTGACTGCTTATTTACTCAAAAAAAAAAACAGAAACCAGATATTTGGAGCTCAGAAAGGAAGATCAACAGCTCAAATCTTGTCAGTAATAAAAGTAAATAATTGTTATAATGAGACAGGAATGTTTATTATTTTGTTTTACTGTATCATCCTGCCTCTTTTGACAGCTTTCTGTAAGACTTTCTTCTTCTTATCCTGATTCCTCTTCTGAATGTTACTAGATCTCTTCTTTTGTCTGTCTTCTTTAGCTTTCTCTACTCCCTCTAACCTCTGTTCCCATTTCTTCGCACTCTTGCTCTTCTTTTGTTCCTGAAAATTAAAATATCAAGTATGTAAAAATCATTTGCAGAGTTTAAAATGTATGTGTACTGTCAAGAAAAAAGACATACACAATTTGAAATATAATTAAGACAATAGAAGTCTGAAATTAGTATTTTTCTGTGCCAAATTAGTATAGCCGATTCCCCCCTCCCTTAGAAGTAGTATTTCACGCTACGCAACAGTCTAATAATATAAAATGAAAACAGGCCTTGAAAAAAGCCGCGAGGAATATGTTCCACAGTGGATGGAGATGGCTAAGTAGTTTGATTTGATACAAATTATAAACATTATTTTTATTCTGTAATATTTGTGATAAAAAATTCTATCAACTAAAAAAAGTACAATACATTGAAGGACCCACCGACCACCCGGATAGCGCAGAAGTCTGAGGACTTCCATTTACCCGCAAAAAAAAGTACAAAGGGAAACCCAATCTCATACCATTTTCTTGACTGTCTTTTTAAGCAGCAATGGATCATCTTTGATCTTCTGTCCCTCAGCCTTGGCCAAAGCATTCTTCCAAGTTATCTTCTCCTGCAGAGCTACAGCCTTCTCAATCTCTCCGGCCTCTCTCAGCTCTTTCACTTGCTCTTTCTGCTTTTGAAGATTCTCCAAAATCTTCTTAGGATCTCTTTCTCCCTTCTTTTTAGCTGAAATATCATAATTATCAATTTATAATCTTAAGACTTTTGGAAGCAGTTTTTAAAGAACAAATAAAAATTTTTTTTACAACTGGAAATAAAGAGTACATTTCGACATTAAAACCATTATTTGAACTGATTTTTTGCGTCAAATAATTATTAAAGTTTAATATTTCAAGAAAAATTTCAAATAGCAACAAAAAGTTAAATTAATGATTTTGATGCAGTAATGAACCGTTCTTTATAAACATGCCTAAATAAAAGCATTCGCATTTGTATTGTTGATGAAGTGACAATATAGAATAGATGGGTATAAAATATTATAAACTCACTTTCAGTTACTCCAGATTCTGAGAAATCAAACTTAGAGAAGACAACTCTCCCTTGACTGTTAAACACAGGCTTTGTAGGTTTTACTACTGCCTTATCTGTTTCTACAGGAGTCTCCTGTTTTACTTGTGGCTCACCCGACGCCTTCTTTTTCTCAATTCTGGCCAATTTCTTCTTCTGCTTTCGTTCCTCCCTTTGTGTTTTCTGTTTTAATCTTTTTGATAAACTTTTCTTCATGAGTTTCTTCTTAACACTAAAATCATTAGTCCCTTTGAGTTTGTCAAATCTATTTTTTAAATCCTGGAAACTTCTAGCTCTGTGTGCTTCTTTTATCTCTTCTTTTGTTTGTTTCTTTTTACCCACGAATACATCGTCTTGCGCTTCTTCATAATCTAAAAAATACACAATAATTTTAAAAATTTCTTGATTCATGTAAATTAAAAGTAATCCTATTCGTTTGAAAAGCTGTAAAAGACTTGATTTAAATTGAATCATGAAATTAGTCCCAAAAATATTGATAATTCTCTTTATGTTCGTCATCAATATGTATCTATAACATAAACTTTCATGTTTTCTTTTCAATAAATTGTGAACGCAGTACAGAATAATTTCTCAATTTACGTAATTATTCATTAAATGCAAAATTTCGTAGGTTAATGTAATTTCTAGGTTATGTTTACAACTCACCATGCGAAGGTATTTGGAGAACTTCTAATAATTCTCTGATAAATTTGCTCTGTTCCTGTAACACGCACCGTAGTTTGACAACATCGATTTTCTTCTTCTTTACAATATTCCCTTCTGTTATTTTCATTTTAAATTTATAGTATTTAAAGTAAACTAACCAAAACAACCCCACACGCGACAGGACCCGACATCGTTTGACAAATCTTGACAGTATTTCTATGCCTTATTTTTCTATGAAGACAGTCATAGAGAATAATCAAAATATGTTGAAGTGATCGCTTTCATCCGTCCTTCCGCGCATTTTGAAAATGGAGAGTCCGTTCACACATTTTACTTTCAATGATTCTTATTTTGTTGTATTATAATATAATGGAGAAATTAGACAAAGCAAAATGTTTTACAATTGATTATCTGTTATTTCTGATTTTAAAGGTTTAATCACTATTTCAAATAATATATACCTTTATGTTTTTCATTGTTTTTTTTTTATTATTTTAAAGTAGGGTTCAAAGTTGATTGATCAACTGTGTGTTGAGTAAGAGGAACCGACGTACGAGCATGAGACATTGAATGAATGTAGAAGAAACGAAAGAAGTGTATAAGGAGAAATCTATATGGCGTTTCGTTCTCTCTGCCTACCCTACTTGGGACACGGTGTGTGTGTGTATATAGTATAGGTAGTTAAAACTTTGGTAGAAAAATAAATAAATATTATTAATGTTTCGTGTTGTATTGTTTAAAATTGGTTATTTGCGTGATATTAGGCGAAAATACTTATTTATAATAGTTTTATACAGATTATTAACTTATAACAAATAAGAAAATGACACCTAGTTACAGAACACACTGCAATTAGATTATGAATACACAGGAGTATCAACGCACGATTCAAATAATGCTAATGTGGTGTTCACGTTTGGCGAATATCGCCAGAACGCCAAAATATCGTCAGCCATTTTAACCGTGTGAACAAAATGACAGTTTGTCTGAAACGATAAAAACTAGTAAAAACGATATAGACCATTAAAGGTCACGTGGATTGGCACGGACTTTCTTGACTATAATCAGTTCCCCCACAGTGAGAGTAAAGCTATCCTTTTCATCAGCGCCGTTGAGAGGTTCGAAGGATCGTCAATCGGTGGTAAAAAATTAACTTCCAAATAGACCATTAAAGGTCACGTGGTCTTGTCTATGGATTTGCTTTTGCTTGGGGGGCAAGCAGTCAGATTGCGCAAATCATCCTTGTATGATGTTATGCCATAAAAGAAAAAAAAGAAAGTCAGACGACAAAATAATAACAAAATCGACACTGACAGTTTTTTTGATTATTGGGTATTCTTTAGGCGTTCCACCTAATATTACACCGTAATCGTGTGTTGTGTTGGGATGCCTGATGCCCCTCAATGATTTTTCTGTGACGTCATCCTTTAATGGTCTATTATGAGTAATTGGCGAGTTTATTGCCTTGTGGCAATATCTCTCAGCTAACCAAAAGTTTTGTGGGATGTTATGTTACATAATTCCAAGCATGTGTGTTTAAATTAACCTTGTTTTGATATTTTTCATTTTTTATGAAATAAATTTACTGATTTCGTCTTAAATTATTTTTCAGCCATGTGTCGAACATGGCTAAAATGCTGGTGCACAATACCATTCTGTTACCGTCACTTAAGTATGCAAGCGAGACATGGACGTGGCTGAAGAAGGACGAAAGTGGAATAAATGCAGTGGAGATGCGATCGTTGAGAAAAATGGTTGGTAAAGTTTTTATCTTTGTACCTTGAGTGTATAACTGTAATGTAATATATATTATGTTCAAGTATACTTTGTAATACAGTGTAAAAAGGCTTGAACGCCGTTTAATGTATTAAATAAATAGTATATCTTTGAATAAATATATAAAACGCTGCGTGATAGAGTGAAGAATGATGATTGATGATATTAGAAGAATGTGTGGATGCAAGAAGAGTGTTGTGGACAGAATGCGCGTGAATAAACTACGATGGTTTGGACAGGTTGAACGAATGAACGGGGTACGAAAGACAAAGAGGATATACTTGTCTGAAAAAATGGGCGTGATGAAACGCGGCGGGCGTCCGAGAACCACGTGGCTTGATCACGTGGATCAAATTCTCAAGGACGGCCGCGTGTTGAGTAAGAGGAACTGACGTGCGTGCATGAGAAACTGTATGAATGTGGAGGAAGCGAAGGAAGTGTGTAAAGATACTAGATAGATCTGTTTGGCGTTCCGTTCTCTCTGCCTACCCCGCTTGGGACACGGTGTGAGGGTATAGTATAGTATTGGCACGTATATCTTTGATTGGCACGGACTTTCTTGACTATAATCAGTTCCCCCACAGTGAGAGTAAAGCTATCCTTTTCATCAGCGCCGTTGAGAGGTTCGAAGGATCGTCAATCGGTGGTAAAAAATTAACTTCCAAATAGACCATTAAAGGTCACGTGGTCTTGTCTATGGATTTGCTTTTGCTTGGGGGGCAAGCAGTCAGATTGCGCAAATCATCCTTGTATGATGTTATGCCATAAGAGAAAAAAAAGAAAGTCAGACGACAAAATAATAACAAAATCGACACTGACAGTTTTTTTTTATTATTAGGTATTCTTTAGGCGTTCCACCTAATATTACACCGTAATCGTCTGTTGTGTTGGGATGCCTGATGCCCCTCAATGATTTTTCTGTGACGTCATCCTTTAATGGTCTATAATCATCAAAATGGGATAAACAGAAAACATTTATACAAGGGAATGTACTAATGCCAATTGGAAATTGTAGTAAAGTAAAAATACTAATTTCTTATTAAAATTTGATGACACTCCACCTGTGTGTTCATAAGGACACATTTTTAATTTTTATTTTTGAGTCTGGCAGTGTCCAATAAAATTTTGTTGCCAGACTTGCCAGCTACCACAATATTTAGAAATCTGGTAAACCGCACCGATACAATGATTCTGTGTGGTCGATATGTCATCATTTTGGAAAAAAATCAATAATTCACCAAGAAAGAAAAGCTAATATTTCTTATTTATCCCAAACGCATATGCAAAATAAATGTAAAAATCTTGATCCAAATAACGGAATATACAGAAATATTTTCTGATAAATCGAGGAAAATGTTGACGCTTAATTAGTGTACAGGAATATCGTATGGTGGCGCCGTCATAGTTCGGTCGCCATTTGCCTTTTCGTTAGCGGCGGTTTTTCTCTCCCTAATAATCTGTAAAAATACAAGTTAATAACGGCAATCGAGTAAAATAAGTTGATGATAAATATTTTTGAATAAATGGTGGATGAATTGAGTATATTATTAATGTGCGGGCGTTGTAGTGTGTAAAGATATCTTGCAGAGACGCCTAGTGAAGAGTGAAGTACAGTGTAGTGTAGTGAGCCGCGGCCGCCATATTATTATCTGAAGCCGTCTCGCAGGACAGACATTACGCTGTCTTGTGCTCCGCCGCCATACACATTTATATGCGGATACGGCCTCCACACACTTCAGGTAATTAGCGGATATCTCTCTTCTCCATTGTATCTTCCCTTACGATATATTGAATTATCCCAATAATGTTTGTATTGTCAGATATGAGTGATGTTTGCATGCAATCCCCGTATTTTTAGAGCTTGTTGGCCCGCCATATTGGGTTAAAAAGCTACATATTTCTTTTATATGCGATTGAATCGTTATTTATGGGTCCAGTTGTGTAATTTTGGCGAAAAAGCGAGTAAAATGGTGTATTTTACGTTCGTATACGTGTTTTCCCGCGTTCGCTACGTGAGGAGAGTATATTTTTTGTAACGGACCGACGACCGTTTTGTATGGAGAAGCGCCGCGATGGAGGGATATCTAGTTTTGTTATATGTCCATAGTATGTTGTGCACCGCGGTGGCCGCGTATAGTCAGACGCGCTGGTGCACATCTCTGCAGTCTCAACGGCCCGACATCTTCAACGCGAGATAATCATTTCCTATTACAAACTCCCGCTCATTACATGTACAGTAATAATAGTAGAGAGCTCTTCATAAAGATGAGGCACACCCACAATGTTATTCTAGGAGCCGCCGATCAGACTTAACCATCAAAGCATTCAAGGAGATCCATCGTAAATGGCCCCTCAAACCTTAAAATTACCCATATTTCTAGCATACAACTCGTAAAACTGGGAAAACGTCAAAATTTGTAGATTGTTACTATTTGACATTTGTTACATAGTCTTGTGACACTTTTACTGCATGATAAACAAAATGAAAGTGATATTATTGACGATATGGACAGGACGATAAAACTAAATACCCTCATATAACACTATTTACTCATATAACATACGAGATTGAAATATTTATAATTGGGAAATGCCAGGTATTTTTAACTGTTGCATATTATTATTTCAGAGATGAAAATTATTCATTTTGTTGCTTGACAGCAGCTTCCAACTATATAGAGACATTAAAATATTCACTTTCATTTGTCTTAGTATATTTTTGAGAAAATCAACATGCCTAGGTCACAAGAAAATGCATTGTATATTTGAAATGTCAAATGTTTTGATTTGAAATATAATACTTTTAAATGTTGTTGTATGCAACATTCAATTTGTATGTAATAATTTTTAAGGTATTGTGGTTTAGGTTGTAAATTAATAGGAAATGAATTACAATTCCCCAATTGTCACCAAAAGTCTGGGTTGTTCTTAGGAAAATAACAATTTAAAAAAAATATAAACTGATCTATCTTAATGACATCTCCCTCAGGTTGAGTAGCCAGTGGACCAACTAAGTCCTTTCCGTCCTCTCATAATAAAAGAAATCAGGAATAGGTGGACAGGTGGCCGTATACCTCATTGAAGGTGTTTTATTATCTGTACTGTTATGGCACATCCCACAAGTGGGGAAGCCGGCAAGGTAACTGCATGCAATGAATATTTGGATTGTCATCGAGATATTAAAAGACTGAAAAGATGAATTTCTACAAATGTACATGCCCGCATTGGTTGCACCATTTCATTGCGTTGTTGCACTATTGTGAATGATATACTTTTATCAATGTATACATAACTGTATTATATGTATAGTGTTGTGAGATATATTATATATATATATATATATAGTCAACAGACCACATGACTGTGTGTTGTGTGACTGTATCGTTGTTAGGTTAGGTTATGGTTTGACAGTTGAATATTGTAAACATCTGAATAATGTAAATTTTTTACTATTGGTTGTGTTATTTATTTACTATTCATTTCCTATTAGTAAACTAGCTACTATTTATTTATTTATTCACTGTATGTTGATCACAAGCAATTTTACATAAGTATATATTCATATTTAATATCTGGAATTATGCTCCTCCTGCTATACTGAGGACCAGCTGTCCCTCCATCTTTTAGGTGGCCTTCCTTGTAATTGTAAGCCTAGTGGTGTCTCGTTTACAGCGGTGTGAGCTATTCTATTGCTGCTTATGCATTCAACATGGTCCTTCCTGAACTGTCTCTTCTCTTTATGCTCCATAGAACAATATCCTATGTTTCACATATTTTTCTATTTTCAGTATTCCTGGCTCGAGGGTTTTGACCATAAATGCACACTCGTTTTTCATCTCAGATGTTCCAAAGAGATTTCTTGTTCTGGTTCAACACTGTATGTCATTATCGGCCTTATGCAGGTTTTGTAAATGCGCCCCTTATTATCTATACATACCCGTATGTTTATTCTTCTATCTTACTTTTCTAAATATCTGGCGATTGCAGAAGCTTTAGTAGTCTGTTCTCGTACATATCGACTGTGATCAGGACAAAGGGTTTAAACCACATCGGTAAAATTTCATAGGAGAAGCAAAAAAACTGTGGGATAAAGAAAATGACAAAAATTATTGTCATTATTATTTTACCATCTTATTGTAATGTAGTTCTTTTATTATGTCATAAAAATTGAAGAGAAAATATTCAGGAACTATCAAGTTATAAGCAAAAAAAAAACAGAAAACGACTTTTGCCTAAATTGTGGTTTAATGCCTTTGTCCTGAGCACAGTCGATATGTTATACAGATGACTAGATATTTCTGCCCAAGATATTTGAATTTTGCTACTTGCTGAGTGGGTTTATCGTCTACAACTAATTCATGTGTTTAATAAGCTATTTTGATATCGTCTAGCATTTGGTTTTCTCAATCGATATACTCATATTGTATTTTTTAGATGCTAGGTGAAACTTGTGTAGTAAACGTGAAGGTAATCCTTGGGTTATTAAGACTGCATCATGGGGATAACGTAATACGCTTCTTTTTCTCCCATTTTGTGATGTAGTCCCACACAGTGACACCACTTGTTGTGGCCTTGTCCTATTCCTGCACAATTCACCCCCCACTTTACTATCCTGTATTGTTTTGTATGATTGATGATGATATATTATTTTCTATTAGAATCTTTTCTAATTCAATTCTAGTACTAATAGTTTCAATACTGTCCACTCATTCGACCAAGTCCTTGTCCCAGAGATAAGTTAAAAAGTTTGAAATAAATTATTGATCTATTTGACATACAGATCTCTCTGTGTCATACAAATGTTAGATATTGAGGATGAAAGGCAAATCCCAACACTGCTGAATTAAAATTTTTAATTTATTTATACATTTTACTATTTAATAATAATAATAATGGAGAGTATTTAAAGCGCCATCTTTGTGCCATAGCACCTCGAGGACGCTGTACATGATAATGTTCTATCTTCAACAATGTTGTCTGTGTCAAGAATTCAAATTTAAATACAAAAACCTTATAACACATAATCTCAGATACATAATAATATGTATCCGCGTCAGAAACAAAAATAAAATAATGCAATATACACAACAGTCGCAGTTCATAAAAAAGTTTGAAAAAGTAGGTCTTGAAGTCCCTCTTAAAAGCCTGGAAGTCCCCGGCAGCACACCTGAGCCCCAGAGGCAGTACAGTATTTGCTACTGTACATTGATTATAACATCTATCATTATAAAATGTCGTAATATTATAAGTTATATAATACCTACAATGCACTTAGATTGCGATATCTTTACCCTAATTGATACTTTTATGCAATGTCTATTGAAAATACACATTTTAAAAACAAAGGAAACTCTAAAACTTATGCTAGATTCACATTCTCATTGAAGTTAGGTAAGACAAAAGTGAAAATCTGAGAATGTGAACGTTGAATAGTGAAAATCTACCTTTATTCTCCAGTATATCAATTCTAAAATCTGATTTAGGAGTAAAGACACTTAACAAGTAGAAATAGAAAAATGTCAATTTCTCAATTTGAATATTCTTTTTTTTTATTTATTTTGTGAAATTATTATTTTTTTATTATTTAAAATACAATACACAAGTAATTACAAACTTAAACTTATATACAAGTAATTTACTTTTAGTACTCAAAATATTAATTTACATTCTTCGCATTCCACCCCACCACATGGGCCAGAATCTTTCCTTGACATAGTGTTCAAACTGCTAGTGTTGGAACTCCCTTGATTTCCATAGGGATTTATTTCTCTGTAAAATTTAATTCCTTTACAGAACAAACTATTTTCAGATTTTGTTCCCTGGGAATCCGAAGTTCGTTCCTAGCCCTCGTTGGATAGTCATGTTTTTGTCCATTGTAAGTCAGATTCCGTCCCAAGTAATGGGACATCATGCTTTTAACAATTTTATGTCAGAAAGTTTAGTGATTCTATGATTGATGTGACTGCTTCCGTATACATTGAGGATGCTTGAATGTCTCAAGGAAGAGAATTTGTGACCTCATATTGCTTACTTTTTTTCTTCAATATAATTATAAGCATTTAATTATTAATGTGTAGAATTGTATTGAATCAATATTAATTATTTTCATACACGGGTTGTTGATTAACCAATCCATTTACATCATTTTAAGGAATTTGCTAAGCACGCAAAAATGATTGAGTGGCCAGTTTTCTTAGAAACGCTAAAAACTCTGATTAAGAATAATTAGAATTGTCATTGTTATCAAATGTTGCCTAATGATGTAAATCAAAGATAGTTATTACAAAATCTATGATTTCATGATTAAAATGTAGATAACAATTTTTTGATAATAAACATTTCTCCATATCTTTCAAGGTTTAGAACTATAATTTTTTGTGTTTTTATTTTTATAAACCCAAATAAATTTCTTATCTTTTTCTGTATCCGAATATCCCACCCATGTGGACTACTTTATGCAATCCATTGTGGGGTTCAGCCTGATTGGGAGTTAGCATACTTTAGATCTAATGAGATGATTTGAGACATGCTCGTACCGCCTAACATCCAATATCGTCTAAGATACTTATTATGAAAGTGTTGCATCTTGTTTTCTTGATGTGATGTGTCATTGGCCATCTTCACCTTTGTTCATCATCGGAATAAGGCTATTCACCATTTAATGTCCATGCATCCACATTACCGCGCAATCATTCATTTAGCGTTTAAGCGCAAAGAGATTGATGCAGAGGGTGAGTGAGATAGATGTATCCATGTTTAAGAAAATTAACTATGCACAAATAAGACGTCCACGTGCTACTAACTGTCTTAAATTGATGATAGTTTGTGAACATGTGGAGACACAGTTATTTATTACATGCACATTTTATTTAAATATGTACTGTGTAAAATTGTTTTGTTTATATTGTTAAAGCTAGTATTAGAATCACTAACATTCTATTGTATTGTATACAATATTGTTTGTTTGGTGGTGACACTTTCTCTCTCTCTCTCATTGTGATACTTAATGTGTGTGTGTTGATTCATTCATGATATTGTTTATTGTAAGCATTACACACATACATAATGTATATATGTAGTTCCTGGTAAAGAATAAGTCTCCCCCTCTGTTCTGTTTTCCAGTGTCTCGTAAAAGGCATGTGTTTGTGAAACCTTACGTATAAGATAATTTACAACTCGGCAATGAGGTATGCTACCTGTCCTGAATGTCTTGTTTTCGTTGGCATGGAAAGGAGAATTTGCATGTTTGTGTCATGCAGTTGGTCCGCTGGCTGCCCCATTTGTGGGATATGTTATGGTATAGTAGAAGTAGTTTGTATCTATTATGAGCTTTGTTCAATAAATTGCAGCACTACTCATATGTGTTTTTTAGTATGGTCTTGAACTCTTCTCATTTGTGGCAAATCTGCGTCCATTCATAGGTCTTTTTAGTTATGATAATAATAATAAACCTTTATTTACCACACGATTGATATAGTACTATGATAAGAATAATACTCTTGTTTCTAACATCTTTCAGTCAATCCAATGTAGTTAGCACAAAATAGTAACATCTCTGTAAGGGTAAGCAGCGGATTGACTGTATATAATGAACATTATTATTAACAAATCTTTTTTGTTCCATTGTTTCAGTGAGGAGGAGCGTATAGGTGTGTGCACAGTGGGAGAGGAACTAGGAGGAGGAGAAGCAGAAGAGGAGGTAGAAGAGCAGAAGCAGTAGTAGTTATTATTATTATGTTGTGCGAGGTAAAGAGACCACGGGCGGAGGATAGCTGATGCCGCTCAGTCAAGTATACGACGAGCCCCTTTGTACCTTTGAGGTAATACAACACAACACGCATATGTATACATATATATATACAGTCTGTCTTAGTTATAACGAGATTCTGTTACTCATTACATCAGTTATGTATTTGTATGTGGAATTTTTCCTAGTGGTTCAAATTTTATCTAAGTTATTACGATACACATTGAGTTGTGTAAGTAAAAATTGCAAATATGTATGAAGATAACAAAATTTATTTTGAAAATTGTGAGACATTTAAGCTGCGTATTTATGTAAAATCCTGATGTTCATATATGAAATAAAAAAAATTCAACATAATAACTAGTGCGTTTAATTGAAACAATAAGGGATTTTGTCACCTGCTTGCTGGTCAGTGATACCTCCAATTTTATAACTTTTTCAAATAATCACTTTTTTGTCTCAAGTGCTTGTTGCAATATTTTTTATTCTCGTGCCTTGAAGAGATTATTATAACAGTGTACATGAAAACAGACTAGAAGTGAACTTGCTTATTATGGCCTGTTATTGCACTATAGCCACGCTCGGTATAACCCAGTTGGACTGTATATATCACTTGTATCTACATTTTTACTACAAAATTCATATCTTTATGTTGGAAGGAAACTACACAGTCTATATTGGTCATTCAAAGTTTTATTAGTATAGTAATCAATGCACTGTTCATATGAGAATAATAAGAGAGTGTTAAGGAAGTTAAAGGAACAAACAGGTTACATGGAATTACTGTCAAAGATGATTATTCTAGGCTT
This sequence comes from Athripsodes cinereus, assembly GCA_947579605.1. Classification (NCBI taxonomy): domain Eukaryota; kingdom Metazoa; phylum Arthropoda; class Insecta; order Trichoptera; family Leptoceridae; genus Athripsodes; species Athripsodes cinereus. Next base: position 8,793,747 of record OX388325.1, on the reverse strand, counting down.
TTAAACGATATCAACATCCTTTATCTACAGATATTTCAAAATATAATGTCTTCAACGAAGATGAATATGTCATCAGAAGGGTACGACGAGGATAAGAACACTGTTGTGTTTATATGATAGATATAATGTAGTTTATCTACGACACTCATACTATGTATACTTGTATATTTATTTATGTATTCATTCTTTCCTATACCTTAATTTGTCGTATTGTATGTTTGCTTTTCTCGGCTAGAGGAACATCAAAGGAATATAGGCAAAAGATTCTACATGTGAGAATTTCAGCTAGTCAGCCCTTCAGGGTGCCCACAAAGGCACCTCCCGTGTTGAAAAATATGTTAATGTAGAAGTTAAATCGAATAGATGAAAGTCACCAGACCTTTGAACTAAACAAGTGTTCGGGAGGATGTCCTTCAATGTACATTGATTTTCAACAATTTTACATAGAAATGCATTCATGTTATATACAATCAACATACCTACATATGGAGGACGAGTTTATTGTATACACATTTTATTTTCACTTTTTTATTCTCAGACTATAGTGTTATTCTTCATTGAAACAAAAAAAAATGTGGTGCTGAACATTTAAATATCCTATTCTGTGTTAATTTAGTAACATGTCTCTGTATCCAATATAACTCACACAAAATAAGAGGGAAGAAAAAAAGTATATGTTATTGGGTTAGTTGGAAGAGATCGCGCCTTTGCGATAAACTCGCCCTCTGTATATTGATTGTATTTAATTTGAATGTATACCTTTTATGTAATTGTTTTTAATCAATGTACAGTAAAGAATGAATAAATAAATATATGTTGCAAACCTAAGCTATACGAGGTTTGAATATTGAGTAGCACTTCTGGCGAAAACAATCATGATAATGTAATTACCATCATTTTTATTTATTGCGCTCATGTAAAACTCAGGTGGAAATACAATTACAGGAGCATAATCAAAAAGATTAATAGAATTGACATTTTCTGAAACTGGTTGAACTCCTTTTTGCTTTATTAGAATATTGAGTATTAATTAAAGAAAATAGTAAAAATATCCCCTTCGTGTATGTATATTGTGAAACATTGTTAGTTAGTTGTGTTATGTTTTGTATTATCCACAATGATTATGGCAGTTTTAACATTGGCAGGTAGTTTGCAGACTCTAGCACCATGCAGCAGGCCGTAGACCCCTTGGCTACTACCAGTACGGTAAGTTACAGCACAACACTCATAATAAATTACTTACTAAATATATCATTTATTTACTCATGCCCCCTCTGGCCCTCAGGCTGCCCATTGGGGCCCGTCCATGTGGATGAAGTTTTTTGCTTATATAAATGCAGATAAAAGTGAAGTGATTAATCATTATCAATTTAACATAGGTGATACCTTGACAATATTTAACAAAGTTCCATGTGCTAACACAATTGAAGACATCATTGGATGAAGGAAACTCCAATTTTTCAAAAATTAGTGTTCAGCTTTCATTTGAAACTAAATTAGGAAGATTAAATAATTCTAATGCATTCTATAGAATAATTTCTTTGAAAGTGTTGCAATTATATGTACAAAAAAGTATGTTGTCAGCGCATCATTTTTTGTTAAATCTGAATTTAACACCCTGCAGAATTAGCCCAATGTGTGTGTGTGTGAGATTGTATTGCTGAGTAATCCATATATTGTCACAATATCTATTGGAATGTCTTCAATGTACTCATGCTCAGTTTGCTAATTTTACGACATAATTTATTTTAAAATACTGGAATGAATAAAAAAAATTACTCTCAAATTTCTCCAGTAAAAAAGTGATTATGTGTAGTGGCTTTAAACACATCCATAATAGATAAATAAAAATATGGAAATATAATAGATAACATCACTTTTGTTCATTGTGTTATAGCCTGGAGTAGAGGCTGTGAATGGGACTCCAACCCCACACAGGCAGGGGCGCATGACCAACCAGCTTATGGTGAGTAACAGACACACAAGCTATATGTCGCATTTGTCTGGGTTTAACTTGAATTTTTGTTTTTATCTATTATTCACTAGATTGTATATATATAGAATACCTCTTGAAACATTGTATCATCTGAAGAGGAACATTAAAGATCTATTAAACTTAATATAAAAGATTCCCATGAGGTGGTTTTATCTGGCCGATCCCTAACTTATGAGATATTTAGGTAATACTTATATTCATATATATATATATTTCCCTGACATCAAATCTTAAATTAAAAATATGTGTTTGGACGTTACAGTTTCTACAGAGGAACGTGATGAAAGCAGTATGGAAGCACCATTTTGCTTGGCCGTTCCAACAGCCTGTGGATGCCAAGAAACTCAATCTACCAGTAAGTAATACTACTTTACATACATTGTTTATACTTTACTGTACGTTGATAATTGGATGCAATTTTACACAAGAATACTTCTATACTAAACATAATCAATGTGTAGAGGGTGAGTTTATCGCAAAGGTAAACTACCCCAATATCATAAACAGATGAGGAGTAACAAACATTATATACCGAGAAAGTTATAAAGGAGAAGAACCTGATAGGAAATTTACATGATCAAATGACCAAATATATTTGTCAAAGACGTGCACAGTGTTTTCTGCACTTCACTATAATTTATTCTCATACATACAGGGAGTTGATAAAACAAATTAGAAAAATATATATAAAAAAAAAAACATGAAAAGGAAAAAGTAGAAAGCAACGCCTATCCTTTGCGAGCCTTTTGATGCTATATACTATATCATCGTCCTGTCTGTAGCATTAAAAAATTAGCCATTCAGCATAGATGGAATACCTCATTGATGAATTGAAGATATCAACTGTCTTCATATGTCTTCACGTATGCAATATGGAATTAATGTGAGAACGTGTGTCATAGGACTACCACAAGATCATCAAGCAGCCAATGGACTTGGGTACTATAAAGAAGAGACTGGAGCAGAACTACTATTACTCGGCCAAGGAGTGCATCCAGGACTTCAACACCATGTTCACCAACTGCTATGTGTACAACAAGCCCGGCGAGGATGTTGTACTCATGGCACAGAAGCTGGAGGAACTCTTTCTCTCCAAGGTAACAAAAACTCTTAACTAAGGCTAATTTCAGATTCAATATCCAAAACCTGTGTGTCATTAATCATCTTATTGTTGTCGTGAATGGTATTGTTGTGGTCAGCTGGTGATGACGTCAAAGATTAGATTCCGCAGCTGATTAGTGTTCTCATGATTCTTATCATTCAAATTTTCACAGCCCAGCTGACCACGCATACTTTTAAGTGCTCTCTCTTTTCTATACTTTACTGTAACAATTTAATGTTATATTTCTTTTATCTTATTTCAAATTAAAGTTTCTTTATGTTTCACAAGACCACGAGTTTCATTTGTAGGATTGGTTAGTAAACTCAATCAGAATCCTTCCTTATCATAAATCATCTTTATAAGGATCTCTCACTAAGAAACCTCTATCTTGTAAGTAGAGGATTGTCTTACTCAGGCAATCCGCCAAATCTACTTCATTATTGTGTATTACAGATAGCTCAAATGGATAAGGAGGAGAAGGAGGTAGAATTACCTGCCAAAGGTGGTAAAAGCAGCGGGGCCTCTTCAGCCAATAAGAAGGCTCGGCCTGTGAGTAGTGGCGGAGCAGCGGCCCCTGGAGTTATCACCCCCGCCAGGGTGCCGCGACCTGCTGTCACCACAGCGCCACCCACCCCCACACCCACACCCTCTCCTGTGGTGGCAGCCACAGTGGGATCTAACAACACAACCACCACTGGACAACACATACCAACCACCACAGTAACGCATACGGGCCTCCCACAACAAGTTGCACAGCCCGCTGGCTTCCATGTGGCACAACCTGCCAACCAGCAGGGCACACCCACCATCACCACCGTGCAGCTGACGCAGCCAGCCAAGGTGAAGAAGGGAGTGAAGAGAAAGGCCGACACCACCACGCCCATGGGTAGCTCCTTTGAGGGGGGCGTGGGCAGTGGTGGAGGTGGAACGGGGGGAGGTGCAGGAGTGGGAGCAGGAGGAGGAGACGGAGGGGCAGCAACAGACTCAGCCAGAGGCACACCTAAGACAGCAAAGATTAGTACCAGAAGAGAGAGTGGGAGACAAATAAAGAAGGTACACAATAATGAATAATTTTATATTTGTATTTCATTCACTATATTGGATACTACAATGCCTTGTATTGCCTTTTATATCTTATGATATTTATACAGAGAGTTTTCCAACCATCAACCTTTTGAGTCTTATAGCTTAAATATAATCCATAGAAGAACAACTTATGCGAGTGAACAGACTATTTAAGATCCTCCTCACGAATTAGGTAAATCTACTATTTTTACCTTTGTACAATAGAGTGGAAATGGAAGAACATAATCGTCAATATCAAATCATTATATGTGAGTGATAAATATATTGGAGGTTTTTCTACCAACAAAGTAAAATACCTGTGATTTATAATAAGCTAAATATTATTTTGTGTTTCAGCCCGCGAGGGTGCCAGACGAGGGCTTCATTGGGGGCGCCGCGTCCACAATGGTTAGTGGGGCGGGCGCCTCTGGGGGAGTTGGCGGAGCGAGTCACATCTCACGACAGGGCCTGCTGCCAGCCTCCAACACCAAGGAGAAACTCAGCGAAGCTCTTAAGTCCTGCAACGAGATACTTAAAGAGCTCTTCTCCAAGAAACATTCCGTAAGTATCATCAAACATGTCGTCCATAACATTCACCATTTCTGTTAGTCAAAGAGAAACTACATTATGTTGTTAACTCAGCAGATAACATCAAATTTCTTCAAAACCAAATTGTATCCAGCATGAATTACTTACATTTAGGTATGTTACAACAATACCTACACATGAAGCTGTTATTATGGTTTAATAGAGAGAATTTCAGAGCCTTCGGTACGTTGCCTGGTATCTTTAATGGACGAAGCACACCTCACACATAAGTGGGTTGCGAGTTCAAGTCCCGTCCAGGGCGCTACCAAATTAGGTGACATTGTCTTTTCTAAGCCTTATCGATAGTTTCACGTGTTAAATTTACAGATGTTATCTTATAAAGTGTTTAATTGTAAAAACAAAAATTGAAAAAATAGACTATGTTGATTTTTGGCCAGTTTGACATACAAACAGAAAAGTATTGTAATAGTATTCATCTATGCTGTAAACACATTTATTTTGTGGTCTATATAAATGAGGGAAAGAATTCCTAAGTCAAAAAAATTGTATAATTTGCATTTATAGAAAAGTTTTAGCGAATAGACTGCAGTATCTTTGATAGTAATCTTGTGTTTAAAGTATGTAGTAAATGTAATAATGCTAAAATAATAATGACCATACTGGTGGATATGTGGTGTAGTTCCTCTTGAGCTAACGGAAATATTTTTATCATTCTATGATAACTTTACCCAGCTGAAAAAGTTTCAATACTTCTGAGATGTGAATTTTGTAGTGGTAAATGTCTGCATTATGGATTTGAAATGATGAACAAATAACACATTTTATATGGAAGTTGTCAAACGGTAGAAAATTGAAAAAGCTTCCGACATTTTCTATGTTTGGTTGAAAAACCTCCGTGAGGTTTGTACACGCTTAGAGAACATCCTCAAAGTGGTTATTGAGTTAGAATCAATATGAAGAAAAAGAATTTAGCTGCAACAAGCTTCCAACATTTTCTATGTTGGCTAAAAAACCTCCATGAGGTTTGTACACACTTTGAGAACATTCTCAATGTGGTTATTTAGCTAGAATCAATATGAAGAAAAAGAATTTAGTTTAAAACAAACTTCCATCATTCTCTGTTGGTGGAAAACCTCCATGAGGTTTGTACAAATTTTGAGAACATTCAAAATGTTTATTTATTTAGAGTCAATATGAAGAAGAAGAAGAAGAATTTAGTTAGAATAAGCTTCCAACATCTTTGTTTGGTTGAAAAACTTCCATGAAGTTTGTACACGCTTCAAGAACATCCTCAAAGTGGTTATTGAGTTAGAATCAATATGAAGAAGAAGAATTCAGATAGAATAAGCTTCCAGCATCTTCTATGTTTGGTTGAAAAACCTCCACGAGGTTTGTACACACTAAAAGAACATCCTCAAAATGGTTATTTATTTAGAATCAATATGAAGAAAAAGAATTTAATTTAGAACAAACTTCCATCATTCTCTATGTTGGTGGAAAACCTCCATGAGGTTTGTACAAATTTTCAGAACATTCAAAATGTTTATTTATTTAGAGTCAATATGAAGAAGAAGAAGAAGAATTTAGTTAGAATAAGCTTCCAACATCTTCTTTGTTTGGTTGAAAAACTTCCATGAAGTTTGTACACGCTTCGAAAACATCCTCAAAGTGGTTATTTAGTTAGAATCAATATGAAGAAGAAGAATTCAGATAGAATAAGCTTCCAGCATCTTCTATGTTTGGTTGAAAAACCTCCACGAGGTTTGTACACACTAAGAGAACATCCTCAAAGTGGTTATTTAGTTAGAATCAATATGAAGAAGAAGAATTCAGATAGAATAAGCTTCCAGCATCTTCTATGTTTGGTTGAAAAACCTCCACGAGGTTTGTACACACTAAGAGAACATCCTCAAAGTGGTTATTTATTTAGAATCAATATGAAGAAAAAGAATTCAATTTAGAACAAACTTCCATCATTCTCTTATGTTGGTGGAAACCCTCCATGAGGTTTGTACAAATTTTGAGAACATTCAAAATGGTAATTTAGTTAAGAGTCAAAATGAAGAAGAAGAAAAGGAATTTAGCTGCAACAAACTTCCAACATTTTCTATGTTGTCTGAAAAACCTCCATGAGGTTTGTTGTAATTTAGTTAAGAGTCAAAATGAAGAAGAAGAAAAGGAATTTAGCTGCAACAAACTTCCAACATTTTCTATGTTGTCTGAAAAACCTCCATGAGGTTTGTTCAAATTTTGAGAACATTCAAAATGGTTATTTAGTTAGAGTCAATATGAAGAAGAAGAATTTAGTTAGAATAAGCTTCCAACATATTCTATGTTTGGTTGAAAAATTCCATGAAGTTTGTAAACACTTAGAGAACATCCTCAAAGTGGTTATTTATTTAGAATCAATATGAAGAAAAAGAATTTAATTTAGAACAAACTTCCATCATTCTCTTATGTTGGTGGAAACCCTCCATGAGGTTTGTACACACTTTGAGAACATTCTCAAAGTGGTTATTTAGTTAGAATCAATATGAAGAATAAGAATTTAGCTGGAACAAACTTCCAACATCTTCTATGTTTGGTTGAAAAACCTCCACGAGGTTTGTACAAATTTTGAGAACATTCAAAATGGTTATTTAGTTAAGAGTCAATATGAAGAAGAAGAAGAAGATTTAAGTTAGAATAAGCTTCCAACATCTTCTATGTTTGGTTGAAAAACTTCCATGAGGTTTGTTCACACTTAGAGAACATCCTCAAAGTGGTTATATAGTTAGAATCAATATGAAGAAAAAGAATTTAGTTTAGAACAAACTTCCATCATTCTCTATGTTGGTGGAAAACCTTCATGAGGTTTGTACAAATTTTGAGAAGATCCTCAAAATGGTTTAGTTAGAATCAATATGAAGAAGAATTCAGTTACAATAAGCTTCCAACATCTTCTATGTTTGGTTGAAAAACCTCCACGAGGTTTGTACACACTTAGAGAACATCCTCAAAGTGGTTATTTAGTTAGAATAAAGATGAAGAAGAAGAAGAATTCAGTTAGAACAAGCTTTCAACATTTTCTATGTTGGTTGAAAAACCTCCATGAGGTTTGTACAAATTTTGAGAACATTCAAAATGGTTTAGTTAAAATCAATATGAAGAAGTTTTTGAAGAAATCAATATGAAGAAGAAATACAGTTAGAATAAGCTTCCAACATCTTCTATGTTTGGTTGAAAAACCTCCACGAGGTTTGTACACACTTAGAGAACATCCTCAAAGTGGTTATTTAGTTAGGATCAATAAGAAGAAAAAGAATTTATATAGAACAAGCTTCCAACATTTTCTATGTTGGTGGAAAACCTCCGTGAGGTTTGTACACACTTTGAGAACATCCTCAAAGTGGTTATTTAGTTAGGATCAATAAGAAGAAAAAGAATTTATATAGAACAAGCTTCCAACATTTTCTATGTTGGTGGAAAACCTCCGTGAGGTTTGTACACACTTTGAGAACATCCTCAAAGTGGTTATTTAGTTAGGATCAATAAGAAGAAAAAGAATTTATATAGAACAAGCTTCCAACATTTTCTATGTTGGTGGAAAACCTCCGTGAGGTTTGTACACACTTTGAGAACATCCTCAAAGTGGTTATTTAGTTAGAATCAAGATGATGAATCAGTTTAGAACAAGCTGCCAACATTTTCTATGTTGGTTTAAAAACCTCTGTGAGGTTTGTACACTCTTAGAAAACATCCTCAAAGTATTTATTCAGTTAGAATAAGTTCCAACATTCTTTATGTTAGTCGAGAAACCTCCATGAGGTCTGCAGACATTTTGAGAGTTTCCTCAAAATGTTCATCAAGTAGGTAGTAAGTACGAGCTTCCAGCACCTATGTTGGTATGCTGCGACCTTTCTACGATTGTAACACTTTGATTCCATTTCAAAGTGGTTAAGAACAAGCTTCCAGCATTTTCTCTGTTGGTCGAGAAACCTCTGTGAGGTATATTTTGAGGCCATCCTCAAAATATAAGTAATTAAGTCCGATGTTAGGGTGATCTGCCAGCATTTTTATGTTGGTAAGCCCCTTTCTGAGGACTAACGACGTTTAGATTTCTAAGTCTAAGCGGTAAGACTTTGATTTCGGTCAAAGGTAAAAAGTTAGGCACTGAGCTTCCAGCATTTATGTTGGTTGTGAAGACCTATCTGAAGATTACATACACTTTGATTTCGGTCAAAGGTAATCAAACAGAAAGCAAGGCACTGAGCTTCCAGCATTTATGTTGGTTGTGAAGACCTATCTGAAGATTACATGCACTTTGATTTTTGTCAAAGGTAATCAAATAGAAAGTAAGGTACAGAACTTCCAGCATTTATGTTGGTTGTGAAGACCTATCTGAAGATTACATACACTTTGATTTCGGTCAAAGGTAATCAAATAGAAAGTAAGGCACAGAACTTCCAGCATTTATGTTGGTTGTGAAGACCTATCTGAAGATTACATACACTTTGATTTCGGTCAAAGGTAATCAAATAGAAAGTAAGGCACAGAACTTCCAGCATTTATGTTGGTTGTGAAGACCTATCTGAAGATTACATACACTTTGATTTCGGTCAAAGGTAATCAAAAAGAAAGTAAGGTACAGAACTTCCAGCATTTATGTTGGTTGTGAAGACCTATCTGAAGATTACATACACTTTGATTTCGGTCAAAGGTAATCAAGTAGAATGTAAGGCACAGAACTTACAGCATTTTATGTTGGTTGTAAAGACTTATCTGAAGATTACATACACTTTGATTTCGGTCAAAGGTAATCAAGTATGAAGCATGTTCCATGTTGATTATGACAACCTTCCTGAGGACTTTCTGATAGTCACTTAATGATTCTTATGTGTTTCTGATCAAGTCCATGCCACATTTATAATTTAACTTACAGAAAAAAAGTTTGTTTTTTGGTGTGTTTTATTTTTAAAAAGTATTGGCACACCTGTAGATATCTTTCTTTAGCGTTAAGTGCATCAGTATTCTGTTGCATAAGATATTAGTGATTGCTGTTATACACAACCAATATATGGGCTTATTGCTTGAGTAAGGTTTGTGTAATGTACTAAATTAAACAGTATCTTCAGCTCTTTTATTTTTAGTAAAAACCCAATTTTAATTTTGTGTATTTTTAATGGTATCAAGTGTAGTTGGTGTATATTTATGTGTTATTAACATGGTTGTATTTTGACAGCGTTACGCGTGGCCCTTTTACAAACCCGTGGATGCTGAACTGTTAGGGCTTCACGACTACTTTGAAATCATCAAGAAGCCCATGGACCTGGGCACTGTCAAACAGAAGATGGACAACAGGGAGTACAGGAACGCTGCTGAGTTTGCTTCCGATGTCCGTCTCATATTCACAAATTGTTACAAGTACAATCCGCCGGATCATGACGTTGTTGCTATGGCCAGGAAACTTCAAGATGTATTTGAAATGAGGTAACAACATACTCTTGTTATTTATTATTGTTTACGTGTCTATTAAATGTGAATTGTACTAAGGAATATGGCATATTATTTCATATATTTTACACGTAATATATCACAATTACCAAAGGACTAAAGGCGATGTCTAGGAAACTGACTGCAAAGTAAAACTTTTTTGCTTTTGAGAGAATTTGTACTTCAGTAACCTTAAATCCCTTTTGAGTAGCATTTTTCGCAGGACCTGTGTAGTGAATTTGTGATAACAGGACAACAATAAAAGTGTAAATGTCCGATTAAGAGGCATTTGTGTTCAAAAATAATAATATTTTGAATTGAGGTTGTCCTCTTTGCTTACATAGAAAGGGATGTACAGGTAGACAAACAATATTTGTATCCTTTGTTGAATTTGATCATTTAAATATTTGTGAAATGTGAATGTGTGCATTATGGATTTGTAATGATGAACAAAGGACACATGCGCGTCATATGAGGATGGTGTAAAAGTACAAAGTCAGGACCAGCTTCCAACATGTTCTATGTTGGTTGTGATATCCTTTCTATGCACTGCGCCACATTTTGATTTTAATGTGTCTCTGAGAAAATCTGTATTGTCACATACTCACATTTTTGTTTTTTCTAATGAATCTCTTTACACATTTTTCTTGTGATTTTGATGTAATATATTCACTGATGATGTTTTTGTCCCTATCCAGGTATGCCAAGATTCCAGACGAACCCGTCCACATGATTGGCATTGAAAAGGCCAGCTCAGCGACCAGTTCCAATTCGGGCTCTGACTCGGAATCTGAATCCGACACGTCCGAAGTGGAGACCATGAAAAAATTACACCTCCTAGAAAAGAAAGTGAGTAATAAACATTTTCATTAATTAATTTTACATGGCGGAAACTGAAGCCAAGAGTTATCCACTCTATTTGTCCATTATGTTTTGGTATACGTTTATTGGATTTGAAAGACAAAATTTGTGAAATTTGTGTGTATCTGGAATAAGGGATAATCTAGAAGCACATAGAATATTAATTATTATAGATAATTTAACTTGAACTACCTCATGGTATACTTAAATAGATTTCATTGTGATTATTAACAAGTGTATCCATGTAATCTTCAACAAAAAATACAACTCCCATTCTTCTCTCTAAAGTTTTCCAGTGTCTTTCATTAAATATACTGCATAAGATTAAATATCTTCAATTCAGCAGTGAAGATGATGATTTTATTTTTGACTCCGTTTAACAGTCCCTAAATCGTCTCAAGGGCGCCAGTGAAGAGTGAATATCTTAACTTTTATTGACACATAAGGGATCACTTGCATGTTTGTTTTTATTTTTTATTTTTATTTATTCTTAAGGGACACAAACAGTTCAACCTAACAAATATTAACATTCATATTTCTCCATCAAACAAACCAATTCAAGGTCCCGCAAATTACCGAAGCGTATGACGAACACGTTGCTAGTAAACAGTAATAATACATACTTTACCCCACCTAAATCAAAAACAAGACAAAAATCATGAAAATAAATAGTTAAAAATTACACTTCTAACTAATTATTACCTGCAATAGTTAGTTCGCTCGTTATCCGACTTGTGGAAAATGCCGTGATGGTATAAATAATAATAATTAATAATAATAACATGCATAGACAATTCACACAGACCGAGCTAGTCCCAAACTAAGATATGAATCTTGTATTATGGGTACTAACATGACGATATAGATATGCAATGCACTTAACACATATACATGTAACACAATGAATAATATTATTTTTTTCCTTAGCATTAATTTGTGAATTCTTTTTCAGTTATTAGCTATACAAGAAAAGATGAAAAAAGTGGTGGCGGAGTCAGGTCAGAAGAAGAAAAAGAAGAAAGTAAAAGATAAAAAGAAGTTTGCAGGCAGCACCCTCACCAAACCAAACGCCATACCCGCCTATCAGCCCAAGAGCAATTCCATCACAGATGGATTAGGTCAGTACTAAACAGAGAGAACATTTTGTCTTTTGGATTCGAAAATAACTCATTTATATAATATTCATTACTCTTTTTTACTGGTTTGGGGTATAATGTTAGAATACATTAAGGTAATATCTAAATACCTCAAAAATGTAGTCGACAGTGCACAGTGACATTCAAATGTGTGGATATCAAGCACACTGACTTAAAGCTGCCTTCCTCATGACAAATAATAAATCATTCAGGATAGGGGGGTGCCTTATTGCTGAACTGATGTTAAAATCACAATGTTTGTATTGTTACAGTAAGTGCCAAAGTTACAAAGAACGCTAGCGGAGGTAAGCGAGGTGCGGGTGCCAAGGCAGCGGGTGGGGCAAGGGCGGGTGCTGGTGCTGGAGGCGCTGCGGCCGGAGGTGGAGCGGCGGGAGGGGCTGCGGGAGGAGCGGGCAGCAAGAAGAAACAACCCCCACCACCCGTACACCATCCCCCAGAGTCAGAGGAAGAGGACACAGCTAAACCAATGTCATACGATGAGAAGAGACAACTCTCGTTAGATATTAATAAGTTACCTGGTAGGTATTATTTTGTTGCCAGTTACTGTCTTATTGTTTAATGTTTTAGTGTAAATGTAGTGAAATATCATTTTGAAACAAAACTAAAGCATATTTTTATTTTACCAAGTGTTTTTAGGATAGAGAAAGATCTTTTTAGGATAATGACAGATTGATATCAAATTGGATTGGTTTTCTGCCCTTTCTACATATTCTTCTGTCACTATATTATATTTCTTTATTGGTTCAGTATAATTGCAAAGCAATTTGACAAAGTGTGGCACCGAATTGTAGCTTTTATATGATGATCCTTATTCTGTGATAGGAATGGCCGACAGATACATACATAACTGTTGATACAACTAAATCTGATTATTTCTTCATAATCTATAAAGATCATTTAGCTATAGTTGTTGTTTAAGATTAATTGTAATACTTTTATATGATGATCCTTATTCTGTGATAGGAATGGCCGACAGATACATAACTGTTGATACAACTAAATCTGATTATTTCTTCATAATCTATAAAGATCATTTAGCTATAGTTGTTGTTTAAGATTAATTGTAATACTTTTTCCTCCGCAGGTGATAAGTTGGGCAAGGTGGTTCACATAATACAATCTCGGGAGCCCTCTCTCAGGGACTCTAACCCTGACGAGATTGAGATAGACTTTGAGACACTCAAACCTTCGACGCTGAGAGAATTAGAAAATTACGTTGCAATGTGTCTCAGGAAAAAGACTCGTAAGTAATGTTGATAAATACTAATTGTGTATACAATAATATGTTATGTGGTGATACTCTTGTTTCTTTCTCTGTGTCCTTGTCGTCGCTCAAATGTCTCATTTGCTTTGTTAAGAGTTAACTCATTCACTCATACCAACACGATATTTCCAATAATGGGTGAATATAATACAGGTCAAGTCTCGGTGTAACGAATACCGAAGTAACGAAATTTCCAGTATAACGAATCTATAATTTGTCCCCGAGAAATTTCCATACAAAATGTACTGAACCAAAATTCATTATAACGAAGACCGATCTCAGTATAACGAAGTTTTTGTCTCAGTGCTTTAGAATTTACTTCTAAATTAACTCAAATTTTTTGTGAAATTGGTTTATTCTTGATTTCTGGTGACATAACACGTGTTTATAAGTGATTGCATCACATATGGTTTACAAGTGTTCCTCTTGTTTATTTCCTTTTATTGTCTATTGGCTATCTTTATTTCGCTGATTCTAAAACTTCACATTGCACTGTATCCTGTTGTGTTTGTTCTACATTTCGGTGATTTTAAACTTTTTTTAAAAAACATTTTACATAACATCATTTTTGTGTTTTTTGTCTTTATTAAAATGGAGCAAAAACGATGACAATTCGCTCTGAAGGAGAAAGTAAGCATTTTCGAGGAGATATAAGATGCTTTTTAAAATATTTCAAAGTTGGAGGAATACATTTTTAAAGCCGCTACAGAAAATTCAGAACAAACTAAAATTTCTAATTTTTTTGTCAAAAAATTATAATCTTCTGCTGTTTTTGTACACTTTTTATATTAACATATTTTTTTATTTTCAATCATTTCATCATGTGGAGTATGTATGCAATAAATATACTTTTTAAATTAATCTATGTATCACAGTTTGAAGATCGCTGTTTTATTTGTTTTCTGTCCAGTTACAAAGATTTTTTTATGATAGGAACACGACACCCTCAGCAGGTACAAAGGGTGTTCTATACTTCAGCATTAGTAGGAAAGAGACCATTATCATCTTAATGATGTGGAGTGAGACAGCATAATTATTATTATTGTTGTAATTATTAATGTTGCGCAAAAAATGTACCGCACTAAAGTCTAGTATGTATTTGTTCTGCTATAGGTACCTATATATTATTCAAGCTGGAATATCGGACATCCTGTTACCATTATTTTGACTCAGGAGTACACTTGTGTATGTTTGAGTGTCATAATTCTATGAATTCGGTATAACGAATTTTCAGTATAACGAATTGTTTTGTTCGGTCCCGTGAGCTTCGTCATATCGAGATTTGACTGTATTAATTTAGGTTTTCATTTGGTAGAATGGTTTTCTAGATCTACTACATACGTTCTCTGTGTTCAGCAGAATCGCTGAAAGCTTGATCAATAGTCACATTCGTGTTACATACCTTAATAGCTATCTATCTATACCATCACAGTATCTTCTTCAAGTGGGGAAACCAGTGCACAAAATGTATGTAATAAGTAATAAGGTGAGGGAAATCACATGCATGAAAATTTTCAGTATGTATGTGGAGAAAGCGAAAGAATTGTGTAAGGATAGATCACTATGATCTTTCTTTCTCTCTGCCTACTCCACTTGGGATATGATGTGATGGTATAGTATTAGTCTTACAATTTACTGCCTATTTTCATTCTTTCACTTTGTATCATGTGGTGGGTTCAAATTCATATTCAGTGTTGCATTCCGACTACATTGTCCATTGTTGTTTTTGTGTGTGTGCAGACAAACGGGTGTCGGGGAAGTCCAAAGACGAACAGATGGCCGAGAAGAAGCAGGAGTTGGAGAAGAGACTGCAGGACGTTGCCGTGCAGCTCGGCACCAAGAAACAGCAGCCTAAGAAAGGTAAAAAACTCGTGTCAACTATCATAATATGTGTTTATTAATATACACCATGTTACAAGTAATTGGTGCTTTTCAGGTTTCTGTATATATTTATATGCATTTACATATACATTCTAACAAAGGGATGAATGTTTTTTTTTAAGAATACTGCAAACTTAAGCAGGAAACAGAATAGGTGGGTTATATGATATGGTATCTCATTTCTATATTGATGATACTTGGTTGCTTTATGGAACTATATTGATTGTTATATACATATGTACTTCTAAAACAAATAAAAAAGAAAGAAGAAAATAGAAATACAAAACTGATACATAAGCCTTTATCATGCCTTTAGAAAACTATCAATAAGATACTATGATATAGTATTATTAAATTATGCTTTATTCTACCTACAGATGGCACGAAAGAACCACCGGCAGCGTCGGGTCATCTGTCGTCTAGTTCGAGCTCCTCAGACTCGTCTAACTCATCTTCGAGCAGTGACTCATCGACGTCTGACTCAAGCGACACGGACGCAGGTTAGACATGTTGTGTACAGACTCATATTCTATCGCATTATGATAATTATAAGAATTATGAATTCAGTTGACATTACTTATTATTTGTGTATTAAAATACATAAAACTTATATTAATGTATCTATACTACTGTACAAACATATATACACACACCCACACACACATGCACACACACCTCATACAAAAAGACAAGACAACAAGACAGTAAACTATGCTAATACATACTCATAATCACGCAATGAATCATGTTCAGTTTTAATAATATCCTATTCTCTAAACCCCTTATCCTGGGGACAGACAAGTTGGGCAAGCAGCAGACAATAATGTTATCGTTTTATCCTATATAGATAGTGTGCTGGCACATAATCTCTTTCAATTTCTGATTTGAGGTCTAAATTGTGACCCGTTTTTAAAAATGTAAATACCTCCTCCAAATTCTTATTGAAAATTTAAAATACCGTCAGTTTGTAAAAGAGATTGCGCAAAACGTGTTGGCTCATAATTACTATACTATAGTGTGTAGAAATAAAATTTTCAATAATGTAATAAATTTGATGATAATTCGCTGGGTGGATAGAAAGGCAGTTAGGCAATTTCACACTGATTGGTTTCTTATATATAATCAACCTCGTAGGTACTTTTATTACATATTATTGAAGTCAAAGCGAACAAATTTGTGTGTAAGCTGCGGATATTTACTGGTTTTTACAAGTTTTATAATGATTTATTGCGTACGTTAAAGATATTATTATCATGGTGGGTATATAATGTTGTTTATAATCAGTCAGTCCACCTTTAAGACTCCTCTGGGAAACGTAAACCAGAAAAGACAAAGAATGTTGTATTGTTAGTATGATTTTTCATTTGGATTCATACATATATAAATTGCGTTTTATTTTCAGTTTAAAGTTTTTATTAACGTTTTAGCCAACATAACAACGACTTAAAATTAGCATATTTAAAATGTGACGTTCATAATCAGAGTTTCGAATTAGTCTGGTAAAAAATAATGTTTTATTAACAAATTTGACGTTTTGTAATTTACGTACATTTTGAGGTGCATTGCCTTAAAACAAAAGAAGAAGAGGTGTACATTTTACCCGTGTTAATGCAGAAAACATAGTGTGCTGTGTATAAAATATAAAGTAGTTTGAAGTAGACAATTCTTGTCTCGTGGTCACCACCGCATCGTATTCGTTGCTATGTAAAAAAATATCTGTACGTGAGAGCAAAAAACCTTATTGGACTGTGATCAAATTTTAAAGTACAAACAAAAATAATGGAATGTTTTTATTTGATAGATATAAAATCTTCTCAGTCCTTCATACAAATATTATGTAAATTATTCTAAAATAAAATCATTTTGTCTGTACCGTAAAATTTTGCCTTTTCAGATAAGGTTTATTCATGCGCACGTACACAGATGTATAATAATATATTAGGTACGTTACGTTACGTAAGTTAAATCAAATTATATCTAACTATATAAAGTAAGAAATGAAAGGCAACAATATTTACTATTAAAATGTAGGGAATAAGTAAATAAATAAATATTTGTAGAAACAGACTGTGAATATATAATATGTTAGTATTATTATAAATAAAGTACGTGGTGCGTGCGTACGGATAGTCCTATTATATTGTAGCTAATATAATTAATTGTAATGTAATAATCTCGTATTTAAATTGTTTATAATTACGTATTGAGATAATTTTATTGAAAACTTAGATTACGACTACGACACACACAATATAATATGCGCTTTACAAAACAAAAAAATTGTTTTTTCTTTATATATATATATAATTATATTTACTAAGTGTTATGAAATGTGCGTGTATTATTATAAGTAATGTTTGCTGCTGAAATTGTTTTTCGTTTTTAGATTGAGTGGGATAATCGGTACGAATGGGGATGTAAAATTGAAATCAATATTGTGTCACGTTTCCCTTCAGTGTGCGTGCATATGCGTGTAAATTGCACTTCGTATTCAATGTCGACATGAGAGCTAGTATAGGTATATATTTGAGTGTGAGAATTAATTTATATCTAGAAATAATTTATATATTTAAATATGAGAATTAATATATATTTAGTCTAAGACCATCTTCAAGGGCGAGAATTTATACTGTTGAGCGTGATTATTTGCATATATATATATATTCAATCGAGAGCGTATAATTATATTCTGTAAAAGAGTGTTTCGTTTAGTTATATTTCGCATTGGACTCGAATTTTCATTTACTATAAAAGTAGATCTGCTCTTGTTTGTATGTGATGTGATGTGTGGATGTGCGTGCGTATTAGAGAAATTCGCGTTGAGCGTGAAATGTGAATATGTAAATGCTTACAATTGTTATATTTCATTTCATTTGAGATTTTTAGTGTGAAGGCGTTAATATCCACTTTTTACTCTTTTTTCAAAAATGATCTTACCCGGGTTAGTTGAAAGGTAATTATTTTATGTATTGTAATTATTCATATTATAACCAACGTGCAGTAAAGAAAACAAAAATGTCATTTTATAACGCTAATAAGTATACATAGACATTTACACACACATTAAGGGTTGCACCATACTCATCCATGGATGTTACTTCATAATATCTGCATGTTAAAGCGAAACTACCTCACTGTCAATGACAACAAATAACATTTTTCACTGCTGTTTTTCAATTTCTACTTACATGTATTTTTAAAATGAAATGACTTCCAGAAATGATTGTGAGTCATTACTGCTATTGGCTGTTGCTTTAAAAATTATATCAAGTTGAATTATAAGCGTTGTTTTGGTTTATATTGTGTGGTTAATATGCCATGAGAACTATATTACACACTAGTATGTCAATTTGACTAAAAATCAATTTAATGTTGTTTCCCTTTGATATGCAGATATAAATATTCACATACACACACACCCACACACTTCACTAAACCAATACACACATACCGCATCACACAGACATTGACAACTCATGATGATGTATATTATGTATTGTGTTTTTTTATTTTTTTTATTTAAATATAATATGTGTCGGTATCTACTAGCTAGATATTGATTGGTATTTTGTTTATAGTATGAGTAGCTCATTATTATGATATGTATGAATGAATGAACACAATGAGATTACATATTAACTCCATACAATCTGGACCCTGTTGTGTAATTCTGTGTTGTGGTGTTACATTTCTACTTGAGATGAGAGTTTATTGTATTGTATGTATATATATTTATATGTATACCATGTGCGACTACTACGACGAGAGCCCGTTACCAACCGTGACAAATCTATGTGTTACCAATACTTAGTAGTGTGTGGATGACAGGGGCCAGCTATTATTGTTTTTTTAATTCATTATTACTGTAGGTAGAGCCATAATATTTCTACTACGCCTTACCGTATGTTGACATATATGTATATCTTTGTATATATTGCATCTCCCGGTAGCGAGTTGAAATGATAATTTAAATGTGTAGAGGACAGTTGGACATCAGAACGGCATCGTAGACCACACCCGATGACCGACAGCAACGGACCACAAGCCTTTTCTCACCTTGCGTTTCATTATTTTTAACTATATCATGTTCTCTCTGTTAATGTGTGTAAGTTGTAACTATTACTGTGCTCATATAATTCATATAGTGTTATATTATCATATATATATATTTTCTACTACAAACACTTCTACTGACTTGTACTACCACTACCCATGTGCGAGAGCCACGCCCGCCACACGTACGTATTATTATTATATAATACCACATTATATATTACACCCGACAACGAGTGCACCCGCCGCGCGTGTCGTTGTTTTGTTATTAACACAATATAATACATTGCGGATGTTTACACGCTCAATATGTCTCATCAGTTCATACTCATCATCTTTGAGGACCACGCTGTAAAAGAATTATCACTAAATATATTCTTTTTTTTTACGTGTTCTGGTCAATAGTGCCGCACATGTACAAAGTTATACCTCCTAGGCATGGAAATTTACAGTTTGGGCTGTATAATAGTGTAAATACTAAACTGTTAGTTTCCATATCTGGAACTAAAACGTATTACTTGAAGTGTGCGCCACTATTGGTCAAAATATTGTGCAGGATCTATTTCATTTATCTCAATGTTAAGTGATATAATGATCTAGCTAAGATTCATCACTTTGAGTTTGCTATAGACGATTTGATGTATCTTTGCTCATATGTTATAATAGTCTATGGGATGAACTGTTGTAGATTGAGGGAGTGTGTAAACACTGTCAAATCAGTGAAAAGTGCGTAAGTGCGCAGCGCATGTGTGACGTGAGAGTGAGAGATGACGACAACGGAAGTGTCTCAAGAGTCCCCCAGCAACGTGGAATACGGGATTCAGCGCCCGGCGGTCTTCTGAAGAATTCTGAGACTAATAATAATAATAACAATCATACAACTAATAATAAAAGATCTCATATATATATTACTACTTCTACTCTGCTATATTGTTGGCGATGGTTTATATATATATTTTATATGGTGTTGAATGTTTTGGATCAGGACGACGAGAGGCGTATATTAATATTATTTTCGGATGCAAACAAATGTGTAAGGACGGGGTGCCCCTACTTTGTATATATATATATTAATTAAAATTAATATAATAGCGTATTAATGCATTGTGTGTAGTCCCCCCCTCCCTTGTGTAGAGAGAGAGAGAGAGAGAAAGAGAGATTCATGACGACGACGTTTTGGTACGTAGTGCGAGACATGTATAGTTTAAATGCGTGTAACGACAAGGTAGGAAAGGTTCTTAATTATTATATTTTGTACTTGTACTATTACAACTGCTACAGCCATTTTACATATATATGTATAATGTATTCATATTACTGTTTATACAACTAAATGCACATATATATGTGTGCACGTGATGATGACTGTACTTGTGTATATAGTCCTCCGTGTACTCTGCAGTTTATATATATACTTATACATATATATATGTGCGTAAGTGTGTCTGCTATGTGTCACGATATATAACTTGAAATATATATTTATTGATTATTGTAAAGTATATAAAAAGCTGGCCTCTTCCTTCACACATTGTTTGCACGTTGGTCTCTGTGATTGGATGTCTAACAAACGACATCTTATTTTTAATATTATTGTTTTTATTTTGTTAGCAGAGAGGGTGTCTCGTCACTTGCTCCTCCATCACAACAATATTGTATCTGTGTAACATCGGGGATTGCTCCTGACAAGTAGAACAATGTCTCTGTCCATATTAAAATCCTCCTTGAAAAAAATATGGATTACACAAAATTCACTAAATTTAGATGTGCTCAAAAAGAACCATTCATTACGACGTTAAAATCATTGTTTAATATACCAAAGAGCGAGTATTATAATGAAGAGATGACCCATTCATGGTGGTTATGTCCCACAAGTTGGATAGCTAGAAGTTGTCCTATCCCTGACGATAATAATCAATGCATTTTAGGGTGAGATGAACAAGGGACCAAAAATCTTATCACAAATTCTAACATGGTTTACAAGAATTGATCTCTAGTGTGAAGTTGATTACATAATAATTGAGTGGTGGAACTCAAAAATGTCATCAGTATTAAGAAATATTTTTTGTCTTAGTTCTACAAAACAGCATTTTCCAAAATAGTCGTATCTTAAGATGTTTGTGGAAAATAAAGTAGCTGAGAAAATCAATGTTTGAATGGAAATTAGTCAAAATCTGATAAGTTTTTGTATTCTACAGTGATATCGTCAATGGAATTTACTATCATCACAACACTGTAACAACAGACAGCTGTTGTTAACTTAATCGGCCAACTATAACTTTATGAAATTGCGTCTTGTTCTTTGGTTTACACTATTTATTACTTCTAAAATTTCCTTTATTTTCAACACAAAAATATTCAATATTTTGCGAGCTGTACATGAATTTTTTTAGCTATTATGATATTCAGTTCATCCTTACATATCTCATGTACAAATAACATCTTAATTTAATGTGTTTTTTTTATACTCAAAATATTGAAATATATTTCAGAGCGGCAATCCTCGATGATGTGATCTTCAACTTTGTGTAACATTATTATCTTGTTTAATGTTAAAATTCAGTAAAGGTTCAGTCTCAATGTAACTAATACGATAAGTATTTTTAACCAACTCATATTCTTTATAATAGAATGTCTTTATTTCTGTTAACTGTGCATTTCATCACACCGACAGTTTGACCTATAAATTACAGTAAAATCATTTTGTATTGTACTTTATTTTATACTTGATTTTTTAAATTTCTTTAAAAAAAAAATGTTGTAACACAATTTACAAAACCAATGGTATTATGTTGTCTTGTTATTATTACATGTGTGCATATTCAATCATCTTTAGCTTTAATTAAATTTTCTACGCACAATGTTAACGTAAAAAAAAAATATGCATATAGTGATTTGAACATGTTGAATTTTGACACTTTACACTTGACAGTTTTCTATTGATTATATTATCTGAATGAATTATTTTTTGAAATGGAACAAGTTCACACAAGTGTTTTAATGTGATTGAATATATTAGTGGTTTTGTATGGCAGCTTTGTACCGATGTTTTGTTTGTATCCTTCTAATCTATGATTGATTGATAGTTGAATAGACTGGATCGCCTAATGTGTAATATATAATATACTGCTATAGTAGATAATGTAGTTTGTAATTTTTATATACATTTGAGAAATGTTTTGGCAATGTCTTAGTTGAAAGACTTGAAGTGGAAAGGCAATGATGGGATGCAATATTATTGTATGTTTTGTTATTATCATTAAAAAATTGTACACGGTCAGACTTGCACCCCTAAGTTAAATTTTAGTGTCATAGGCACAAATGGAACGTGAAGCAAATGTAAACAAAAACTATTTAATGAAAATAACATCTCTGCTTAGTTTTGGGGGTGAATTTTTAATTCAAGATAATTTTGTATAGTTTTATTTTAAATTCAGTGAAAGCATCTTCCGTGATTAATGGTATTGTTTCATGCCGATATCAATTTTGCTGTTATATATAAGTTTGTTCTTCACGCACACTCACTCCACTTTATACGCTAATCTTGTTGAATTTTATTTTTAAAAAATAAATAAAAAACAACATGTGCTAATCAAATATGAAATATTGCGTCTTTATTGACTTTTCTTCTGTTGTCCTTTTGCCAAAAGATGAATCCAAGTCTGCAAAATAAGTTCTCTCTCATATTTTTTTTACTTAATTTGTAAAATATTGGATTATTTTGAATCCACCCTATTTAGAAATGTATTCTTTTTGTTTAGACCTTATGTGTAGTTGTTAAGGCAGCCTTATACACATAAAAAAATATTTAGACCTGTAAACATGTCTAACTAAACATGTCAACCAATATTTTATTGAAAATCAAATTTTCATCCGTATTAGTATGCTTCCATAATGTTAGAAAAATTTTCAAATGACAGCAGTGTTTTGATCATTATCAATTTTATGGTCAGAGTGTGCTAAAAACATTTAATAATGTCGCACTAATTCAGTGTCATGTGTAACATTTGGAATTGCGGCTATTCCTTGTCTGTCTGTGAGTACAGCTGAGAGTTATTAGTTATCATGTCTTATTATTATATTATACTTATTTTATTTCAATTCTACACTTGTATATAAACTGTGCAATGAATGATTTTGGAGCTATTACGAATTAATTACTATTGTTCATATATATTTTACTCTTTACTGTTTTTGTCTACTATATAAAATAGTAATATATTTTTGAAAAAATTGGTTTTTCTTTTTTTTATATAAATTTTTGATCTAAGTAGAAATATAAAAATTAAAACCCCATTTTGTAAATATTGAAGAGTTTTTGTATTATACTAATTGTAAAGAAAATTATGTGATTGTATTTAAAACAAAAATTAAAAAATCAAAAGAAAAACTTTATGTATATATAATATATACCTACATTACATTTTGTATAATTTTGTATTGTCCTCTTGTATACTTGTTTTAAGTTTGGTTAGTTGAATATGTATCTCTTTATCATTCCAAACTTGATTAATTTGTGACTATAAAATATAATGATGATAAATTTATATTTGAGAAAAGGTATAAATGAATATGCACATCATTTGGTTACGTGTCCCATCACACTTTATTCTAAAGTATACCTATTATAAAGTTGTGTATGATTTTATTTAATTTACTACTAAATCATTTTACGTTTGTGATTGTAAATGATGTTTGTCTGTGTGTAGAGTTGTATTGTTAGTTATTATTTAGGCAAAGGCTATTTGTCTGTAATTACATAGAAAAAAGAAAGAAATTATAAAATTTATCTATGGCGAACTTTTCCATAGAGAAATTGCAAAATATGTTTATGGTTAAATATTACACACTTTTTTTAATAAAAGTCGGTATAAGTACCCGATACTTTTTTGAAAGAGGTATTTTGAGAAAATACTCTAAAAGAAAACCGAGGAGTTTTGAAACATTTCAAATTCCTATACCATTTTGAAAATTTAGCGACGAGGGAGGGGGAGGGGGGTAGAAGTTTTAAGGTGATGTTAAGTTATCAAATGTTCCATATTTGGAGTATATTGTTGTGCGGCCCGGTAGGAAATTTCATTCTGAAATTTGGCCCGGCTGCTGAAAAGGTTGGCCACCCATGCTCTATTCGATTTATTACACTTTATCCGGTTATGGAAATTACTTTGTTCTCAGACAAAATATACGAGCTTAATGCTCTTTATACGGGAACATACCTATAAAACATGAAATATACAAGATGACAAATGTTTAAATGATATTGCACTATTCAAGCATTGAAAGTTTGCTTTCTCATAAAACAAAATAACCGAAAATGTCATCGGACATTACGACTGCCAATCAGTGTGACCAGATTTTATTTTCAAAAACTACTAAAGGGGGAAGTCAAAAACTACTAAATTCTTAAAATGGTATAGGAATTTGAAGTATTCCAAGAACTCCTCGGTTTTGTTAAGCAATATTTTAACATAGTACCTTTTACCGGGTATTTGTACCGACTGTTGTTACTTTTCGGATACTTTCATACCGACTATTGAAAAAAAGTTTCTCGCTTAAATTTCTACCCCCCCCCCCCCGTCGCTGAATTTTCAAAATGGTATAGGAATTTGAAGTATTTCAAAAACTCCTCGGTTTTCTTCAACAATATTTTCTCGCAGTACCTTTTTCTAAAATGTATCCGGTATTTGTACTGACAATTATTTTCGATCAGTAAGTATCGGGTACTTTTCCCAAGTACCCAATAATTTGCCGACTAAATACAAAAACTGCCAAAAAACTACTAAACATTCGTGCAAATGCAACAAAAACTACCAAAAAAGTAAGAAACTACCTAATCTGGTTACACTGCTGCCAATATTGACAGACGTCAAAACCATGCCGTTTTGTTTACATAATTTACTGTAAAATACTTCAAGGTCAAAACTGTCATTACTTGACAGTGACAGTGAAAGTAATTTCTGTTACTGACGAATAGCCGATGCGTATTATTTAAGAGACATTGCCAAAATGTTTTCATACTTTGCATTTATTTATATTTGAAAAGATCTGCCTTAGTTTGTATACTCTGAGAATCGATTAGGAGTAATTTTGGATGTCTCGATAAAGTTTGTGCGCAATAATAATAATAATGCACCTAGCTTGTAAATGTATGTTTGAGATGGATTCATCCGAGCGTGAATGCGTGTGCTTGAATGTATCCAGGCCATATTATTGAATAAGTGTTTCACACGTTTTGTGTGTGCATCCGACTGAGAATGATTGTGTATGAAACGCCTGCGTGTCTCATATTGTCATTTTTACATTCGTTCATTGAAATTTTGAACAATTTCAATGTGTTTTCGAAATTTGCCTGTTGTTCTAGTCCCTCAAAATGCGCGTCCTTAAGTTTTGATCTCATATTAAGTAAAGAATGCTCGCAGCGAAGAAGTTCACATTGAGAGTGTGCATCCAATTTTAGTCTTATCAATATTTTTTTGTATCACAAATAATTGTATTTCTACAGTCCTATACGGTTTATTTGATAATAACATTAATACTTATTTAAATATATGATTCAGACGGCCGACGACCAATCGTTTAGTCAAGCAAGTGGAAATTTGAAGATATCTCTTTATTAATTTATACAAGCACGCAGGTTGCTTTACATCAAGAAGAATTCATAATAAATGTGTCTGTATGTTTAGTTATTAATTTTCTTTAGTAGCTTCTTGCTTCATTTTTAATATGAGTATACTTGATTTACTCAAATTACTTAAAGGAAAGTGTCTCATGCATTAATTAATACTAATCGGCCATTGTATGTTGTGTAAGAAAAAAGTTTTGTATTTTTAATAATCACAAAAGTGTAAATGAGTGAATCCCTAAAATATAGTACAAAATCTCTGATAATGTTTTATTTGTGTAAAAATTGTTTTTAAAATCTGCACCTTTTAATATTCAAATAGTTTTACAATCGCCACGTCGTCGAGTGTACTTAAGATTTGTACGCTGCAAATTTATTAGACCATTGACGTGAGCATGTGATGACGCACATTGTGTATGATTGACACACATACACGGTAACGTATTTTAAATGATTACTTATAATATTTTATATGTAGCGCTGCCTAATACTAAGTAACGATATTGAATTAATTAATATAATGATAATATATTGATTGAATTAGATAAATGTAATGATGAAATGACTCGAGAAATACTTTTGCTGCGTGAGCGTCGTGCTCTTTGTATGTTTGTGTGTGCGTGTGTGAATGTATTGAATTTTGTCGTCCAATGATGACAGTCGGGGAAACTCCCAAATACAAAATAACATTAATACTTTTTTACTTGAGATTAATATGATAAATAAATTGAGTTGATTAAATCTATAATTTAAAAATAGAGTAAAAATATTGCATTTGTGTATTGTTTTTTGTAAATAAATCATTCTCTTTTCAAATACGTGCCATGTTTGATTGTTTCAAGTTTCCCCTTTGACGTGTCATCAGGCGGCGACATTTGTTCCCCTGTAAATTTTTTAATTTATGTTGAATTCTAACATAATAATATATTTATATATCTTAGTCAGTAAGTATTGTACATTACATAGCGTTATTATTACAATTAAGGTATAACTATTATTTCTCCTATAAACTTAGTTTTAGGGTGAATCAATTGTGTTATTGTACGTTTTTAATATAAATCATGTAAGGATGAGATTGTTTATGATATATTTGACATTGTTTATGACATGTCTCATATTGTTTATCACACCGCTGGTGTACGGGAGAAATCAACTAAATTATTTTAACACATAATTTTGAGATGAGCGATCGCTCATTTAAAGAATAAATTAATTGCAACAACACATCTAAATGATCATTATTTTATAGTAGTTGTACATATGATACATCAAATTATAGAGAATATCTGAGAGGTACTTTATGTTGACGGCGTGAACAACTAAGAAAATGGGTTTAGTTGGTTGCTTCTATCTGTAAAGCAACAATGTATAGCCGCAGCTCTTTATGCAGTGCAAAATTTGCATTAAAACTAGTCTGAGATAAATATTTTCACATGTGAAATGCAATCGTTAAAATATTTTTTCTTTATATAATAAAATCGCAACTGTATATTCACATCTCCTCAATTTACTGTCAAATGAAAAATATTTGAGGAATTTCTTCTTGACTTCATGTTGATATTGATATTTTTTAATATACCCACTCAAAGGCTTAAAATTTCTGATTTCTTATAGTCAATTTTTATAGTTTGTTTTACAATTTATTTCCGATTTTACAAATAGTTTAATATAAGATAGGCATTGATGCAAATTTTGTAACGCGTAATAAAATTTAAAATTTCTAATGTCAGATAATGTAAATGTCAACTCTGTGTTACATGAGCAATGACGGAATATTGTTTTTTTTACCCATATAATATAAATGAATAATCCAAAACATCACACACATTACTGTAAATAATATGATGATAGCCGAGTCCACAATGCTCGACGAATGCAACATACACAGAGTTTTCTCTATCTTTTCCTCTTTCCTATTAAGACAGAGAAGAGAGGAGATACAGAACCCTGCGAATGCAGCATACGCAAGGTTCTGTCTCTTTTTTACTCTTCCTATTGATTTAGAAAAGAAAGAAATGGAAAATTATTTTCTTTCTTTCCTATCAAGACAGAGAGAAGAAAAGAGAGGCGGAGCCGTGTGTTCGCCGAGCAGTGTGGACACGGCTAATGATGGTTAGTTGTTACTACGCATTGATTTGTAAAACTAGACCTAATAACATTATTATTGTAATTGTATTATGTAATAATAATATAAACAAGTCTATTATATGTAAGGTGTAGTTTACATATTCTGACAAAATATTAATACAAATGGTTTTATTTACCGCAAGTCTAACTAAACCCACCCTTACAATCCTTCCCACTCAATCTACTGTTTGAGACACTATTTATTTGAGCGTCATAATTATGCAAAGGCGATAAAAAGGATTGCGGATTTGAGATGGATGCTCTATGAAACGGCACCGAATAAATCGGCCAACATAATAATAATAAAAATCTTTATTGCACAAAAATAGTACTTGAATACAATAGAAAAAAAACATGACAGCATTACTAATGAACACATCATTTTGTACAATGGGTGAGTTTATCGCAGAAGCGCGATATCTTCCAATCATACATTGTGTAAATAAATACGATATGAAATCAATATAATAATACAACGTCGTTGCATATTCAAAAAGAGACATGCGCGCGCATTTTTATTTGGGCATACTGTTCATTAAGGCATTAAGATTGTAGTTTGGACTTTTTATTGGCATGTGGTATTATTCTTTAAGTACCTATTGAATTGTAATATTTGATACTAAGAATCACTATATAAAATGGTTATAATGTCATTATAAGCAGTTTATTCTGGAAATGTCAAAACATTTATGAATTTACATGTCCCCTTTCGAATATGCAACGACGATAATATAAATAATAAATTTTCGCGTACAGCATCAAAAGCAATATATTCATTGATAATATTTTGAGAAACACATTAAAAAGTGATTCCTAATTATAAGTAACATATTCCTTCAAGAGTTATGAGCATGGTATGCCTACAATAAGAGAGAACATGATTTGGCTGGCAATGATGAATCGAGGATATGAGAAAGGTATATAATAATGAATACACAAGCAAACGAAATGACATCATGATTTTATCTAACTCTCGTACATTGTGGTTCTAATTTATCTTATTTATTTAAAACTAACACGTTGTGTACTTAACCGCATGTTTCTGTTTTAAAAGCGTAAGCAGGATGTGTTCTAGAAAGGTGCAATAACTTTTTATTACAACTTTTAAAAGTCTTTTTTGGTCTTGACAATAAAAGAATTTAAGTTTATACCCAACTTTACAAATTCATGACTCCTGTTGTCAGATTTTTAATTTATTATGAGAATTTATGAAACAAATTGCGTGTAATGTGTAAAATTTTATACCCGATCATCCCCAAAGCGTGATATTCCCACTTCAATTTATTTTACTATCAAATTTTGAATAAACTTGGTACAATATAAAACAAACAATGTAAATAATACATCGCAAATGCTTTCTCTGTGGGGCTCCTTACAAAAAGGCATTTATTAAGAAAACGTAATACAGTTCACATCTTCAATTCAAAAGTGATGAGGAATATCGCTCTCATCATGAATGTTCTATTGACACAATGGGGATGACTTGCGTGTTTATTACATGTAGTAGTCAGTGTCCAGGCTACCACACAACTCTTTTTGGGGAATGTTAATAGAAACAGACCTTTTCAAAGTATTTATATTTTCTCAATCGTATCACCTTTTTTCTGTATGCTTAATAATATTTTGACATGTTGTCCCAAGCGAAGATAGCTCTCTCACTCTTTTCTGTAAATATTTTGTCATGTTGTCCCAAGCGAAGATAGCTCTCTCACTCTTTTCTGTAAATATTTTGTCATGTTGTCCCAAGCGAAGATAGCTCTCTCACTCTTTTCTGTAAATTTTGACTTACACCTTTATTACACGCAGTTGTAGTAAATTTCCCGGCCACCCTATGTAGTAGATTCCGTAATGGTATAGATAGACACTTGTGATGTTTAGAGTATGGGTGCCTCATCCGTATTGAACGTATGTTTTACAGAAATGATGATGAGAGATGTACAAAAGAAGTCCCAAAGTGATGATGATGATTGGTTTCTGAGAGTGTGTGTGCGAGCATTCAATAAAGGCGATTCAGTGCCAAAACTGTTTGGCTCTATCATTAGTAGAATGGGACTACAGTAATAGAATAAAACTCTCAAGTACAAGGTAACTCTACTCAATACATATTATAGTGTATATACAGTCATACAGTCTGATTGTGTGTTGACGGACGATGTTATGCAACTTTTATGTATCAAGCCACAAAATGTAAAACATAAAACTAAATCCTAGGACTATCTGGCAAAGGGTAGGTCTCCTTTCTCAAGCCCTCTGGTGCTATTATTGAAAAGACACCACATTCTACTGGACTTTTATTACAGTTTTAGGCCAATGCAATCCCAGAATCATTGTACTGTATAAGGCAGGGAGACGATAATTTGCGTGTTTATTACACGGAGCAGTTAAGTGTGCCTGCCACCTCGCTTGTTTACCAAGAATATTTTAATTAATAAACCTTCAATGGTGGAAGTATATGTATAGCCATGACTTTATAGATGCACAGTAAAAATTTTCTTGTTATTCATTTAATTACTTGTAGCTTGATCGTGTGGATAAAATTCTCAAGAACGGATGCGAGTTGAGCGAGAACTCACTGTAAATTTATTTATTTCATGGAGACACACACAGTGAGTTGACAAAACATGTATGAAAATAAAAAGAGAATAAAATTTTGATCTGATCAGGCCAACCCCCTAATTAAGCGTGTCTACAGCATACATATTGAAACATAAACTATGCAAGAAGGCAACAAAAGGGATAAAGAAACAGCGTACGACCAATGCAAGTTCAGTCTAACCGTATTCAAACCAAATAATATGTACCTGTTACATTAAACTAAGATGTGTATGAGAAACAATGAATTTAGAGGAAGTAACTGAATTATGTGAGGGGAGATCAAAATGACAATCTGTTTCTACCTACCCCAACGAGGGTATAGATAGATAGTTAGTTTTTTTTATCCACAAATAGGCATACTTTAATTTATGGACTATAAGACACTTTTCTTCAAAAAGTTGCCAAAAATTTAATGAAATAAAAGAAAATTGATTAAAAAAATTGTTAGAGGTTTTTACATTTTTTTGGTTGGTTGTTAGAGGTTGCCATGAGGCAATAAACACACATTTTGTACTAATAGTTTTAGGTGCAATAAAGTTTATTATATTTATCATAACACCATTACAGCAAATCTCACAAGTGGGGGAGCCATTTAATAAACACGCAAGCTGTCCTCTCCGTGCCAACAAAAAATTAAGACATTTAGGATGGGTTACAAACCTCATCGCTGAATTTGAGATGTAAAGTGTCTTTATTTTTACCAACACCTGTCTACAGGTCACTCGAAAACTTGGGAATGGAAGATCAATTCTTCGTCGAGTGCTTCACGGAAAAACTTTCTTTAAATTACTTAAAAGTTTGATGTGTCTTATAGTCCATAAAATACGATACTTCACTTAATGTTGGGTGCCTTGTCTTAGGAAAAAATTTCATATAAAGTTAACTCATTTTTGTAGAAATACACGTACAAGTATTGTATTAACTCAATACAAACTGAATAATCATGTCAGTTTGAGGTTGATAATGTGGCTTGAAACATTGTTGCATAAGACCATCCATTTATATGTAATCTCTAAATCATTGCGATAGTCCAAAAAGGGGGATATTTTTCTCATGTGGTGTTAACTTTATTGTATTTTGTTGATAGAAACGGCGAAACCAGCCAAGAAGAAGGCAAAGAAGAGCGCTACACCACCTGCGGCAACTGCTGTAAGTATATAATAATTACATGGAATCCCCAAATATGTTTTGAGAATGCCTAGTTAAATTTGGCCAAAAAAGCAGTGCTCTTAAACAAGTATTTAGACAGCCTGGATGTCCCTCTCTCACAATACAAGATTTCTATGACAATGACATCAGAGCGCTAGGAATGTTGTGTGAAGAGATGAGTCAGTTGGTGCAGAGTCAGTAGTGATGCCTTACTTACAAAGTGTTCTAAAATTATGCTCGACTAAAATAATTTCTTATATATTTCAAATGTTTTTGGACCATTCTGATTATAGAATAATAACTGAATGCCCCTAGAAAAATTCAAAACCTAAAATTCACATTACTGTGATGTTTCATAAATTTAAAATTAAGGTATAAATATAAAGAGGAAAACTGGCTTCAGTTAGTTCAAACAATTAAATCTTCGCAAATTTTCATATAAAAACTAAAAAAAAGTTCAGGCAGCTCTACAGTGGTAGAACTAACAGCCTCTTATGTAAGAAAAACTAACATGACATGGTACTGTATTGTGTTTCAGAAACCCCACGTTCCTCCACCTCAGCCAGTTGAGAAGCCATCACCAGTGCCCCCCCCTGTAACAACTGCAGCGCCTCCTGTTGTACCGCCACCAGCTCCAACTCCTCCCGCTCGCAAACCCACACCACCGGCTCCCTCACCCGTTCAGCCTCCCGCACCATCTCCTGTTGTGCCACCAGTGAGCGCACCAGTGGTGCAAACACCCAATCCCACTCCTATCATTACACCCGTCCCTACAGCCAGTTTACTAGCCGCTCCACCTTCTAATCCTATAACAACTGTCCCTCCGCAGATATCCCCCGTAAGTGGTTTTGTCCCCATGCTCAATAATCCAATGACACAGCACCAGCCTTCTCAGCAGACTCAGCAGCATCCACCACATCTGAACCAGCCGCCACCATCACACTTTCCTACATTCCCTCTGGTGAAAGAAGATAATATGAAACCAAATATACCTCCGCCTATACAACAACAACATATGCAGACTAACAATGGTACAATGGGACAGACGAACCAACAACATAACATGAATAATAATCAATCAGTACCACTTAGTCAGCCATCACCATCCATACCTACAACAGGAGCCAATGTCCCTTTGCAGAATATGACCAACAATA
Organism: Athripsodes cinereus; assembly: GCA_947579605.1. Taxonomy (NCBI): domain Eukaryota; kingdom Metazoa; phylum Arthropoda; class Insecta; order Trichoptera; family Leptoceridae; genus Athripsodes; species Athripsodes cinereus. The sequence continues at coordinate 8,760,697 of OX388325.1, read as the reverse complement.
ATCAACAAAGGCAACAGAATCAACACAACGCAATCGGACAACAGAATGGTATGAAGAAACCTGATATGGTTCATCAACAGCCACCACCTGCTCCTCATACACAACAGCAACAATCTCACAGTTTCATGGACCCTCTGGAGCAGTCACTAGCCAGTCTGGAACAGGGATATAGATCAAACAAGATGCCCCTCAACGCACAACAACATATGAATGTTTTAATGAATAATAGCAATTCAGAAAGTGCATTCATGGCACAACTGGAGCAGGTGGTACAACTGCAGCTCATGAACTCGGAGAAGAATGATCAATTCATACCTTCCAACAATGGACTTTTAAAACACAACGTCCACGATCCGATCTCCACTCATATGTCCGCAGTGGGAATGGGAAATATGACAGGAATGATGATGAATGATCCGTCAATGTCTTCTAATATGCCTCAGTCACATCAGAATGTCATGAACCAACTGCAAACACAGCAGCAACAACAACAACAACCGCTCCTCACGATGCCTATCTCGTTGATGTATGGTGCTAACAAAGAAGATAATAATAAACCTCTGCTAACACCTAAACCCATTGAAGACTTGATGGGGATACCGAATATGAATCAAATGGAACGGAATAAATATGAACAGATGGATAATAGAAGAGGTATCCCTCAACAACAACAACAACCAATTCAATCACAACAGCATCCGTCCTCCAGACAAGCTCCGCCATTGTCTTCCGACGATAAAACTTCAGGAATGCAGAATAATTTCTACAACAACGACATGGTCAAACCTAAAATGGATCAGGTTGTAAAGAACGCCACGTCTTGGTCCATGTTGGGTCAGGCGGGCAGTCCACAGGGACCCAATACAGGACAGAATAAACCTAAACCAGTAATGGACACGTTTCAGGTGAGACTCCCGTTTTTATTTCATTTATAGGTATATTTTATTTTTTAATTTGACTTCAGTAGTATTTAAATGAAAAATGTGAATATTTAACTTCAAACTCATGAGATTGACAACCTGATGCTGAAGATTCTCAGTTCAAAATGTTGAAAAAGAACCCTTTTCTCAAATTTGCACCTATTTATTGGTCAACTTTAAGGTCGGTTTTGTCAAAAAATGTTCATTCTTGTTTTCCAATTTAACATCAATATTTAAGTTTATTGCGGAAATGTATGCGTTGTGTGTTTGTGGTTTAGGCATTCAAGAAGCAAGCTCGTGAGAAGATGGACCGTCAGAGGGCCTTCCAACAGATGAAGAAAAAGGAACAGGCTGAGAAGGAAAGACAGAGGCAGGAGAATGAAAGGAAGAGAGATCCTGCTGAAGAGGAAGCAGAGAAGAATAGGTACATACGACTTCAATGCAATGCATTTAAAATCCGTGTCATTTATAAAACTGACTGAAATATATAAAGGGTAAATGTGTAATAAATGAATGTGTTTGTACGTTGTTTCAGGAAAATGTCACTAGGTGGCATGTCAGAGGGTCCACTACTCCCCGAGCGATACGACCAGTTGTCCAACTCATCTCGCGTGTCTCTCCCCGCCCCGTCGCCCCCTATCACAATGTCTCGTCCTCCATCACTTCCTCCTACCCCCAGTCCTGCCCCACATCCTCACCTAAGCAGTGCTACTAGCTCTAGTTCTAATTCCTCTTCCGCCTTGTCCACGGCTGTGCCTGCTGTATCCCCTGCTATAGCGGCTGCAACTGCATCAGCTATGGCGCAACCGAGAAGTCCGGCAGATAAAGCAGCGGCCGAGAGAGAAAGACAAAGGCAGAGAGAACAGGAAAGAAGAAGAAGGGAGGCGGTATGTGTACATCAAAATTTAATAATTCCATTGATAGGAAATTACATTATAAAAGTATTCACATTTACTGAGTGAACGGTGCGGATGTTCTATTTAGGACATATAAACATAATTATAACAAACAAACTACAATATTTATATATATGAATATGCTAATATTTGTATTTTTTCTTTCACAGATGGCGGGTCAGATAGACATGAATATGCAGAGTGATTTAATGGCCGCGTTTGAAGAATCATTATAAACAATTAGACAATGAGTGCGTGATTATACATACCGAACGCTTGTCCAAGGCGTGTCACTTTTTTATACTTATTATGTGTTGACTACTATTAAAAAATATCGGCTGAATTGTATTGCAAGTGCGTATGGAGTGTGAGACTTGTTTACAAATCGTGCATATGTTGTATATCTTTTTGTTTTTGATAATGTTTTGCGCGTTTTATCACTAAACATGTTTTTTAAATGTTTATAAATATGCACCCTTATTAGGAAAATACTTTGTATAAAAACAAGAAATAAAGTTTGTAAGTTATACATATATATACATTGCGTATATAAGTATATATATATATATAAATAATATAATGTTTTATATATATTGTAAAAATTATGATAAATAAAATAAATAATAAATTAAAAATACTGAAAATAAAAACAACAGCAACATGTAATGTTATTTAAAAATTAAATAAAAAATTAATTCAAATTAAATAAATTAAAATAAATAGTAGGCATTAGCGTTATATATATATATATATATATATATATATTATTAATGTAATTTAAGTTAAAATGAACTGTTAGAAATAAATAAAATGTTTTGTTTTTTTTAACGCAGTGATAGAAATGAATGCCGTGCGTCGTTTATTCTTATTATAATACTCAGCCGTACTCACAAACGAAATATATATTTATACCTGGCTAACTAGACCCATGTCTAAATGAAAAACCTTACAAAACAATTTGTTATCTCTGGTTAAAACGAAACCTGATTTTTTCTTGGTGCGTTTCAATTTTGGTGGTTATTATTCCATTATGTTCTTTTGTTTATTTTCAAATGGCATCAGCTGTTCTATATACAGTGTGTACCAAAAATATTTAACATTTATATAAAGCAGAATTTTATTCAGGTATTAATATTAATTAAGAACAACGCTAATCTTTGTTTGTGGACAGGTCTTAATCAAGTTACAACAGTCGTAATAACAGTTATATACCTTATTTTTGAGTACGTCTGATTATGTTTTGTAATTATTATTATGTATGATAAAAACAAATCAATTTGTATAAAGAAAAACAATGATGAAATTGAAGAAGGGTGAAGCAGAATTAAACAAATGAAAAATACAAAAAAAAGAACGATTAGATGTTGTCATTTACATTTTTTTCTATTGTTTTCTTTTATATTATGTTGTTAATAGGTGAATCTTTTTTTTTGCAGTTTTAACTGGCGACATTATTACACTTTAAATATGAAAACTTCTTATTGAAGTCATATTCGAAATAGAATCTTATCTTCTCCGCTAAGGTTTTAGAGAAGATTTGAATTGGTTTAATTGTTTTATAATAAAATTGACTCACATATTTTTAATTTTTTTTATCATTGTTTACTTTTGAAATCAAATTCAACGCAAGAATTTCTTCTCATTTTCAACAAAAGATTTGGAATTCTTGAAAATCTCTTTTAATTATGTAAATTTTTCTATAAAATTATGTTAATGTGGAGGATTTTAAAAATAATGTTTCATTTTATTATGATATTTTAGGAGAGACAAATTCACCCTTTTTGCTTATTTGTAGAACAGTTGGAAGACAATAACTTTAAAATTATTTAAAACTTTGTACGAGATGAAGAATTAATTATCGCCAGTTAAAACAGTAGGTACATAATATTTTATTGAAAAAGCAGATATATCCATCACCCAGTTGAGCTCTAAATATTCTGAAATAACGGCTGTCTAATTTTTTAGGCATTATTTCTATAGAAATGGCATATATGCCAAAATCAAAAACATGTGTTTGCAATTTTTTTTAAGTTTTAGTATTAAACAAATTGTGACATTTATCAGCGTGCATGTATTATGAAAAATCACAAGATCGATGAGGTATTAAAAGAAGTATAAATAGAGAGAACAATGTGGTGCTATTCTCTCTGCCTACCTCCACATTGGATACGGCGTGCAACAAAAGTATATTAAAAAAAATTACACAATTGAAAAAGCATGTAATAAGCTAAAAGAACTCTACCTTAAAATTTCCAACTGATGGCTCATAAAACAGGGTGATCGAGATTGGATCATTTAGTTGTATATATGTAACATTGATAATCTATATAAATATAGGCTCTTACATTTTGTTAAAATAACATTCTTTTGATGTCCAGCAAATCATGTAAGAGAGCGGAGAAGGCACTCGATATGTTTCTAATTGTGATCTCGCAATGATTTGGTACCTAAAATCAGATCTATTCAAATCATAATTGATTTTCTTCTGTGCTATGTAAAAAAATTAATTTTGATTTTATTTACTCTTGTACACAATCCTACTTCTCCCATAGATTTTTATTTATAATACCTAGATGGAGCACTCGTATGTATTTTCATTGCAATAAAGTGAGCCACCATTTTTCGGCATTTTTGACAGATAGGTTGGCAAAAAAAAGTGTGGTGAATCGCTTAAAACGTTGACAAGGACTTAAAAAAATGTCTAATTACGTTTATATAAATGTAAAAATGATATATTTTTATAAAAATGTGAGAAAGAGTCCATAAAATGTAGGATACACCACACGCTTTCGCCAACCGTTCTGTCAAAAATTCATAGATTTTTTGCCTCACTTTTGTAAACGAGTCAGGGTTCTAGGTTTCGTATGGAATTCTGTGACTTCTCCACAATTATATATTTGTTTAGGTCGTTTACGGATAGTTGTTTTACTGGTTATTGATACAGCATGTTTTTCACATGCATTAGTTTGTCTACTGGCTTCCTCGCTTGTGGGATATGTTGCGATGGTGTGGTTCATAATTTTATTTATTTTGTGTATATTATCGCAGCATCGCTCACAAATTGTGTTGCCAGACAACTAACTGTTGTACATTGTTGTGAATTTACAGATCATTATCTTCGTGGCAATAAAATATAATTATAATATGCAGTTAGTCCGCTGGCTACCCTATTTGTAGGATATGCCGGGATGGACTAGTATAGTATCTGGATAGAAGATGTTACATGTCTCATTGGTGATGCTATATACTTTTTACTGTTTTATGGCGCAGACAGAATGATATGCGTGCGCATGCAGTGAATCATCTGACTAGCTTAGTTGTGGGAAATGCCGCAATGTCATAGAGATAAATTTTCTGGGAAATATTTTTTAAAATATCTTAATTATTTCTTTTAGTTTTTTTATTATTAAAACTCTTTTGGTGCTAGAATTGTTTATACGTAGAATAAAGTTGTTTCACGATTATAAAATATTGATTTCTTATTAAATGCCGCAAATCTTTTCACAAATAGCATCATAAAAATATTTTGTTTAGTATTTTGGTGGTAGTAAAAAATGCTCTGCTTCAGTTATATTAATTTTGACTGTCTTGTCAATTTAGTATCTGTCTTTTACCGTATTTGGATTGATAATGATCCCAGAAAAGAAGGAAAACCTTTTGGGCATCAATAAATGTACAGTAAAAAATACGCACCTATTGTCAAATTTTGTCGAGAAGAGAAGCATATAACCCCAGCCTCCTCCACTTGTCATATATCTTGATATAATATAATCTTACGTCATTGTCAAATAAAATTAATTGATTACTAGGATTATTACATCTAGGTTATTAGAATATATATACAGCTGTACGTTGGAGGGAAACCACTAAACTATTTGAACTATTAATAAAATTGACATATGTTATTTCTAAATATATGTATATTCATCTCTATTGTAAAAACATTATATTTTGTTATAACAGAATGACGTCAAATCTTTTTTAAAGCAACGCATTGCTAATTTGATTTGATATCATTTATGTTACAAAACAAAGTTACATTTATATATTACGTTTATATAAAGATGGATAACTGTCTTTAGCGCTGTGTTCACATTGCTCGGCGACAGCAGCGAATGAATGGATCTGTCTTTTTTGTCTTCTCTTTATCTATATAGGAAAGAAATGAGAAAGAATTTTTTTTTCTTTGCCTTTTCTCTTACCTATGTCAACGGAGAGAAGAAATGAGAGACAGAACCCTTTGGGAGCAGTGTGAATGCTGCTTTTTACAAAAAAAGATTTAATCATGATGAAGAATTTTGAACAGCCATACAGATAATTGACGTTGCACGACCACATTGTAGTTTCATTCCAACGTACAGATGTATATTAATTGTACATTTTGTAATATTATCTATTGTAGTAGAAAATTTTATAAGCGATTTTAATTTATTTTTTATTGTTATTATTTTTATTACTTACTTACTCATGAAATAAAATTGTAAAACAATCGTTAACGTGAATCGAGAGTTTTGTTTGTGCGAATGTCAAAAATTTACTTATGCGTCTAGAGATGGCATTATACTCCTTAATCAAACAGTTGCTTTATGACTACAGTTGAAATTTTACTCTATTGTCCAATTTTATTTTGTCGAGTGTTTACATTGTATTCTTTTGTCAAATGATTCTTTTCGTCATGAGTTAGTTTTTCTCACAAATGTTCATAGTTTACTCCTTGGTCAAATAGTTTATTTTTGTAAAATGTTCATATACTCCTTAATCAAGTAGATTAGTTTTGTCAAGAGTTTATTAAAATTTTGTCAAATGTTTGTATTTTCATCTGTCAAATCATTTATACTTCTTTGTCAAATAGTTTCTTTTTTGTCAAATATTCATATATTTTTTTTTATTAAATTGTTTCTTTTTGATAGGTCAGTGTTACATTATCATCTCTTTTTTTTCAAATGTTTAGACAATTTGTGAATTTTTGATGTACGTATGAACGCACATAGTTGTCAACATCATAATCTAAATATTTAAAATGTTTTGTTATGTAAATCATAATACAGTGGCGTCAGTGTGAGTTAATAATGTACATTATTTACGTGTCACCGCGATGATTATTACCGTTCAGAATGGGACGAAATTCTCATTTGTTTAAAATATATACTGTTGAACTGACTGTTAACAGAACGTGCGCTAAGTATAATAATAAATATATTAAATAATCATCTTCCCTATATCTATCTATATTAAGGGGAATGTGTGTTACGCAGCAATGTTTCTAGCCACAGCGAGATAATTATTCATCATTTGTCAGTAAAGTTATTAACGCAACAGAGGATTGGTTATTAGCTTTTGCTGTTCAATTTTTGTTGTAACAAAGCAAGAATAACTTTTTTTAAATATTGATTTTATCCTTTGTTATACACTGGTTTACAACATTTATTGTTTCACAGCATCAAAAATCATCAATTGTCTATTACAATACACAGAAGGCAAATTTATTACTACCACTGTATCGCAATCTCTTCCTTAATTTACCTGATTAATTTTTTTTTTTTTATTGCTGCGTAAACATACCCCAAGTATATTTTACAATCTTTTGTTATTCTCTGCGGTTGAATAAAAATCCAGATTCGTTGTTTTGTTTTTATTGGACTGTTGTGAATGTTCCGGGTTGTAATGTTACTGTCATACTGTATGTATCATATTGATAATGATAATAATTTTGTCTATGAATTGTACAGCACTTGTTCTTTCGCACTAACAAAGTAATTATTGTAATGTAATATACAATTGTCTTTTCACTGTAATGAAAAAAAATTAACAACGATCGCCACATAAATTAAAATGCAAACAAGTTTTTAAGGATTTATGCGTCTTGTGGACGCTTGCTTACTGTAAATTTTGTGAAGACTGCATGATATTGGTGCTGGATAGAAGAAAGATGCAGGTGATTATGTGATGGTTGAGTCTCGGAGTTTCAATTAAGAGATTCTGAGTTCAATTCCTTTCACTGCTGACCTATTGAGGTGTCTGAGATGTACTTGAGTTTATTTCAAAATTCTACTTAGAAAAAAATTAAATCTGATTTTGAATTTTTTACATAGCTTTTCTATGGTTTTGCAGACATTTTTACTCGGATTTCATGTAAAGTAGTTTTTCAAAATAAACACAAATAAAGCAATTGTTTGATTTAAAAAAAAATACTAAAGATAGCTATACTCTTCCACATATTACACATTAAAATTTTGATAATTCACTTTGGTTAAATACAATTTTTTGTAAAGGATAATGATATTATTTTGTATTGCAGTTTACGTGACGATCGATCGTTAGAAAATGACATTTTCAATATAGTGTCTTTTTTATACATAAATTAATAAATAATAAATACGGAATACTAAATAATAGCGTTTAATGATCAATACTAATTATTGTAAAAAAAATATGAATTGTGATTTTGATTATCGTTACAACTATTATGAAGGACGTTGTTGTTTAAGGTATTTTTAGTTTCTTTTTATCGTACTTTGTAGCAACTACCAATAAATCATACTTTAAATTAATATTCGGTCATAAATATAGGTCTAGTACGAGTTTTACGCAAGTCTAGTACGAGTTGTACGTAACAACAAATTGGTTGAATTGTTCACTCTGTAGGCTCACTCCTCGTTCAAATGTAATTGGCATCGTAGTGATCTTATATTAAGAGCTTTTTGGTTGAGTAACAACTCGTACCAGGGTTGCTGATTAATGAGTAATTGAATTGTCAAATATTGTATATTTTTGTTACAATGTAAATTACATATTATATCAAGTCTTGGGTTTTCAATTTCGTACCTCATTTTGTTAAATATTGTCATTTTCTGTAAGTCGAAACAACTGACACGGATGTGAAACTGATAATGTGAATTTTATAGGATAAAATACTTTTTATTTGCACAACTTTTTTTACGTGAAGTGATTTCATTGTTTTGTAGTCAACTAAGTGGTTCTATTGAATAAACAGTTCTTGTTTTACATAATATATTTCTTAATTACATTTGTATTCGCTAATTGTAGCTTAAAACCAATAAAATTGTTTTGATGCCATGAAAATAACCAACAAATTAATATTGCTGTCGTCGTAATGAAGCTCGTTTCATATTTATTTTGTTTCAAGAGTATTTTGTCGTTGAAAGTGCGAGAGATATGTTTTGTATTATAAATAATGTAGAAAAATGTATAAAAGTAAAACTGCCACGTTTGTCCTCCTGATGCAGTGTAGCGAGTACGAGTTTTTATGTTACCATAATGTAAATGAAATAATATCACTATATTGTCGCATATTAAGCTTGAATATATAAAAGCAGTGCCTCTGGCGAGAATATTGTGGCAATTTAGCGATTTGATTCTCTCAAAATTTACTGTGGTAATGTATAACTCTTACTGGTTGTACAGATTACAGAACATTGCTATATAACGGAAGTAGTTTTAATATTTTTATATAGCCGCAATTATTAATCTTTGTAATTTTATTTTATTATTATTAATAATTTTATTATTATATTTTGTTTTTTTTTTTCTTTTTATTTTTTTTTAACTCTTGACAACTGTGATGTTATATGAAAAAAATGTAAATAAAAAAAATACTGAGACAAATATTATATACTGACTTTTTATATTATACCCCTCAATGAAGTTCTTGGTGTTATAAAATTATCTATTTACGCTGAGTATAATTTTTTATGTATCAAAAAATGAGTGAAACGACTTTCCTTGACTGAGCATAGAACAGCACTGATGACTTGTGATGACGTACTAAAGCTATTTTCACTGAACTCTTACTATGTGAAGTGTTACTTTTTGAAAAAAAGGTTGACAATCGAATGTTGGTAATTATGTGACCCGAAAACATTGAGTGAAAATCAAAGGAGATTCCAATAATCTAGCAAGACTGCATCTCAGAAATTGATGGAGTACTCTCCTCCAAATTGCTCAGTTAGAGCCAATCTGATTTCCCCCTCTTAAAATATACTAGTGGGTACCTCGTTTCTGTCAAACAAAATTTAATAGAAGATTCTAGTTGAAATTTTATTATATCTTGGTAATAATAAAAATATTTATAACAAAAAATAAACAGTTGAATAAAAGCATGACAACATTATTACTGAACAAATAAATTTGTGCAATAGGCGAGTTTATCGCCGAAGCGCAATATTTTCCAACTAACCCATTCCTTCCAAGATTTACATTTATTTAGTTTCTGTGGTAATATGGATAAAGCTGATAAGTACGAAAATGCAAATTTTACAGGAAGAGATTTCAAAGAGCATATTAAAATAATTGGCTTAATATTAATATTTATCATTATTTACAAAGACGAAAGTGCTGGTGTTTGAAAGAGAGATTGAAAGGACAATGTGTGAAATAAAGGTTGGAAATGTATGTTTGGAGCAAGTGGACGAATATGTTTATTTAGGAAGTATGTTTGTGAGGGATGGTAGGTACGAAAGGGACATTGAAAAAAGAAAAGTGGCTGGTGCGAGAGTGAACGGTGCACTTCGATCTATTGTTAGCAATAGCAATGTCTCGAACATGGCTAAAATGCTGGTGCACAACGCCATCCTCGTACCGACACTGATGTATGCAAGCGAGACTTGGACATGGCTGAAGAAGGACGAGAGTGGAATAAATGCAGTGGAGATGCGATCACTGAGAAGAATGGTATGTAAAACATTGCGTGATAGAGTAAGAAATGAGGATATTAGAAGAATGAGTGGATGCAAGAGGAGTGTTGTTGATAGAATGCGTGTAAATAAATTGAGATGGTTTGGTCATGTGGAATGAATGGATGGTGTAAGATTGACGAGAAGAGGGTGTATTTATCTGAAAGAGAGGGTGTGAGGAAGCGCGGACGTCCAAGAACTACGTGGCTTAACCACTTGGTTCAAATTCTCAAGGACGGTTGCGTGTTAAGTGGGAGGAATCGGCGTGCATGTATGAGAAACTGGATGAATGTAGAGGAAGCTAAAGAAGTATGTAAGGATAGAGCGACATGGCGTTCCGTTCTCTCTGCCTACCCCACTTGGGACAGAGCGTGAGGGTAAAGTATAGTATTATTTACTAACACAGAAGAGGAATTATAAAAAAATCTCTCAAAAAATAGATTGCTGTGAAAGGATAAGACAAGATATTATACTTTAAAATATAAAAGCAATTTATATCATTATTTATGATTAGAAGCCAAGTGAGCTTAGTTTGCAAGAGAGACGTTTTCTTTTAAAAATTTAAAATATTTTGCATCGAACTTTCTGCAACCCATGGACGCACTCAAAGCACTGGTTAGTAAAGTAACATTTGTCACTACCTTAAAAATAAGTAATAACCACTGCCACTTATAATACAGTACAATAACCCTTTGATAAAAAATATTTTTTAATGTTACCTCTCACATTACAATAATTATTATAATTTGAATACTGTATTATGTAATTCAATTAATTCCTGTTTCATTTATGAATAGAATCATTTTCAATAGGTATTGCTAAAGAATAATTTTACATATTACAATCGAAGTAATTTTTTCAAATTAATGCGATCATGTTGTTATTTTATATGAAAACGAATTTTTGAATTTCAATTTCCAACAACTCTAAATAGTTACTATGAAGTATTCGAGTCGGCTCACTTATTATTTTTTGTTTTTATTTTAGTCTATGATCGACTTTCATCTATGGTTTTGAAACTGTCAAATGTCAAACTATACCATGTGCTGTTTTATGTCAAATATCGCGTCTTGATTATTGAAAACAAATTTAAATTTTATCAATAAACATGGGTAAAAAGAGGAAACTGGAGCAGAATGACGAAGAAACAAACGAATTTGAACCAACACCATCGCATTTAGTAACAAAACACATTAAGAATCAAGAGAAACGTTTAATTGTCGTGTTGGAAGGTGCCCAATTAGAAAGTGTGAAGGTAAATTAATGTTTGGGTAAAGTGTTAGATAAGCTGGACGTATCCAAATACAATTTATGAATAGAACTTATATTTATGTAGAAAATGTGGTGTAGCATAAAATAGCACCAGACCGAACCTAACCTACTATCAAACATACAAATTTGAGATGTCAAGCGTACGAAAAATACAAATAATTAATTTTGTGCTTAAAAAATCGACAAAACTCTACCGGATATTTATCGTCCAGATGAAATACTACATATCTACACAAAAATAACATTTAAAGACATTTTGGTATGTCCTGGAGATCTAAAAAAGTTCCAGATAGAATATTATTGTTATATTCATATTAATTGTATAGTGTTTGTCGTTGTTGTTGTGTTTTGAAATGAATAAAGTAATAATAATAATTATTTTCCGTTGAAATGTAGTAATTAAGATAAATATCTCAGTAGATAATGATATACATGCAATGTTTAGCATCCAGGTATAAGATAGTTATGATTATTTGATTGAGAAAACCCCTTCTGGCAATCCATCTAAACAATCACAACCCATTTTTCAAGTGTGACTGTTGCTGCAATTAATGAACAAGGAAGTTGTCTTCTCTTTGTAATATAAAAAGTATGGCAATTAGAATAAGTGCCATACTTCATAAGTGAAAATGAAATGTAGCATACAAAGTGCTTTTTGTATTACTGTCTTTTACAGAAAAATCTGTTCTGGAAACTCCGCTGTCAGTGTTTTTCTAATATTATTGTATGAATCATGAATGCGATCACTATATAGTGATAATCTCGTCACTGCACATCATCACATCTTTTTTTATGTAAACTGATTTCTTGATTTTGTTATAATTATGAATGATGATGTGCAAGAAGAATAAAATAAATAAATGTGGCGGTATTTAATTTAATTAATTCTTTTTTTTCTAGGTTGGAAAATCCTTTGAACTGTTAAACTGCGATGATCATGTGTCAATTTTAAAAAAGAACAAGCGTGATCCAGGATCATGTCGCCCCGACATTGCTCATCAATGTCTTTTGATGTTAATGGATTCGCCTCTCAACAGAGCTGGCCTACTGCAAGTATATTTGAGGACAGAAAAGAATGTTTTAATTGAAATTAATCCTCAAACTAGGATACCGAGGACATTTAAAAGATTTTCAGGATTAATGGGTTTGTAAAATCTTTTAAACTTCACTATGTTTTGCATAAATAGAAACATTTCTAAAACATCACATTTAAGACATTTGACATTAGCAGTGATTACGTATTTTGTCATCCATCTTAAATATCTTATTTTCTATGGCACAGAAAGCGTGAGCAGTATATTCTTTACATTTGCAATTAGTTTACTGATTATCCCACCTGTGTGAGATGAAAGAGAATTATTTAAGCTACAACACCCTTAAACTGTGATAATATTAATGATGTATTGAGTTAACACTACAAATAACAGTTGTATATATTATGTATTGTGAGTTAATGATATATAGCAAAATATGTTTTGTGCTCCTTACTAAATCAAATTAATTCGTTTTTCATAATCTTTTCAGTACAACTTCTTCACAAATTTTCAATCAGATCAGCGGAAGGATCGTTAAAATTATTAAAAGTAATAGCAAATCCTGTAACAAAGTATTTTCCCGTTGGAGTAAAGAAGATTGTTATGTCATACAGCGCTAAAGAAGTTGTGAATCCAAGAGAACTTGTTCCTAAAGATGAACCGACTGTAATCATCATAGGAGCTATGGCACATGGGAAAGTAAATGTAGATTATGCAGAAGAAGAAAAATCTATTAGTAATTATCCACTTTCCGGTGCATTAGCTTGCACTAAAGTTTGTTCGGCATTTGAAGAAGTATGGAATGTATTATAATAGAAAACAGTTGACCTTTTTCTTTTCAAAAATGCAACTTATCAATTTGTGGATGATTCTGCTATATTCATGTCAGGAAGTGTCATCGTTATGAATAGCAGAATGAATATCATATTTTCTCGTATGAAGTTTAACAGTTTCAATTTCAAAGTATATGTGACATGGAATAACTGATGAATACATGAGCCAGTGTCTCTTTCTCTCACTGGCAGTCCAATATAAATATTTTAATTTGTATTAAGATTATTTATATTCTGTATCTTGATGAATATGACTGAGATAAATAAGATTTATTATGTTGATAATAATTTAATAAAATATTTTAAATCCAAATGATTTTGTTTTTTCTACTCTTTCATTTTTCATTTCTACACCATTAACATCTTCCAGAAGTGGAGCAGCAAGCATGCTCATTCCAAGTAATGAACATATGGGTCATCCACTCTTCATTCAAAGTGAAATTATCAGTTTCATTTACAGTGTTTTTACTGAAAGGAAAGTAAGGAAATTTTCCTCCTTTGCTAGTAATTGAGGAAAGGAGATTTGAATGAAACATAAAATCTTAAATAACCACTACTCTTCACATTTTTTTTTAAATATATCATAGTATAGTTAGTGATGTGAGAAGAGAAAATTCTCCTCTGATGGAAGAGAAATTTCTCTCCATAATTTTTCTTAGTGGTATTATAACCTTTCGCCCAGTACACTTTGCAGCCAAACTCATTGATCCAAAAATTTGTGGGGCTGATTAAGGCCCAAATCAGAGGTTATTAACACTTTTTTTCCATGTACGTACTTGCAATTTTTTTTAACTTAAATGTGGGGTGTCAAACATCAAGATTTTTCATCAGTTATTAGCACTTTTTTCTATGCAGGTACCTAACATTTTTTTGTTTCCGTAATTAATTGTAGCCATATTGGTGATAAATTGTCTCAACATTTGTACATTGTTATTGATTGATTGAATAAAATATTTATTATTATTATACTGTTGAATAAAAAATAAAAAAAAATCGCCGAAAATTCTCTACTTCGAGAAATTTACCGAGAAATTTCTCCATAAATTATTTCTTGAGAATTCCACAACACTAAGTATAGTAAGTATAAGATAAATTTGTTGATCTTCACTTTAGTTTATTTGTACTTAAAGGAAAAAGGTTTATATTTTTATTTATTAAGAAGCTTAATATTATTTTATTACAAAATAAATGATTTTACCATACATCTTTATCCTGTGGAGTCTCCAATAGAGAACAGGCCTTCCACTCTTTTCTGTGAGTTTTCAGTGTTTTGTAAAAGGCAGGTATTCGTAAAACATCACATCTTAGGACATTTAAAATCTTCAGTTCAGCGATGAGGTATGCCACTCATCCTGAATTTATTATCACGGAGAGGATGACTTGCATGTTTATTATAAGCAGTTGGTCTGCTAAACCACTTGTGGGCATTGATGTATATTATATAGACTAGCAACGCGGTACTAATTTTCTCAGAAAACATGTTCCGAACTTAATAATATAAATTATTATGCTATTCACTCCATAACATATAGATCTCTCAATGGTCTCTTTCCTTTTTGCACATCCTATATACCTGAAAAAGCCTAACGTAAAAAATCAATGTCCTTCAAGGTTTACAACATCAGTTTGTTGTTCACAAAATTTGATTATTCGCATTATCAATTTTTCCATTGAATTTCTAATCTATACAATATAGAAACCATTACATATAAATGCAATAATTATAAAATAATACTTTTATAATTCAATACACGGTATGTGATATTATTTTTTTATAAATGAAGAGTTTCGTACCATACGTCATGATAAGCTTTTTATAAAGAATAGTTTGATAGGTAGGCATTTTATTTTGGCGCCTAAATGCGCAAACTGCTTGATACCTCTCTGTGTATTAAGATAAGAATTTGTATTATTGGTGTCTGTTGTCTATGTCGGGTACACTTTTCCTCGTCCCGCCGCGTCCCTCCCACACCCGCATTAGAGGTTTTCAAAATGGTAGTTCGATGTGTTTGAATCGCCGTCAAAAAATCGTCAATATTATACGAAAAAACGTTAATATTCATCCAAATCTATTATGAAAATGAAATAAAATAGAATTAATCAAGTATCTATCGCCTTTGCAAATAATTTGAGACGTGTGGCGACGTGTTTTGGGCAAGATTTAGTGTTTAGTTTTGTGCCGCGGGAAAATTGACTTTGTTAACTTGTAAAATGACGAATGTCTAATGGCCGCTGTGTTATCATGCGGCTTCAATATTTTGTTGATTCGACAGGGAAAACAATGTCTGGTGAGTTTATAGAAACATTTTATCTCATTAAATCACTGATAACTTCGTTTTGTGTAAGTCTGGAGCGCCTCTGCGTCTCCCCATGATGCCGATCCACACCCTCATTCGACCTTTAGAAAAATGAATTTTTATCGTTTATTTTATTCTATTTTCTTTCATTAAATTTCACATACCTTACGGCATGAAGTCATTTCACCTGTTTGAATAGTTTTTTGATAGATTTTTGAATAATAAATTAGTGAAAACCCCACGACAAAGATGTCTACTCATGATGCCACATATTCACCTTTATATTTTCAGCTGTTAAAAAGTCGGGTGAGCAAATTACCACCTTACTACTTGTTTTATCAATATTTTTATATTTCATTAAATTTTAACCTCTGTCCTGTATTTAGTAGAAACAGCAAATAAATCAATACAAACCATTTTCATGTCATGGGTTGAAATATAATTAATCTTTACATAGCTTATAAATATTTAGGTTAGATGGAAAACTGTAATGATCTCATTGATACAACCAGCGAATTATAGTTTTAAAGAGCAAATTTTTTTGTTAAAAAGGCATCTTTCATTCTATGATCTGGCTGCGAGGTTTTGTCAAAAAAAAAACACAACTGGGATCTGTGAATCATGTCCTTACCTAATGGTTTGAATGAAAATGAGATTTGTTTTAAATTATGAAATTAAGTTCTGCGAAGGTCGAAAGGTATCAGATAGGACAGACACAGAAAATTACTCAACAACTACTTTTTGCACAATACAGCTGATTGTACAAACTTCCTGTAGAAGGAAATAGGAAAGATGTCTTGATGTTAATGAGTTGATTGTATTTAATATTATTATTATGGATATCAAGCGGGCAGCAAAGCTGATATGCTTGAATGAGTCCATGATGTTACTGCAATCTGTCAAGTCCATTTTAAAACAATTTACACTCCCAGCAACAACCAAATCTGGAGGCAGCCCGTTCTAAGCCTCCACAACTCTGTTACTTAAGAAGTGTTTATGTGGATTTTGGGCAAACACACTTCTGTTCAGCTTAAGGCTATAGCCACGCAAGTGCTCATTCTGATTGTGGGTATAGATTTGAGGCAGTTCAGGACAGTCAATAATCGATCAACACCTTGAATGTCTCAATAAGGTCGCCCCTCATTCTTCTTTCTTTAAGCGTTGTCAGAATATGAATGTATTTTTCTATGTAACTGATTGTAATTAATGTACAATAATGAATGAAAGAATAAATAAATAAATTGGCTTAGGCTGGTTTAAGTGTCTCTACCAGTTTGTAATTTTTTGCTGTTATAAAAGCTGTTTTTACCAATTTGTAAAAAAATCCAATTAAATATGAAAACCATGTTTAACATTAAATATCTAATTGTGCTGCAGCGTCAACTATTTGATTCCTGTATAATTATCATGGTTGCTTTCAGGACATATGTATGTATGAACATAATTGTGTACTAATAGTCCATGACAAATCTATAAAAAACACCCCTCGCAGGAACACAGAGCAAAAAACCAGCCTCCTGCACTCAGAGCATCTGCACCTAGTGAGTGCAATATGATTTGAATAATTTGTGTTTAATTTTATATTTTTAGATGTTAGAGTAAAGGTGTGAGCAATGCCCGGCAGCACAATGTCTGGCAACCTCGTGTCAGGAGCAGGAGCCCTAGCTTCTACTTCCACCTCTTCACACCCCGCACCTCCGCTCAACAAGAGGCCCTCGCTGTGCTCCGCGCTGCCCTCGTCTAACTCTAATAGTGGTGTTACAGCGCCGCATCACAGGAGGTCCTCGCTACAACACAATAGTCTTTCACACAGCACTAATAATATTGTTAGCAAACAAATGTTTAAAGACTTTGTATATAAAGGTAAGGAAGCTATTTGCAACTAAAATTACCATCAAATTTTTGCCTTGATTTTTCTTTTCACCCTTCAACGCTTATATAAAGAGCAGAGAAAAAAACATGCCTCCTTTATTCAGAGTGATTCTGTAATATTTATTTATTAAATGGGGTGACTTGTGCTCTATCGCCTATAAGATCTATAGATTGTACTTGTGAAGCAAGCCCTCTAGTCACAGGCATCTTTCGAAGCCTAGTATTTTGAGGAAATCTAAGGAGTAGAGAGATTCCACTTCTACCCAGTGTCTACATAGGGTTTTAATTCTTGCAAATTCCAAGACATTGCAGTATGCCAAAAGATGCCGAGGGGTCTCGACTTTCTCTTCACAGAATCTGGGGGTGCCATCTTCTTCAAGTCCCAGTTGATTCTGTGCTCGTTGAGTCACCCTTTTCTACAACATTTCTAATATTCTGATGTCATTGTCATGATATATATATATGTATGCTGTATTTGATTTTTTACAGATAAAAAGGAAGAAACTAACAAGACACACATTGATTCTCACAGAAGTACTGCCACGTCCAGTATATCTAGATCTGATGACAAACTAGTCGTGGTTCGCTCCGCCGCTGAGTCCGGTAGTAACGGCAACTCTCTCCCCTCCACTCCTAACCGTCCTTCTAGCTCCGGGGCTCAGAACTGGTCCTCCAACTCTTCATCAACCCAACAGTCTCCAACTAGCGATGCCGTAAGGCCTAGAACTCCTGTGGACGACCAACGAATGCTGGTGCCTGATTCCACAACATCGCAACTTGAAGGGAAGCAGTCCTATTCGAAAGGCGATGACGTGTTTGTTAAACAGAAGGATGGGAGATATTATTTAGGTGAGATTGATAGTCTTTTCTCTTTCATTTTGAGGGAGGAATAAACCTACTTCAATCAGAACAATTTTGTTCTGTGTGAAGTGTAATTTTCTCGCTACATTATTCATTCCTTAAAAATAAATTAGTGATGACTTGGATGGTTATAGTGACCAGATACCGGATAATGGCCATCCAGACGAATCCTATTCCTGATATCTATTCTCTGTTGTGACTTATTCAGATAAAGTTAGATAATCTATGGAAGTGTTTTCTGATAAGTAATTTTTTTTGACCTAGGAATAATATTACAAACGAAAAGGAATGATTTTAAAAACTTAAATATGTGTGATGGCCAATAAATATGTATGAAATAATATGCCTTTTGTATTACTCAGTCAATAAATGAGTTTCATTTTGTGATAATTTGGTTTTATGAAATTTTGAAATATTTTGATTTTGTGATTTTTTTTAAATTCAAGGAGTATCTAGTGTCTGACTGGATTTTGAACTGTTTTTCATTGCTAGATACACATTTCATCTATAATATAAATAGTGAATTGTCACAGAAGCTCTTGGAAACCATTTGGTCATTATATGGATGAAATATTTCTTAAGGTACTTTATCCTTCAGTAAAACTTTCTGTTACAACAATATTAATATAATATTGTATAACTTGTATTTCCAGGTACCGTGAAGGCTTCATCCCCGAGTGGAGAACGCTGGCTGGTACGCTTTGGCGACGAGACGGAGAGATGGGCTGAAGGTTGTGATCTGCGTCCCCTGGGCATGGGATGTGACGAGGGGGAAGGTAGCGTACTGTGCGTAGTATGCAAGGTGCGCGGTCCAAGTGGAGAGGTTGTGGCGTGCGATCAGTGTGGCAGAGGTTACCACGGACACTGTCATTCGCCTGATAATGACGCTATGTCGCCGCCAACAGGTCATATACAAGGTAAGATACTTAACATCCCTGCACTCAAAGTTATTTCAGCAAAATTATATTTGCTACTTGAGTAATAATTCATTTGAAGTTCGAGTCGAATCGAGAAGTGATTTGTATTTGTTTGTAAGAAAATTAGAATATTTTTTGAAATAAAAAGAATTAATATTTTAAAATACAAGTACTTTTTAAATATAGCCGTTGTAGGTACTTAGAACTTAAAATTTTACAATACTGAAATGAAGCTACATATTTAAATCTGTTGTTTCAGGTATTGCGTGGCAGTGCAAGAGGTGTGTAGAGCAGAGAGTCAAGGAGGCTGCATCAGAGAACAGAGCGTTGCGCAGAGAGATGCTAAAGAATCAGAGACAGATTGTCAAACCTCCTGTCACATTGCCTTATAATGTAAGTCATTCAATCAGAGACACGGTGTTAAAATACTGACTTTCCATACCCTGCACACTTCATATGTGATATAAGTTGTAATAATTTGATAAATGATATTATTGTTGTATTGTCAGATGAATACACTGCAGTGGGACGCCCACCACAGGGAGAATATGGAGGGGAAGTACTGTTACTGCGGTGAGTCTGGTAATTGGCTTAAGAAGATGTTGCAGTGTGTCAGATGCAGACAGTGGTTCCATCAGAAGTGTATCTCGTGTCTCAGGCTGCCTATGTACACAGGAGATAGGTGAGAATGTATTCATTATAAGTACTAGTTGTAAAGATTAGTAGAGTGAGTGAATGCAAGAGTAAATAAGTTGTTATATAATTGCCTCAAAGCTAATGATCAAATATTTGGATATTATCCATAAATGTCACTTTGTTTGTTGCGGTTTGCCTCGGATATGATACCTTTGAGAGAAGGAGAAGGTTTTTTGTGTTGGAACTACATTTTCAAGCTTACAAATGGTATTATCCGCAATTCTGTTATTGGCATTCAATTATCAAATCTGCATATCCTAGCCCAGTGATCGGCAAACTTATTCGACAAAGAGCCAAATATTAGATTACACCGATTAAAAAAAAAAATTGAGAGCCAAATCTGTTTATTAATTTTGTAAACCTTTATTATAATTTTAGACCTTCGCTAATTTAGCGAAATTAGGAATTATGTATGGTGAAAATTCTTTATCATTATTTATTTATTCTTTTTTATTGTAACAAATTTTTTAAAATTTATTTTCTAATTTCACGTTTTAAAATTTTTCGTTTCCTAACTAATTTGACTCTAGGCTAGGCCGTGAGAGCCGCACTTACGGGGCCAAAAAGCCACATGCGGCTCCGGAGCCGCACTTTGCCGACCACTGTCCTAGCCATAGGCTGAGTTTCGTACCATATGCAACAACACGAGCAAAGTCTCTGTTTGAAGTTTTACTCTAGGGCTATCAAGTTGAAATGAATGTTATTAAAAAAATATGTAATTACCTATGTAATCTTTTTAGGTTCTATATATTTGCATGTTCCCTATGCAACTATGGTAAGGAGTTTGTGCGTCGTCTAGAACTGCAATGGGTGGACCTGGTACATCTGATGCTTTTCAATTTGACTGCTCACAACAACAAGAAGTACTTTGATCTAGACTCTGTCATTGTGCCGTACATCAAAGACAATTGGCATATACTGCAACTATCTGAGGCGGTGAGTAAATAAAACAATATAAAATAGGCCTCCCTCTCTTTTTCATGAGTTTTCTATTAAAACATTACGAATAATACATTTAACATCTCCATTTTAGCAGCATTGAGACATACTGACACCCATTTAGAATGTTTTATTGACACGTAGAGGACAAACACTACATGCATTTAGTTTACTGTGCATCTAGTGTTTTGGTATAGATAGAAAATTGGAATTTGAGGGGATCTAGAGTGGGGAGCGTTCTCTAGTGTCGAATCTTTATTTTATTTTATAGAGACACTCACAGAAAACTGACAACACAATACATAAATTACAAACATACAATAAGATCTGGCCAGTTCCCCAATTAAGAGTTTCTACAGCATGCACAATCAGAGAATTCAATTAAAGCGTGATTCAATATAATGCCACGATAATGATAATCTCTATATAGAGATAATCCTACCAATGCACATCATCACATTTTTCTTAGGTAAACTGCTCTGTTGATTCTGTTATATGAATGATGATGTGCAAGAAGAATAAAAGATATTAACAAACAAAATCTTGCGAATCTTTCAATATTGCATTCTTAATTGTGGTGAATAATGTTTAATGTTTCAGATGCAAAATGTAATACCCTCGCAGCGCAGAGATATGATCTTGAAGGCACTCAGCACCAATGAGAACAGATTCAAATGTGGCAGGGAGACCAAGAAGAGGGCGGGGATCTGGGGACTGAGAAGTAAGGACCCCCCTGCTCCACCACCCCCTTCTACACCGTTGCCGACTAGAGGTCCACTGACTGAAGACGTGCTTACCAATAGATTAGCTTTTATACCTGTTAGGGACAGGTCAGTATTTAATGATATGTATAAGCCTTCACTTTTTAGGCATTGAACACTTCTCTCAGAAGCACACGACAAAATCAGGCTCTCTCCAATCAGAGGGATATTGTGCCAGTTGAATTACACCTTCCGACAACATTTCTACGGTTTTGATTTCATCATCAAAGAAACAGTATTTATTATTGTGCAAGAGGGTATTTCACACACATCCACCGCACAATTATATAAGTCAACTCAAAATTCTTATATTGTTGGAGGTATACAAAGTTTTTAAAATGTGCTGTGAAAGGGCTACAAAAATCTCAAAGAAATATGTTCTTAACGTTTTATTATTAGATTTTGGAGTGGAAACAATATAACTTTCAACATGCAGCATTCTACACTTTATACATTGCCACTTTCAAAATGAGTATTGTAATTAAACATTTTTTTACATTTCATATTTTTGTTGTTTTGTTTCAGTAGCAATTCATCTCAAGACAGTAGAGAGCAATGTGTTACCGTCTCCACAGATATAATGACGGGAAGGCGTTTCCAAGATAATTCCATTTCATCTGATAATGACAGTTTACGTTCTTCTCCCTCCCCCATAGACAGCATCATAAACAGAAGTAGATTAAACTCGGACAAATCGGACATCTTTTCTATCAAACGTGACAGCAGTTCGCCGTATAGTTTTGACAAATACGACAAATTTTCGACACCGATCCAGGGAAAGGAATTGAAATTTTACGAGATGAATTTCCAGGGACATGGTTTCGTGAAAAAGAGTGTGCCGTTTCCAAAAATGTTCAACAAACGAAAGAATTTCTTGGATGCGTTGAAACGGAATTGCAAAGTGAAAGACACAATCAAGCAGGAACAGGTTGAAAAGTGTCCAAAACTGTTACGGAATCGTGTTTCTAAGCAACAGAAACCCGTTCTAAAAACTCACATGTCCATTGGGACTAATACGCCGCCTGTTGAAGACAAAACAGTGTTCACTTTATTAGACTCAAGGACTAATATTAATAATAGTTTTACGAAAAACTCCAAAGATAGTAGTCTTTATAGTTTTGATACAACTAAAAGAGAAGTTATTTTACCACCCACCCCTCCTACTTCAGTCTCAGCCCCTCCGACCCCCCCAGCTACGGCGGGAGGCCCCCCTAGTTCAAGTTGTAGCTCCAACGATGTCCCGCCCGACTTCCAACAACAAAAGAAATCCATCCTTTATGATTCCGACCACGAAAATAACAAAAGCGAACAATCCAATTCATCCAGTGATAATAATAATGCTAAAATTGTGGCCGCATTAAAAACACCAACTAAAAGTAAAAACAAGGATTCATTGTCATCTTCACCGAAAAAAGATAAAACGTTTTCCCCGTTAAAAACTAATTTTACCAATGGCCACAATTCCAAAATAGCTGCAATCAATTTGGAGATTTCAAAATTGTCGACGAAAAATATTATAGAACATTCCAAAATTATGTCGCTGCATCATATAAACGAACCTTATTCAATATTCAAAGTTGAACATGATTCTTCCGGTGATGATACATCTAGCCGAGGGACTTTGGACTCCATTATTCCTCCGCCAGCTAATTTTCAAGGAAAGAATAATCCGTTTCATTGGCACACGAGTTCCAATCATAAAAATCTTGTTGGCAAATTGTTAAATAGGCATTCACTTTCCAAGCTGCAGGGTGTTGCTACAAATACAAATGGTTCCATGAAGAATCAAAGGATATCGTTACCGGTGAATCTTAATCCGATAATTGGTCCACCTGTGAGACCTTTAAAAAGACATTTAAGTGTTGAGGATTTAGTTATCGGTCCCAATGGAGAGGTAAAAAGAAGAAGACTGAGAAGGCCCAGGAAAGCCTTAAAGGTAAATTATTTTATTTTACTTATCTTTCATCACACATCAATCTGGTATATCCCACTAGTGTGGTAGCCACTGGACTAACTTCTCTATGTAGTGAACATTCAACTCATATGTGCCAAGAAATATAGTGGAACCTCTCATAACGAGTAATTCGCATAACGAGCAAAAAAAAATGTGGAAAGTCGCGTTGGTTATTATTTTCCGTTAGCGTGATGATTAATTATTTGTCATAAATTCATATTTTTATTTACGTTTTTTCATTTTCATACAAATCTAAATTGTATTACAAGTTGTTACGCTTCTTTATAAGTAATTTTGTTTGAATAAACGTTCATAAAAAAAAATTATTGAATGTTCTTTCGGCATGGAACTCATTATCGTATTTTACATTGATTTCCATAGAAAAAAATGTTTCGCTTAAAGAGTAAGATTCTGGAACAAATTAAACTCGTCATGAGAGGTTCCACTGTATAAGACATTCAGAGTGAGTCCAGGATATTTTGTTCCACTGTCCTACTTAAAAGTCAGATAGGTATACATAAAAATTAACATGTTCAATTTAGCTGTGTGTCATCTATTTTGAATGTCTCTATTTTTTATGACAGGCAGAGCACAGCTGTATAGTATTACACGCAATTAGCTTTGAATGATAATAGTTCACGGCTATGAAACATTACTAACAGAAAAAAAATATGTTTCTCACTCAGATGTTTATAAAATTCAATTTTTTTTTGTTTTATACATAGACAATTCACACAGATCGAGCTAGTCCCAAACTAAGATGAATCTTGTATTATGGGTACTAATTCGATGAACGAACGAAAAATTATTTATTTACTTACCATTTCAGAACCCACTAAACCAGAATACCAAAGATCAAACAATGACAGAACGCCAAAAAACATTGCGGTCTTCCTACGGACAAGAGGACCTCAACAAATCCAACATTAATAGTGATGTGCAACAAACATCAGCAAATACAACAACCACTACAGTGAATATAGAAGTAAACATTCAACAGCTAAACACTTGCATAGAATACACACAGAATGGACGCACGCTGAGGCAGAGACAAGAGAAGAATTACTGTGACAGTCGAAGAGGATCTACGTCGTCAAACAATGCAAACATCTTACCGGGGAATACTTCTTTGAATATATCAGGCAATAATTCCATCGGTACAAATTCGAGCGGCGTACGCTCGTTGAATCTCTCCCCGCAAAAGAGTCCTTTTAAAAATAATCCATCGAGTTCCGCAGCCGATGCCACGATTGAGAAATTAAAAAATTCTGTACACAGTTATTTCGGCGCGTTGAACAGAATCGGTTCGGGGGAAAAGTTTACGCTTATGGGTAAAAGGCTGATGGAAAATGGTAATGTACAGTATCTTATTGAATGGGATGGACATGGTTCCTAGCATAGGAGTATATTTGATTGAATCTTGTGCATGTTGACGCACACGTTCCGTTCCGTATGTGTTATGTGTGTGTGTGTGTTGTTTGTTGAATTGTTACGAGCTTATGTGTCGATTGTATTGTAAAGTTATAATCTCTTTATTATTATTGTTGTAAAACTATTTATCTATTATATAATCTTTGTTTCTCGTCTCTTCTATGCGCGCGCAGATCTGGGTTTGTTTATTGTAAATGTATATAACGTCTAAGCATTTCACCATTTGACCAATTGATTGACATTAATTCAGTATAACATTTCTTTTTGTATCGCAGGTGACATTTTTAGAAAACGTTTTTCTATTATTACTCTAGAAACCATGTCCAGAACATTGTGTCCGATTGATCAGCCGCACATAAAATGTAAAATATTTGTTGAAAATTAATCTAGTTACACATTGACTACCAGACCTTTGACAATCTACAATGAAATCTTTATAGGTGACATTCTGCAATGACCATATTGCAGGTGACATTCTATATTGGGTGCTTCAAGACAACTCAAAGAACATCAAACAAACATTTTCTATTTCACTAGCAAAGACTGCCCACGACGACTTCCAAGTGTAGTGTGTTATGAGATTTAGTTTTTTAGATGTCTTCACAGACAGTACTAGAAAGATATTCAGAATTTTCAGGTTGTTTGTTCAAAGAAGTATGAGCCAATTATTTTGTCTCTTATTTGCATTATTGGTTCACATTCTGTAAGTAGATGCATTCACATTTATGTTCATTTGTAAAGAATCTGCAGAAGGACATGTGTATTAATTTCATTGTATATAAGTGTTCATTGAGCCTGCAGTATTCTATCCTACTGCGGTGACAATTCTTATCTTCTCTCTGTTTAGTATGGGAATGTCTCGTACTTTTCTATGATAAAAAAACTTTTAATGAGGTTTTTATGCTTTCATTGCACTCTCCCATTGAGTGCTGTTTTAAATGCTATTTGTGATGGGGCAGTGACGCTTTGGTTCATAGGATGGTATGTCAGCTCTTTTGCTGGCCATTTTATCAGCCTCTTCATTGCTCTGCCATCCATCTTAATACAATTTTATTGTTGTTTTCTTTGCGTTATTACATAGTAAATTTTAAATGTATATAGAGGCATAATATATTTGTTTGTTATTCTCAGAGTTAGCCTGGATGCACCAATTGATGACACTTTAATGAATATTCTACAATGACAATCTTACAGTTGACATTATTGAATAACCACCTTACAATTGCCATTCTACAATAATAACCACTTTTTATAATACAATGCCCACCCTACAACTGACTGCCCAACTTACAGTTATCATTCTACAAGAGCCAGTTTACAATTGACATTTTACAATGACCATCTTATAATTGACATTCTTCTATGTCCATTTTACAATTATCATTTTACAAGAGCCAGTTTACGATTGATATTTTACAACGCCCATCCTACTACCGACATTCTACTCTGTCCACTTTACAATTATCATTTTACAAGAACCAGTTTACGATTGTCATTTTACACTGGCCACTTTGCTGTAAATATTCACACCACTATGTTTAACGCTTTTCGTTTTAGATGTGCGGCTGTCGGGTGTAAGAATTTAGCTACAATTTATAAGAAAAAACGTATAAGACTTGACACCAATGTGTTTCACTAAATGTAGTTTTGTGTTGAGTGTGTGAGTATGTGTTTGTACACAATAAATGTTATAATGAGAGGTAGATTTGAATATAAACATATTTGGCCATCCATGTTTATATTCTTATAGTCACTTTGTCTTTTTGTCATTTCGCTTGCAGATGTTTATCCAACCAGTTCTATTATAGTGTAATGATGATTTTCGCTTAAAAATGAAGCATAAAAAGAAATATTTGCTAATTTTTTGGAATATTCTTTTAAAATTTTATATGTTTTACAATAAAATATCTGTATGTCGGAGCAAAACTACGCCATGTCATGAAATGTCATTTTTCAATATGTATATGTATTTTAAATTTTATTGTTGTACGGCCCGGTAGGAAATCTCATTTCTAAAATAAGGCCCGGCTGCTGAAAAGGTTGGCCACCCATGATATAGATGAATATGCCATTAGAAATGATATAACGAGGACTATTGCAACATTATTAATATGTAAATCTGGACATAAAATCAATATACATACTACAATACCATCACGGCATATCCCA
The DNA here is from genome assembly GCA_947579605.1 of Athripsodes cinereus. Lineage (NCBI taxonomy): Eukaryota > Metazoa > Arthropoda > Insecta > Trichoptera > Leptoceridae > Athripsodes > Athripsodes cinereus. The sequence goes on along the minus strand of OX388325.1, from coordinate 8,733,152 downwards.
CTTGTAGCCCGCAAACCAGCTGCGTATAACAAGCATGCAAGTATCAATATGCATAATTAAGTTTTATTCCGGCATACAGTTATACTTATGTATTTGTGTGTTTCTCGAGATATGAATAGTAATTATCCTGCATCTATGTGTCATATATAATATTGAAAGACTGCATGTATAGTAAAATTAATTAAAAATGTCTAACAAAATGGTCGATAGTCTGGTCAGTTGGAAGAGATATCAATGAAATTGCCCTCTGCTTTGAATTTTTTATTTATTTAATTACAACTATATTCGGCGTGAGCCTTTTACATGGTTAACATAATATACTTCTTCTTCTTTATTTGTCCTGTCAGGCTCCCCTGACATTGGCTTAGGAAAAAAAATTATATAAAAAAAAAAACTAATTTAACATCTACAGATGGATGTAAAATCAAATCAATACAAAAAATACCACAGAACAAGAAAAAATTAAATCAAAATGAAATTGTATACCTGATAATTTTATACTTGACCAATGTGCAGTAAAGAATAAAATAAATATAGAGTCTGATGCTGATAATGTCTCAGACTTATTTCCAGGTTTAAATCCCATTGTTGACCTGCTCTGCCTTCGCGATGTCGCAGGCAGCATAAGTATCTAATTAATTAATTGTGAAGGTGTTTGGGATAAATAGCAAGTAAAATGGTAGAGATGCTATCTCTTAATGTTTTAGTATGCAGAGGGAGGTCTCTAGTACTATTTTAGCCATAATCAGATGTCAATATCATTTTTTTATTATACTATATTGAAGAATCAATCTCTCACTCTTTTGTACATGTTTTTGCATGTTATATCTGTGGACTGCCAAAATCAAATCCTAAAGGACGGCCGCGTGTTGAGTAAGAGAAATCGGCGAACATATATGAGAAACTGGATGAATGTGGAGGAAGCGAAAGAAGTTTGTAAGGATAGATCTATATGGCGTTCCGTTCTCTTTGCCTACCCCTCCTGGGACACGGTGTGAGGGTATAGATAGATAGATAGAGATGTAATATCTACGGTTCGGTGATGAGACACGCCACCAATCCTGTACTTTTATTGACATGTTGTAATTGGTAATAACTGGTAGCCAGTGGACTAACTGCATTTAATAAACATACATGTTGTCATCTTCATATCATAATAAAATGAGACATTCAGGCTGGGTGCTGTTAGTTTACTCGTCACTCCTGTACTGAAAATATTAAAAGTCTTATTATGAATACTTGCTGGCTTTTACAGTATTAGGACACATTAAAACCACAGCTAAAGGGTTAGTCCACTCTGCTATCTTAGTGCCAACACTTATGTATGCAAGTGAGACGTGGACATGGTTAAAGAAGGATGAAAGTGGCATAAATGCAGTAGATATGAGATAGTTGAGAAGGATGTGTGGTAAAAGTCTGAGAGATCGTGTGCGTAACAGTGATATACGAAAGGAATGTGGAATGAAAGTTGGTGTAATTGCAAGGATGAATGTAAATAAGTTAAGATGGTTTGGGCACGTGGGAAGAATGAATGAAGACAAAAATTACCATAAAGATAAATTTGGCTGAGCGGAATGGTGCTCGGAGACGTGGACGTCCTAGGATCAAATGGCAAGATCATTTAAATCAAATCCTACAGGACGGTCACGTTTCGAGCACATTGAACAGGAGAGCATGCATGAGGAATTGTATGACAGTGACGGAAGTGAAAGATGTATGCAAGGATAGAAGGAAGTGGCGCTCGATCCTTTCTGCCTACCCCGCGAGGGAAGCGGCGTGATGTTATGTATGTAAAACTTATAAAAAAGAGTGGGAGACCTGTGCGATCCTGCGATTCCACAGCTAAGACATTCAATTGCATCATATGTAGCTAACTTCATTTTAGAACTATCCACACATAAATATTTGAGTCGGTTCGTATGTGCGTATGTCCTCAATGGACTCTGTAATAAGGAAAGACAGAAGTAAAATAATACACTCTATACGAGGTCTCACCTCCTGGGCAGGTTTAAGGCTAAAAACATTATAAATATCTTATGTATTGATAAAGATATTACAATTTTAATGAGATTCCCATACATTCGCTTGACAAAATTACCAAGCGAATGTATGAAAATTGAATATTTATAGTCAAACATTTTTCATTGTATTGAATTAATTTCAAAATGGATGTAACAATAAATAAAACAATACAGAAACTAAATAATTAGGGTCTGTTTACATAATGAAACATTGTGATTGCTAATGACAAAAAATCCTGAATTATGTGAATAAAAATTGCATATTTTTGACATTTTGAGCTATTTTCATAATGGAGGATATTATGAGACCATAGAAATCCATACTGTAGAATAAGAATAGTATTATGAAAAAAAATCCATAAACAATGTTAATTGATTTTTTGTATAAGTAAATACAAAAGTACCTCGGTACTAGCCATAAGAACCTATTTATTTTCGCCTAATATTTTTCTTTACTTTTCATGGCAAATCACTTGAAGATTTATGTAGGTACTACAAACTTAAAATACCAATTCGAATGTGGCAATTACATAGCATTTAGTTCCAAAATCACTCGCAAATGAGTGGATGAACATTTAGGTACCAACAATTTTTTTCTCAGAATGACATATTTACCCGCTTTTTATCTTATTTAAGTACGGGATGTCAAACTTTAAGTTTTTCAGCACTTTTTTCGATGTAGGTGCCTACTTTCTTTTGTTTTAATTAAATATCGGCATGTGAGGTGTCAAACTTTAAGATTTTTCATTGGGAAGATGTTTGTAACACTTTTTTCATGAAGGTACCTACCACTTTTGTTAGTTAAATATGGGCATGTGGGGAGTCAAACATTAAGTATTCTCATTGGCTATAACTTTTTATTACTTTTTTCCACGTAAGCGCGTACTCCATTTTAGTCCAATGACATTTTAACCCATGTATTTGCACGGTTTCTGTTTATTTAAACCCGAGCAATGCCGGGTTACAAAAGCTTGTTATTAAATAAAATTGAATCTAATTTTTAGCCTTTGTTGTTTCTTCATTATTACTTGATTTTTGGATGAATTTAGGTTTATCGTAAATAAAGTTTGTTTGTATAGCGATGAAATTTTTTAAAATATGTCATTATTTTTTTCAAGCGTGCTTATTATATATATATATATATTAAAGTATTAAACTTTATTTTCAATCTGTACATAGTTGTGATGTATGTATATGATGTGTATACTTAAATAGATGTATCTATATTTTTTTTATGTTATGAATTTTCTTCATTTGCGTCTCGAGCAAATATTTTACAGGGCGAAGTAGAAAATTATAAATTAAATGAAATGAGACATTTTAAAATTTAGTTGAATTTTTTTTATTTGCGTTTAATTAATATTTCTTTATAGACTGATAAATGAATGATTGTTTTTATTGATTGAGCTCAAGTTTATTTTCTGAAACACCATAATAATTTATGTAAAGAAATACAAATGGTTTAAGTTTTACTTATTATTAATAATTTAGTGACCTGGTTTGGACTTACTATGCCATTGTTTAAATAAAAAATAATTGAATCGGTCATTTGAGAAACAACATAAGTCAGTCAATACAAACTTTTCAGAAACCACAAAAAACTGTTTGTTTTAAAATTTTTAATGAAATGTTGATATTTAACTCAAATCAAAATATAATTTATAGTGTATTTTTTTTATTACCTTTATTTTTTGACAAAATATTTTATCTGTATATTAATTTGTTAATTCAAAACCTTTGACTTATGTTGTTTCTCAAATTAACACCATTTCAGGTAATAAAAATCAACTTTTTCATCCCAGATTATTTATTCAACAACCAAAAATCACTATTTTTCATCATTTTCACCCACGTTTGTGGTTGGCATTAAGTGTCAGCTGTGAATCGACTGAACAAAGTCACTGACTTGTGTTGTTTTTCTATTGACTGGCCGAGTTGTTCAACTCAATTTGTATCAAATAGGTAAAAATTACGCGGTTTCTAAATTAAATAACGTGTGTTTCAAGAAAACGGACCCAAATGAAAAAAAAATCATATTCGCTAAAAACCTGACTTATGTTGTTTCTCAAATGACCGATTCAATTGTTTATGCATCAAATATAGATGTTATGTAACAATTATTTACGAGCATCTTATAAGAAAACAAAACAAGGTGTTTTTTTTTATTTATAAATGTCACCTTATTTGGTTGTTCCCCAGACGGAATATGAACCCGTAACGCATCTTTTTTGTGAGGTGTACTTACCCAGTTAAGAAACCGGACAACAAATTGTTGTACATACTTCATAGTTGATAAATATACACTGCGCTCCCCTCCTTAACACAAGTTTAAGGAGGGTAAACAGTAGAATACAGGGCAGCGTTCATACAGTCGTCAAGTGGCCATTCGATGATGCTCCAGCCTTTCACGAAGCCGGAGCGAGTCACCCGACGATGAGTACTGTTGCGTTCAAGGATGTCGTCTGGTGACAACCGAACAACCGAAATCATAGCAAGGTGCTATGATCGCTCTGACAGTTATTTGACGTTCGAGTGATGGCGGTTGCCAAAACAATTGCGAAGTTAATCGTAATTATGGTGTATTCTTGTCTTATACAATTTTTCAAAATAGAAAATCATATTTTTTTAGTTCAAGAAGTGAAATGGAAGGGAATTTAAAATAGTTAGTGCAGATTTTAGTGAGTAAATTGAATTTTACGAAAATGGCATTACAATGACATTTGGGTCATAAAAACGCTCCGAGCTGTTTACGATTATCCGGGGTGACATTCGCCACTCACTGCAACTTCATGGTCGCTCAGGTCACTCGACGTCAAGCGATATTTATGCTCTCGTGAACCCTGCCCAGGATCACTTAACATATTGTAATAGGGTTATGTTTAATGCTCTTATTATATTATGTTCAATAAATTGTTTGTTTAAATAAAAAAAAAAACATACGGAAGGCTCTGAAATTCTTTTTTATAAATTACAATGACAGCTTCATGTGTAGGTCTTGTTCTAGCATATCTTGTATTGGTACCGCTTGCTGGATTCTTAGTTCCATCTGAGAAAATATTAAATAAGGTGACATTGTCCTTATATGTTAAATTTATATATTACGTGACCTCATGCAACGGTTAATTGTAAAAATAATTTTATATCAACTATCAATGAATTATCGTTACTTTGTTTTTTGGAGATAACAACAAAGACATATAATATAACTATAGAGCATTCACAAAATTTCACATCTGAGACATTCTGTTTCTGTCAATGACATAATACATAACAAACCTTGTGCTTTTTGTCCAAATTTAAGCAAAAATATCTTTCGCTTTCCATTGTTGCTGTAAGGTCCAATTTCTATGAAAAAATAAAGCATATCACATGAGATAAAAAGTGTTAGAGTGATGTCCCTTTCCAATATATTACCTATGCATAATAATTAATCATAGGAGACATAGTAGTTTGTGTTAAAAAACATGGACTATCTCAGGTGGTAAGTCTCTTTTAATGAAGTTAGGAGTCTTGTTGTGTATTATGTCTTTGGTCTATAGTTATGTATATATATATTATAAATGAAAATAATTAATGTTTTTTAAATTATATTTTTTTGCATGTAAATATATTTTGTGTAAGACTTGGGACAGTTTCGGTCTGATGCGACCGTCATTGTCAGATTCCTATTTAGATAATAATATACATAATAATATGTATGGTAAGTAAATTAATTTGTTTTTTGATGATATGATTTTCTCTGTGTATGTTGTATGTATAAAACACTATACGTGGGGCTACCACTGAAGGTTAGAAAGGATAAGTCATCTTGGGAGGTTATTCCTGACACAGTTTTATACTAGTGTCTTATTCTATAATTCGTTCATTCATACCATAACGGCATTTCCCATAAGTAGACTAACTTCTAAGAAACTTATTGTCGACAAGTCTTTTTCTAACCCTTCAAGTCTAATAGCCTCAGGTATATTTAATATCTGTCTATCATTTATTATCTACAAATGTCTTGGATGTGTAAATTAATTCTATTTATTTCTTTTTCTTTACTTATTTAGTAAGAAAATGGATTATGAAATAATATCAAACATTGTATTTACTTTTTTTGCACTATTGTAAAACCTTTTGCAATTGGGATGATTTGGGTAGTAGTATAGTGTCATTACCATATATTACTGTCTTTCACGAATGAAATGTTAAGTTTGACATCAAATTACCCCATTTCACGTGTAAAATGGCGGGTAGAATACCAAATTACTTCCTAAATTGTTCCCGCTGCAAATACATAGCTTAATTTGATGTGTGTTGTTAATTGTGAAACGCTACGATTCCTAAATTATGCTTTTGCAAAAGTGATTCATCACAAAATATCGCAATATTTAATAATCATTATTAATGTTTAAATTGAAACAATCATTTTATTATAACGCGTCGTGTTTTGTTGTTTTCAGTCTGTGTTGTTGCATCTACACTGCTCGGTAAATGCAGCAAACAAAGGATTCTATCTTTCTAAACCAATCAGACATTTCAATTAGAAATATTGTGCAAAATCTAATTAGAAGTAGTAAGAAAAGCATGGTCCCAATCCTTACGAATTGGCTCTAGGCTGGTTAGATTCTGTCTTCTTATTTTCCCATATGGGCAGGAAAGAAAAGAGATAGAGTACCCTTTGTTCCTTCCGTGTTCATCGAGCAGTTTGACCGCGACTTGGGCAAATGATTGTTCATTTCCATGTGATAAAATCACCTTTATGGTGCTTCTATTAGATTATAGAAATTGAAAAAAAGAGTGCAGAGGTGAAAAAGAGTGCACTCTCGTGTGTTCAACGTTTTGTTCATAGAACGTAAGTCACACTGCCAATTTTTGTGTTAGTGAAGGCTAATTTGTGAATGTTAAATTGTTCTTATCAACTGGCTAATATCAGAATTGGGCACTTTCAATAAAACTATTAACTTTGTTACTCGTTAGTTTTTTTTTTTTAATAAATCTCAAATTACAGTCAAATTAATAACAATTCAATTTTGGGATTGGGGGTAAAAATTTGACATCCCGTTCAGTGTAACTTGGGTCTTTTTTCAAAGAGTTGCACTCCAAGGGCCAACGATCTGCATGTACTATGTTATAGATTTTTCTTATTCCGAGTCACAATCCACTGCAACAAACCTTATAAAAATAAATCGACTCTAATTTTTCTGTGTTTGAGATATTCAATTTGATTTTTCTACACAGATTTTTTTATTGTTTCCTCTCAAACTGTATTGTAATGAAACATCACAGTTTATTATTGTAAATAAATATGTTAATAATGAAATATTTTTGTTGTTGTAAACACTGAAAACAGTTTGTAAATGTTGTCTCCATATTATGGTCAGTATCCTGTATTTATATATTGTATTTGCCTGATGGAATGCTGTGTGTCTATATATATATTCCCATTATATGTATATATTATTATTATTGTCATGTTTTGTTACGTTGTTTATATTTATTATTTGCATTTGAAGGAGGAATATTAAAGAGAAAAGTTGTTTTTAAAAGGAGGTACTGTGGTGGTGATTTTTCTTTTGTATTTTATATTTTGTTGGCATTCACAATGTGATAATTACGCGACATGATTATATTATAATGAGTTTTCCACTATAGTTACTATCACTTATTAGGTTTTATTGGTCTTGGAAATATGAATTGATCTGAGCTATTTTATTTTATATTTTTGACAGATTAAATTGTACTACTTCTACACTCAATCCTTTAATATTTCTTCTGAAGGTTCTACCGTTTATGCAACAATAAATGACACTGATATAATATAATCAAACATATACGTGCATAACCTCACACTTTATCACGAGAGGAGTATGTGGAGAGAATGGATTGCATATTGATCTGTCTTTACATAGGTACTTCTTTTGCTTCCTCCACATTCATACCACAATTTCTCATACATGCATACGTTGATTTTTTTAACTCAATACTTTTTTTCATCTGTCACCTTCACACATATATCCTACTTTAAGAATTTCTAAAATATTGTTGCATAAAACACTCCATATACATATACGTTACCTTAGAGCAATACTATGCAATCTCAATATTTGCATATTTTGAGTTATATAATATACATCTCCGATTCCCCTGGCTGAGGACAATAAATGGGTCACAATTAAAAATTTAAAAAAATATTTTTGCTAAACCTCAAATTTTTCGTAATTATCCACCTATTGCTGAAATATTTTTTATATTTTCAAGTTTTTTATTGGGTCTGGCATTCTGGCTTTATAGATTCATTTGTATGTTTCTCAGCCAGTCGACTGTATCGCTGATCTGTTTATCTAAGACCTCCCAACGAAACTCAAAGCCATACACAGGATATTCTGGAATAAAGTTTGTTGTCTGGCACTGACAGCTGTGCATGTACACTTAGAACTAGAGGACAAATAGTGCATATTGTCATTTTCAAATAAGATATTATGTCAAAAATAATCTTGCCGTACTATAAAAATGATAAATTATTGACTTTTATAATTTAAATGTGAGATTTAGCCATCCTTTTATTGAAAAATTGTAACTTATATCAGCGTGATTATCAACCTGAAACTTTTACATTCTTCTTCTTCTGTAGGTGTCCTGTCAGGTCCCCCCGACGTTGGCGATCACTCTGGCATAGGCTTCTCGGTCCTGCGCTGTCTGGAATAACTCCTCTACACCTCTCATTCTAGTCCAATCTCGTATATTGCGCAGCCACAATGTCTGCCTTTTGCCAGCCCCCCGACGTCCCTCTATTTTGCCTGTCATAATCTACCGCAAAATGTTTTACTTTTCTCCGCACATTATATAACCCAGATATGAGATCTTACGCACTTTGACATTCAACAGGAGTTCTCTATCCATTCCAGCTCTTCTTAACATCTGTACATTTGTGACCCTATCAGCCCAATGAATACTGTTTTTCACAAAATATGTAACTTTGAGATTGGACAGCAGCGATATGTATCTATATAATATATAATATTCCTACAATTTATTTTTTATGTTACATCTAAGTCCTATGTATGTATTTTTATTATTTTCTCTGTATGTTTTATTTTTGTAATTATTATTATTATTATTATTATTTTTGATTGTTAGATAATTATAATAATTATTATGTGAAATAATAAAAACACATTTGAATTTATTTATTATATATCTTTTATTGTTATTCACCAGTACACCAATTCCGCCATTTGCAATGTGAAATCTACCAATAGAAAAATATTTAATAGAAATCAATAGAAGCATCCATTTTTATATGGGATTACCTATTTCAGATCAAATGAACCAATATCTTCCATTGAAATGGTGTCGGATCGTAAATTCCTTTTTTTTTTGCTGCTAGTTTGACCAGTTAATAAAATGTGTTTAAAATGTTTAGATATCTTTTTCACAAAGTGCAAGTGACAAAATAAGTCAAACATATCATTTGCAAATTTCACCGTCGTGAGTTCTGATCGGTGGCGTGTCTGAACTTAATTAATTTCTAACTGGTGGTCTGTATCCTTTTCTTCTGCTCTTTGTATCAACAATTAGTTGTGCTTGTCTTTTCAAAAAACCTCGAGATGGGATTTCCTCTTCTTCGTCAGATGCTGAAATCACACGAAAGTGGATGAAGACCCTCGGTTAGATTGTCAGTCACTAACTACAGTTTATTTTCATGTATATATATTATGTAATTTGACGTTTGAAAAATAAATTCTAGACAAGATTTTATTTTTATACCACATCTGGAGTAAATCCATGAACCCATTGACATTTTTGCATTCAAATTAACCATTAAAACCTGTCAAAAACTCCTTATTCTGTCCTTCTGATGACTATTTACTTGTTTTTGAGTTATCTAGAAAACTGTCTCTGTGCTTATTTTTAGAACACCTGACAACCAAAAAAAAGACAAATGTTGAACGGCAAAAAAATAATGCAAATATTTTTTTTTGTTGTGTTTACCAGTGGGTTTAGCTCCTGATGGTGTCCCAGTACCTCTGCTCTTAGTACGAGGAGCCAGGAGTTCTCTATAAGCAGCAGGAAGACCAGCACGATCCTCAGACACAACTTTCTCCAATGGAGGGTTTTCTGATTCTTTCTAAAAATTAAAGAAGATAACTTTTTAAGTCAATATTATTGTTTCAAGAGATGAGGAAGCTTAAAAATATAACTACATAATTGCAGAGGTAAGTAAATATGAAAAATTAAAATATGAATATGCTCAATTTTATTGGGATGTCAAAGTTCTGCAGATATCGCCATACTTCATCCAATATTACTTGATTTTTCTCTTACCCTTTCTTTCACATCTTCAATTACAGATTTTAATTTTTTTTTGATAATTTCCAAATATGAGTATTTCTCTTTATTTGAATAATAATCCTAGACATAATTACCTTTTCCTCCTCAGTGACTGATGGTTCAGACTCTGGTACGACTTCCTCTTCAGTCATGAGACTTGCAGCCAGATATTTCTGTTGGAGCAACTCAAAAATATCCTCAAGATTAGAAGTATCATCAGACCAGTCAGGTATCAAAGTGTCATCCGCATCCTGGAAGTTCAAAAATTCAGTAAATTCAGGAGTAGGTATCTCAGAAAAAAATAGCTAGATAACGAATTACACAAAATTTTTACACTTGGGTGAGTGAAGATATTCAGAATACTATTCAACAGACTCTCAGCCATATAACCAACAGACTGTGCAATCTCCTATAAGTAGGAAACAGGAATGGTGTTCTGATGCTTACGAATTGGCTCAAGCTGGTGTATATGTATCATGAGTAAAGTGCACTTTAACCAGCCTAAACCGATTCGTAAACATCGGAACACCATTCTTGTTTCCTACTAATAGGAGATTGCGCAGTCTGTTGGTTGTGCGAATAAGGGTCTGTTGAATAATATTCTTAAGATAATAAATTTAATGTAAAGAGCCAGTCCCTTCCATTTATAATCCTCTAAAGTCTTTCGTATTATTCTTGAGTCTTGGTTAGATAGAAAATATCACGTAACTGATTCTTACTTCCAACTTCAAGCAGCAGTCATAGAAAGACCTCTTGATATCCAAAAGAACATCCCTAATTTGCTTCAATTCCGATTCATAGCTTTCTCTCTTATCCATTTCTTCTTGAATCTCTTTCTTTAGATTATCCATTTCCTCTTGGTTTCTAGAAAATTGAGTACCTATAGGTATACCTACATCTTCAAAATATAAAGAAAAAAATATCTTAATTTGAACCTAAAGATTCGACGTTAACGTTTGCTTCAACGTTACGTGAGTACCTACGCATTTTGAGAAAAAAAGAAATTGTGTATATGTATACCTATCATTATGTGACATAGGAAAAAATAATTGAATTTAAAAAATATTGAAATTGCTTAAAACTCTTGGAGGTAAAAACTTGAGTGTTTTACTACATGACACCTCGAGAAATCATTTCACGGAACATTTAATTTTGGAGATTTCTCTGGTATTTCTGGCAAAGAATAGCATTCCCGACCTTTCAGGGTCCGCCGGACATCATGAATAATGTCAAACAACATCTTCAATTCAGAAGTGATGAAGTGTACTCCCACTCATACCGAATCTCCCTATTATTATTTTATTTGTGATAGGAAAGCACAATTTACATGTTAAGTGCATGCAGTTAATCAACTAAATTTGTTACCCAGCATTGAGAGATGTTGTAATTTTATAGGTAATACTTTAAAGGTTTCTCCAAGATTAAAAATTGTTTGTATCTTTCTTACTCTTCATTGTCCTTGACTTGCGCGAATTTATAAGCTTCGAGTTCAGCCAAAATAATGTTCTGTTCAGTTTCCAAATGTTTCTTTTCATCTTCAGTGGTATTCTTCAGATAAACGAGTCTTTCAGTCGTGGCTTTCTGACCTTTGAAACGCTCAAATACATGTTCAGGATCGCTGACACCTATGAGAAAGAAAAAAAACATTTAAATATCTACTACTACTACTTCTTTACAGGGCCGGATCTTCATGTCACAGCGCCCCGGTGCAAACATTCTGCAACCCACCCTCCAAATTATTCGTGGCAGCTAAACAAATTTTATAGCTACTTAGTAAAACCAAATTTTGATAGTAGGTATAATCTATATTTATTGCATAATAGACAAAATATGGTTCATACCTGTTGATAGGTAGCGTTTCGGACTTTTACATGAACTTAATCTAGCTCAATTAGCAAAGTACGCAAGTGAGACGTGGACACGGTTAAAGAATGATGAAAGTGACATAAATGCAGTAGAAATGAGATTGTTGAGAAGGGTGTGGTAAAAGCCTGAGAGATCGTGTGCGTAACAGTGATATACGAAAGGAATGTGGAATGAAAGTTGGTGTAATTACAAGGATGAATGTAAATAAGTTAAGCAAGTGAACCTATGGTGGATCCGGCGCTGCTTCTATACCATCACGGCATACCCCACAAGTGGGGTAGCCATTAGACCAACTGCATGTAAGAAACGTACAAACTTCGTGCCAATTTAAATATAATCTGAAAGAAGGAAGCACGGACGTCCGAGAATTACGTGGTCTTACCACGTGGATCTAATTGTCAAGGATGGATGAATGTTTACTAAGACATGTTGGTGTACAAATATGAAAAATTGCGGTGTGAATATGAACGAAGTGAAAGAATTACATAAGGATATAACAAAATAGTATACTGTTACCTCGCTTGAAATACGGTACCTATTCACCAATGATGGTGTTCCCGGTCAGTCTCAAGTATAGGTATGTATATATTTACAAACATCAATATTTTTATTTTTTTCTAAACTTAGCAATACACAATCTCAAAATCCCAAAAGTCTACAAACGGACCCCATTCATTTCCAAAAAAACCATTCAAAATTCTCACCATTTCAGCAGTTGGATCACACAAAAGACTCGGCAGGCCCATAGGGAAGGTACCCCTTCTTTTTAGCAGTATAATAGTTGTAAGTAGGGAATCCAATCCCGCATCAAAATCGCGATCCCGCAAGCCTGCGGGATTGAGGTCATCAGTCCCGCGGATCCCGCGGGATTTGCGGGATTGAGATTTTTTAATAAAAAAAACTGTTTCAAGTAGATACTTAGTTATTTAAAAAAATATATTAAATAAAGACGAGTAAATATTAATATTTTTTTATTATTATGCAGATTTATTACTCATATTACTAATTAACAAGTGGAAATAATGATGTTTTAGACTTTAGAGGTATAAATAATCAGCTTCTTATAAGGAACGATATAATACAACATTTCACCTTATAGATTTGTAATTTGTATGAACAATTGAACATATTTATTAGTTTCGACATTTAGAGGCATAAAAATTAGCTTTTTTCTGATAATACTTACGAAGAAATGATAAGTACCTAAAGTTTCATCTTATAGATTTGATCTTATCTTGTTGCATAAACAGCCAGCGGCGGAAAAAGCACGTTCAGCTTCCATGCTATTAGGTGGAGTTGACTTCATATTACTTGACTATCCATTCTGTACGGAGACTGTGCTCTAATTCATCTTCTAGTATAGACGAAGGCTCATCATTTAATAGATTCGATAAAGGCGTGTCTTCTTCACCGCCATTGTCATCAACTTGTTGGTTATGAGTTTCAGGTTGTACCTGCGTGTCTGACAACAGTCTCTCGATTGAACACTTCATTTCAGTTCGAAATGTAACTTTGCTTGGATGAAAGAATGGAACGTCCACCACATTTGTAGATCCTGAATAATCTTTTTCTAGATATTTGTTAGAATTGTCTAAGCACAGTCATTGATGTGCGGCGCTATTTTATCCGGCGAGATAGAGACACTTCATGTTCCTGGCTTAACCTGGTATTTTGTCGATCCAGTTTGCTTACCATGAAACGCTATGTGGTTTCTGCAGAAACTAATGTTGCGTCCTCGTGGCATAAGACATTTACAGCAAGCTTCACTGGCTCTAAAGCTCGTTCAATATTACTCAATGTTATAAATTCTTCATCAGTGAATGAAAATGAAGATGATGTCAGTTTAAGATCAATAAGTGCTTTAAGTATGTACTGTTTGACTTGGTTGAACCTCGATAACATTGATGCGAGACTGTTCCAGCGCGTTCGGCAATCTAGGATCAGCTGTAATTCTTTGCAGAATTCTGCTTTAATATATATTTGCAGAAGTTCATTTGCTACTGGAGATTTCGAACTAAAAAGCTTGACAATTTTCCTGACTTTTTGAAACAGTAAAAACAAAAAATGGAATAAGTTATAATGATTTTCATTGAAAAATCTATTGGTCTGACAATACTTGTCTACCTATATTGTGGTAGCAAATCTCCTTCTTGAATGTCTTCCTCTACCGAAAAGTCACTTGCTCGTCATCATTTTCATTATCACTCCCACCATCCGGTCTATTTTCGAGTACTTCAACTTGACTTTATTTCTTCTTCTTGTCTCTGATTGCATAGAACTTCAAGAACAGCGAGTTGCAACCCATGTGCAAAGAATAACTGGTGGTGCGCTGGTAATAATCTCCCAACTTTCTTCATGACTGCTGCACCATCGGTTGTTGCTGCGATCACATTTTAGGATTTTTTTTCGACACACGATTTAGGAAACTCTAATTATTTTCCATACAAATTCTATAGAAAAGTCACGAGATCCAAGGCAAAATAGTTAACTAACTTATCATTGAGGCTGTGCTGGGTTTAATAAATAATCAGAATGTCGTCTGAGCCCATTCTTAAATATTTTTTTCAGTCCCGCAAGCGTGCGGGATCCCGCATGAGTAATCCCGCATTTCTGATCCCGCAAAAAAGGTGCGGGATCCCGCATTTACGGGATCCCGCTTTTGCGGGATTGGATTCCCTAGTTGTAAGTGAGTATAGTACTGCAGGGTTACTCATGACACAATCCAAATACGATCTTAATCTTGTCTTGATTTTATTCTATGATGTGCGAAGCAAACGTATCAAAAGCTTGATATTTTTTTTTGACGAAAAAAAAAATTGTTCAAAATTGATAAATATCACAATAATATTTATGTGTACATCATATCTGGTACATTCTTAAGGTTATATCACATAACACAACCACAATACTCGTGTAATAATTATACTCAGCTACCGCGGAATTGCATGCACGTATTTTTGACTATAGTCATTTCGTGCATCGTAGGATTAAGTTTAAGACAAGATTAAGATCGTGTTATGAGTAACCCTGCTCATTTAGGTATAAAATAAAAAAATCGTGAAATTTAAAATACGTCTTTGAAATGGTTTTCTAAAAAACTACGCAATTCGAATTTTCTTTAATTGTTGAATTCAATATTTAGCATGCAATGCGATTTAAAAAATCTATTAAATCTAAAAAATTATACCTGTGGCTTTCATTAATTTCTGGAAAATTTCGTCCATATTGTACCCTCCCACCATGGAGTAACTTTCTTCCTCTACAGGATCCAAATCTCCGGATCCCACAGAATCTTGCTGGATTAGGGTGGGACGAGCTACAACAAAATATAAACAGAAGTATTCAAAACATATACAAGAAATAAATATTCACATTTGATATACTTAACCGCTTTCGTTTTGATCAATGATGTTGATTCGCTTTGAATCACTCAAATTTTGGGTGAAAAACAAAAGCCTATAATGTATTTTTGCTCTAGAAATAATTAGTTGACTCTACACCATGGGTAGCCAACCTTTTCAGCAGGCGTGCCGAATTTCAGAATGAGATTATCTACCGGGTCGCACAAAAATATACTCCATATATGGAACATTTGATAATTTTACTTCACCTTACAATTTCTAACCCCCCGTCGCCAAATTTTTAAAATGGTATAAGAATTCGAAATGTTTCAAAACTCCTCGATTTCCTTTAAGAATATTTTCTCAAATACCTCTTTCAAAAAAGTAACAGGTAGGAACCTTATTAACCGAACTTTATTAAAAAAGTGTGCATATGCTTCGCGGGCCGCGGGTTGGCCACCCTTGCTCTACACGTTTGCTTCAAAAATAATTAGTTGACTATGTCAGTACGTTTTTCCAAAAATAATTAGTTGACTATGCACGTTTGCTCCAAAAATAATTCGTCTGTTTTGAATTTTTTGTCCGGCAAACTCCCCTTTCACGACACAAGCTTTTAGTAGCTTACTGTGAAAGGTGTATAAGGTTGTATTTGGGTTTATAACAAACAAAACCCAGATATATCTTTTTTAAAAAAAGAAAAAAAAAAAGAATTCCAAAAAATTTCAAGATCTTAAATTATTGAAGTTACTAACATCTTTTCCGGATATTTCAGAAGTCAGGGAATAGCTATTGTAAATTTCAACCGACAAATCATGTACATATTTAAAGGTTCTTGGTTAAAAAGCGGGAGTGATTCTGCACGTTTGTTCCAAAAATAATTAGTTGACTATTTAAGTTTGCTCCAAAAATAATAAGGTTTTGGTTAAAAAGCGGGAGTAGGTCATTTCAATCTTAATTGTTTTTAGTAATCGAGAAATTTCTGTTTATTTTTAGCCAAGGAATTTTTTCTCTGCTAAGTACCTACACAATTAGGCTTTGTAGCTCACAATGTTCGACTGATGAATTATTTTTTACGACGAATTTAAATATTATCCCTAACATAATAATGATGTCTTTACACGACAATGGATGCCTTTCTGTGGTAAAAAAAAGTTATAATAAGATTGTAATTCACAATGATAGGAAGACAACTAAATGACAATTTTCTAAATGAAAATCTTCCTATCATGGATTTAGAATTCTGTGGGAATAATCTACCTTGTGGGAATATCCTTCTCTCCAGCCTATCCAATTCGGCTCTTCTGTCAGCCAACTTCCTCCTGGCCACACAAAGTGCAGCTTCCCTCTCTGCTCCAGATCTAGACACTCGTTGCTCTTCTTGGACCAAAGTTGACATGGCAGAGTCTCTCATTTGCATTGCAGACTTATTTACTTCCTAGTTGAAAAAAAAATGTAAAACTACTTGGAAAAAATAAAATAAGGATAACATATTTTTTTCATTATATTCAGATACAACTTTTGCCTGTAGTGTTATTCTTGACACAATCTAAAGACGAACTTAATCTTGTTTTGATCTTAATTAATCATACGATGCGTGGAAGCAATATAGTAAAAAAAATACCGCGCTACCGCGAGATTGGTACGCACATTGTAGGACAACACGACAAAATTAAGATCGTATTTAGATTATTTATAGTAGATTGTGTCAAGAGCAACCCTGCTGATTCTAGAAAATAACAAGGTGATGTCTGTCACTAATTATTGGAGCGGAAAGATTTAGTTGGAGATGGAAAATTAGTAAATAAAGAAATCATTGATTTTATAGTTAGTAAAACATAAGAACCGATAGTTTAAAGACATTTTTGAAACTGACGGACAAATCAGTCGAAGGAAAAATCTTCAATTACCTGTAAATGTTCAATTTCATCATTCTGCTGCTTAATCATATCTTCGACCTTCCTAAGAGCACTCTCAAATTTCACAGAATCGTTCAGCAGAGAATATCTGCAATAAATTTTATTTTAAAACACAAAAAACAGAGAGTTCAGCAGAGAATATCTGCAATAAATTTTATTTTAAAACACAAAAAACAGAGACTCTAAATTAATATCAAGAATTTATGTTGGTTATAAGGAAATAAATAAATATTTATTGGTTGAAAAATCAATACAAACAAACAATGAAATAAAGAATATTACAATACACTGCAAATTTTGACCAAAAGACGGACTTGCTGCTGAGCAACATTTTCCAGTCAATTAAGTAGGTAAAAACCCTATTGTAAAAAATTAGTGAAAAACATAAAGGCAGCTAACTATTCAATAATAGATATAAAATTGCATTACACTCTTTTAACTTTTAAGGGCTTGTATGTCTACTGTCGACTAACCTTATCCCGGAATATTTTTTTCTGATATGCTCAGCTTCCATCCACTGCACCGTGAATCTGTGGATCTCATTTTCCAAATGAGAAAGCGTCTGAAATGTAAGGCACACAGAAAAAACAAAATAGAGTAAAATTTTTAGAAAGTTTACTTGTTATGAAATTTATTGTAAAGTATAAAAGTGGAGAAGTGAGGACAATTTGTGGGAGATCTGGAATAAATTTCTAAGAAATTCAGAAATGATTAGAATCAAATTTCATGGTTCGGTTCATATCATTCTCTTCGACACAAAATTTAGTCTTTAATTTTTTAAATTATTTTTAATATACTTATCCACAAGCGCTGTAGCACGCATGAAGATCTAAAAACGCTGGCAGGTCACAGAAATTCTCAAGAAATAGAGAACAAAAACCGATAGACTTATTGCAGGCTAAGCCAATGGATTGTAACTCATAAAAATCATGCAACAGTTCTGTGTTTCAACCTTTCAACCGTTATTTATTTAATGTTATGACTAACCTTTCTGGAAGGTTTATCTCCAACCTTCCTTTTATTCGTATGAACTCCTGACCTTTCTGCAGCACACTTCTGATACTCAGTCTCCAATTTCTCCAACTCAGACTTTCTTTTCTTCTTCTTGTACCTTAAGACATCTAATTGCTTGTGTAGATCTATCACTCTGAGATCCAGAACTTGTTTGAGCTTAAATAGAAACAAAAAAATAATATTCACTAATAGAATGAGAGTATCATAAAAAAAAAACTATAAGACATTTCAAAAGGCTGAGAAAATATAATCATTGATTTTCTCGTGTCAAGGCAGGTCACCCTGACGTCGATAGTAACTTAAGCGAATGCCTGTGTTTCCTGCGAGACTAAGACTAAAAACATCCTTCAGATCGATTCCACTTGTCCAGTGGTGGATGTTTCTTAGCCATGATCTTCACATTTTGCCGACACACCTTTTCCTAATATTCTTCTGGTAGATACATAATAAAAGAGGGAAATACAATGTGCTGAACCTCATATTGAAGGAGAAGATACAAAGAAGAAATTATAATAACAATGTTTTAATATTATCTAGGTACTTGCTCATAATCCTTATTAGCCACAGGCCCCAGTTCATGCAGATATTTAACTAGCCTGAATTGTCCGTCTCCTCCGAGCTCCAACTTGGCAGAGCTCAACTGTTCCACCAGCACTTTGATTTCTTTCTTCAAGGTCGCTATCTTCTTGCTGTTTGATTTACTCTCCAATTCTAACTCCTCTGTGTAGGCCTTCTTTTGACCCTCTGAAAATAGATAAAAATTAATTATTTTACTTCCTTTTTCATAATTTTATTGAATTTTAGTTTATTTATGTTTCTTTTCATGTTTTAAGTTTTTGTTTTGGATCATGAGCGAATATATTTGGGATATCATTTAAGTCAGAAACTCTGTGAAAATCTCAATAGAAATACGTTATCTTTATTAGCTGATATGTAATAAAACATATTCTTTCATACTGTAGTAGAGTAAGTAGCGTTAGATAACGTTAAATAAATGTATACGTTCATATTTACCTCTTTTGCCACCATTATAATATATTACTATTATTATCTACACAGATTCAACAGAATTTATTCAAAAATCCAGGTTATATTTTGAGTGTGTATATTTAAAATTTCTTATAGAGTATTGAAAATGAGGATATTTCATTTTCGAAGATGGATATGAATAGAAAAGAAACGATAGTTTTTATTTCAGTTTTAAGGTAACGAAATGTCACATCGGCGAATGAAGTTATTATTTTTTCTTGCAGCGTAAAGAACTTTATATGATTATAATAGAATATAGGACTAATATAAAAATATACCTGATAATTGTATTTTCTTCTTTAATTCTAATATTTTCTTATTAATCACAGCTAAATTCTTCTCTGATTCCCCTTCGATGGGTTGCTTTTGGTAGCAAGACATTTTGCTTCTTTTTTATTTTCTCTTTAAGTACGTAAATAAATAAAACAAGTAAATAATTTTATTAATTTTTCTCCTTACACCTGACTATAATACAAGTAGATAAATTCTCTATTTCAGATTATTGATAAAACTATCTGCTAGTTACAATTTCGTATTTGCGCGCGCCATTATTTTTCTATGGTGTCTATAGCGCCAAAATAGCATGCTGTGGAGGGTGCAAGAACTAAATGAAAATGTTCTCTAACTTTTTGATATTTTCCGTATTTTTTTAGTAAGCTTTCCTACTTTAGTATATTTATTATCCCATGAGAGGGAGAGAGATATCCTACTAGATTTTTAAACTTGAAATCTCATAACTCAATTTCTATTAAAGTTTTTCATTTCCACATTGGTTTAATTTGTGAAGATTGGCTGTAATGAAATTCGTAGGCTTTTGTCCATCTTTTGAAAACTCAGATTACATATATTATTCATCTGTAAATTTATGACGCAGAGACACGAAATAAATCAATGAATGTCTACTTATTTCTTATTTTATGTATTGAAGGTACATTGTATATAATATAAATCTTTGCAATTACCTTAAAATTATCATTTTAATAATTTGTTGTACAAGGCCGAGTTTATCGCTAGATTGGGGTGTCCTCCAACTAATCCGAATTATATTACCTACAAGGGTTTGTAATAAAATATTTCATCACCAAATGGTTGGTTATTGTAAACATTGAAATAAATTTAAATGTTTTAATTCCAATTAAATGTCCTTAGAATTTTTATAACCCGATTAATCAATAATTATCATTCCCATACTGCAGATTAATTATTGATGATTTGATATTTTTCTGTTATGTATCTGTGACTACATAAAAAAATCTAACTAGAAAACTTAAACATGCACAAAATAATCTGATGGTTGTTATCTACTATGGACAGATTGATATTGTTTTTTCTATGTTGATGAACTTTCATAGTTTGAAAGTGTTTTAATTTTGCCCCATTTTTTCGAAGAGCCTCTCCCGTGCTGCCATCTGCCGCCGGGTGCTGTAACTAGCGCCACACTGCCCAGTGGCAGCCACCGACATCAACATTCCTCAACGTAGGTGGTTAAGTAGTTCTTGAATATTTTCTCACGAACTTTGCAGAAAAAATACTTAATAATGCACATAAATAAGAACAAGGATTTGTAGAAATATTTTTTCCCTATTAGGAATCATATTTATTGATTCAGTTTTATTAAATAAATTTCACGTAAATTGCAATTGTTTATTAAGCGCGGAGTAAAATTTAAGCGGCCATTTTGATTTTGTGCACTGCTTTATTTTTATGAACAAAGCCATCAGAAGCAGAGAGGACGCGAGCTGTGCGCGCGCATATGATGGATCTACGTTCGTAACGCACGCGATACAGTTCAAATTTAAAAGTTTACTTGCTTTAAAATAAACATAATAATGCATATTTCCAAGGAAAAGTTTAGTTAATGGGCAAACAAACAAAAATGAAGTGTTTAGCGTTTAGTTTTAAACCATAAAGTGGTGAATTGTTGTGAAATATAGTGTAATTTGTAAATTAATACGAAGGATAAATGTGAAATAATATATACCCATGTGTGAGTGAGATTTTTTGTTGTGTTGTTTTAAAATGTGGTCCATAAACTTGAATCAGGATTATGGGATTATTATGCTTCGCTACTTCATATTTATATTGCTGATATTTCTGACGACAACACATTCGGCAGCAGGTATTTATAACATACTTTTCTACAACAAATCAACACTCCTTCATTTTTCTAGTAGGTACTACGTACCCAAAGCTTTCTCGAAGCTCCTTGGCGAGACGATTCCAACAAGTTGTCGTCGCTAGGTGGTTGCGTTGTGATATATATTATTATATTCATATTAATAAAATGAATACTAGCAAAGCTGCCTAGCTATTTTAGACATTATATATTTCAATACAACAACATTTCTTGTGAACAGATTAATATTATTATAATATGTAATATGCACTACTCTAACTTCCTGTTGTATTTGACGATGTTTTAATTTTATAATATTCGCATAGAAAGCGTGTGAATTGTTTTGTTTGATATGGCACAACCAACATCATCATCATTGCTATTACAATATAATTAGCTACTACTTCTCTACCATAACAATACACAATTAAATGTTATTTTAGTTGAGTTTAGTTCTCGCTAATCTGTCGTAATAACAAACTGCAGTATAATTAAATTATATTACACACATATACAAAATTTAATCAACAACATTGTTTTAGGTACTATTTATCCACAATTATTATAATGATTATTCAATATCTTAATTTGCATAATCATACTTTCAGAGAGAACCGTGAGTGATAAATATTTGAGAGTAACTGGAAACCTCTGGATAATAATGAAAAATCAGAAACTTCCAAACAAATTTGAATTTGGAATCCATAGACGTGTCTTTAATTTCTTTGCACTTTATACCGCGTTAATGGATTAGAGAATTAAATGTTAAAATTATTGTATTTTTTCAGTTTATCTTTCCTATTTTATAATATTCTGTTACTACAGCTCCTGGAGACCCCGGCATAAAATACCTGGGTCCTACTGTTTAGGCAGGTAGATATCTGTAAAACACCCGTATAATACGTTTACTAATATAAATTTTAATTCTGCGGTGATACAGTAAACTGCCAACCATTCTAAATGTCTTTGAGTTTTATTGGCACGGAGAGGACGACTTGCACGTTTACTGCATCCAGTAATTAGTCCGCTGGCTACCCCATTTGTAAGAAATATCGTGATGGTATTTTTATTGTTGAAAAGACACCATATTATTCTACTGGGACCATTACAGTTTTCGGCCAATGCGAAAGTATAAATGAATGAATGTAGGGTAGCCAGCATGCGAGTCGTCCTCTCCGTATCAACAAAAGTCTAGAAATTCATAACGGGTGACGTACCTCATCGATGAATGGAAGATATGTAAAATATTTTATTTATGATATTTAACGAACTTTTACAATTCCCAGGACACTGGAAAACTTGTAGAAAAGACCTATTCTTTGCCAAATATACACGGAGCAAATTTATGTTTTAACAAATTGTATTTATTCGCTCGTTTTTTTGTTTTGTTATTTAATTTGAAAGACAAATTATTTTGTACGCGTACTACTTAGGTACCTATGTATGTTATTATTGTACAGCCCGCGTAACTTACAAAGTTACCCTTATAATAATATTGTAGGTATAACGTAATGTCGTTGGAGCTGTATAGCATGATAATTCTAGGGGTCGTTGTGCGGCCACCTGGCTCCTACATGACATTCAAAAACATCAGTAAAATAAAGTCTAACATAAAATACATTTATACAGGATTCAATTTTATGTTTCTCAGCTGTTTATTTTTTCATTAAAAACAGTTACATCATATTGAATTAAATACCTACCTTAATCTATTTTTTTTAAATATAGGCATACATTTTATTCACTATGTCAGTGTTTAGGCAGTAGAGTTTCATAAAGAAATGAAAAAACAAATATTTTATTCTTCTATGTGTACTTTATTGAGTTGAGAGAGGCCTCTTTCGTCTTATAATTCGTCAATAAGATGAAATACAAACATATCTCTAGTTGAAGAATACATATGTTTTTAAATTTTGTTTCGATGCGTACAGTTATCGTTTGATATATTACTACTATACCATCACGTCATATTCCACAAGTGGTGTAGACAGTGGACTAACCGCAAGAAATAAACATGCAATTTGTTCTCTCCGTTCCAATAAAAAGTAAAACATTCAGGATGGGAGGCAATATACATCATATTGAGATGGTTTGTTCGTGTGGAGCGAATGGATGGTGTAAGATTGACGAAGAGGGTGTATTTATCTGAAAGAGAGAGTGTGAGAAAGCGCGGACGTCCAAAAACTACGTGGCTTGACCACGTGGATCAAATTCTCAAGGACGGTCGCGTGTTAAGTAAGAGGAATCGGCGTGCATGTATGAGAAACTGGATGAATGTAAAGGAAGCGAAAGAAGTATGTAAGGATAGATCGACATGGTGTTCCGTTCTCTCTGCCTACCCCACCTGGGAGGGTATAGTATAGTAGTAACCAAACATCAGATACATATTCGATTCATATTATAAATGATTGAATATTTGTATTTTGTTAATATAAGGTAGGTAACACATGTTTAATATTTTGTTGAACTGACCCTTAGTTGAACTTTTTAACTTTCACATATGCAACATGCATACATATTATTGTAGATAATAATTATATTCTTTGATACTGTTTATAATATGCAGAAATTTGCATACTACTTGATTTGTACTTTCTGCTCTCATTTTTATCGTTTCATTTTATTTCAATGAGATATGTAAAAGCGATTTGGTTTGGGCATATTTTTACACCATTAAATCTGCATCTTATATGTTGGAAGAGCGACATCTTCAACTTGCTCCTGAACGCCGTTATTGATTAGTTTTTACGAAGGTCCTCGGGTAGTCTGTTCCAGATTACGGGTCCTGCGACGCTTAAAGCTCTATCATAGAAGAAGGACTTGATTACCCTATTGAACTCGTCCAGCATATTGGTGGATGTCTTAGCTGAGCGTAGAGGTCTACTAGCAAGTAGTTTGAGAACACAGAGCTCAGAAAGTGACTGAGGTGCCATTTATTCAAAGCTTAGTAGACTGAATGGCACAGTTTGTATTGGACTCTTTCACCTACTCTTAACCAGTGTAACTTTCCCAGTAAAGGTGTGATGTGACAACCCTTATCTTCGCGGATAATTAGCCTTGCAGCGCTGTTGAATACGATACATTAACTTTCCTAGCTGCTTAACAATAAAAACATAAAACATTCAGAAGAAATAAATCTCATCATTGCTGGAATGAAAATGTTAAATTTATGTTTTATCCATGATGTTCTAGCAACACCTGCATTTTACAGTATGTAGAAACAGTCGAAAAGAGTTGGAGCATCATACTTGGTCAATTTCTACTATAGGTTATCCAATAGTATCCAGTTAGAAAATATATATTGATGATCATTGTTGTATTTATTTTTATTATCTTTCACTGTACACCGTTACAAGATAACATGGGGCACCCAGGTATGAGATGGGTGAGGGGTACAAATTGTATTTATAATATAATTTGTATTTGTAATGATTTATTCAGTGGAATTTCATGGCATAATTATGCATTTACATTAAATTACAATCACTGGACAAGATGCACCCTCTCGCCCCCCATATGGCTTCTTTGATATCTTATTACGGTACACAGTGAAGGATAATAAAAATACGTAAAATTATGATCATCAATATATATTTTCTAACTGGATACTATTGGATAACCTATAGTAGAGATTTACCTTATGCTTTACCGAGAAATCCATGGAAAAAATTGAAAATCATAATTAAAATAAGTCCAAATCTCGGCGTATTGTGTCTTTACGCTAGCCTGATGATGAGAGCGGAAGCTCTTGAAAGCCGACTTGCATCCAATATTGTTACAGTGGAAGTAATAAATAAGTGGTTCATTTATAATAACTCGACATGACTGTGTTTAAAACCAGATTGCTTTTTTATTCCAAAATCTTCATTTGGTTGTCATCATACATGTTTAGACATGAATGCCAGGTGTTTCTCAAAACGGTTAAAGTATAAAAATTGATAAGATTCATCAGGCAAACATAAACACATCATAATCATATCAAGGAGGTGTGTGTTTATTTTTATATTACATACATCTCATATAAGTATGCTACACTTATCATAAGTGTGTCCATACAAGATATTAACAAACATGATAAATCATGATGCCATATTATCCTATATCGGAAGGATTAGGACGTACAGATCCATTTGTCTATACCAGGGATTTTGCGAATATTCGCATCCGCATCCGCAAATGCGGAGCTTCCGCATGTATTTAGACATCCGCATCCGCAATAATCTATGCGGATGTTCATGCGGATGCGGATGTAAGACAATTTGCGACAAGAAAGAAATGGGGCGGGGCCAGCGAATGGCGCGTGCCGTTCGTACTTGACATTAACCAATGGGAACGAAAAAATTGGTGACAAGATCCGACACGTTTTTATTTTTGCCGGATTTATTTTATTTTTGCAAATAACAAAAAAGAAAAAAAATATTTCGCCAAAAAATCCATAATATTATTGTAGCAACAATTTCGTCACATATTTGTATATTTGACAGTGGGGCCTACCAATTAAGATAGTTCCTACTTTTTTTCTATAACATCTTAAACATCCGCATTCGCATCCGCATCCGCGGATGTGAGCCTTCAAAAATCCGCATCCGCATTCACATCCGCGGATGTGTAAAAATCGACATCCGCAACATCCCTGGTCTATACCATCACGGCATCCTTCACAAGCAGGTAGTTAGATGATGGACTGACTGGTGCATTAATAAGCGTGCAGATTATAAGTACACTTCATTAGTGCTGAATTAAATAGTCTTTATGAGTTGTTCAACAAATTCTAAGAATCTTTTAGTCATTGGAAAACTTATAGAAACTAATACTACTACCATTACTATGCTATCACGGCATATCCCACAAGTGAGGTAGCCAACATACCAGCTGCATTTTATAAACATACAAGCTGTCCTGTACGTGCCTTTAAAAAAATAAGAAATTCGGATTAGTTGGAAGAGATCGCGCCTTTGCGATAAACTCGCCCTCTGTATATTGATTGTATGTAATTTTGATGTATACCTTTTATGTAATTGTATTTTATCAATGTACAGTAAAGAATAAATAAATAAATAAATAAATAAATTCAGAATGGGTGTCAAACGTCATCACTGTTGAATTAAGATGTAAAATGTATTTATTTTTGAACACCTATCTTTTACAGGACACTCGAAAACTTACGGAAAGAGTGGGGATCTATTCTTTGTCGGGTGCTTCACAGCAACAGAAACAACGACATTCGAAATTTTGTGTAAAAGTATGCAAATTTCGTGAAAATAGTCAAAATATGCATTAATTTGCATGTAGATAATCGGACGTCCAAGAACCACGTGGCTTGATCACGTGGACCAAATTCTTAAGGACGGACGCGTGCTGAGTAAGAGAAATCGGCGTGCATGTATGAGAAACTGTATGAATGTGGAGGAAGCGAAAGAAGTATGTAAGGATAGATCTATATGGCGTTCCGTTCTCTCTGCCTACCCCTCCTGGGACATGGCGTGAGGGTATAGTATAGTATAGATAATCTGTAGGAATCATCATTAAATTATGCATCTTTATTAATATCTACTTTGAAGTAGGTAGGTAGGTACTCGTTATGTGTGTTGTGTAGTGTGGGAGTGCAGTTGTAGGTATTTCTTAGAAATGATTGATATTTGATACTTACAATGAGTGCCACACAACACTATATAGGTTATCAATGTATCTTAACAAAGTAACCAGCAAGTCAGCACGTACGATGCAAATAAAATAATACCTTTATTTTATTAATTCGATGTTATCTGGTATGTGTGTAAATAATAAATAGTTTGCTCACGTGTGTATTTATTATAATCTGATAAATAGTTATGTCCAAAAGTAAGAATACTGTAAATCTATCCCATACACGAGTATAACTCTTTTAATGGGATAGTAAACAATAGATTTTTATATTTTAAACAATAGATTAGAAAATATACATTTTTTTTTTATTTTTTTTAAAATTATGTACCTATATACTTTATAAATACCGTAAATAGACAGTCACAAAGGTAAAATAATACATTCAATACCAGGTCTCATCCTTAGAACAGGTCTTAGGTTCTTAGGTTAACAATATTGTAAATATAGGTAACATAATAAAAATATACATATTATGTATATACTTTATAAATACCGTAAATAGACAGTCACAAAGGTAAAATAATACATGTCTCATCCTTAGAACAGGTCTTAGGGTTAACAATATTGTAAATATAGGTAACATAATAAAAATATACATATTATGCATATACTTTATAAATACCGTAAATAGACAGTCACAAAGGTAAAATAATACATTCAATACCAGGTCTCATCCTTAGAACAGGTCTTAGGTTAAAAATATTGTAAATATAGGTAACATAATAAAAAATATATAATTATTAATTGTGTTGGTGCGGACGTAGTAGAATTCAATAATTGGAAAATTGAAACAAGAGTTTGATCCCTACGAAATTGGTCTTCCACTCTTCTCCGTTAGTTTTCGGGTGTCCTGTAAAAGGCAGGTGTTAGAAAAAATTAAGACATTTTACATCTTAAATTCAGTGATCAGGTTTGCCACCCATCCTGAATATCTTGATTTTATATATGGTCTGCTGGCTACCCCACTTGTGGGATGTGCTGTGATGGTATAGTAGTAGTGGTAGTAGTAGAAACTAGTGTTCAATTCGATCGATAATGACATGATCAATAATTTATAGTAGAAAGAAACACTTGTTTCAATTTAGATTAAAAATTTATTCAAATAGGTATAGTTTTAACATTAGTAATTCACCATGTCACCCATCCTGATTGTCTTACGTAAGTAGAGTTTCATTGACAACCGGCATGATTATTACATTATTGTAATTAAATTAGTCCACTTGGTACCTCGCTTTTGGGATATGCTGTAGGTAGTTATATAAACTTAGCTGAAAGAAATCACTGACGATTTGTTTTTTGCCTTTAAGCTCATTCTTTATATTTTGTTTTAATTTAAATCTGTGTGATTTGGTCAATAGAGATTTATTTACCTACTTATTTCTTTTTAAACTCAAATGACTGACAATTGCAAATTTTTCATTATGCTTTTTTTAAAAGTAGAATTTGGAATGTAATTCTTTATATTATTTTATTAGACTCCTTGTGTTCCCCGTTAGGATTTGTAATAGGTATATTTATAACGCAAAATGGCGTCCTTATTACGTCACATATTTGACAGATTCACTTCATTCACGCCTCTTATGACGTCAAATGTTACGCTCGATATCAGGGTAATATAACATTGTAGGAGGTTGTTGTACATTGCACCATATTTCCTTTTCTACGTGGAGCCCAAAAACATTATGCATAACAAGACTGTGCACTTATTAAACAAAGGCTTGTATTTAAGTGATCATCAAAAATATACCAAAATCGTCACCAAATAATTCAATATGATTGCCAAAATAGTAGATTGATCATCAAATCGTGATCCTCAAATAATTCTAAATTGAATCCTAAAATATAAAATATTGTCACCAAATAATTCAATATGATCGCCAAAATAGTAGATTGATCATCAAATCGTGATCCTCAAATATTTCTAAATTGAATCCAAAACAATTAAACATTTGCCGGCAAAAATAAAATCTGATTCCAATATAAATGTCTTACAGTTTTGTACCTACATATTTCTTTTCTATAGAAAAAAAAATACTCGACAACGGGTGGAGCCAATTTATGTTCGAACTAGATTTTATTTTCGCCGGTTTTATTTTATTTTTGCCGGCAAAAATAAAATAAAACCGGCGAAAATAAAATCTAGTTCGAATATAAATTTCCTTAAGTTTCGTATATATTACTTTTTCTATGGAAAAAATACTCGAATACGGGTGAGGCCGCTCAAGTATCATAGTTCCGATAATAGTGCATCTGCAACGGGTTTGAGTATTCAAATATTATTATTGTAGTCGTGAATAGTGAAATAATAAAAAGGGTCATGTCATTTTAAGCATTCTTAAAAAAATCACGATAGTGAAGAAAGAGACTTTCTAATGAATTTACCTAAATATTATGAACGATTTTTGTTATTATAATAATAAATTTGGCGATCAATCTACTATTTTGGCAATCAATCTATTTATTTTATGGTCAAATGTATTTTTTGGTGGTCATACCGAAATATTTTGACGATCGGAATTTAATATTTGTAGGTAATAATTTTGATATTAGTTTAATTTATTTGATGATACTTATTTTATATTTTGATGATCGGAATATGAAATATTTGGTGGTATTGTTTTGGTGTTAATTTTACTTTTTTGATTATCGTTTTATTTTTCTGATGGTCGGTGACTAGGATCAAAAATATTATTTGATGATCATTTATATAATACCGTTAAACAAATGCAAGCAAAAATATGCTTTCCTCCGTCGCAATAAGGTATATATTCATTTGAAAAATAAAGCGTACTTCGTGTCAGGGTGGTATTCCTTACTAGGTTAGGTGTAGGTAGGTATCTATATATTTCACTAACTATGTGTTAGAAAGAGACAGTAGCACCCTAACACATACTGTCTCAGGTTTTTATATAAGTGCATTCTTGCTATGTTTAATGTCTTTGGTTGAAGCGAACCGTAGAAGCTGATGCTCGTAAGAAGTGGAGTGACTTGTGGATGGACGTATCACTTATAAAATGAAAAAGATATAGGTCGATCCAAGTCCAAATCGCAAGAAAACCTTGGTTCCACAAATCGAAATTTAACAGATCGAATGCGATTTGGACACTGTAGACTGGACGCTCATCTTTTTAAAATTCAACTTGTTGAAAGTCCATACTGCGAGTGCGACTTGGACGAAGAGACGCTTGACCATGTTTTCCTGGGGTGCCCTATCAGGGATGCGTATGATATTTTCGTTGATGCTCTTCAGAACGATTGCCAATTTCCTTTGAGTATTGAATCATTGCTGAGTATGACATCCGAATCAATCCATTTCTTTCCCTTCTCAAATCAATGAAGGCCAATTTCATTATTCTGTAATGACTATCTTCTTGACTATTTAACTATATTTGGAGACTGTTTTTGGCACAAATCATCCTCTTAGGATGCTATGCCATAAATGAAGAAATAAAAAATGTCTTTGGTTGCACCCTATGCGGTATAATAGTAGTGTTAGAAAACTTTTCTTGTATTGAGAAAATGGGGATTTTTATGATAGGTAGTTGAATCTGTGGCAGTCCAACATATAGTAGGTATGTTGCAGTAGTCTAGTCTAGAGACCACAAAAGTGTTTTCGTGCTATCAGGAGTAAGGTTATTCGACACTTAGCGTATTTCGTGGATGAAAAAGATGATACCAAGTTATTAAATTTATATGAAAAGAGAAATACCTACATATTTTATTCTCCAAATTATGTAAAAAAAAATCATATTAAATTTCAATTATATGATTGTTTATTGAGCTAGGTTGCTTCTTATTCCAACCGTAAACTTTACTAGTTTTAAATATTAATATTTTCTAAGATTTTTTTGGCATATAGCTATAAAATAAAATAAAAAAATACATAAATTTTCAATCACACATGCAACTTCCCTGTTCTCACGCCCGCCTAGCACTTTCAAATCACAAAAACAATCTACACAATCATATCAACACACACTAAAAGACAATCTATTAAACTACATACAAAATAAAAAGAAAGTTAGTCGGCTGTAGCGTAAATCACTTGAAAAACGATAATTCTGCAATATAAAACTTGAATATCAACATTTTGATACATTTTAATATTAAACAGTTTGATATTGTACAGCGTAATCTATTTGAACAGCGATTCGAACTGTAGAATGGTTGCATTTTAATATGCAACATGAAACCAAACGTAATCTGTACTAGTTCACAGTAAAATGTATGAATTTGTTTTGTAAGCTGGTTTCGTGTGACGTATTATTATTTCAATATTCGAATGAATGCACGGCGCTGCGATCACATATTACCTAGGTATTAAGTTTTGCAATATGATTTTAACCCGCATTATAAAGTGTATCATATGTTTGTCATACAGCACGCTAGTTAAGTTGGTTCCGTATAGTTTAACAGTAATATGACATACATGGTTGTGCATTGCTACTAATACATGTATAAAGTGATCTGGTTGCAGTGTGTATATATTTTAAATTGTGTTTGTATTGGTGGGGCGGAGACATTTCAATTCAGAGACTGCGCCGTTGCAACAAAATGGTACAATGGGACGCGAGCTGAATCAACTGTTGCATGCTATTAAAAAAATCATTCTTATTATCTTACAGGACATTCTAAAACTCACAGAAAATAGTGGAAGTCCTATTCTGTAAGTTTTAGTGTCGTGTGAGTTCAGTTCAGCAATGAAGTATGCCGCCAGTCCTCGGTGTCTTAATTTTTATTGGCACAGAGTGGACAATCATCTGCTGGCTACCCCATTTATAGGAGATGTAATTTAATGAATGATAATGATTAATATTGTATCCGATGCGTATTGAAAAATAAATAAAAAAGGAATGATGAATGAATGAATGAAGGAAGATAAAATGTGTATGCAATGATAAGAGTAAGTGGCCCTAGATTCTTTCTGCCTACCCCAAAAGGGAATGATGTCCGTGATGATGATAAACAAACATATCATCAGGGTACTTCCCAAATGTAGGGTAGCCGGTAGAATAATTGCTACATGTAATAAACATATAAATCATCCTCTTTGTGTCATAAAAAATAAGAATTTCAAATAAAAGTCTCAAGGTTCTAATAACTCAGCTGAGTCAGTTACATTTTCGCGACAGTAAAAGGTATATTTTGTCTTTTTTGAGATTAAAAAGCATATCCACAGTTTTTTTTAAATATGTTTATCTGTATAAAACAGAATATAATATTAATTTTATATGTTTTCTAAAATGAGAAACTGGATGAATGTAGAGGAAGCGATGGAAGTGTGTAAGGATAGCTATTATGCCGTTCCGTTCTCTCTGCCTACCCCACCTGAGACACTGAGTTAGGGTATAGTATAGTAGTATAGTTTTCTAAAATTTTAATGCGATATAAACAAAGTCTTAGAACCTACTTCAAAAAGGGTTTGGAGTGAGAGTCAATATGTATCAATAATTTAAAATGTAATTAACAAATTGTAAAAAAATGTAAACATTTGAAATAAGAACATTGTATTTTGTAATCGAGCAAGGTGTATAAAATATTTGATTAATTAAGAATTCATAGTTTTTTTTTCTAATATAGATGTGGAGAGTGTATTGATAATTATTATAAATATACAGAAGTGTATTCGACTAATATAGTTAGTAAATAAATTTATAAAAATGATGTTGATTAGAGGAAATGGCAAGTGATTTATTATTTGATACTTTACAGGTGCTCACGGTAAACGTGTTGAACAAGCAATAAAACAAAAGAGTAACGATAAAACAATATTCTATTAACAAATGCATTCCCTACAAAAATATTAAAGGTTACTTAATTATGTTTTGTTTTAAAATTATTAAATGTGGTAATGGAAAGTGGGTCAGTTAACAAAATACACGTGTCTCCAAATAAAATAAATTCCCCTTTTCAATCGCTAATATATTTGTACGTGTATCTCTGAAATGATATTGTCATGTAAATGGCAACATTCGCAAAATTTTACAGATTCATCGATATGTCACACCTGTCTTATTTTTCATGTCATGGAAAAAAATGTTTTTAGTTTTATGCACATTTAAAAATTGGCCACCCCACTTTTTTGAAGTACCTACCGTTACTGATTTTCTAAATGTTTATATTTTTACATTTACATTCGAAATTCAGCGATCATGTTTCCCACCCTTCCTGAATATCTTAATTTTTGATGGCACGGAGAGAACAGTTTACACGTTTTTTAGATGCAGCTTTCATCTGGTTACCCCACTCGTGGGATAAGCCGTGATGGTATAGTAATAGTAGTTAATTTTTTTATTTTTTAAATCGTCCATTTCCCACTATTGAGTTAGCTCATAGCATAGAAAATATTAAACTTCATGCATTTGGAGGGTGGAGGGATGTCTTGCTCCATACAATAGTAGGTACATATTTCCTACAAGATAAAACCGACCTCCTTTGCTTTCATGTGCTCCTGTTATCAGGCGGCTTCTATGACAATGACGTAACATTGACTAATCTCTTTCCTTCCTTCTCTTACTTATCTTGTTCTTTCTATTCTCCTAATAATTTTCAAGCTCAAATTAGCTTAACTCGGCTTAATTTAAGCTCCATTTCGCAAACAGCTTAGATTAATTTTGCTGATTACTCGATTTCTATGCAAAACTAACCTGAGAAATTTCTATTTACATACATAATATCATTGGCGCCCTTGAGACGGTCTAGGGACTGTTAAACGGCGTCAAAATAAAATCATCCAGAATCATCATCATTGTAGCATCTCCGATGAGTGGGGTAGCCAGCCAGTGGACTAACATAGACGCAGATTATAGTTGTTTACATTACTTACCATAAAAAAATTAGGTATTTAGATAATTTTACCTTAAAATTTCTACCCCCCCCCCTCGTCGCCAATTTTTTTCAAAATGGTATAGGAATTTGAAAACTCCTCGGTTATTTTTTTGATAATATTTTCTCAAAATACCTCTTTCAAAAAAGTGACGGGTTCTTGTACCGACTATAATTCTATTATTGAAAAAAGTGTGCATATGCTTCACGGGCCGCGGGTTGGCCACCCTTGTTCTAGACTGTGATGTCCCGGTAAAGAATAGGTCTTCCACTTTTCTGCAAGTTTTCAAGTGTCCTGTAAAAGAGCAGATATTCGTAAAACCTTGCGTATAAGACAATTAACTATTAAAATACGGCGAGGAGTCAATTCACCCATCCTGAATGTCTTATTTTTTTATTTGCACGGAGAGGACATTCTGTATGTAATAGTATGGTAATATATTTTGGTATAAACAGCAGGGTTACTCTTGACATAATTCTGTACCTGAGAGCCATTTAGTCTTAAGTGCTAAAATGCCATTTTCAAATTCAATTTTTTAATCGAAAAAATCTCAACATTTTACTAGTAATAAACAGTATATATACCTAATAATTATACTGTATACAGCTTATTGCATAGACCCTAAAGTATAGACTCTAAGCATTTCTGTTCTTAAGACTCACGACTGCAGGACTACTCTTGACAAAATTAAACACGATCTTAATCTAGTCTTGATCTTGATCATACGACGCACGAAGGGACTATGGTCAAAAACACCGCGCTAACGCTAACGCTAAATTTGCCATTTTTCTCAAAAATGCACTTGAGTCCTAGTAGCTCTCAGGTACAGAATTTAAATACGATCTTAATCTTGTATAGATCTTAATCATATGACGCGCGAAGTGACTATAGTTAAAAATATTTATGTACATACCTATCTCGTGGTATAGCGGTAGTGCGATATTTTTTACTACAGTCCCTTCGCGCGTCATGTGATTAGGATCAGAACAAGATTGAGATCGTATTCACATTGTGTCATAAGTAACCCTGGTGATTGTCTTCCCCTTATCATAATAAAGTAGGGAAATCAGATTCAGTGGCATGTTTACTTACTGGATATCTCCTTTTTATATTCTTGTGTACAGGACAGGCCATCCGAAAACTATAGAAAAGAGTATTTTTTTTTTTTAAAAGATATATCTGGGTTTTTGTTATAAACTCAAATATAACCTTATACACCTTACACAGTAAGCTAAAAGCTTGTGTCGTGAAAGGGGAATTTGCCGGCACTTGGGATCGAACCCCGGACCCCTTGTTCACAAGGCCGAGACTCTACCTCCAGGCTACCGACGAACTCTTCAAAATGGTTCTTCAATTTCGAGATCTCCGCAGATAATTAATAAAATGCAAATTTTGTGGTTTTACTCCAGTTTTACGGACAATTATAAATAATTAAACTTTTGTAATACACAAGTGTTCATTAATCTGTCTTAGCTCGTTTGTGTGGAATAATTTACGTTTACATTTGATAATAACAATAATTATTTATTTACAACCTTGATACAATTATATGTTATTAGTTGTTTTATATAAAACCTCACCTTATTTCTGATATCCTGTTACTTGCAGAAGGATTTAACCTCCTGTGCATTACACATACTTGGTATTCTTTCGTATGCGTAACTTTTTATTTATGTGCTAAATCACCCTCTGTTGGGTGGACGCCCACAATTTTTTATTTTTATTTATTTAATGTTTTGCCTAGTTACAGGTATTTTATTAATTCAGTCTGTTATTTTTGGAAACCCTGTTTTTTCTAATCAAATCTGTGAGATCGCTTATTTCAAACACGAAGACATTTAGAATAGGCAACAAAATAATTAAAAAAATAACCATTTTATGAAACAAAATTAAATTATAGGTACGCTTTGAAAAAAAAAGTTAAATTCTAGATAAATATGTCGACCAGTTCCTCAACTAAACAAGTCGAAATTTTCGCAAATTTTGATTGGTAATAGAATTCCACAAACAAATAACTGTATAAATTACACGGTTCTCTTTATATATTAAACATTTAGTTAATGAAAAAAAATACCTATTTTCAATTCCACAAATAAATATTTGGAATTTTTTTAGCTATTGAACGGAACAAAAATAACGTTTGCCTTTAGCAGTGCGATTATTATTTATAGTAAAATTCATTTTCCGTTGTGTTTTGAAAGCATAATTAATATAAATATACCAAAATTACAGAAATGGAGATTTCTCGAATATAAGACTTTTCGATGTATAAGAAGTTACTATTAAAAATTACCAGAGAACTTCTATATTACGTATGAACACTTGTTTTACAATACATTTACACAATGACAAGTAGCTGATCTGTTTCAATATAAGTATTGCAAATTGCAATCGAAGTGAGATCTGTAACTTATAATGTATTACTTACATTGTTTTACATAAGTATTAAAATAATGCAACTTCTGTATAAATATATTATATATTGAATAATATATAATTACACTGTGCATGTCAATATATGTTATTTCTTTAATGTATAGTGTAATTGAGCTTAAAAGTTTCTTTGAAATAATACTAGGCCATTTTTAAAGCTCTGCGCTGTCTAATTGAATAATTATTTGGTGAGAATGTATATTTGTCTGGAAGAAGGAGCTGTAAGAAAGCACATAAGCTCGAAAAATACGTGGTTTAACCACGTGGATCAAATTCTCATGGTTGGTCGCTTACTGAGTTATCGATCTGCACGTATGAGAAATTTATTGTGGGAGAAGCGAAAGTAGTAAAAATATAAGTATAGATCGAATTTGTGTTCTGATTTTTTTGTCTACCCCTCAAGGGATACATGCTTATGTATTGGCTCCAGATTGGCTTGTAAGATCAATTTTAATGCCCATTCACAACGTTCACCAATTCCGCCATTTTCACTATCGCGATTTAAGGTCTAATCTAATCAGGAAACATGAAATTAAATGCAAAGCATAGAAGCATCCGATTGGATATTGCACAACGTTACATAGTGTATATTTGGTTTTCCAATAGCAGCATCCACACAGCTGGATGAAAACGTCAATCTTCAATCATTCGGTGACAATTCGGAGCTTTCTTCGAAGAAATATTCAAATGAATGCTTTCGTTACATGTGCCAAGGAGAGTTACAAAGTCACTCATTCGAATATTTCTTCGGATTGAAGATTGATGATTGACGTTTTCATCCAGCTGTGTGGACGCTGCTACGAGATGTCTTACAGATATTGACCGTTTCTTCATATTCATTTAACCAGAATTGTATCAGCAACCTAGGTGTTCTTTTTAGAGTATAATATTTTAGCACTTGCACAACACTAGATGCATATTCCGTGTCTATACTCTATGCAATACTTACATTATTTTATTATTTATTTAATATATAAAGTATACAAATATGGGTACTACACTAGTGCACTATCTAGTATCTACTAGATTTATATTATGATTGAAGGGGCGTGTATTTCTTCGTGTGAACTCTGAACGTGGTACAGTATCTGTTATGTATGTTACTTAGTACGGTACAGGTTACGTATATTTCTCTTGTAAGATTTGCAATCTGCATACTACCGTTTTTGCTATCATTTTGTTTATATATTACACCGTTGTTATGCCACTAATACATATAATATGCGCCGTTAATCAAAAAATTACTTAGTTAATCGTTAGTCTGTTAACGAAAGAAAATACTTTGTCATTATTAATTATTGAGTTGACATTTATTTTGTAAAATGAAAAAAAAACTAATTGTTTTAACAAATATCAATATTAATAAACACAGTTAATTTTTCACTAATTTTAACTCGAGCGCTTTCCTCAAAAGCTCAGTTTCAAAATGTTCGTTGAATATAGCCAGCCGATAGTGTTGCAAAGTAGGCAACACGTTTATATGATCACTCTTTTGACTGTCGCCAGTTCAGAATAAGGTTAAGTTTAAAAAGTTGGATGGAACGCAATACTATCGTATTGCAAGCAACCGGTCGAATGTTCAGAATAATCCCCATTATCAATAGGACTTATAGGAAAAAAAATCAGTGAAAAATTAACTGTGTTTATTAATATTGATATTTGTAATCATGAATTTTCACTATGTGAATGTACATACAATCATTAGAATTGTTTTTAGTTTTACTGTATTTATTTATAAAAATAGTGACCTGGTTTCGACTTATGAAGTCATTGTCAAACTAAATTTACTAAATGCCATGTTGTTACTCAAATACTATGTCTTAGTAGGTAGGTATAACAATATATTCTTAGAGCTAAGATTTTATACAATGCAAATGTTATTGACAGAGATTGAGAAAAAACAGTTGGTTTTGTTGTATATGATTTAAATTATATTCATTCTATATAATGTGACATTTTATTGGTAAAGATTAAAGAAGACAGTTGGCTAGTATTGTATGAATGAATACTTCATTTTTTTATTTATTATTAACTCGATTAATGAATGACTTATTATTACTATAAAACTAGGTATCTACTTTCTGTTTGTTTTATCCTCTGCAGTGCAAAGTTATAATGCTTCTTCAAATTGTTTGTAATAATTCATTATGATGCGTTTCTTGAATTGGGTAGATATGTTTATTTTGAACCAAACATAGCCTTCTGTTTGTCATATGATTTTGCGTTGTAAACATGTATTTCGCTATTAATAATCGAATTAAGCTATTAGCGATTTATTCGACTAAACTCGATATCGAGTGAATCATGCCTATTAAATAATTATGCATTTTTCTATTCGATCAGTGAACAAAAACTATGTAGGTACCCTATGACAAACAATCTATGAAAAAAGTCTATTGCTATTCGAAACTCGTATGCACGTATTTTATAGAAACTTGAATATTTCCGTTTACTCCTAGATGAAAACTTCTCTATTTCTTTCCATATTCAGTTTACACTTGATCTTAAGCCTTCGGTAGTCAGTTTACACTAACATAAGTCATATTTTTATTTAATAAATTGTACATGCAAACGGTATGACAATAAATACAGTAAAATCTAAACTTTTTTGTTCATTTGATTGGCACGGAGAGGTCAGCATGCATGTTAGTTGTTAAATTGTTTTGCCGGATAGCCTTCCAGATAGACAGATATATAAATAGAATTGTAAAATTTAAAATAATTAAAATAATGGAATTTAAGTGTCGCAGCGTGGATACAGAAATACATGATGCTAGAGTTGATAGTCCAGTGTTGTGGCTAGAATGGCTAGACTATATCCTGGAAATACAGTCGCCTGAATTATAAATTCTGGAATATAAACATACAATAATGCAATAATACTTTATCAAATTGTGTAGGAGTCAATTATACATGCATAGTAAATAGGTAGATTTGTATAGTATTTTAGTGTATTACATGTACGGATATCTATACCATCACTGCAATGTGTTTAAGAAACATGTAGATCGTCTTCTGTGTCAATAATCAGATCTCTCGTGAACGAGTGGATGGTCATCAGGAGAATAATATAATAGAATCGGGTGAGACAATCATGCCTTAATAGGCGGTTTAGATTGAGTTTTCATTGATTTCTGTATGAATTAGAAATTATGTTAATATATTTATTTATTTATTTTTTTCTGTAAGTACATTTGATAACAAGAAAACTTTGATAAAAATACATTTAAATGTAATACATTCACACAATTAATTCACAGAGGGTGAGTTTATGACGGAGGCGCGATTTCTATATATGAATATGAATAATTTGATCAATTAGTTATTCACTGTATCGGTGTTTAGGTTGTAGAATTCCATAATGAAATTAAAATACAAATGTATTTTCTAGTAAATTGTTTATTATTTAGAAGACGTCTTAAGAATAAGAATGTCTTATAAGGACACGATGTCGTTATAAGACATCTAATAAACAATATTATAGAAAAAAACATTTTTTTTTATTTATCAACTGGTACCTAATACCAATTTTATAAAATCTAACTTCACTGATTCACAATATTTAGGTAGAAATGTTATTATGTATTTATTATTAGATGCTCAATCGTTGGAACTGTTCGTTTGCTTAAACTAGCTGTAATATAAAAAAAGTTTAATTCCACCACTGCCCATTTGATAATTTTATCTCGTTGAGTTAAGATAAATGCTATTAATTATTAATTATCACTGTTTTATAATTAATTAATTGTGTAATTTTTATATAATTTAAGATAAACTTGCGGTCAGATTATATTAGTTTTAAAGTAATTTAGGTGCTCGCATTATCGCTAAATATCGGATTCTGTAGCACATTTTTATGATTACAATATATACAGTCAAATCAAAAGTTTATTTGTCGTTCTGTTTGTGTATTCATTTTATTTATTTATTCATTCTTTACAGTAAATTGATCATAATACATACCTACAGATACTCCATGGCCACTATGACTGTCCAGAGCTCGATACAATGTTCCAGTACAACCAGAATGTTCACCTGAGGGGTCATGGCTACAGGTTCAAGCGAAATCCGTTGAAGCACTGCCTATTTAACAGGGTGGTTTAGTTTTGGAATAGTTTGCCACCTGAGCTGGTTGAATCTTTAGATTTGAACAGCTTCAAGGATTTGTATGATTCATTGAAGTTGTGTTAATTTTGTTGGGCCTGATGGTTGTGTAATTGTGACAGTAGTGTTGAGATCAGACATATCAGCTAAGCTGCCTGTCTGATAACAACACTATAATAACAATAATAATTTTATAATAGAGAAATGCATTCAATTCCGATAGTATCAATATATGTACAGAAGGCGGGCTTATCGCAGAGGCGCTATCTCTCCCAGCTGACCTGAATTTTCACTTTTTAATTATTTTTTTTCAAATGTTTACATATTTCTAATACCCTTTAAAATAATGATAATCATTCGGTTATTATTATTATAATTATTGGACAACATAAAAGTATCGTCCCTTTGTTATACGGATTACGAAGGCATTCATTCGAATATTTATTCGGAGAATGCTCCGAATTGTCAATGGATCACCGCATCCTACTATCTGGACGCTCTCATTGATCGAAAATGTTCTGACGTTTAAATAAAGAGAAATGGAAGTAAAACATTGTTTTGTGATACTTTAATTTCATTATTTTACATATACTTATGTATTAAGAATGTCAAATATTTTCAATAAATTATGTAGTTGTTTGAATATTTGAATAAACCTACTGACACAAGGCATCTCATCAAATTATCTTTAATAATATTATATAGTACGCACTTTATTATTGATAAAAAGTTTTGTGTGAACCCAAACAATTATTTATTATTATTATATGCAGCATCAGCTCTCAATGAAATAATATTGTGCCTAGTTTAGACAGGCATAGTGATTTGGAACAGTTACTATTTAGTATTTTTCAAGTCATAATTATTAGGTGTGCGAAAAAAATAGGCACAAGTACATGTGTAATTCCATAGAGTGATTTATAATGTATTGTCTGTTATTTGCTGTAAAATTTCTTGCGGGAAAGACAGAGAATCGTTTTTTTTTCAATTCATCTATAATATCACGGCATCTACTACAAGTGGGGTAGCTGGTAGACTAACTGCATTGAATACACTTAGTCTTAATTAACTCGTTCACCTGAATTTTATCTTATTTATTAATTTAAATGCATGTTGTGGTGTTTTTGTATTTTGTTCTTCCATCTATTCTTACATACATCTTTCATAAACCGTCTCTGTCATACAATTCTTCATGCATGCTTTCTTATTCAATGTGCACAACACGTGACCGTTCTGTAGTATTTGGTTTATATTTTTTCGATTTAGAAATTGAATTTGAAAATGGCATTTTAGTACTTAAGACTAAATGGCTCTCAGGTGTGTACCGATAATAATTATAATCTTGCCACTCTCAGCCAAATATATCTTCTTGATCATTCTGTCCTCATTCATTCTTTCCACTGCCCAAACATTCCTTATTTTATAATTACGATTATTCATATTTACTCATATCTTTACGTGTGCCTGTCACTCGAATGGATATTAAACAAACGTAAACCGTGCTTTAATCTATTTTTGATAGTAGCCATATATATTTATATAGTGAGTAGTTATATAGTGTTATAATATTGTGATATATAGATTATTATTAACTATTGGAACTTCCGGCGGAACCTAATTGGATCATTTCTCATGAGAATATGTAATTATTATTAGAGTAATTGTTACAAAATACATACCTACCTAATTTAATATAATCTGTTGTTAAGTATCTACATATTTAGGTAGATAAATAAATTTTGCTGCTGTGTATTTATTTTGAACTAGGTATATATTATGGCATATTGGCTTTTTTAATAAATAGGGAAATTAATCAAAATTACACAGCTTTCATTGATTACTGAATTCATTATTCATCAATAGAGCTTACAGCAGTTTTAGCAAGAATTGTAAAATCAATTCGTGTCTGGATCCATTCACCGCAAGCTTTTAAAGCTTGTAAATTTAAAAATAATCTTGTGCAATTATCGGCTTTTGAATCTTGTGCTACTTATTAATTTTTTCAGTCTTTACTGTCATACAATGCTATAGAAAAATGCATTCAACTAAGATATAATCAATATACAGTATCTGGGGCCTTGTTGCCATCAGCGGTCCCCGAGGACTGATCTTGGTCTCTCACTGTTTGACAATATATTATCACTTCCATTTGAGCCGGGCATGGAGAGATGTAGGTAATTTGGGATTTTTTATTTTTAACTTTTACTTTAACTTTTTTTAACTTTATAACTTCTAAATTTAACTTTTGCTTTTTTCTTAAGACTAAGACATTTCTGGTAACTGTGGAATCTTTGCTGGTCCATATGTTGAGTTTATTAATTGTTAACATGTTATGTTATGACTGTTTGATTCTCTAAGATTGTAAAAATATAGTAAATAAAAAAAAAATACAGAAGGTGAGTTAATCGCAAATGCGCGATCTTTCCAACTAACCCAAGCTTCTTATAATTGAGTACATTTTTTCGTTAGAAAAATATTATAGTCACCATTTTACACCTATATATTATTTTATTTTTTCGTAGCTGCAGTACATTATGTGTTTACCTATCTATATAATATTATTATAATAAGTTGCACTATTGTGATGAACCATTGTAAATTGAACAAAGCAGTATTCCCTCCTCTCTTCCTTCCTGTTCTCACACGAAGAGGTCGATCTGCACGTTTATTATATGCTATAGTTAATCTATTGGCTACTCTACTTGTGGAATATGCTGTGATGGTATAGGATACAGATATTTTTTTTTTTTTTTTATTGAAAAACCATAAAATATAAACAAAATAAACAAGATATCTACATATAACATTTCTTATACTTAATTTGTATTTAGATCTCACCCGGCGAAGCTGCATATTGCTAGCTTGTGTCCGGGCGGCGGTCTATACAAAATACAAATATTTAAAATAACAATAATAGTATATAAAACCAAATTTAACATATTTTAAACTTAAATAGAAAATATATAACATATTTCATAACATACATAAAAAAAAAATTACCTTTAATATTTACAGTCAATTTATTAGTGTGAAAAATATTCTTTCAATCTTTTCTTAAACAAGACATAGGTTTTAAGATCTCTCAACTCTCTTGGCAAACTATTAAAACACCGCACTCCTTGATGATTTATTTATTTATTTATTTATTAATCATTTAAAAGCACACTACAAATAATATAGGTACACACATAAATACAAATAATGTAAGTAAAGAAGGTCCTCAATATAATAGTATATGTGTATAATTTCATTTATAGTCAATCATCGAAGCATAAAATACTCATTTTATATAATATGTATACGCACATTATGTAGGTATTATTATATTGGTCCTTAGATCCTTGAATATCCTTTATGGGACTTATTCTAGGTAGGATACCAGACTTATACACAGATTCTAAACATTTCTAAATAATAAAACATCTACACTCAACCATTGGTCGTTGTAATATTGTTTATCAATTTTTGTGATATGTTCAACCTAAGTTTAATTCTTTGTTCTATACCCCTCCTCCTCTTTAATGTACATAATTAAAAAAGTTCACGAAAGAAAGTTAAATTTTGTAATTGCCCAAATTAAATTCAAATATGACATTAAATTTTGTCAGAGAAAAAATTAAGATATTAGGAGTTAGAAAAATGAGCGGATACGGTACGAATGTTGTGGATAGAAAGTTTGTAGTTACGATGTACAGAGCGAATGGATGATGAAGGAACGATGGAAGAGGATTATCTTTCTGAAAGAGGAGCTGTTATAAAGCGCGAAGTCCGAAAACTACGTGGCTTGATCACATGGATCTAATTCTGAAGGACGTCTGCGTGCTGATTGAGGAAATACGGCGTGCGTGTATGAGAAATTGTATGAATGCAGGAGAAACGAAAAAAGCATTCCGTCCTCTCTGTCTACCCCACCTGAGATGCGGCGTGAATAGGAGAAGTAGTTAAAATGTTATCACTTTCCAATGGTTGTTAACGAATGTTGTTAGAACACCTGGCCATTTTTACAAAGCGAATGATTCAATCGTATAAAATGTAGATAAAAATCTTATTCCAACCTAAGCTGTGTATCTTTATTGTCATGTATATGTATACATCTCCACATTGTGGATATATGAATAGTTATATAGTCATCTATACGTAAATGCATTAGTGTAATATAATATAATATGTTGATATAGGTAGGTGCGTATTATAATGTTTTCTGAATAAATTACATAAATATCTATCTACCGATCTTCATATAAAATATTATGCATTTGAATTCATCCGTACATGTGTAAATTTGTATGTCTTGGTGTTTATTAGTATATTTTTTA
This sequence comes from Athripsodes cinereus, assembly GCA_947579605.1. Classification (NCBI taxonomy): domain Eukaryota; kingdom Metazoa; phylum Arthropoda; class Insecta; order Trichoptera; family Leptoceridae; genus Athripsodes; species Athripsodes cinereus. The sequence goes on along the minus strand of OX388325.1, from coordinate 8,688,208 downwards.
ATTATTTTTATTATAAGTTATAAAATTAAATTTTCTTTTTTATAACTTGATTAAATAAATAAAATAAATTAAATTAAATTAAAAATGTCACCATGCACTGTTACCATAACAGCGCTAAGGCGATCTCAGCAGGAAAATAACAAAGAAATATAAAAAAGAATATAAAAATAAAATTGCAAATGTGACGTCATCAAAAAGAAACAACAGCAGGGCTACTCTTGACAGAATCAAAGGAGTATCTATCCTGGCGATAAAGAGATTTTATGTTATGTTGAAAATGTCGACATGAACTTATTAATCATCAAATAAATTTGTGGGGTAGGTAATCAGAATGGAACCTCATAATTATTGTTTCTTACATACTTTTTTCGTTTCCTCATTTATATTTCAATGTCTGTTACATTTTTTCCAATTTTCCTTACTAAACTTACGGCCGTTCGTAAATTTTTAACGACAAATCAATATGAAGATATTAAAAATACAGTATTTTTACTAACTATGAAGAATTATCAAAATAGGTCGAATTGGCGTTCCGTCCTTTATTCCTACCCCCTAAAGAATGTGGCATGAAAGAATAAAATGAATTTGTATGTAAATTTGTCTATTGATTATTTCTTGAGCGAAGGCGGGTTGGAAGCTAGTTACGTATCATATGCTGTGTGTGTTTTCTACATATGTATGTACCTATTGCAATAATTTATGTTAGTACAGGTATCTATCTATTTATGGCCGAATTCCATGTTTGAAGTTCTTATGTACCAATTTACTAATTAAACGCTATGTTTATAACTTTTTTTAATCACTAATGAAAAATGTCGTTGATTTTTTTTTATATATATATTTATTATATAACTTATCTTCTGAAAATAACTTAATAACTTATCTTCTGAAAAAGAATGAACTCGTTTATAGCAAAAGAATATCACAAAATGAAAAAAAAATAAGTCCATAAAAATAAAGAGACACCGCAATTTAAATAACAAATGAACTCTCGGGAGCACTGGGCAGAAGCCAATCTCCTCAATTCAGAGCATCTTTGCGCCAAATGTGTCACCTCTTACATATGACATTCATAACGCTCCGATGTCGTTGTCATAGTAACGGTATATTGTGATAGAGGGACGTCAGGGCTATCGGAATCCTTGTGGATGAAATCTCTTTATAATACGTATTAAAATTAAAAATGACGTACCTACATTTCGACTGTCGACTTCCATAACTCAACGAGCAGAAATGTCTTATATTCGAGAAAGCACCATTTTTATATTTTTGGTTTATTTATATTATGCTTCGAAAACACGACAGAAAATGAATTATACTATATAATAATAATAATAATCGCACTGTTTGATTGACATACATTGTCATTGTTAAACAATTTCAAATATTTACTTGCAGAATTGAAAAAAGGTATCTACATTTTTTGCCATTTAATAAAGTATATAGTGAACCGTGTATTTTTTTATATTTATATGATTGTGGAATTGAAAGAGTGATTTTCGACTTGTTGATTTATGGAACTGTACAATCGATATATTAAATCTACAGGAATCGTTCCAGTATAAATACTGTCTTAATCATCACATGTTACAATGAAATTTTACATTAATAATAATAATATACATAAGTAGGTAAGTATACAATATGAATGTCGAATTATGTATGCAGAAAGCAATCCCTTACCCGTACCTACTCACACATACTAAACGTAACGTAACCATCCATCCATCCATCCCAATTTTACAAGGATACTTACCTACCTACTATGTGTGAATGTGTGTGTATAATTATTTGTTATGTGTGACGTCACATGGACAGCTGCAAGATTCAACGGCCAAAACGCCATAGAGTATCATCATGTTTAAATGATAAATACATACACACATAATATATATGTAGGCATAGCTGATATACAAAGCAGCAGTAACCACCGACTCTCGAACAAAAGTAAGCGTTTTAAAGTTTCAATTTGAAGTTTAATTGTAAAATCGTATTAAAAACTTATAAAATCGTATTAAAAACAGTTACGGCGCTGTTCTTTTACTTAGGTTATTTTGAAAGATTTTTTTTATATGTTGGAAATTAATTTATTTTATCATATATATAAACCTTTATGATTCACAAACATTAGGTTCAAATGTATAATTTATTTCTTGAATATGACAAAAGTTTAAGAGATAGATCGCGGAATAGTTGTCTGTCATATGAGAAGAGTGTGTAATAATAAAATTTGATATAATAACAAGGATGAATGTGAATAAACTATGATGGTTTGGGCACATGGAAAGAATGAATAAGGAATGACGGTCTTACATGTCGCTGTCCGGAAATTATTATTTATTATATAGGTAAATCAGATTCTACAGGATAGAAGGAAATACATTAAATTTGTATTATTATACAACATAAAACAAATCTTGTTGGAATATTTACAGTTGTAGGCCAATGCGATCCTAGAATATGTATGGCATAATAGAGATGGAAACGGTAAATGAGATAGGTTGAGTGGCACTCGATGTTTTTTCCTACTCCGTAAGGGAAGCAACGTGACATGAAATATATTTTGGCACAATCATATATTTTGAAGTTAGAATAAAAAATATCGCATATTTGTAGAACATCCTTTCCTACACATTATTAAAATGAGTAAAAAGGTTGCACACTCCTATTTTTGTGCTTTTAACAGTACTTACAGTAATGTTGTAGTAGTTCGTTCCACGCACTAGTAAAGTGTTGTCTACCCCTAAATAGGTAGGATAATAATATATTATAATGTAGTTACCTACTACACACATGCATAATATAATAAATACTCAGTATTCACACACCAATGCACAAAATACAAACGTACACATAAATATGTATAAAAAGGATTATCATATATTTTTATATGATAGGTAGACTGCATGCTGCATCACATACACATACGGGGGTTTTAGATTTCTATTTCGTGTGGTTTATAAAGTTCTTTGGATTCTTGAGTATATTGAACTTTTTATACCTGTTTAATTCTTCTTTACCTTCTGACAGCTTAGCTAAGATTTACCTATCGGCGACTTAGGACTTTTTTCCTACAATACTTTATCTCAATGTTCAATTTGACATTTAACACAAGTATGAATTTTCGAGGGTAGTAGGTATACGACATTTAGCATAATCAATTCTGCGGGGAGGAGCAGAGCGATTCTCACCTATTGCAATGTCCGCTGATGCGGAATGCATGTAATATGAGTGACCTGATGATGGTGAATGACAAGGCGATATACGTCGCTGCATACTGGAGTGGCAAGGTCTTGAAGTCTGGACCCGAAAAGTAAGTAAGTAATTCTGCGTGTGCCACTATCCTGGATTTCTGATTTTTCTATCGACACGAAGAGGACTTACGTGTATGTTAATTATATGCAATTAGTCTGCTAACTGCTGGCTATTTCAGTCATGTGAAATGTTGATTCGAGGTTAGCACAAATTCATGGGTTTGTTTAATAGAGCACCGGCAGAGAACTCGCTTCCCACTCTTCAGAGGGTTTCAAAACAATCAAAATAGGTGGCAAAATATTATGTTGCAACATCCTACGTACAGCATCGACATATTAAAAATCTGCTCTATTGGGAGCACATAAGTGGGCACTATATGAGATGGTAGGCCCCACTGTTGTCAAATGTGAGATTTCATAGCAAAAGTAATATTCACGAAATTGTTGCCATATGTAGAATTACTTTTTGATCACCACGTTAAATTATTTTTGGACACACCAAGTTTTTCGACACCGGCAAACTTTACATTCGAGCTAGATTTTATTTTTGCTGGTTTTATTTTATTTTTGCCGGCAAAAATAAAATAAAACCAGCAAAAATAAAATCTTACTCGAAAACGATTTTCTTAAAGTTTATATTCGAATTAGATTTCATTTTTGCCTACCTACCTCGTATAATAAAACCTACCTCGAATATAAGCTTTAGGAAATTTGTATTCGAATTAGATTTTATTTTTGCCGATTTCATTTTATTTTTGTAAATATAAAAATATTTCGCCAAAAAATCCAAATAATATTATTGTAGCAACAATTTTCCTCCATACAAAACTATATTTGACAGATATCTGACATTGGGGCCTACCAACTCAATGAGTTCCCATAAGTGTGCATATATGTCTTATCATACTGCGAACAACAAAATTCCTTTTATCAAAACAGCTACTTACTTTATTCTATCCATATTCCCTATTCAGTAATGGTAGTAGTAGTCACATGTATATTACAATACAACCTTTATTGTTGTGTTACATGCGTGCATCCCTCTCCCCCACACATGTGTTGATGCGATGTGAGACAGTGATAGAATACTTAATGTACCGGTGAAATTATATTGAGACACGTTCTAGTCTAGCTGCATATATATACCTCCTGTGGAATGTCATACCTTCTAATATCTCATGTGCTCCTGGTACATGGAATATATTTTTCCTTGTCGGTTCTACTCTTCTACTTTACTCTGTTGCTCTAGTAGAATTTTCTAGAACGAAACAGAAGCTTTCTATGAAATAAACAGAAGCTCTCTTTGAAATAAACAAAAGCAATCAATGAAGTTCTAGGTTTTTTATCTTTGTGGACAAAGCACTGAAAAAGAGCAAATCAAAAATGTAGGTAATGGTTTGAAGTTATCAAAAATAAGGTTCGGGTCCTTTTGCCGACTTATTTTTGCCGTTATTTTTCTATTTATCTCGTCTGTTTTATTTTTAATTATTTAAACTTTGATTTGAAGGTGGAGTGTGCAATCCTTTCAAGTTCATATCGCAAAAAAGATTATATAGTAGAATAAATAAATTTATATAATAAAAAAATTAAAAACATTGCGGTAAAAAATATCTCTATCTAACAGATGATGATGATGATTTATGATGATTTTATTTTTTTGACGCCGTTTAACAGTCCCTAGATCGTCTCAAGGGCGCCAGTGAAGAGTTCAGTTTTTAGTTTGCTTCTGAAGCTGGTGACAGTCTGACTATCTCTCAGTGGCACCGGTAGGCGATTCCGCATAACCGGTCCAACAACACCAAAGGCCCTCTCATAGATATCTATAAATAGTTTTTTTTTGTTAAAAAATAACCTCTTTCATTATGTACCTTCATATAAAGCAGACTTTTTTATTACAACTTCTTAAATATTCATAAGATATTATTAAATTTACTTAATTCTATCTGGTTTAGGTTTATTGTTTTTTTTAGAATGTATCTTCTTAGGTCTATGTGCTCCAAAAAGCTTTTAAATATTGTATTTCGTTTTGTATGTTGAAATAAATAAATAATGTTGTTTGTACTATTTATTTGTACAAAAAATATTACCTGCTTTTACTTGTTCAAATAAAACGCTGTTTCACCTATCGCATTGCAATATCTCGTATGTCATAAATAAAATATTATCGTTATCAAGAATTAAATCCCATTCCACTGTTCGCTTTGTTTAATTACCAATAATTAATTTATTTGACATCACAAAGGCATACAACAAGCAATACACTCGATAAATTCGCCCTCTGTACCTACATTGATAATATCTTATTTGAATGCATTTTTATTTAAAATTGTAAGTATTGTGATCAATGTACAGTAAAGAATGAATATTAATACACCTAAGTGAGACATAAGTCTACATCCCTCTGTACCCCATTCATGCAACGGAGTTTGGGTCTACTAACGCTACATCTACCTTGTGGTCTTGTATGAAGGATTTTCTTTGGCACTCTACCTACTACTCTATCAATATGAATATGTCTGTCTATCTATCTATCAAAATCAATATTAAGCGTGCTTGAACTGATGATAATATAATAAAATGTAATTTCTTGAGATACATGATATTTCTTTGTATCCACCACACATCCTTTTGTTGAAGCGAACTAGAAACTCGATACATTCTACATACATTTTGTAAAGAATAGAGAATAAAATACACATAAGGTATACCTATGTAGTTATTACATATTATATACATATACACGTTTTGTTTACTTGGTTCGTGATTGTTATTTCCATAGTTTTGTTGACAATATGCAACAAAATACATATTTGTATGGGGTACCTATTTAAATAATCTTAGACCTGTTATCATACACGAATCTAAATACAACCAACCATCTCTGCAGTACTGTACCTGCACCATCGCGGCATCTCCCACTAAAGTCGTAGCCAGTAGACCATCTATTGCATGTAATAAACACACAGGTCTATATCTTCGTGTCACAATAAAATGAGATATTCATTATGAGTGGCAGTGTACCTCTCTGCTAAATCGAATTATGTTGAATGTATTATTCGTGATATTTTTCAAATACCTAATTTCTTCAAAACATTCTAATCTCTCTCTCTCTCTCTCTCTCTCTGAGAAGAAACCTTTCGAGAAAGAGTTCGTCGGAAGCCTGAAGGTATAGAATCTCGGCTTCATACACACACGTGAGGTGCGCGTTTCGATCCCAGGTGCCGGCAGACTCGCATATCACGACACAAGCATTTAGCTTACTGCGAAAGGTGTATAAGGTTGTACGAGTATTTGGGTGTATAACAAAAACCCAGATACTCACATTTAAAAAAAAATAAACAGAACTATTCTTTTGCCAGAGATACCGCGGGATTGATGAAATTTTTAACAACATAATATGTAGTTCATAAGTATATTGTATAGATTTATATGTATTCTATTTTTTCGGTGGTAACCTTATGAAAGTTCATTTTTATTAATATTAAAATGATTAAGTTAAAACACTGTAATTTTCACTGTATAATTTTTTTTTACAGTAGATACCTATAAAATTTTATTTTGGCAGAGGCCTTTCGGACTTGGTCCATCTTCAGTGCCGTCAACATAGGAACTGTTAGCCAAAATAAAATTTTATACAGTGCAAATTACAGTGTTTTAACTTAATCATTTTAATATTAATAATATAGATTTATCTATGAAACAGATTTTCAGTATTTTTTCAAAGGTTCATAAATCTTCATTGCTCAGTCCCCATTTACGAATAGGTCTCGCAATTTCTTCAGCAGATTTTTCAGTAACAACTGATATTACACAGACACTGATTTAGTGACTTGATACATTATTGTATAACACATTTCAATAAAGTTGTGTTATAACATTTCATTTTCTTTTGGATGTGCCGATGCGGAAAAGTGCTAACGCGCTGTTAAAGTGTTTGTTTGCATTAAGTGCTTATTACGTTACAATTAGTGCTAAAAGATAATTAATTAATGAATGAATGAATTTAATGGTTGGATTATACTTAGTGTGTTTATTTAATAATTAACAAGACATCAGACAAGACTTTTTTACTACCGTGCTATATGGACTGGTAAATGGTTTCATACTTTAAGTACAACCTACCTACTTACTCATACAGTCTACAATGATAATATTCGTATTAACTCTTATTTATTTATACTATGAAATGTGTGTTGAATATTTTTCTGTGTATATTTTATGACCGTTTATTCGTTGGTTCGTAAGCAAATTGATTAAATATTTTTATTATATTAAAACAAAAAATTACATGTTCATAGAATTTCGCAAAAAGCTGACTTACTGCTAAAACTACTTTTCTTGCCGATAGGTAAATCTTTAATTTTTTTTTGATATGCTGAAAATCAAATAAAACCTTTAATATTCATGAAATAAAAATTAAGTCACTTTCTTCTTCTTCTTCTAAGTCGGTCCCTCAATGCTGAGGATCGTGACCACCATGACCCCAACCAAGCGACAAGCTTCTCCACCGTGCCCTGTCCTTCGCCTGCCTAAACGCCTCACACATAGTACCCCCTGCAGCATCTCTCACATGATCTGACCATCTTGTCGGTATTCGGCCTCTGCTTCTTCTTCCTTCGACTCCACCAGACAAAATATTTTTTTCCAGATTGTCTGGCTCACGTCTTATAATATGTCCGAAAAAGCTTAATATACTTCTCTGACATATTACAGACAGTCGAGTCTTTATCTGGAGCTCAGTCAAGATTGACACATTCGTTCTGTGGGCCGTCCATGGTATGCGTAGCAACTTTCTCCAACACCACATCTCGAAAGCAAGTCACTTTATGGTGCTATTATTGTTTAGTATTATATAGTTAAATTCTCAAGGACGGTCGCGTATTAAGTAAGGGAAATTGGCGTGCATGTACGAGAAACTGGATGAATGTGGAAGAAGTATTTAAGGGAAGATTTCTATGGCGTTCCGTTTTCTCTGCCTAACCCACCTGAGACACGGCTTAAGGATATAAATAGATAGTAGATTATTTAGAAATTTCATATTAAGTAAGTCACAATTTTTCCTCGGTAAAGAATAGGTCTCCCACTCTTTCTGCCAGTTTTCCAGTGTCCTGTAGAAAGCAGGTATTCGTAAAACCTCTCATTTAACCTTGTTAATCTCTTCAAATCATCTTGCACGTTTACTTTCTTTTAGTGACACGGGGATGACAGTCTGCATCTTTATTACTTACAGATAGTCTCTGGCTACTTGTGAGATATGTCGTGATAGTATATCTCACAAGTGAACTAGTAAACTATGTAAACTTTATATTAATTTATTCTTTACTTTGCATTGATAACAGTGCATACAATTTTTTTAGAGAAATTCAAATACATTCAAATTAAATACAATCAATATACAGAAGGCTAGTTTGTTGCAAAGACGCAATCTCTACCAATCAACCCAATAATACAAATTAAACTAAAATAAAAATTATATATATATATAATAGTCATGTCAGCTACAGGGGTAACTCCGAAATCTTTAATAAATAATTTACAAAAATTAGATTTACCGATTAATTTGTACATTAAAATTCAAAAATCTATTATAATAAACACTTGTAATATTGTAAAAAGGTTTCTGAACACAGATATTTCAGGCACAATGCTGGTATTTTGATCCCGCGTTTTGAGCCTAATCCTTTGATATCCTGTATATCTGGATAGGTGAATTTTTCCCGGCATTAGACTGTTAAGTTTTTGTGTGATCATGACTGATCATATGGAGACTTATCTGGTTGTATAATGCTGAGAAGTGTGGATGGCAATTCTGCCGCCGCGTAAAAAATACATACACACATAGGCGTAGAGAGAAGAGAAATAATACAAAAAAGGCAGGGGGAGGAGATAGGAAGGGTTTTAGGTATCAGTCGTTTATTAGTCTGCTACGTTTGTTTCATGTGTTTAAACAGTCTAAATAATATGTAGTAAAATTTCGTTTTGGTTGTCAGTTTTAATAAACACACAAGTTTTATATTTAAGCAGTAATACTACTACCACAATACGGTTGTATATGGTTGATTATCAAATAAAAACAGTAAATAACTTCAAATTTCATACACCACGGTGCATAACAACATCACCTTCTTTAGATTAGGTAGCTATGTATGTATGTTGTACCTACTGGTGTGATTATCACTATTTAATGTGATACGGTTAATTATCATCTTACATTATCATCACTATCCCGTGGAGTCGCCGGTAGAGAACAGGTCTCCCACCCTTTTCTGCCAGTTTTCGAGTGTCCCATAAGAGGCAGGCATTCCAAGAACATCACGTAAAAGGAATTTAACATTTTCAATTCAGTGATTAGGTATGCCACCCTTACCAAACGTCTTAGGTTTTATTGGCAAGGAGAGGACAACTTTGATGTTTCATCCACGCAGTTAGTTAGTTTACCGTTCTGGTACCGACACTTATGTATGCACGTGTAACGTGGACGTGGTTGAAGAAGGACGAGAGTGGAATAAATGCCGTGGAGATGGGTTCACTAAGAAGAATGGTGGGTAAAACATTGCGGGGTAGAGTGAAGAATGAGGATATCAGGAGAATGAGCGGATGCGAGAAGAGTGTTGTGGATAGAATGCGTGTTAATAAGTTACGATGGTTTGGACATGTTGAGCGAACGCAAGATAAAAGAATGACGAAGAGGATGTATTTGTCTGAAAGAGGAGGTGTGAGGAAGCGCGGACGGCCAAGAACCACGTGGCTTGAGCACGTGGATCAAATCCTAAAGGACGGCCGCGTGTTGAGTAAGAGAAATCGGCGAACATGTATGAGAAACTGGATGAACGTGGAGGAAGCGAAAGAAGTTTGTAAGGATAGATCTATATGGCGTTCCGTTCTCTCTGCCTACCCCACTTGGGACACGGCGTGAGGGTATAGATAGACAGAGTTAGTTAGTTTATTGGCTTCCCATCCTGTGAAAGATGCCATGGTGGTATAGATACATTATAGAGATATACAGTAAAGGTATTAAAATATTTATGCAGGGTTAAGTCGCTCTTCTCGCCGTGTGAACGTCCCTAAGGCTATTTCCTCCATAATACGGATGCGTGCAAGTAATATGGACTCAGAAGTAGATACCTACTATAAATACATATTATAAACCATCATTTCCTACAAGTAAGGTAGCCAGCGGATCATCAATATGCCTTTGCCTTTTACTTGACGCTCGAAAACTTACAGATTAGAATGGGGAACCTATACTTTTCTTGGGACCACATTAAATACTATAGAATTAAGACCTTTTTTCATATTATACTGGGTCTGGGTGTTAAGATGAGTGGCATGAATTTTTAAATGTCTTATTCGTAATATTTTCAATTTTGTTGGAAGAGATTGCGCCTTTGCGATAAACTCGCCCCCTTTATAGTGATTGTTTTTAATTAAAATTATTATTTTTTCTACAAAACTGTAGGTATGTAGTGTGATCAATGTACTGTAAAGAATTAATTAATAAATAAATATTGCCAAGCACAACTTAAGAATAAAATTGATGGCTGTATTTTTGCTGGAGCTTTTGATGCAGCCTAAGTAGGTACCTACTGTTACACAGTGTCAAGATCAATTTCTTCTTCTTCTTCTTAATCTTTCATTAGACCCAGAGGTCTGTTCATGCAGGAGGGTCCTCTTGCGATGTGGATGCCCAGCTGTCCTTCCAACGTTTAGGGGGTCTTTGGGTAGGCGTCGTCCATCAGGTAGTCCACGTAGAACAAACAACAAATCGTGTGAGAAATACCATAATCCGGGAGGTATGTGAGGTCCAGGATGTTGTTAGATGGGGAAGACAACGCCGAAGATTTTGGTATGAACACGTCCACAGGATGGGTAGCACCAGAATCCCAAGATCAATTTATCTATCATAATTTACAGGACAAATGAAGACGTATAAAAGAATGAGAATCTTATTCTTTGACAGAACGTACGATGGATGAAACATTCTTTTGTATGTTATGTACCACTCATATTCATTTCCCATGAAGTTGTAACATGTAAGTAAAGTAATATGCGCACTCATTATGTGTGTAATATCATTTATTCCAATTAGATCATGATATTGATGATGTGTGTGTGGTGAGGCCTGTATGATGATTATAATAAAACATCTTATGATGATGATGGTCTGTACTGTGTATGTATGAGTTAAGAACGGTTAGTGCTGGCAGCGAAGCGTGAAAGACACGCAGGCACGACCCCCCTGGGGCGCTTTCCACAGAAGATAGGTCTGCGTATAAAGATGGGGAGTTAAATACATACTACATTGGACAGAGTTCAAGATAGGTTTATATACAATAAAGAATCACTCACTCGATCGCCCTTCAGCGCTTCACCCGGGAACACAAGGCAGAAACCATCCTCGTCCATTCTGAGTAACGTCTCTGCTCCAATTGAGTCACCTCCTCCTACAATATCCTAGCTCTATGATTATCTTGTCATCATGGCCGTCGCGTCAGAACCCTTGTTGACGAAATAACTGTGCTCTTTTTGGCCAAATATTATTTTACATTCTCAGTAAAACATGAGCCAGCTAGGATCATCGTCTCGTCTGTATTACAGGACTGTAATTATTCAAGATATAAATAATATCGGTGTGAATTTATAATAAATTAAAAAAAATATATTCAATTCTTCGGTCAAGTAATGAGAGGAGACAAATACTCACTGCTATAACTGATAATTTAGGGGAGAATACCAGAAAGTCGAGGATCAGCAGGGTTACTCTTGACAAAACTAAACATGATCTTAATCTAGTCTTGATCTTGATCATACGACGCACGAAGGGACTATTGGCCAAAAATACACGCAAACCGATCGCGCGTTAGCGGTAGCGCAGGGTTTTTGACCATAGTCCCTTCGTGCGTCGTATGATCAAGATCAAGACTAGATTAAGATCGTGTTTAGTTTTGTCAAGAGTAACCCTGCAGGTCGGAGAAGAATTTCTTGTCTTCACAATTTAAAACAATAGTTTAGTTTAGATGTAGAAACAAATCGCTGTTCAGGGCCGCAGTCAACATAGTGGAAATAGATCTGATGATAACCAACCTTCGCAGAGGAGACGACACTTGACGAAAAAATATTAGAATCTATTTGCACTGTATACACTCAAATATAGTAGTCACCGTGTGATTACTAAATTGCTTATTTCATTTTAATTTATTCATACAGTTCCTTAATTGACTAAGAACTCGGTTGTGTCTTTATATCTTATCTATAAAGTGCTCTCTAGTTCATTGAGATTTTTTATACATCATCAATTTGGGACACATAAGAATATTGTCAATGCACATAAAGAACTATATCGAATAGATATAGGTAACATTGTATTATGTGTAGTTATTTTGGTTGTGTTATGTATTTATTGGAGACCACTCTGGCCACAGGAGAAACTGGTTTCACCATATTGCCTCAACAGGTTTAGTTTGGACTTGAGGTAAAGGTATAGCAGATAGATAGAGATGGTGGAAGGCGCACTCACTCACACAATACCAATCTACATTTAAACCACGCTAACTCGAATCGCAAGGGATTGCAAAAATTACATTATTTCAATGACTGAAGGACGGTAGACAAATAACATAGGGCGGGATTTTTCTTATTTTTATAATCATTGATAATCTTACGTTTTAATAAAGTTAGATGATTTGGGCATGTGGAAAGAATGAATGAGAACAAAATGACCAAGAAGATATATTTGGCTAAGAGGAATGGTACTCGGAGACGTGGACGTCCGAGGATCAAACGGCAAGATCATTTATATCAAATCCTACAGGACGGTTACGAATTGAGCACATTGAACAGGAAAGCATGCATGAGGAATTGTATGACAGTGAATGCAAGGATAGAAGGAAGTGGCGCTCGATCCTTTCTGCCTACCCCGCGAGGGAAGCGGCGTGATAGTATGTGTGTATGTATGATAATCAAAACATGGACGTTTTGTTTTTTGTTAGAGACATTTTTTATTGTTACAGCTATCAAATGTGAAATTTGTTCAAAATTGTGTGTATCTACGTTCAGACGCTAAATTGTGTTTTGACTTCGGGCCCAGAGCTATAGAAGTTTAACACCATCATTATTATTTACATCCATTAAGTGTTCCAGATTTTTAAAATTTCTAAATGTTTATGGCAATTTTATTGGGAATATTTCGAGCTATGAATGTCTTCTAAGGAGATAAGATTTTTTTTCAATGACTCACGTATATACCTAGTTTTCGAGTTATTATAGTTTTACTGTACTCAGAGACAACAGCAGACAAGAAAGACTGCGAGCATACACAGACACAAAAGCAATAATATACAGTATACTATAAATGTATATACCTAATAGATATGTATTAAATGTATTATTCATTCTGCCCATAATATCACATAAGTACATTATTATATGTATATATAAAGATCAAGTATGTCTATACTGCAGAATAGGTTATGTCGAAATTTTTGTAGATAAAAAGTAACAATAGTAGATATGATTTCTTTGCTATCAGTTTTTTTGTTGTTCTTATTCAACCCGTGTGTGACTGAATCCTCAGAAAATCCTCTGCTGGATAAAGGCCCCTTTATTTAAATATTTAATTATTCCCAAGTGGCGTAGACAGAGAGGCATATAGATCTATCCTTACATACTTCTTCCGCTTCTTCTACATTTATTCAATTTTTATACACGACCGTCCTTGAGAATATGATCCACTTAATCGAGTCACGTGGCTCTCGGACGCCCGCGCTTCCTCACAGCCCTTCTTTCAGACAAGTATATCTTCTTTGTCATCCTTTCCTTATTCATTCAGTCCACATATCCAAACCATCGCACACTTATTTACTCGCATTATATCCACAATCATGAAACGTTTACCAATCATTCTTTTCAGCGATCGCATCTCCATTGCATTTATTCTTATTTCGTCCTCCTTCGACCACGTCCATGTTTCGCTTGCATAATATTTCTCCATGCTATTTTCCACTTAGGTCCTTCTTATTCGTCATACAGTCGGTGGATGGCGCCCGTAGTGGCCGCCTGAAACCTCTGACGTCTCATTTTTAAAAATTAAAATACTGTCTAATAATCATTCAAAATAACAAAATTATAATACAGTGTTTTTAGTTTCAATAGTTTAATAAGGATAATTGTTTTTCAAGTGTTAAATTACTTTCAAACTAATTACAAATTTAAAAACAAATGAACTAGTGGATAAAATTTGTGACAATAATAATAATACCTACAATTAGAACTCACATAATTGTTTCATATTAAAATTTATGACAGTTAGAAATACATTAATTATTTTTAATAGTTAAATTAAATTCATAAAATATATTAAAATTTAATAAATAACAATAAATAAATTAAAAAAAAACTGAAAATGCGCCCTTGCGGTGGTTTGTACCACAAAACGGCGCTCAATAAATTGTCCAGATTATTATACACCTCATCTCTGACGAATTTAAATAATGTCGAATGTCTCATATATTATTTTTTATGAATAATATTTGCCTTTTACAGCGGGAGACATAGAAACACGAAAAAACATAAAATAAAGAGTGGGATGTTTTTCCTTTTACTGTCGTTATTGATTGATGTTGTTAAATCACATTTATAGATAACATTACGAAAAATACATTGTTTAACATCTTTTATGCCACCCATCCTGCATGTCCACAAATGACTAATTGTATGTTTGTCACTTGTTGAATTTTCCCTGACTATCTCGCTTGTGTTAAATGCCAATATGGTGTAAATGCTATATTATACATAAAATCGACAGTCCAGTCCCATAACTTCACAAGTCCATTTTTTTATTTAATTGGTAATACACACTTTCAACACGGCTTTTTGAATTTCAAAAACAAATAACTTTAAAAAATACACGGTTCCCTTTACATTATATATTAATAAGTTTTGGAAAAAATTGATGTACTTTTTTAGAATTCCACAAATAAACATTTGGAATTGTTTAACCATTGAACGGAACAAAGACAACGTACTTATGTTTTTCACATTGCGATTATTATATTTAATTTTCTGTTGTGTTTTTAGAGCATTATATAAATATACCAAAATTACATTCGACCATACATACCATCACAACACTTCCTTCGCTGGGTAGGCAGAAAGGATCGACCGACACTTCTTACTATCCTTACAATATTATACCCCTTCGTTTCCGTCACTGTCATACAATTCCTCATGTATGCTCTCCTGTTCAATGTGCTCAACACGTGACCGTCCTGTAGGATTTGATTTAAATGATCTTGCCATTTAATCCTCGAACGGCCACGTCTCCGAGTACCATTCCTCTCAGCTAAATACATTTTCTTGATTATTCTGTACTCATTCATTCTTTCCACATTTCCAAACCATCTTATCTTATATACCTATACATATTTTTTATTGTACAGAAATAGCGATTTCTCGAATATAAAACATTTCTACTCATTGAGTCATGGAACTGGACAATTGGTATTTAGTTTTCTTTATCTTATTAGGTTTTTAGTGATATTATTCTTCTCCTTTCTCTGAGCTTGTTAGATAACATAACCGTAAGTTATTATATAAAACATCTGATGTACATACATTTATACAAACACTAAAACAACATAACATTTATTATTTACTAATTGATGTACCTACCGCAAGTATGCGATGCTAATCGATGATTAACAATATTATTAATTGTTAGAATGTACCTGTAATCTGTATGTATCTTGTCTTTAACAAGTAATCAATTTAAAAATGAAAGTTTCATTATTTGTCTATGGATATGTATTATCAGAATATTACGTGTTTTATCTTGTAGATATAATATCGAATGTTTAATTCCATAACTGAACAAGTCGAAAATTTTGATTTAATTGATAATATACACAATGAACGCCAGTCTTTCAATTCCACAAATAAAAACCTGTAAAAAATAATACACGGTTTTTTTTATATATTTAATAATTATTTATGAAAAAAATAAATTACCTAGTTTAGTTCCACAAATAAATATTTCGATTTGTTTTAACTATTGAACGGAACATTCATCTTTGACAGTGCGATTATTATATAGTATATTTAACTTGTTTTTAAAGCATAACATGAATATAACAAACTTACAAATATGGCAATTTCTCGAATATTGGACATTTCTTCTTCATATAAATTATAAAAAAATAATTTTAAAACAAACACTGTTTACTTTCTCGGATTTTATTAAATAGGTAGAGGCCTTTCGGACTTAGTCCAGCTTTAGTGCTTCTTAAGAACTAAACAACGTTGTCACCGACAAAATAGACTCTTTATTATTATATATTACAATTATAAAATATAAAATTATAATAATAATAACACTGTTTAATTTCACTATATTTATTTTCGGCAGAGGCCTTTCGGACTTAGTCCATCGTCAGTGCCTTGTACTTAAGAACTAAACAAAAACAAACTTACAAACTAACGAAGTAGATTATGTGAAACTAACAAGAATCTTTACATTTCTACTTGTTTAGTTATCGAACTAGACAGTCGATGTATTTATGTTAGACATATTACATATATCAATTATACAAGTTTTTATTTAGTTTATGTATGTCTTTGTGTAATACGACATGTACATCTTTTCGCTATTATATCTTTGCCTTAGTCTAATGATGAGAGCGGAAGCTCTTGAAAGCTGTCTCGCGACCAGTTAAGTCTCTATGGAAATACTAAATATAAAGGTGTTTTATTTAAAATATATATTAGGTATATTGTGTTTTAAGATAAATTTTATTATTATTTTTATGAATTTTTGACACAATCGCATGTCGAAGACTGAATTTTACTTACTTACTAATATGCCTCTTAAGGTAATTTATTATTTTTCCAAGCAATCCTTTTCAACTAAATTTTCTTTACTTTTAAATCTAAGACTATTACCTCTTTTTGGACGCGCGTCTAATAAAAAGTCACTGTGGATATACTATAAATAAGTGTTTTATTTATAATTAATTTAACATGAATTTCCACCAAATACCGTCGGTTGAAAAATATCAACGCTATTACCTCTTGTCAGGAGAAATGGGAATCTCCAGAGGTTCTAAAAGATGCATTTTATAGATCTCTACAACCTAAAATTCCATTCATGGCATGATTCAATAAATGTAAATACCTACCACAAAACTGGAATTTCATTAATTAGTAGAATGCTTCTAAGTCACTGTATTCAGAGCTCACTTTCACAGGTTTGGTACTGCCAAAGTGAATATCGCGAATTAAATGCACTAACTGAACTGTACACGTATTTTTTTACCATTTCCTATCATCCACTATCTATATCTACATTATAGTAATGGGGCGAGGGATGCAATATGTACATGCATAGCTCCCATACGTAGCCTGGTGTCATGGTTCATATACCACTGTCGGCTGGATATGTGTATTAAATATGTATAGTTTATTAAAGGGGATATTCCCCACTTGCATATTACAAAACTGTTTTATGTATTGTCAATAAATAAGTTATACAAATCGTTCTTTCTAGAATTTAAATATTTTTTATGTATTTTCACAGTTGATCTGGTAGCTACCCCACTTGTATGTTGTGCTGTGATAGTATAGATAGATAGAAAGATTTGATGATTTTCTGAATAGTTCCCATAGATTTCCCGCTCTTTCTGTAAGTTTTCAAGTATTCCACTGTAAAATACAGTTTATTTATTTAGCCAATAGGACTTCAGATAATGCATGTGAAATGGAACAAAATATAAGAGACAAAAATATAAATAATGCATTACCCTATTTAAAAGTGTACACATAATTCACAAAAAGCTAGTTGGTATTCATAAGACATTAAAAATCTTCACCAATTATTTGGTATACCTACTAAATATTCTGGAATGTCGTATTTTTCGTGTATTAGAAAAAATACATGACTTATTCATGCAACAGTCTGAAGACTTCACTCTTCCAACATAGTTTCCCGCGCCCATTAAATGGCTCCGAATAAATCATCCAACATAATAATAATAATAATATATATAGTGTTGTCTGTGAATGGTTTAATACCTAAGAGTCTGTCAAACAATCTCAGAAAACTGGGAGTAGATGACAGGCTCAAATACAGCATGCAGAAGGCCGTACTTCTATCATCCACCAGGATAGTAAGAAGGTTTTTGTCCCTGTAGCTCTGTAAGTGATCTCCCATGATTTTACTATTTCATAGAACATCATGGAAGAATCAACTCGAATAATGTTGGGGTTCTACATTTTGAATATACATAAATTTATTATAATATTTTATAGTTTTTGTTATTTAATGTTATTTTTAAATTTTATTGTTAATCTTATATTTTGCTCAAAATGTAGAATCAAATATTGTTTTGTTTAATAAATGAGATATGAGATAATAATAATAACAGTCAGTCGAGAGTTTACTGGCTATTTCACTTGTGGTAAATGTAGTGATGGTATTAATGAATGGGAAAAATACCTACAAGCTGTGCCCCTCTACATTCCGTTTTGCAATTTTTGAATGCAATAATATATTAAGATAATAAGGTCATATATATAATATAAACATACATAGCACTCAAGTGTGTGTATATATACAAACATAATTAGGTATATCGCGTGTAAGATTATGTTTTTTACTGTCTATAACAACTAAAAAGATAGATATAGTTATACATATAGATATATAAGGTAATTATGGTTAGTGCTTTTTGTGGTGTCCATGTGTTGAATTGAATGTAGGTAGGATACAACATATAACAGGTAGGTACCAGTGGCGGAACTAGACTTTTTCCATTGGTCATGTTGAGTATTCAAATATTTAGTCATAGATAAAAAAACCTTCTTTCAGTGCTATGTTAGGTCCCCTCAACGTTTATTCACCTTAGCGGAGACCTTCCTGTCCAGCAGGGCTACTCTTGACAAAACTAAACACGATCTTAATCTAGTCTTGATCTTGATCATACGACGCACGAAGTGACTATTAGCCAAAAATACACGCAAACCGATCGCGCGTTAGCGGTAGCGCGATGTTTTTGACCATAGTCCCTTCGTGCGTCGTATGATCAAGATCAAGACTAGATTAAGATCGTGTTTAGTTTTGTCAAGAGTAACCCTGCTGTACCAGCTGGAACTGCTTCTCAATTCTGTGGTTTACTGTCCATTCTCTAATATTTCCCAGTCAAGAAAATCGTCTTTTCTCCACACCATGCCTCCCTTCTACTTTGATTTTTATAATACATATTAGTGTAGGTACTTAATTATTTTTTGTTATCAACTTTAATAAAGTCGTATAAGGATTTAATAAATAATCCGATTTTTACTAAGTTTAAAGAAATGATATATTTTCATGATGACAAAATTTTTGCATATACCTAAATTTTTTTAAAATATCAAGTTTTTCTAAATTTTGCTACTCGTCACAATATTTTTTTATTTACCTATAATATAGAAATTTAAGGAATAGACCTGCATTTGTATTTTACATGTATGAAAAGCCCTCCGATGTTTATTCGCATGTATGGAAAGCGTGCCTCTGGTAGGTACAAAAATATATACTGTATTGAATGGTCTGGCTATGATTCGCTATATTATATCATAATACTCATACATAATTATATCATATACCATCATAGTGATGGCATTTCCTATGAAATGTGAATTGCGGTAAATAATAAAAACACATCTATCATTAGGAACCTTCGAAATATTTATTTGAAACAATCATAAACCATTTTCCCGTTTAGTCGCTGGCAAAGAGCGGATATCTCAATCTTTGCTGTAAGTTTTTCAGTGCCCTAATATTGCACTTACAGTGATCCCGAACCCCTTAAGGAACAGCGGTCCGCTCAAGGAACATTAAATTATTTCTATTTTATTTACTGTGTAGTATTATATCTCTTACTATATCGTCGTAGCATATATTCAAAAAGAGACAGACATGCGCACATTTTTATTTGGACATACTCGTTAAGGCATTAAAATTGTAGTTTGGACTTTTTATTGGCATGTGATATTATTCTTTAAGTATTGAATTTTAATATTTGATACTAAGAATCACTTTATAAAATGGTTATAATGTCATTATAAACAGTTTATTCTAGAAATGTCAAAATATTTATGAATTCACACGTCCCTTTTTGAATATGCAACGACGAAATATTAATTTTTTGATGCAATTGAAAGTTATTTATTTTGAAGGCATATTTAAATGCAATTGAATTAAAGTTATTGATTCAAAATAATATTAAATAGTGGTCTCGAACTTTCAGTCCGTGGACTGGTTCCGGGCCGCAAAAGGGACACGAAGAGAAATCCTTTTTTTATTGTACAAAATTTGCGAAATAGGTAAATGTTACAAATTCCTAAATCTTTTGGCAACAGAAGCATAAAATTTTAAGGGTGTAAGGGAAATTGTACAATCCTGGAATTTGAGACCTAAAAATGATCCTCAAAGGTAAGCAATCAACGTCCCCCGCCCTCCCTCAGTGAACCGCGTAAAAATTATTTAACGCCGACAGTGATGAGGTGTGTCACTCATTCTGATTATCTTATTTATATGTGACATAAAGAGGTTATTTTTTTTTAATCAACTGACTACCACATTTTTAAGAGATGCCGAAAGATTGACTATAAATCTACATATTATTTTGTTCAATGTTATTTTAGTCGAAGAGTTCGGTAACTTGTTGGTAAGAATTTGGATATTCAATTAGCTGATTTCAGTTTCGAAATTCGTCGCCTATCTCCTCCGCATTTATGCCACAATATTAAAAATGACTTACAACTGCGAAGCGTGAGAGAGTCCTTTTCAATCCCTAGGACTCCACGAGTAATTCATTTATGTCCTCATTTGTCATAATAAATAAAATCAAATAATATTTAAATGTACATGTTTATAATTTGCCTGAGAAAATTGTGTCATAAACGTTTCCGTTATCCTTGAGATAAAAAAAAAAACAATTTATTTTATATAAACAATTATTTGAAGTGAGTTATATTTAGCCATTGAATAAACCAAACTACTGTAGGCATGATGCTGTGTATGTAGTTAATATGATTTATTTTATTTTTATTAGATGGACAGTCCGACGGAAACTTCAATTAAAATATGACAACAGAACAACTAGGCCATAGGTCGTCAAACAGAGGCCCTCGGTCTATATCTGTACGGCCCACAAAATAACAATTTTGTTTGACATGTACAACAGAATAATACCTATATTTTCATATCAGGTTCGTCGGTAGCCTGGGGTAGAGTCTCGGCCTTCAGAACAAGGGGTCCGTGGTTCGATCCCAGGTGCCGGCAAACTTCCCTTTCACGGCACAAGCTTTTAGCTTAGTGTGAAAGGTGTATAAGGTTGTATTTGGGTTTATAACAAAACCCAGATATATCTTTTTTTAAAAAAAAAAATATTACATGATAGCGTTAAGTTTCATTAATTATAATTTGTAGCTTCAATTTTTTTTTTTATATTTTTTATTATTTATTCACAATCATACAACAGGCACAACATGTCGTCGTTGGATTAGTAAATATTTAAATGTTTTGACATTTCTAGAATAAATGATTTATTATGAGATTAAAACTGTTTTTTAAAGTGATATTTTTTATTATTATTATTATTATTAGATATTAATACTGGACAATGTTAAAGTGTCGTTTATGTGCCAAAACACCCCAAGGACACTGTACAATTCATAATTTTTTGGACATTACATTCATGTCATAATATAAATAATTGGAGAGATTAAATGAGAATCTCAGTATCTTAGTACAGTATCAAATATTAAAATTTAATATTTTAAGAATAATATCACATGCCAATAAAAAGTTCAAACAACAATTTGAATGCCCTAATGAACATTTTCTAAAGAGTACGCCTAAATAAAAATATTCGTGTAGATATGCGTCATTTTACATATGCAATGATGTATAATGTTACAATGGCAATATGTATTAAGAAAATATTTAATGCTACGCCCCATTGCTGTGGTAAATGCAGTATTAATATTAATTACCCAAACTATCCACCTCCCAGTCCATACTAAGTTACACATTTTGTATCTTCACATATAACTAGGTCTGCATTACAAATGTACCTACATTTAGAGATGTAGTCTCTTGAACCAAAATTACATCATAAATGCTTACACTTTACTTACTAATATCTAATTCATACATTGTCCTATGCGGTCCTTGACCAGATAACTGTGACGGCCGCTGAACTAGACTATAGAAGTAGGTATGTTACAATAATATATTCGTAACCAAATGACACTAACTATACAGGCAATTTAATAAATATAAGTTGAATCTCATTGCCAGTTCTTCATGTGGATTTTTTTTTTAAAAAAGCAATGTATTGTATATTTAAATTCTCATTCTTGTATCAATTAAAAGTAATTGGTAGAATTAGAATTTTAACAGTCATATTGTACAATACATATCATATTAGTTTGTAAAATAATATTATAACAGTTACGTGGAATCTCCAGCAAATAATAGCCATCCCACTCTTTTTTGTAAGTATTTGAGTGCCCTGTAAAAGGCAGATATTCTTAAATCATCACATATATGACATTTGATTGAATATCTTCAATTCAACTGTATCGTGATATATTGTTTTTATTGGCGTGTAGAGAACGACTTATGGCCGGTTTCAATAATCTATCTATCCGCTACTGTCGATTGAAATCTATTGTGTTCTATATTTCAAATCATACATTTCAATCGACAGTCACAGATAGATAGGTTATTGAAACCGGCCATTAACAGTAATGTCCACGGATTAGTTAGTTTACTGGCTTCCCCACTTTCAGAAGGTGTCGTGATAAAGACAAATAATCGTACAAAAGTAGGTAAAAATATTATTGGTGTACGGAAAAATACCATTGAAGAGGACAGCTCTTCTCTCATTTAGGCCAAACTTGTACCCATACTAGATAAGTTGGATCTTTGAAATGGCTGAGGGAGCTCTCCTTTCATTGTTAATTCTGAGCTGAGCTTAAATTTCACCTTCACTCTAAAAAATCCTGAGTACACCCTTGTTATTACAATACTTTGAATTGTACAAATCTGGTCAGAATTGCAACTCAAGGTTTTTCATTCAAATAGTTCTGTCAATTTTACTGTCCTGTCAACTACTGCACAAAAACTACACTATGCTATCACGGTATATCCCACAGGTGGGGTAGCCAGCAGACTAGATGTAAGTAAAAATATTCACATGACTAAAAATAGTTAATTTTTAAATGTGTTAAAGACTTGCTCAAAAGTGTGAAAGTTGTATGTACTATCAAAACATTAATTTGTAACAAATTAAATTTAATTTAATGAAATATTTGGTTATGACATAAGACACCCATTTTCTTTCATTTAATTAGTGACAAATATTATTACAAGGGAACACATTTAATATGAACATCTTTAACGAAGTGTCATCTCCCTTACACCTGTGTTATATTTTTTTATGATCTCTTTTTGTAGCAATATTCTTAATACACATCCGGGATCACATTCCAAATCAGGAAGGGACCGATATATGAAATGTAAAGGTTTGAAAGGGAGAGGAATAATAAATCCGACATGTGGTCTTTGTATGGGAGCGGTCGGGGTTGTTACTACTTGTTACAGGAAAATAACATCCACTTGTGGATTTACTTACGATTTTTTACTTTTACCGGTATTTTTTTTATAACGTGATATTTTTTAAAGTTCAGATTTATATACCAACGGTTCATTATGACAGTCCACTTTTATATGTACCTAGATACATGCTTTCTGCTATGTCGCTTTCTTTTTCGTAGTAGAAAGAAGGTATTGACTTTTTTTTTTTTTATTTATTTCATATAATATAAACATTAAATACAAATATACAGTCGCGCCAAATCCATTAAAATAGATTTGTCGGCGCGTTCCTTACAAAATAACAATATATACATAATTTATTTCAACCTAATCCAAAGCATCGAACATAAACTTAACAACTAAAGTATTTACAAAATTTCAATTATATACAAATGCACATTTCAGCAGCCATTCCTTGACAAGTCTTTTTATTGCAATCTTACTACCACATTTCTTAATAGATGTCGGCATCATATTAAGCAATTTAGGCACGTTATATTCTAAAGTTCTCTTACCGTATTTATTATTATATTTTGGTACCAAGAATCCATCATTCGATTTAAATCTAGTATGATGAGCATGCCGCGGTTTTGTCTTATACTCATCTTTCAAAAACTGGTCAAGAACTATCTTTTGCCAAAACAAGCCTTTAGCAGACAAAATATTCAACTTTTTAAAGTATAACGAAATATTATTACGCGCCGCGGAAAATACATTTTTACTAACAATTAATCTTAAGAACGAAATGGCTGTGATTAAAAGCGGAGAGAGCTGTGCAGAAGCAAGGGTCGAACAAGGCGTAAGACAAGGATGCTCAATGTCGCCAGCTCTCTTTAACTGCTATATACAGCGAGCCATTGATGAACTGAGAGAAGAAATGAAGAACTGGACAGGAGTAAAAATAAATGGGAAAAAGGTCGACATGATAAGATATGCTGACGACATAGCACTGCTCGCAGACTCCGAGATGGAGCTGAACGAAGCTTTAGGAAAATTGGAAAGTATACTGTTGTCAAAGTACAACATGAAAATAAATAAAGAAAAAACAAAATGTATGGTCGTTGGAAGAGAGGAAGCGACTGCGAACATTGCATTAAATGGAGTGAGCATCAAACAAGTAAGTGAATTCGTGTACCTGGGCAGCAGAATAAACCAGGATGGACGCTCCAAAGCAGAAATTGTAAGCAGAATAAACCAGGCAAGGATTGCCTTCAACAAAAAATCGAAGATATTGGAATCCCCAAATATCGACTTAAGCGTAAGGAAGAACCTTACTAAAGCCTTTGTATGGAGCATTCTGCTTTATGGTTGTGAGACATGGACCATCAGCAAGAGTGAAAGCGGACGGTTGGCGGCCTTTGAGATGTGGTGCTACAGACGCATGCTTAAGATCCATTGGTCGGAGCACGTCGAAAACGAAGAAGTCTTAACCAGGGTAGGCGAAAAAAGGCAACTCCTTAAGAGAATCAGCCAACAACGAGCTAACTGGATTGGCCACAACATCAGGCACCCAGGACTACTCATCGCCATCGCGGAGGGTAAGACCGAGGGAACAAATGGCAGAGGCCGACCAAGAGACGCATATATGGACCAACTGAAGAGGGACATGAACTGTGGCTCATACGTAGAGCTTAAAAGACTGGCTGAGAATAGGGAGGAATGGAGAAGAAAAACCAAACTCGTTGCAGACCAATCCAATGGATTGTAACTAAATATATATATATATAATCTTAAGATCGATTTCCTTCCGAACTTCCGTTCACATCTTACATTTTTAATGCAAATGTTGTTTTACTTTCAACAAATTAGGAGGTAATTTTTTTAGAAAGTTCCTCTTAACCGAACTCAAAGTCATATAAACGACAATCCATAACATGATTAATATGTGTTGATTGGAAGAAATTGTCAATTGATAGGTCAATTGTCAATCAATCTCGCCTTTTGTCTATATACCATCTTGGGATCTCCCACAACTGAGGTAGCCTGCGGACTAACTGCGTTTAGTAAGCACACATACGTTTCCTTTTTTTAAGTAAGATCGCCTTGTATAACTTAATATTTTGTGTAGGTATCAGGATATCATAACTTTGAAATAGTTTTTGTGGTAATAGTGTTTTGGTACTACGTAAAACCTTCTGTTCTTATTTGGTACCTATATACCGTTGTACATTGTAGCGTTTGTTGTTTGGCTTCCGCGGATGGGAATAGAAATGTTTTGTAACATCAATATTGTTAAAATATATTGTGGCTTCCGTTGGAATCAACCGTGAGGCGGGACTAATCGGGAAGCTGATGTGGCGAATCAAGACAAGGAAGGAAGGGTTGGGTTAAAGTTGGAATTTGTTTGTGAATTATGTTATTTACGTATGAATTTCATTTCGATGTAGATGTTATGAATCGAACTTGCGAAAAATATTTTATGACATACCTACATCCTTCCCCTTTCTTAGCTAAGTCGGGAGTCTCTATCCATTTCTGCACCCAGGATTTCAATTCAATTCAAGTCTTTCAACATTCATTGTCATCACGTATTATTTGCATGTGTTAACACTCAAATTTAGCATTAACAAGGCGAATAAAGCACAAACTTAATCACAAAATGAGCTACTGAATAGAAGATTCTGGGTATTATTTTTGAGAGAACGCTAGACAAAACTAGTGAATTAGGAAAAAATCGAAATCACACCGATATAAATATAAGAGATTAGCTGTCTTAAAATGAAAATTAATTGTAAAGTGCTTTGAATATAGGTATAGACGAAAAGAGTATTTGAATAGGATTCGAGAACAGGTAGAAGAAATGTGTAAAGACATGCAAGATGGTTTGATAATTGAAGAATTTTTAGGAAAGTTATGTATGGAAAGGCAAAGAGAACTAAGTTCTTTTATAGTGCAACATTGTAATTTATGACGTCTTTATCGTGTGGTGTACATTTCTATATGTACAACTATGCAATAAGTGACATCTTTATTTTATGGTAGATATTTATTTATAGAGATCGAATTTCTTTTTATCTGCTTTGCAACAAGCCTTTACAAATATTTTAATCAGGCAAGGTTGATGAACCTGACACATAATGTAGTACAAAAACTGTTGATCATTTCATGATTTCATCCTCTTCAAGCGAAACGAATTAGAGTAAATAAGATTTGATTATATTAAATGTACTTGTATTATTATTTGTTGTAAGTATTGATTCAATGACAGGCGGCTGATTATGAAACTGTTTGAATAAAGTTGTAAAGAGCTCAGCGGCCAGCGGCGTGAAAATGCTAAAGAATTTTAAGTTTTTATTATTAATCAGATGAATTTTATTATATCTCGATCTCAGATCTTAGAGTTGAAAGCGATGAAATTCCTGTTTGGGAAAATAAAATATCTCATGATTAAGGAAATACACGATTGTGGATTCCATCTTTATTAATAATTCCTGAGATGATGCGTATTACAGACATTTTTTTTATCATGTTAACCACCTTAACGTTATCGATCGACAGTTCTTGGTGGAAGCTTATCTTGAATCTGTTAGAAATAGTTTCTATCTATCTATCTATACCCTCACGCCGTGTCCCAGGAGGAGTAGGCAGAGAGAACGGAACGCCATATAGATCTATCCTTACAAACTTCTTTCGCTTCCTCCACATTCATACAGTTTCTCATACATGTTCGCCGATTTCTCTTACTCAACACGCGGGCGTCCTTAAGGATTTGATCCACGTGCTCAAGCCACGTGGTTCTTGGCCGTCCGCGCTTCCTCACACCTCCTCTTTCAGACAAATACATCCTCTTCGTCATTCTTTCATCTTGCATTCGCTCAACATGTCCAAACCATCGTAACTTATTTACACGCATTCTATCCACAACACTCTTCTCGCATCATAGAAATAGTTTTTCCACTAATAAAAACCTATATTTTATCATGGAATTATTCGTATTGGATTGTGGAAGTAGTAAAAATCTGTGTTTTATTTATAACAAATGTATATGCGAGTTAGCTATTATATTTTCCATGTCTATTAAAGTACTTCTTCTTTAAGTAGCGGGTCCCCCAACGTCGGTTATCAATCTCTGTCTTATGTTAGTTAAAACAGCTTTTCCAATCTCCTAATTCCTGTTAATTCTGGGACACTTCGCACTCAGGAAAATCGCCAAATATTGAAAATTGTCTTTATTTCTTCGCGCGAATCTATGATTTAATATCCATAAACATAATTTCTAGATATATATTCCGTCTTATAAGTTCGAGGAACTTAAACGCATTGACAGTCTTCTCATGGTTTTAGGATGATTTCACCAAATGTATTATATGGAAATATTATTATTGCATGAATATTTTCCGGGCAATAAACTTATCCAAACATCCGTCCAATTGTTGATGTAAGGTACCTAGATACGGTCGTGACGG
Organism: Athripsodes cinereus; assembly: GCA_947579605.1. Taxonomy (NCBI): domain Eukaryota; kingdom Metazoa; phylum Arthropoda; class Insecta; order Trichoptera; family Leptoceridae; genus Athripsodes; species Athripsodes cinereus. The sequence continues at coordinate 8,659,910 of OX388325.1, read as the reverse complement.
AAAAAATATATTGGAGTGCGATGGATATCTAAAACCAATACGAAAATACAAAGAGAATAGCGCCTTCCTATTTACCAAACAAACAATCAACAGCGAACCGACAAAATAATGGAAATAGACATTGAACTCAACAGCGAGCAATTGAGAGACAGTATTTAATGCAACGGTGTTCATAAATTCTCTGTTACAGAAATAGCCTTGTCAGCCCGATTTCGAGGGCTCTAGGATATCTGGCTAATCCATAGACATTTAAAAGATAATTTTTGTTCACGATGAGTTTTTCATTTCAAAAGATATGCGATTAAGTAAAAATCAAAATTAAATGAATTTGAAATTCAAATATATATACATCTTCTTTCCCTTATTCTAGTTGGGTAAGCGGAGCCCTTTTTCATATAGGTACCTCCTTTTAGGTTTCTTTGTGTTCATTCCTACATTACTTCTATGATCTATGACTACTCTAAAACAAGTCTTTCATTATATATTATTATCATCTGCTTTTACTACCTTCTTCTGGAGCACATTGCTAGCATTCTACCCTCTCTAACCCCCAGCGAATATTTTTATCAAATAGAATGACATTTCACTTAAATAAATGTACGTCCAGTTGTCCAAAAACCAACCAATAGCGCGTGCGAAATTATGGCCATGTATTATGAGATATGTTGAACATTGTCGCCCGATCTCTTTAGATATTCTTAATCTATTCAAAATTCCCTCCAAAACAAACAATGCTGACGATATTTTCTGTAACACGATTCTTTAGTTTGTTTGAACCTGACCATGATAAAGATAGTGGTGATAGAGTTTGATTTACATTCGCTACGCAATAATTCAGATTATGGCCGGTTCCATAAATAATCACCATCAATACCATAAGCATGCAGAAAACAGCCAATCCATTAAAAATCGTTTATAGAAATAGCCCATCATGCTAAATACTTTGAAAGCTATATCTCCGTAGCAGCATTTTTGGTGAATTAACGCAATTCTACAAAACTATAACAAATTATTGTTTGTTATTATGCTTTAATTAATCAGTGTTACATTAAGTATCATATAAATTGGTAGTGTTTGCGCTTGTATCGTTTAGGATGTCTTCAATTCTTCTTTAAATAACTCTTTCATAATCTAACCTTTCTTCTTACGTCTGTAAATCATCCAGTTCTCTTTCTTTATCTCTTTAATTATTCATGTTAGTTTATTTCTTTACTTATTAATTATTTTTATGACTCTTATTTCTAAATTATTTTTAATTCAGTATAACTTTTCAACACGCGTCAACACATTTTAAAATGTCTGTAGTCTATGTCATGCAGGGAAACAACCTTGGCCCTGATTGGATTATGCTCTGAGAATGTTCAATGAATGGTAGTTAGCCAGAAAGAGAGCTGTTCTTTCATCTACAAGGTTTCCTTTTTTGCAATACATCGTATTAAGTGTGTAGTAGGAAGAGGTCACCCAATTGGCTAAAAGACGCTCTTAATTGAGAAGGTTGTTTTGCGTCCTGTTGTACCGGGAAGAGCATTAGGGGCGATTAGATTGAATTTGATTAATTCTGAGAGCACTACCGCTATATTGCTATTCAAGTTTAATAACAATACAAATCTCGTTTACCTTGTTTAAATTCTTTTATTTCTAGAAATTCAATTTTCTCTCCAATATTTTCTAATAGATAAACCTTACGAATCATAACTGTATATTAATCCCTTTCCTTCTTCTTTCATGATTGCCTTCAACAACAAATTTTGTAGTATCATTATTATATTGTTTATATCCAAATCGATCAAAATGATTGGCAAATAACAATACCTTCAATATCAAAATATGATTGCGTTGAGATGAGTATAACATCTTAACATGCTATAAAACGAATCATGTTATTGATTTCCTCCCACAGTTATCAAGTGGTTGTACCAATACATAATAATATTGCGATGTAAAGTGAGGAAAGAATGACTGATATTGTTTCTCATACAATATTGTATTGTATTATTCACAAAACATGATATTTCTTGTTACATTATGTAGGTGATTGAAATACGTGTCGCTATTTTGGGTTAAATTTTTGATTTACTTGTATTATAATTGTGTTTCTTTTTGTTTTAGGATTTGTTTCCTGCACGCCGTCGCCATGCTTGAATGGTGGCACATGTGTGTCATCGCCCAGGGCTGAGTCGTATTGCAAGTAAGTGATTTATCGATTAATCTATGATAAATGATCTACACAGCGTGAGACTTCCACAATCGTAACCTGAGGAGTACCACAGGGTACATGTTCAGGTCCCTTACTTACCGGCCAACAATATCCATTATAACGGGATATCGATGCATTTTAAAATTAATAATGTGTATTCTGAATCAGTGGCATGGCATACCCAGGTTGTTTTTTTTAGGGAGAGGATAAGGGGGTTGGGGGGGGGGGGGGGGGAGATTTGTTATCACTTCTATTATTATGAACATTTTCTTTCTTAGTTTCGATTATCACAATTTGATATAGAAAATTTAAAAATATTCAAAAAAAAATATTTCTATGCAACCACGAAAAATTCCTATCCTTTCATTCAATTTTGCCTACAAATTTTACAACCATCTTATGTTCGATGTTCCCTCTTTATATAAATGCTAATTTTGCACACTTTCCTATTATTTTCAAGATCCTAAGAGAAGGTAACTGTCTCACTTTGCCCCTGCCCTGGGTATGCTCATGTTCTGAATTAATATTATGCAACTCTGAATTCGTATTTCGTATAACTATTTAACTTTATTGGGTCAATGTCTAAGATTCAATATTGCAAGATGACAAGAGCGGAAATACTTCAAAGTTGATTAAGTCATACGGATATTGATTGAATGAAGGTGTTTTCAATTTATTTTGGTCGTGAGTTTTCATTGTATTGTCGATCGTTGTTGATTTGATCTTTTAGGAATCAAATGGTGCGTCAGCGGTTGTTATTTTGTAAACTTTTTAAATTCTTTGCAAAATCAATTTAAAACTCCAATGTCAATCAATTAATAAACTCAATTACTTACAGTGTTTTAACAGTGTTTTATTGATATCAAATATGTTTCAATTACTTACTGCTAGCCCTCATTTTACTACTGCGGAATATATGTCTTTAAAAATATTTTCCATTTTTTTCTCTTTGTACAACACGAACCCACTTTCTTATTATAACTTGGACAATATTAGGTATCAAACCATATCTTTTTAGATGTTTCTATTTTGCGGCCATCCTCTTTTTAACTATGTGACCAGCCCATCCCTATCTCAGCTTGGAAATTTTGTCACTAACTAACTTATTGGTTAACGAATGAAAAATATGCTCAAAATAAACTTTAAAAAGAGCAAAAATATTTGCAAGTAACATTTAAATTAAAATCTCCACAAAATCAACATCGACCTTTTTAACAAAAAATAAAGGGCATACACTTTACGAATCAATGAGATATCTCAATGAGAATTTGCATGAGCATAAACAATACTCAAGAGAATTAATTTGTTCAATACCTCCTTCGAAAAAAGATCCCATAGATCCATATGCCCTTTTTCTAAATAGAGCGTCAATTTATAATGTCACATTCTCGTGGATCATTTCTTTCTATAGATCATTATTATTTTCATATTTTGATCAATGATTAATAATGCTATTATTATTATACATAATATATTAATCTTTCCGCGGCCATTTCATCGATACCACAATATATGAAGATTGGCTGTGTAATCAACTTAAACGTAATTTCGATTGACCGAACGATGTTATTTTGTATCAATATATATTATATTTATCTATTCTGCACTCTCTCAATAACCGAATAGATCATACTTACAATGATCTAGTTACATGCCACTAGCTAATGTTCCCATAGATCATTACCTAATTGCTAAGCAAAATTTAATTATGAACCGAAGTATCTTTTCTTTTTAAGATTGTATGTGTGTTAAGTGTACATATTCTATATATGATAGGGTGTCGTCGAATTCTCACCCATACAAGATTCATATTTTAGTTTGGGACTAACCCGATCTGTAGGAATTGTCTATGGATGTTATGTCATGTAAAATTAAAAGCCTTAATGTCCCTTGGAGGAGATATTCGCTACAAGGCACTACTCACTACTACAATTAAATAGTCTTACAAAACTATGTTCTTACAGTTACGTATTGCTACGTACTACAAATTTTAATACCTACTAGAGACAACACTTTACAGCTTATTATCTAAGTAGTGGTGCAATTCTGTTTTGAGACAGTAAAGATTATATTATATACCTAGATATAATCACTTATGTATAACTATATGTGTTTATGTATATTTTATACCTACATAGTTGTAATCATTTATGTATATCTGTGTTTATGTTTGTAGGTCCGTTTTAGCCCTAGGCTATGATGAATGTAATGATTTATTGATCTAAATAAATATAGATCCAACCGAAAGCTTTTTGATTAGGATTTCATAGAAATGTATCAATAGTACATAACATCTAACCATGTATATACCTATAAAATATATAAACACATCACATCACTCTTCTTTCGTGAAAGGCAAAGAGGTTTGTAAAAAGCTATGTTACTGTTGATACAAAATAATATATCGGTGGTTAAATACTCGTATAGTGTTGAATTTTACAACAATGGTTGTTTTGTGATTATAATTAGGTTATTTAACGTGGAGGACGTCAGTTTTTTTGTTGTAGGGGCTATTACATGGCTGTGTCAGTACTGTCAAGTATAAAGGATGCCCAGTACTTCAGCATTAGTAGGAATCATTAGAGATTATTTATAATCAGACCTTAGCACATGGATGCTATCGATGGAAACAGCATAATATCATTACACACATCTCATTTATTAAACAAAATAACATTGGAATCTACACTTTTAATACAACATAAAATTAACAATAAAATTTTAAATATAACATCAAATAATAATAACAATAAAATATTTAAATAAATTTATATTCAAAATGTGGAACCTCAACATTATTCGAGTTGATTCGCCCATATACAATCATGGGAGATTAATAACAGAGCTACAGGGACAAAAACCTATCTGGTGGATGATAGAAGAACAACCTATATTTTTACGCGGCGGCAGAATTGCCATCCACACTTCTCAGCATTATACAACCAGATAAGTCTCCATATGATCAATCATGGTCACACAAAAACTTAACAGTCTAATGCCGGGAAAAATTCACCTATCCAGATATACAGGATATCAAAGGATTAGGCTCAGAACGCGGGTTCAAAATACCAGCATTGTGCCTGAAATATCTGTGTTCAAAAACTTTTTTACAATATTACAAGTGTTTATTATAATAGATTTTTGAATTTTAATGTACAAATTAACCGGTATATCTAATTTTTGTAAATTATTTATTAAAGATTTCGGAGTTACCCCTGTAGCTGACATGACTAAAGGTATTATATAAACGGACCTAGAATGCCAAATATTTTTTGTTTCTCCTGCTAGTTCTGTATATTTAAGTATTTTTTCTGCGACGGTTGTTTGTATATTATGTGTATTTGGGACAGCGATGTCTATTAGGTACGTTATTTTATTACGTTTATCATGTAATACTAAATCGGGTCTATTATGATGTATTTGTCTATCTGTTATTATTGTTTTATCATAATAGAACCTATAATTTTGATTTTCTAAAACCGGTTCCGGGTTGTATTTATAATAAGGAGTTACATTTTGTGAGTTTAATAGATTATGTTTAATTGCTAAATTTTGATGTATTATTTTTGCGACATGATTATATATGTCTATTAGTATATTCAGTTTGAGCGAGAAGAGAACAACCAGAAACTATGTGTTGTATTGAAACTATTTTTATTATTGTTGAAACATAGAAAATTGGTACTGCATTACTGATCTGTACATATAGGTTTATGGTAGTCCCACTGTCCGTTCTCCCATAGAAGTCAGACACAACTTGTAGTAGCAGATAAAAACACATCTCAGACCCACTCGTTGATTAAATAGAAGTATGTTTAGAATATTAACATTTTTTTTATTGTTTAACCGGATTTGGGTGCAGATGACATAACCAATCAGATATCTCGATTGGAGAACAATGTTTAGAGCCAATTCGTAAGCGTTGGGACGCCTTTCTCACTTCTTCCGATTACATTTTGCACAATGTTACATTATGTAAACAAGACAATAAATGAGAAGTATTATTGTCATTTTAAACATCTTGAGCTTATTATCATTTTCACATATAAGATATTTCGTTTCTGAAGTTTACGCTCCAACTGTCGAATTTTGTTTTGCTTGCATGTTTATTACCTGCAGTTAGTCTTCTGTCTACCTCACGTATAGGAGATGATGTATATTTATGTATATATTTTTTTTTAATCTTTGATTATTATTTTTATTTTTTGCTGATGTTTTTAGTATTATTTTTATAAACATTGTTTTAATTTTAACTATTTACTTTTACTTTTATTTGTCACTATTACATATTATTTTTTGGCGTATGGAATTTTGCGCTTCTTACATTAACGTTTATTATTTTTATCTTATTTTATGGTGACTATGTAATGTATTTTTAGTTCTGTAACTATTTTAATTTTTTTTTTTTTGATTTTTTTCAAGTTATTGTTTTGGGTTATTTATTTTTGGGTTACATAGATGGGTACTTTTAATCTGGGAATCTTAATTATATACAGTATTTGTAAACATATGTGCATTCTGTAATTGGGTTAATACTAAACCTAATTGTTTTATACTATATTTATGTAAAAACCTGTAGAAATGCCAATAAAGGAAAAATAAAAAAAAAATAAAAATAAATGCCTGATAGTATACATAACTAGTATAATATCCTCAGTAACGGTGGGTATAAAAGGTGATAGAGTTATACAATAATTATAATAACTACATTTTTACATTATGTAGTTCCATATTTTCCATAATAGGAAGCGATACATAATGATCTATCTAGATTTCATCTATCGATCATCTTCAAGACAATATTTCATCAAACGTAGATCATTAATATAACAATGTTTCATTAATAAAAATCAAGTAAATCGAGCCGCTGAAAGTTCATGGATATAGCTTAAATTATATTTGGATATAAAAAATATGGTGACAGGAAAATTATTCGAATTAACAATTATTCGAAAAAAACATTTTTCGATTTTACTTTTTTCGAATGGCAATTATTCGAATCCACAATTTTCAGAAAACACAATTGCTCGAATTTTTTACGTCATATTGGTAACAACAATTATCCGAAATACAATTCTTCGAATTTTTACTTCCTGTCCATGGAAATATACGTTTTTCTTTTATTATCAAGACAAATAATTGCTCCTATTTTCGGCGAAAATTGAACGTGCTTAGCGAAGTTATAGAACAATTCACTTTCTATTAATTGTAATTCGAATAATTGATAGTCGAACAAATGTTATTCGAAGATTTGCTAATTCGAATAATTGTATTTCGAAGAATTTTCATGTAATCAAAAGTATAAAGGTTAGAAACATACTACTTGAACTATATCATCACTGCATATTCCAGTAACGGGGTAGCCAGCAGACCAGCTGTATGCAATAATATTTTTTTCCGTAAGTTTTCGAGTGTCCTGTAAAGAAAAGGTGTTCGAAAAATAAAGATATTTTATATTTTAAATTCGGCGATCTGGTTTGCCACCCATCTTGACTGTTTTATTTTTTGTTGACACGGAGAGGACAGCTTGAATGTTAATTAGATGCGGCTGGCCCGCTGGCTACCTCATTTTTGGGATATGCCTTGAAGGTATAGATATGTAGATTGAAACATATTATCTTAAATCATATTGTCAATGATGATTGAGAGACTTGACAACTACTTCTGTAACTATAATTTATATTATCTTTATTAACCATATAACTATCATAATTATATCCTGTTCAAATAAAGAATAGTAGGTATCAATGAAAACCGCTCACTTTATTATTGAGGCAGAGAAACTTTACATTATATTTTGAGTTAGCGTCCTTTAGTGCTAGTCATGCGTTTTAATTTATAGCGATACTAATGTATGACCTTAATATTATTTCTATTTGTACATCACTCTATTGTACAGTTTATAATCATTTGGTGGGTTAGGTCCTCTTTGCCTAGCCCACAAGAGGGGCAATAAATTCGTAGATAATATTGTATTAACAGAGATGTATGATATTAGAATTTTCATATAAAGCATTGAAAAATTCAACTATGATGAGATGAGAAAACAAGGCTGTTTTAAATGCTTTGTTTTTATGGCACGTTCTGGACGATCGGCATGTTCTTTACCATCCAACTTCCTAATCCAGGCATTAGATTTGCATCATTGAAGGAGACCCACCGACCACCAAGATAGCGCAGAAGTCTGGGGACTTCCATTTGTCTGAATTCTACACTACACAAATCTCACTCCATAGTGAATAGCCTGAGAGGCTGGCCGGCCAAAACCACCAAACCACCATAATCTTCATATGTGGAATTTTTGACTACACTCCTTCGATGTCCCTCTAGCCGATAGAAGCAAATACATTTAATATGTTAAACAAACAATAAATTTACCAACCCATTTCCTTAACCTAGAAAACAAATCAAAAACAACGTTCAGCAGCAAATTGAAGACATCGCTCTTCCAACATATTTTCCCGAGTCCTTGAGATGGATGCTCCATTAAACGGCGCCGAATAAATCACCCGACATACATACATAGATCGTGATGACACCTATAAATTTATATATTATAGCAGGGAGCCGGATAATTCACCGACAACAATTTGCCGACGGACAATTTACCGACAACAATTCACCGAGAAGATAATTCACCGACAGGATAATTCATCGACGTACATTTCACCGACAGACAATTTGCCGACAAATGCAAAACAATATAATCACGTTTTATATTGTTGTACTTTATTGTTTATGTATTTGTATAAACAAATATAAAAAATGTGATAACCCTGGAATATAAATTTTTGAGTACCCACAAAATATTCCAAATACCATTTACACACAAGAAGAAACAGTCCTAAAAAATTAATACCTTGTATGAATTTTGGGTAATTTGGAATTTTGGGTTAGTTGGAAGATATCGCGTCTCTGCGATAAACTCGCCCATTGTGCAAAATTATTTGTATATATCACGTTGTAATTATATAATTTTTGTCTAAATATTTTATACAATAAAGTTTATTATTATAACCCACAAAATATTTAAACACCCACTAGAAGAAACAATCTGTCTTTTTTTAAAAAAAGAACTTCCGACCACGCCAGAATTATATTATTCGCATTTGTCGGCAAATTGTCTGTCGGTGAAATGTACGTCGATGAATTATCCTGTCGGTGAATTATCCTCTCGGAGAATTGTTGTTGGTGAATTGTCCATCGGCAAATTGTTGTCGGTGAATTTTCCTTGACCCATTACAGCATTTTCTATTTATATATTATAAGGTTATGTAATACAAAAAAAGAGATGCAACTCAAATTCTTTTTTGGCAACTAAAAATAATTAGTAATAATTTATTACATTATATATTTTTCGGGTACCGAATACACGAATACAATCTCTCAATCGTGTTTTTTTTTCTTCTCTTGAATGATCTATCTATTTGATAAGCGCAGATTAAGATAAATGTATAAATATATTATTTTTTCTACTATGTAGAATCAAACAGGTTCGATTTACAAATGATTATAATGTATATATTATCTCCTATACCTTCTACTAGAAAGAACCCAATTATTAAGTATTGATGTAATTTAATATAATATGTAAGATAGCAAATAATTTATTTCTGTCTTTGGCCAATAGCCTCCGATAAAAGCTGTCGATAAGAGCACAAAAACTTTTTTTTTCTTTCTCTTATTATAGGTAATTGAAATATTGCTTCGAAAGTTCAGCTCATAAATGTCACCTCCCGCGTGGACAAATTGGCCAGTGTACAAATTAGAATCGGATAAATGGAAATCCTCAAACTTCTACAATTTGGTGGGGCCTTCAATAGGTCAGAAGTTATGCTGAAAACCAACTTCCATGTTTTTGGGGTCTTCCTCTTTAATGCTGGCAAATAAGTGTTTCCTGTGCTCCTATATGTACGATCCTATCATCGGTCATCCGATTCATAATATGGTCTTTCTAGAATCGTTTTCTTTTCCTACTCCATCTCACAATGCCCTCCGTGACACATGTTCTTCTAACCCCAATGTTGTTTATTTTAACTATATTTTATTATCAATACAGCCAAAACATCAACAATGGATGTAGGAAGATGGAAAATGATAAATGGCGCATGGAACTTACCAATTTTAATCCTTCATCCAGAGGTCGCTGGTTTCACAAAACACTGCACACACTAAAACTTGCACAGAATTTAATTTGCAGTTAATGGTTGTTCGATCCTTTTACGATTCCGACTTGTTGAATTTTAGTAAAAATGATTTTATTCCGAATAATAATAATAAAAAAGATGATGATAAAATTTTCCGATGAAATATTGATTTGAAGATTAATTTGTAGAGCGAATGTAGAAATTTGATCCGACCGTATTACCGTATGAATTAACACTAACTTGTTGGTAAGGTTTTTTGGGTAGGAATAATATGTGACATTTTGGTATCATGGAATGTAGGTAATCAGGACATGTACCTATAAATCGCATTCATACCTAGATGCCCGAAAAAAAATGCCCAATCCGAAGTGTTGCAACAATTAGGAAAAAAAATAAAATTAAAACAATTAAAAATAGCCTTCGCTACCATAGCGAACATACTCCCCCGGCAGCCCGAAAAGAAAAAGAAAAACTTATAATTTTTACCGTTGAATTTGTTGACCGAAAAATAAAAAATCTATTCCCCCTCTCAAACCACTAAAATATAATCTAAATAATATTTTCCTTATCTTAGGAAGCTTCCGAATGTGTAATAATAAAAATAACAAGAAACGAAAATTAAAATGCACCCTTTGCATTTACCATAAAAATAAAATATAAAATTTATAGACCGAAAGAAAGCCTTAGTATCTATATACCTAACCTAAACAATAAATTTTCCGTCGTACTTGTCATTAACTGGAAGTGGGCAAATTTTAACTACTGGTCTTCTAAAGATACCTGAAGCCGTTTTTACATCAACAACACGAACAATGCTATCCTTGCCAGGAAACAATTCAACTATCCTGCCAAGCCTCCACTGCAAAGGAGGAAGGTTGTTGTCCTTGATTAAGACCAAATCATTCACCTTTATTTTCGTATTGTTTTTCGTCCATTTTCCCCGCTGCTGAAGAGTGTGTAGGTACTCTAATGACCACCGTTTCCATATTTGTTGTGAAAATTTTTGAACTAATTGCCATCGAGATAGATGATTGTCCCTTGTAGATTCCCAGTTAGGTTCCGGGACACTCACCAGTGGCTGGCCCACTAAAAAATGTCCAGGTGTTAAAAAATCTAGATCGTCGGCGTTATCTGATACAGCGCATAAAGGCCGAGAGTTTAGAATAGCCTCAATTTTGGCGAATATGGTAGTAAGCTCCTCAAATGTGACAGTGGTATCTCCAATAACTCGTTTCAGATGTGTATTTGCCGACTTAATAACAATTTCCCAAATTCCACCGAAGTGGCTGGCAGTGGGTGGATTTCGATGAAAATTGATTTTTCGTTCAACCATCTCCGATTCGATAAATTTCCTACTCACTGGTTGGTTGAATATGTCCTTAAAATGATTTTCCGCCCCTACAAAATTAGTACCCCAGTCCGAATAAAGGTCCGTGCATAGTCCGCGCCTGGATACGAACCTATCCAAGGCAGCTAAAAATGCAGATGTAGAGAGGTCAGACACGACCTCTAAATGCACTGCCTTGGTTACCATGCACACGAATGCACAAAGATATGCCTTAGTAACCTTAGCATTCCGTAAAGTTGAAGATTTTATGTTAAAATAACCGCCAAAATCCATACCGCATATGGAGAAAACTTTACTGGGTTTTACTCTGAATGTTGGTAGATCTGCCATCATGGGTTCTAGACTCTTCGCTCGTCCGCGAAAACACTGTATGCATCGATGAACCTCCTGACGTACAGCATCTCTTCCAGAAACAATCCAGAATTCTTGTCGAATAAGTGATAATGTTAAGGATGAACCGGTATGAAGATATTTCTTATGATAATAGCGAATTATCAACGATGTTAATATATGATTTTTCGGAATTATGATCGGATGCTTCGATGAAAAGTTCAATGATGCGTTTCTCAATCTTCCGCCCACTCGCAATATTCCTTCAGCATCTATGAAAGGATTTAATCGAAACAATCTCGACAAATGTGATTTTCCACTCTTGATTAAGTGTAAATCTTCATGAAAAGTCGCACACTGTACCTGAATGACGAGAGCACGCAAGGCCTCATTCCATTCTTCCCTTGAAACACATCCTAACCGTTTGTTTTTCTTATTCTTTAAATTGTGAATGAAACGCTTACACAATGCCGTAATATTGACCAATTTGCTGAATGAACTATATTTTTCGAGTATATCCCATTGTTCAATTTGTGTAACGTTCGAAATGATTTTTGAAGGCAATAATTTTTCCGTTTCATAATCGACAAGATTTAGTTTACACTGTGGCCACTCCGATGATGGCTTCAGTAACCATTTTGGTGTCCACCATAAATTATGTTCAATCAAATGTTCCGGATAAATACCTCTTGTAGCGCAATCCGCTGCGTTCATAGAGGTGGGTACATACCTCCAGGTAGCCGCTTCCAAATTAGTGTGAATGGAGCTCACTCTATTACCTTCGAATGTTTTTAGTAAATGTATTGGAGTTCTTAACCATGATAGAACAATTTGAGAATCACACCATCCAAATATTTTCATGTCCGCTATATGACTAAGTAAGTTTGAAACATGTTTGAGTGATCTTGCTAATAAAGCTGCTCCGCATAATTCCATTTTAGGAATGGTTAATTTTTGTTTTAGTGGTGCCACCTTTGTTTTGCCCAATAGTAAATGTAAAATGACATTACCACTATCGTCAGTCGACCTCAGATAAACACACACCGCATAACCCATTTTAGATGCATCCGAAAAACCGTGTAATTCGTACTGTCGTGTATTCTGAGATATCACTAACCTTGGAATTTTAATAGACGATAATTGATTGAGTTGTGATGAAAACCTCTTCCATCTATTTTCCGAATCCTCTGGGATCCTCTCATCCCACCCTATCTTCAGTAACCAAAGTTCTTGAAGAATGACCTTTGCAGTGAATATCACCGGCGCTATCCAACCGCAGGGGTCATACATACTTGCAATGCATGATAGAATATATCGTTTTGTAATAACCGTAGTAGGAGAAATTTCCGTTTTATTGTATTCAAAATAATCGCTCTGAGGATTCCAATTTATACCTAACACCGCAACCACTGTATTCTTGAGTGAATCTGTCTGCACACAATGTTCATTTGGCAAATCTTTTAAAAATTCTTGTTTGTTACTTATCCATTTTCTTAACTCAAAACCTGCACTTTGTAATAAACGTATAAGTTCGTTCCGATAAGTAATCGATTCTTTAATACTCGAACCTCCGCTCACAATGTCATCTACAAATGTATCCGATTTCAAAATTCTTCCTGCATTAGGGAATGACTCGCACTCCTTTTCTGCTAATTCCCACAAACATCGCATAGCTAAATATGGGGAAGATGCTACCCCAAATGTTACTGTTGTAAGTCTGTATGTTTCCAAAGGTTTATTGGGCGATTCTCTCCACAACACTCCGTGAAATGCTCTGTCTTCAGGATGAAGTGTAATTTGTCTATACATCTGTTTGATGTCAGCCAAAAATGCAACTAAATGTGTTCTAAATTTAATCAAGATATCCATCACTTCGTTTTGTAATTTCCTACCCGTCATAAGTGACGAATTTAAAGATAAACCGTTATGTGTAAGCATTGACGCATCGAATACTACGCGTACCCTGGTACTTGTAGATGTGTCCTTAATTACGCAATGATGTGGTAAAAAATATTTTATTTCCGAAGTCAAAGCTCTTTCCATGTGACCCAATGTAAAATATTCCTCCATCACCTTAGAGTATTCCGTTTTAAGATCGATGTTCCATGTTAATTTATTCTCTAATGTATAAAACCGCCGTGCAGCCAGATTATAAGAATTCCCCAATTCTGGAATGTCCCGTTTAAATGGAAGCCGAACCATGAATCTTCCGGATTCTGTTCTGCTTACTGTTTGAAGAAAATGATTTTCACATTTTTCCGCATCTTCCTTTAAATCCGTGTCTTGTGGTAAATCTTCCGATTCCCAAAACCGTTGCATTAGGTTTTCTAATGTCACACAACCCGACATTGCTGACGTGTTTTCCGATGATTTTCCATTTAATTTTCCTATAAGTACCCATCCAAAAATAGTGGAATGTGCTGAGGGTAAATTTTCGTCATACGAAATCTTATGGCCGTCTACGATTTCGTTAAATATATCAGCTCCCAGAAGCATCTCAACTGGTTGAGATTTATGAAAGGCAGGATCTGCTAACCGTAAATTTTTGTATTTATTTAATATATCCGACGAAATACTTTGCGAGGGCAATTCACCTGTTATTGTTTTCAATATTAATGAAGATACATTGATTCGTGGGTGCTCGCTAAATTTGGGCTTAATAATACATGTTACCTCACCCGTAGTTACGTTAATGTTTTCCGTTCCTATGCCGTACACTGTTTTAGTCGACTTATGTTTCATTAAACCGAGCCGCGCTACACACTTCTCTGTCATCAAACAACATTGACTTCCTGAATCTAGTAAAACTCGTACATCTCTGTATGTTCCGAAATTATCCTGAACCTGAATAATCGCTGTGCCGAGTAAAACTGTACTAATTGTGTCCCTTGACGGACGACAAGTCGATGTACTACACTCTAGCCGAGTCTCCTCTCTCGCATTTGACGTGTTTTCCCCGTCCCGTTCCGAATTTTCGTAGTGTAGAAGAGAGTGGTGATTCCGTTTACACACCCTGCAGGTATGCTTCGATTGACAGTCCTTGACGGCATGTTCCCGCAGGCAGTTCCAACACAAACGTTTTTCTTTCACTACCTGTCTTCTCTGATACACCGTCATATTTGTAAACTTGTTACAAGATGAAATAAAATGAGTATTGCTATTGCAATGAACACAACGTTGTGTAATGCCGCCGAACATGGCATTCACATGTTTCCGTCCGTTATTTTGTTGATTTGTGCTTGCTGTAAAAGCTCTTCCGTGCGAAATATCAATGTTTGACGCTCTACATTCAACTTCCAGAAATTCAATAAGTTGTATAAACTTTGGTATCTCCGAATTTGTAAACTTCAACTCAAATCTGTTCCGCAGTTCATTAGTTATTTTCCTCAAAATAATATATAATAATATAAATGACCAATCGTCAACCTTGAAATCTAACGATTTTAAGGCTGAAATGTTTTCGTTAATTATGTTGATAAAATCCCGTAACTTTATTCTTCCGCTTGATAAGTTTGGCAAATTCACTAGCATACCCAAATGTTTTTCTGCAATGATTCTCGGGTTGTGATACCTCTGTTTCAATAGATTGACTGCAACTAAATAGTTTTCACTAGAAATAGTTAAATGCGTAATAAGCTGACGTGCTTCGCCGCTCAGAGAACACAACAGATAGTGAAGTTTTTGTACCGGTGGTATACTAATGTCCTCGTGTACCAAACTATTGAATATATTCCAAAAACTAGTATACTTGGTGATATCTCCGTCAAACTGAGGTAATTGGATTTTTGGAATCGAAAAATGTATGTTACTACTCTTTCCTTCCACAACACTGCTGGATGAACTCTGATCGGTTCGTTCTTTCATCCATTTCTCAAAAACTCCCTTAACCTCATACATCATGTTCTCAAATTTCAAATATTCTTTTAAGTGTGCCTCTGCATCAAACCCCGCTTTCTTAGCAGCTTGTACAGAAACGTATTGTTTTGTAAATAATTCCCATGTTTTTTCTATATCTTGAACTCTAGCTATGAATGCAGAAATCTGAATTTCCGTTTTCAAATCCGCAATGCTATTTGCTTGATCCCACAAGGTAGAGATGGCTTGTTTTGCCAAATCATATTTTATTTCCATTGCCATTGTAAAGGAAATTGATATCGAACTTACTTAATCCAAGAAACAAATATGGAAATAATTATTTAATATTTCTCCGTTAGAATATTATTATTATTATACCGTGATAACGTAATATTCCGTAATAAACCCAATTGTTAAATCCGTATCTAACAAGAATAACTTAAAATAATTCTACAACCATAGAAAAGTGATATGTATATTGAATACCTAACCGTAATACCGAATTGTCAACCTTCCGTAGCTAACAAAAATGATTGTAAACAATAAATTATACTCACTATCTTAGTGTGATAGTAGTACCTAATGACATTCAATAGTAAACAATATAGAAAGTTGTAAAATTATAGTAAATAGTAAACAAATATGTCTGCCGTATTACAGCTGTTTTACACTGACATTAAATGCAAGATGGCTGCCGAATGTATACTCGCTTACGTGCGAATCTACAAATAAAAATATACTACCCCGAAAAATGTAATTGTTGCAACTCTCCGCACAAGCAAAAAATTCGAACAAACCCAACTACAAATGCGGCTCGAAGGCCAAAAAAAATGTTGTTTATTTTAACTATATTTTATTATCAATACAGCCAAAACATCAACAATGGATGTAGGAAGATGGAAAATGATAAATGGCGCATGGAACTTACCAATTTTAATCCTTCATCCAGAGGTCGCTGGTTTCACAAAACACTGCACACACTAAAACTTGCACAGAATTTAATTTGCAGTTAATGGTTGTTCGATCCTTTTACGATTCCGACTTGTTGAATTTTAGTAAAAATGATTTTATTCCGAATAATAATAATAAAAAAGATGATGATAAAATTTTCCGATGAAATATTGATTTGAAGATTAATTTGTAGAGCGAATGTAGAAATTTGATCCGACCGTATTACCGTATGAATTAACACTAACTTGTTGGTAAGGTTTTTTGGGTAGGAATAATATGTGACATTTTGGTATCATGGAATGTAGGTAATCAGGACATGTACCTATAAATCGCATTCATACCTAGATGCCCGAAAAAAAATGCCCAATCCGAAGTGTTGCAACAATTAGGAAAAAAAATAAAATTAAAACAATTAAAAATAGCCTTCGCTACCATGTTTCTGATTTTGTCCCTGAGATTTCAGCCCGAATGTATACTGCTTTGAATAAGAAGCAGACGTATGTTGGAACATATAATTCGGTCATTATTAAATATTTGCATATTATATATATTGTATTAAGTTGAATCGTTATCTCTCTTTCTTAATATAATATATATTTTATTTAATTACTAACAAGATTGACGTGTTAAGATTGTACGAATGAGATAAACTTATTACAATTACACATCTCTTTTTAACTTTATTATACATTGAAATTATTATATTATTATATTATACATTGAAACTTTATCCATGCATATATATGTCAGTTCTTTTTTAGATAAATAATATAATTATCTTTTTAACTTTATTATTATACATTGAAACTTTATCCATGCATATATAAGTCAGTTCGTTTTCAGATAAATAATATAATTATCTATGACTAAAATATTTGATTTCTATAGTTATCATATGATAAAATTAATGAATGATGTTGCACAATAAGAACGCTATTAGTGAAATCTGAACAATATAGTTCAATGCATTGGAATATTGCTGAGTTATATTTTGTACCCGTCACTTTTTGAAACTACTCAATGGTATAAATCATATGCAGTGCAATAATATTGGAAAATTTCAATATATTATATTATATTCCCAAATCGTATGGACGTTCTCGGTATCACTAACTTTTTTACCGTTCTCAAAGTAGAGCCAATATACTAGCAAAGTCCCCCAGTAGGAAGAGTTGTTCAAACGTTTTAAAATCTAAATTTCTTGTTTAGTTCGTCGCTTTTAGCTATATTCCGGGTTCGAATTAACCTTAAGCAGTAATGATCCTAGCAAAAATCATCTTATTGTCTATAATGATATTAATATTAATAAATTTTGTCCGACGAACCATGACGCGCCTATACCATTGTTTCTTCATATTTGAGCTTCGGTGGTGCCCCTTGCGTATACTGTGCTATAAATCAGTGTTCCGCAAACTTTTTGAGTTCAAGGTACACCTATCAAATCAAGAAATTTTAGAGGTACACCAAAGAAAAAACAAATGTTTTTTTAACAAAGCGCCTCGCTCATAGCTAACTATTTTTAGGTGTATTATCTGCACAAAACCTTGCCTTTTTCCGCGGCACACCAAGTGATGACCACGGTACACCAGTTTGCCGCGGCACACGCTTTGCGGAACACTGCTATAAATCATAATATGTAGGTATACATCAATCGGTGATCAAAAATTAAAATACATATTTACTCAACGGCTTCTTTAAAAACTATTATATTAACTTTAATATGGACGTTTTTAAGTAGGTATATGACGTCGTTTAATGATCCGTGACCATCTTAACGGCGCCGTGACTTCTCCTGAATAGCAAACTTTTCAATTTGCATTTGAATGTTGTAGTAGGCTGGCTCTGTTTGTAATATTATCCGTTGGTAATCTATTCCAAGCAGTTGGCCTCGCGACGCTGAAACTCCTCTCTGCGATTTTGAAGTGAACCCTGTTGGGTCTACGAGATTGTTGAGAGCGGTGGAAGCTGAATGCAGTGGTAGCCTCAGAGTTTCGTCTAGGGCAGTGATCGGCAAACTTCTTCGCCAAAGAGCCAAATATTTACCTACATTACACCGATCAAAAAAAATTGAGAGCCAAATCTGTTTATTACTTTAATAAACCTTTGTTATAATTTAAGACTTTCGCTAATTTAGGGAAATCATTAATTTAGTATGGTGAGCACTAAATACCCCGTGGAGCACCCGGTAAAGACTTGGTCTCCCACTCTTCTCCGTAAATTTTCGAGTGTCCTGTAAAAGGCAGGTGTTCGAAAAAATTAAGACATTGTACATCTTAAATTCAGCGATGAGATTTGTCACCCATCCTGAATGTCTTGATTTTATATTGGCACGAAGAGGACAGCTTCCATGTTTCTTACATGCAGCTGGTCTGCTGGCTACCCCACTTGTGGGATATGCCGTGATGGTATAGTAGTAGTAGTAGTAGTAGTATGGTGAATTTTTTTTTGTAAGGAATTATTTAAAATTTATTTTCTTATCTCACGTTTTCTAATTTTTCGTTCTCTAACGAATTTTGCTCTAGGCTAGGCCTTCAGAGCCGTACTTACGGGGCCAAAGAGCCACATGCGGCTCCGGAGCCGCACTTTGCCGACCACTGGTCTAGGGAATAGAGTTCATGGAAGTGCTGTGCCGCTTAATATTTTTAAAGTTCTTAAGCAGAAAGTCGTTCCGCTTAAAAATAAAAAGCTCAAGTGATATACAAAACGTGTAAGATATGCATAAGCTTTTAATAAATGTATTTTGTAACATAGAAATAAGTAAGAGTAATAGAAATATCATTGTATTCTTTTCGCGTGTAAATATCTTACGAATTCCTTGGGGTATTGAAAATGGCGGCAAATTTTAACACACCCTTATACATTATTATTAAATAAATACCTATGCTTAAAATTATCTATTATAACAATATAACGGATCCGTGTCTTTATACCTATTCTTGTAAATCGGCACCCTTTTTTTTAATTCAAAATAAAGGATGTAACATATTCCCTTATGGAACGAGTTCTATACACACCTTTCAATTTAAAAATTTGAATAAATATAGAATTCAAATCGTTGCTAAATACACATAAGAGATATTATATGTCAACATAAGTGAAATACAAATTGAGAATGTTCTTTCAGAATACTACTACTATGACATCACGACATATTCCATAAGTGGGGTAACCAGCGGGCTAACTGCAAGGAATAAATAAAAATGTAGATTGTCCTCTCCGTGGTATTAAAAAATAAGACGCTCAGGATGAAATGCCTCATCGTCGAATGTCAATTGTCTCACATGTCGTTGTTGCATATAAATAAATAAATAAATAAATATGTAAGTAAAATGACTACGTAAATATACTTATAAATGTTCTGATATTTTTGAAATAAATTGTTATTATGAGACTAAAATCATTTTTCCAGTGATTCTTTGTATCAAATAATACAAATTTATACTTTAAGAATAATATCACACGCCAATAAAAAACTTAAAACAACAATTTTAATGTCCTAATAAACAGATTGTTTTAGAGCATGCCTAAATAAAAATATGTAAATAATATGCAACGAAGATGCATAAATTGTTTTACAGGACACTCAAAAACTTACAGAAATGAGTAGGATACCTATTTTTAACGGCAACTCCACGGGGTACGTAAATATAGCTATAAATATAATTATTCTTATAGGTATATTTTTTTATTAAAAATAATCAATTTTTGGTGTACTCCATCTATACTATACCAACGTGATTGCTTCGTTTATATACCTACCTATATTCTACCCTTCCACAATACAGTATTGCCATGTCAGAACAGTAATGGATTACAGTACACATCTATATAATTACTATGATCAAAATTATATTAGGTCTGAGAGGGGATCCTTTTTGTACATAGGTACCTACCCGAGTCCCGCTTTTTTATAAATTCGCCAGATACATACATAGTACTGTAATTATAAGGCACAGGATTCGGGATACGATAAACGCCCATTTGGGTTGTACATATTTTTCATTTTTGTTTTTATACAATATTGTAAGTTCGTTTGTAGCCTGAAGGTAGAGTCTAGGCCTCATGTACTAAAGGTGTGCGGTTCGATCCCAGATACCGGCAAAGTCCCCTTTCACGACACAATCTTTCTGTGAAAGGTGTATAAAGTTGTATTTAATCAGGTACATCTTTTTAGAAAAAAATATAAATATTAACATTTTCGTAGAGCACCCGGCTAAGCATTGGTCTCCCACCCTTTTCTCTGATTTTTCCTTAAACAAGCAGGTGTTAAAAATAGACATTTCACATATTAAATTCAGTGATGACGTTAGCCACCAATCCTGAATGTCTTATTTTTTGTTGGCACGGAGAGGACAACTTGTATGTTTATTACATGCAGCTGGCCTGCTGGTTTCCCCACATGTATACTGGTAGCAGTAGATTTTTGCTTTGTGTTTTGTACTCAGCATGTCTCTGTCCTTAAGGGAATTAGGATATGAGAGATACAATAGAGTACAATACACATCTTGCAATCGTCCTTTAAGTTAACTAAATTTTCTTCGCCATCCTTTCATCATAACATTTATTATTATTATTTGGATGATTTGTAAAGCGCCGTTTTGTGAAAAAAATCCACCTCAAGTACACTCTTTGCTAACTAAGGTTGTGCCTGGATTATTCCGTGAGATTTCTTGAATAGATAAGTCTTCAGTTGGTTCTTGAAACGAGATATGTCCTGCGTTTCTCTGATCATTTGTGGAAGCCTGTTCCAGACTACAGGTGCAGATATTGCAAAAGCACGCTCCACGTACACTGGTTTCGATACAGTACTCATACATTCACTCCACGTGTCCAAACCATTACAATTTACTTAAATAAAAAAAAGTATACTGCTATAGTTAAACTTCAATAATATACTTTATATTATAGTAGGTATGTATATTATGGAAATAATGATTTTTACCTGTTTTTTGACTATCCATCCTTGGGCCATAACCCGTTTTTCAACTGCTCGCGTATCCTATCTATATAATTATATCACCACATCACATCTGTATAGAAACATTATTATTATCATTCTGTGTAGACCGAGATAATATAGATGCTTTAAAACACAACAGACACATGTCCACTATTTAGGTAAAATGAGTCAATATAATATGTACAAGATCAGTTGTAACGTCTTCTATGTCTTGATTACATAATTACCAATAATACTTATATCATTATCGAAATATTGAACAAAAACCAAATGCCTCACGTTCTTAAATTACAATTTTTGTGTGCACGGATGTAACACGTCACATAAGATATTTGAGAATACATTTATGTAGACTTTCTTGATTTTAAAAAGCACATGTCCTTCGAGGCCATCTTCAGATATAAATTTAAAATTAGTAAATTAATTGAAATCTCAAACTTTGTAATACCTGTTTTCTCTAAACTGTCAAATGTGGACATGTCTCTTCTGTGCTTTAAACTATCGTAAATATTATATTATGTTTAACAGATATTAACAATTATGGGATATTATTATTAGCTATTCCAACTATTATCTCTGGCCAAGGCTCAATATTTTGTCCATAGTGTGTCGTCCAGTGGCGGATTTAGAGTTTTTATATAGAGTTGTCGTTAATTCTGAGCTAACTCTAAATTTGGTAAAAAAAAATACACCTATAAACAACAATATTTTACAACTATTTTACAGCGAAATGTAAGGGACTGATGGAGTGTTTCTTAGTAATACCTATCAGCCCTTAGATCTAGATATAATTAAAAATGAAATCAATTTGAATTGATCAGTCTAATTTTGATAATAATGATAAAAAAAAATACCTAGCCATGAAGACCATTACATGTCACTGAGGGTCACTCTATCTGTCTCTTACATATTGGTGTAAAATAGTTGTGAAATATTCAAGTTTATTGGATGTAAAAGCATATTTATACAAGTTAAGGTCTAGCTCAGGATAAGTGTCACACTAAGGGCACATTGAAATATTAGACTTAAGTGACACCTTATTCACAGACACATTATTAAGGTTGTACCGATTTTAATATTATGTCTGTCTGTAATTATGATCAATTATTGTTACTGACCATAAAACAACAAACAACAGCTGTCATTTGAAGAAAAATTAATACTCAAGACAGATCATCTTCTCCGCGAGATTGAAATATGACACGGTTGGCAACACATATCATCACTTCTATATTGAAGATGATAGCTAAAATCTTCTTTAACGAATAAATGCCTTTTGCAGTTGGATTCTAAAAAAAACTGCAGAAATTTATGAGAGTTATGTTCTGATGATTCCACGGAGAAGGTTGTATCCTGATATTTAGATATTTTTTGTTATAAAAAAACAACAGTAAGTATAAATGTATAGAGCGGATGTTACAGATTGAAAATAATACCACCCACGGTCCTTGGTGAAAGTACATGAAACGGTTAAACACCCAATTCATATTTTATTCATTCGTCCTTCGATTCTCTATCATACCTAATACACGAACATGAACACATAACAAGTAAAAAGTTAACGAATCAAAATGCCAAATCATTTATTATTGAATATATTTCTCGCACCTGTTATCTCTTACACCTTTTTACTTTTTTTTATTATTTTATTAGTCATAATATTGATTTTATTTTACAAAAATGATTCGTATATTATGTAGGTATTATGATTGAACATGTGTTGTTCAAAATCTTTTTCTTTTTATTTATTTTTTTATATACAGACGCTTTAACCTGCGCTGAGGTAAATCGTTTGCACCTGGACTTTTTATTACATGTTTTTATTTTTCGATACCTTGAAAATATTTAATTGGTTTAGGATACGTTGAGAGAATGAACGGGTTGACAATCTCATAAATATATGTACCCGTTCGAATCGTTCATCTAACTATAACTACCTACATACATATAAAAATAATCTCACTTAAATTTATTTTACCTGTATGACTATATATTTATAAATCCTCTATTTACAATGACTTATTTGAATATTTTTGATTGACTTATAATAATTATCTCACATACACTTATTTTACCTGTAATACTGTTCCTGATATGACATTTACTGTGTATTTTTTTGTTTTTAATATGATTGTTAACATGTCAAAGGCTAACGTCGTAAATATATGAAATAAAGAAATATTGATATTCTGTTGTAGACGAGTATTTTTGTTTCGTTTCGTCTTCTATAATCGTATATCTATATCATCACGGCATCATCCACAAATGGGGTAGCCAGTAGACTCAATACGTGCAGTAAACATGCGGATCGTTTTCTCCGTACATGACATTCAAGATGGGTGGCTCATTGCTGAATCTGACTCTAAATTTGTTTATAAATGTAAACTTGTATTTCACTTAAACAACTTGTTAGTTGTAAGAAATTGCCTGAAGGCAATAAACTCGCCTTGTGTAGTATAATAAATGATACAATAAAGTTTATTTAATTTTTTATTTCTGTTTTTAAAAACCATGCAATATTGTAAAACTTCGTAAGTCGAAACCAGTTCCTCAATTGTTAAAAAAAAATTGTGAAACTGAAACAATTTTATGATGTTTTTTATACATAAATTAATATTCAATATAATTCTAATACAAAACACTGAATATTGAATATTGCAGCAGCATAAAACGTGTGCAAATACAGTATTAAATGGCTCTGGTTTCTTTCTCTCTGCCTACCCCGCAAAGGAAGCGGTGTGATGATGATGATGATATAATATCTACATAATATTATTATTATTATATTAAAGTATACACACACTTGTTAAAATACTTTGTTTATTAGAGTGCTCATGTCCCCCCCCCACAAATTATTTTTATTTCTCATATTGTTATTGTTGTCATATGTCGTTCGTACGGTGTTCCAAAACAATGTTAACCTTTCCTTAATAATAATAACATCATATATTTGTAGTTAAATGTCTGTAGTGCCAAAAAACTTATTAGATTTTTTCTGATTTAATAATAAATAATAGGTAATATAGCTATGATTTCTATGATATAATTGATTTTCTTCGCTATTTTAATCAAATTTTATAGAATTTGTCTTTTTTGAAAATGCAGTTAGAATGAATTTGACCGTGGGTCCCCGGTAAATAAAAGGTGTCCCACTTTTATCCGTAAGTTTTTGGGTCTACTGTAAAAGGCAGATGTTTGTAAAAACAAGGACATTTTACATCTTTAATCTAGCGATAAGGTACGCCACCAATCCTGAATAACTTATTTCTCTATTGACACGGAGAGAACTGCTCGTATGTTCATTAAATTCAGTTGATCTGCTGGTTATCCCACTTGTGGGAAATGCCGTGTGTCACAATCAAGGTGGGATCTGTTACGACAGTCGGGTCTACCGCCCACGTGGTAGGGTTGGAAATGCCAATACCCACTTAGTAGTAGGTACTGATGGACTGAAGAGAGTTAGGTACAAGAAAAAAGAAATTGTCACCCAAACGGATAAATAGGAGTTCTTGGAATATCCAGGAAAAGAGGTTTTTTTCAATAAACGTCAAAATCACCCTGTAGTTTACATGTAACTAAAATAAGAAGTGCAACCCCTCCCCACCACTTCGCTAATGCGTAAATCATTCGCGTTATTGTCATATTGTATTATGTCCATACTCATATAGAAATATATTTTATATTGTATGAGATATTCATACTTGGCCTGTAGTGAATAGGCATCCTAATTTTTTTAACCTACCCACCCTCAAAACTAACCCCAAAAGGGCATAAATAATATAACTGCAAACACAATCAACCCCTAAACAATTTATTTTTGTATCATTTATAAACTTGTTTATTGATTTACTCGGCTTTGCGCGATTGCAACAATAGTTTTATTATTTTAAAGAAAATAAAGTGTCGGGCTGCCCATAAGTCTCTATCTATGGTAGACATACAAAACACAAGAAAACATAAGTTTTTTTCAAACAGTAATTGTTGTATGATATGTTTTACTTGTTAGTATATTCATTAATGATAAAAAATAGTTACTTAAATATGGAAGAAAACACAATTGGTTTTACTTTTTATTTAGTTACATAGTGACCAGGTTTCGACTTGTTAATTCATTGTCAAACTAATTTCATTAATGTCGGTTGTTACTTATATAGTAGCTATATAAGTAACAACCAACTTCTTCTTCCTAGCCTACTCCCGTCCACTCCTGGACGAAGGCCTCCTCCATCGCCTTCCACGCCGCTCTATCTTGGGCTAGCTAACAACCAACTTATTTCATTAAATTAGTAAAAAAAAACCTCAACTGAATCAACAAATGTGCTAACAAATGCTTTCCATTGTTAGTTTCCTTGTCATTCTAAGATATATGGCATTCATTGATCTTTAGTTTTAGTTTAAGAGATGCGATCGTTGAGAAGAATAGTTGGTAAAACGCTGCGTGATAGAGTGAAGAATGAGGATATTAGAAGAACATTTATTTCGCAATTACTTCAAACACACAGATCTACAATTTATTTATATCAACTAAAAAATAAAACATGAATCCTAAATTATGTATCAAGTAAAATGTGTTGCACATAAACTCCTCTCAAAAAATTGTTTATCGTGTGGGTTATAGTTCATATGGATGGATGATCCATTGTCAACTCGATTACAGATTTAAGAGCACAATGCGTATATTTTTTTAGTAGAATGATGGTGGATATGTCTATTTTGTACATATGGCCCATAATAAAACCACAAATCGATAGTGTATCAAATATTAAATTTTTATCCGCTGATAATTCTGCAGGACACATGAAAACAGTTGAGCTGTTAAAGATAGTTTATTCATTAAAGATAGTTTATTCATTAAAGATAGTTTATTCATTAAAGATGAATGTAAATAAGTTAAGGTGGTTTGGGCACGTGGAAAGAATGAATGAGGACAGAATGACTAAGAAGATATATTTGACTGAGAGGAATGGTGCTCGGAGACGTGGACGTCCGAGGATTAAATGGCAAGATCATTTAAATCAAATCCTACAGGACGGTCACGTGTTGAGCACATTGAACAGGAGAGCATGCATGAGGAATTGTATGACAGTGACGGAAGCGAAAGATGTATGCAAAGATAGAAGGAAGTGGCGCTCGATCCTTTCTGCCTACCCCGCGAGGGAAGCGGCGTGATGGTATGTATGTATGTATGTATTCATTAAAGATAGTTTATTCATTAAAGATAGTTTATTCATTAAAGATAGTTTATTCATTAAAGATAGTTTATTCATTAAAGATAGTTTATTCATTAAAGATTGTTTATTCATTAAAGATAGTTTATTCATTATTAATTTATCCTCGTCAGACCTGAATTAATTGTGTGAGTCGAAAAAAATTTTTTGTTTGGCTTTGGCTTTGTTTGTTTGGCTTTGGATTTGGCTTCTAAATAACAAGTAATTTGATAATTAATCAGATAATTTGAAATTTTTTTTATTTCTAGATTTGCGAAAATCAATATGTTCATTGGAATGGAAATTAAATAAAAATGAGGTTTCTGAAATGTTCATTTAAATTTATTTGATATATATTAATTGATTAACACAAAATAAAGAATAAATTTACCTTTGCAAAAAAAATCCAGTAAAATTAAACACAAACTATGTAAATATATTTTTAATTTTCTCAACCTAAAACCTGGCAGTGACACTTTGCGTAGACTTGTTGACAAATAATTAAGTAAAAAATATAGTTAACTTTGACAAATGGCGCAAAAAAAAATATGTCGATAAAATAGACTTCATACCGATAATTTTCAATATTAATATTAGAAAAAAGCAATAGACGGGAGCGTAAAAAATATTACTAAAATCTATGTCCATTGGAATGGACACCAGGTCTGAAGAGGTTATGCAAAATAAAAAAACATTGTATTTTCCGCTCAAATGACTGTATCTAGTAGGTAATGTAATAACAAAACATTTGAGAAGTTACAGTTTATTCAATCATTCATTTTATTTTTATTTTTACTATACTACTATACCATCACGCCATTATTATTATTATTATTATTTGGATGATTTGTAAAGCGCCGTTTTGTGAAAAAAATCCACCTCAAGGGCGCTCTTTACTAACTAAGGTTGTGCCTGGATTATTCCGTGAGATTTCTTGAATAGATAAGTCTTCAGTTGGTTCTTGAAACGAGATAAGTCCTGCGTTTCTCTGATCATTTGTGGAAGCCTGTTCCAGACTACAGGTGCAGATATTGCAAAAGCACGCTCCACGTACACTGGTTTCGATACAGTACTGGTCACCTCCAATTTAGTTGTAATATCTTGACAAGACCTAAGTGTTGTCTGTCTATGACTTAACGCCTGTCTACCGCAGAGTTCCATGATATATTCTGGGGCCATAGCATGAAGTGCCTTAAATACTGTCAAACACACTTTAAATTCGACTCTCTCCGGACATCTGAGCCAGTGAAGAGATTGAAGGGTGGCAGATATGTGTGAAGAGCGATTCAGTTGATAAATGAAGCGTGCAGCCGCATTAAAAACGGACTGAATTCTCTGGAGTTGATATTGTGGCAGATTTGCGAGGATGCCATTGCAGTAATCCAATCGTGATACGACGAATGAGTTAATTATGGTTTTAGCTCCGTCGGTTGATATATTTTTCCTTATGTTCTTGAGCTGCCTTAAAGTATAGAAACCACTACTAACAGTAGATGATATGTGTTTCTCCATCGTAAGGGCGTTATCAAGATGCGCTCCGAGGAACTTAACGTGGTTAGATGGGACTATGTCCACGTTTTGTACACGAATAGGGTCAGCGTTGATGAGATGTTGTCTTCGTGGAGACGCTATCCAGAGAAATTCAGTTTTGGTGGGGTTGATTTTAAGCATATTGTTAGACATCCAGGATGAAATGTTCGTTATGCACGAAACGACTTCTTGCTCAAGAGCAGATTTGGATTCCGGGGTGCATGATTTAAAGAAAATGCGATCGTCTGCATAACAATATGTTGTAAAGCCTAAGTTTCGAATAACATACTCTAATTGATTCGTGTATAAGTTGAACAAGATTGGTCCAAGAACAGAACCCTGTGGAACTCCATATAACGTTGAGTGTTTTCTGGATGTTGTGTTATTAAATTTGACTTCATATTCACGGTTGGATAGGTATGAAGACATCCACGTTAAAACCCTGTCCCTAATGCCGAACTCATGCTCTAGCTTTGAGAGAAGTATACTATGATCAACCGTGTCAAAAGCTGCACTCATATCGAGGAAAGACACTAGTGTTAGTTCGGCATTTCCCATGCGAGATATTAGGTCCGATACAGTTCTCATGAGTATCGTTTCAGTGGAGTGAAACTGCCGATAGCCAGATTGGTTTTTTGCAAGAAGATTCGTCACATTAAGGAACTTTGTCAATTGATCGCACACAATTCGTTCTAGCAGTTTTGACAGGGAGCACAGGTTTGTTATTGGACGGTAGTTGCTGGGACAATTAGAATCTAGGTTGTGTTTTTTTAATATTGGTTTTACTATTGATTTTTTAAAGTTACAAGGAAATATGCCATTAGATAGTGAAAGGTTTACTATTTTAGTGATTACTGGAGTGAGGATATCGACACAGATTTTCATTAGCCATGTGGGAAGAGAATCAAGTTCAGATTGTTTGTTTGGCTGTTGGAGAACGAACTTTTTCACTTCTTCTTCCGAGAGCATTCTAAATTGTTGAAGTGTTGAACTTGGTGGAACAGAGAGAGATGAGGTGTTCTTAGTATAAGAATGTGATACAGATGTTGATCGGATGTTTTCAATCTTTTCATTTAAATAGTCTGCAACTTCATTCGCGTTCAAATCAGAATCTATATTAGATTGAATGCTCTTGCCACATATTTTGTTGATATTATTCCATAGCTGTTTAGGATTATTCTTATTGGATTCTAGTTTGTCACACCAGTATTCACTCTTTTTATTATTCAGTGTAGTTTATTATTCAGTGTAGTTTATTATTCACTCAATTATTATTCAGCCATATCCCAGAAGTCAGGTAGCCAGCAGACCAGCTTCATGTAATAAACATGTACGCCGTCTTCTCCGTGCCAACTAAAAATTAAGACATAAAGAATGAGTAGAAAACATCATCGCTGAATTTAAGATGTAGTTTTTTTTTTATTTCAAACACCTGCCTTTCACAGAACACTCGAAAATTTACGAAAAAGAGTGAGAGACCAATTGTTTGCCGGGTGCTCCACGGAACTTGTTCTTATTTATTTTCTCTAATCATTTTGTTTTACCACATAATGAATTAAAAAAACATATTTCATTATTATAATTCATAGCATTAGGTACTCGTACTGTATGTCTTATCAAAGTGGAGCATTTTTACTTGTGAAAAAATGTGAATATCTATATTTCTAAACCATCATAGCGTATCTTTTAAATGAGAAGAAAAATTTAAAAAGCAGACTAAATGTATGAAATGAACGTTCACAACGTCCTCTACTTATCATAAAAAATGAGTCACTTAGGATAGGTAGCAAACCTCACCGCTGAATTGAAGGTATTAGATGTATAATTCATGATGTTTGAAAATTTTGTTTTTTTTCTTTCACTTATGGCATAGCATCCTACAAGGATGATTTGTGCCAAAAACAGTCTCTAAATGTTATTAAATCGTCAGGGAGAAGATAGTTATTAGAGAATAAAATAAAATAATCATAAAATTTATTTTTATCGATTTGAGAAGGGACAAATGGATTGTATCGGATGTCATACTCAGCAATGTTTCAATATTCAGAGGGAATTGGTAATCGTTTTGAAGAGCAACTACGGAAATGTCATAGGCATCCCTGATAGGACACCCCAGGAAAACATGGTCAAGCGTCAAAATTGTGTTCTGCTATGAATAAACATTGAATGTTTTGGGAATAGAAAGTTTTAGTACAAAATTCATAGCATTACATACGCTTGTAACAAATATTTTTCATAATTTATTCATGCTTAGTAATTACATTATTGAACAAGTAATCCTAATTTCCCCTTGTCCTCATTTTTATCATATTATTATTGCTATTACTACACAATTAAAAACGGTATCACTTTGGACATCTCTCCCCTTTTAGCTTTGCATATTTTAAACAATAAAAACACTATCCACCCCCGAATGTTCCCCTCTACAAATGTGAATCAATTAAAATATTATATGTATTACAGAGTTTGTACATGGAACTTTTAAACTTAATATCTCGAGCGATATGATGGGTAATTTTTCTAGTTAAATTACCAAAAAGCTATATTTTTCGTTTGTACAGTTTTTAGTTTTATTTTTCTGAAGTTTAAATTAAAAATGTTGATTCTCCGGTAAAGAATAGGTCTACATATCTTTTCTGTAAGTTTTCTAGTGTCCCTTAAAATGCAGGTGTTCATAAACCTCGCTTATTAGACAATTGACATCTAATTCAACAACGAGGCATACCGGGCACCATGAATGTCTTATTCTTTTATTGGCACGGAGAGGACAATCTGAACTTTTATTACTTGCAGTAAGTTCGCTGGCTATCTTGAGAAACGCCGTGATTTTATAGTATAAGTAAATGAAAAAGTAAATATTTTTAACACTACGAGATAACGTTTACAAATTCCAACACTTTCATCTCATACCTTAAAAAAAAAATTCTTTGTGTTATACGTAGGTACTTACTTCCGATAGCCGAACAGTCCTTGGATTGCCAGTCTTCTTTAATTTGGCTCCTCTAGATCTCGGCTGATGTTGTCTAATAATCTTTGCCATGTTCTGCCTAACGGTCTTGTTCGGGTATACCTTGCAAACAATAACATACTTGAAGTCATGAATTTTTTGACACAATTGGATGTCGGGAACTGGATTTTTTACTTACTAGAAGTGTAGATGTCAAACATATTTTGAACTACTCCAGATTAATCATTCCAATTGATCACACTCATCCATAGTCAACCTATTAGAATAGGTATTAACTAGGTAGGTATGTTGTATATGATACATATACATAATAATTTATGTGAACTTCCTTAAGGAGTGCACAACACAGAGTTTCGACGCTTATGAATCGACTTAGGCTTGGTTAAGAGTACTCTTTAAACCTAGGTAACATTCCCAATTTCTCTGTGTCATGCTTATCACATGACTTGAAATTTTTGAAAGTTGTATATATGTTACAACTCAATATTTTTCCATTATTGAAATCAAGTTTTATACGATTTCATACAATTTCTGTGCTTTCAAACCGGAAAGACATCTGTTGCAGTTCAATGGAAACAAGCCTAAGTCGATTCATAAGCGTCGAAACTCTGTGTTGTGCACTCCTTAAGGAAGTTCACATATGTATGTGTATCATATACAACATACCTACCTAGTTAATACCTATTCAAATAGGTTGACTATGGATGAGTGTGATCAATTGGAATGATTAATCTGGAGTACCTAGTTCAAAATATGTTTGATACTTGAAGTCGTAAAAAGTCGGTTGTGTGGATATCAAAACACAGATATATTCATTGAAATCTCGTGTTTTTACCATTAGACCATCAACTTCCTTACATTTCATAAACAAAATTATATTATACACGTCAATGTATGTGTTTCTTTTTTAAAAAGTAATTTTTTTGTTCGGTACCCGTTGTATGTACAAGTATAATGGTATAAACATAATGAAAAATTGTAATTTACCTTAATACACCATACTGCCTTAGTGCCTTGTTACATGCAATATGAAAATGATTGTTTTTTGTTATAACAACTTCTCTCGGACACATTTAATTAGCTTCGCTTTTTTAAGTCTTTTTAAATTTAATACTAGAATTAAACCCCTCTTCGCTCGGAAATAAAACAGTAAATTGAAAAATACACTGCGGTGTTGTTATCAACCTGGATGTGTTTTTAAAAAGTGGCAACACTATCCAAATTGTTTTCTATCATACATACGAGAAGTTACGCGCTTTGTAATCTTCTAGGTACTAGAAAAATCTTAAATAAAAATATTATGCATGGCTTGTAAAAAAAGTATTTCTAGGTGATTTTATTATGAATTTCTGAAATTTCAGGAAGCCTTCTTTGCTAACAAATAATATATAGCAGTTGGTCTGCTGGCTACCCCATTTGTAGTTAATACGTATATTGTAAACTATTGCTGTAGATGAACAAAAAATATCTATTATTATTAATTGTTGAAGGGTGTTTGTGTTCACACTGTGAAAATTCATATTCGATATTTATGAAACAATCAAAACACTGTTATAATTTTCACCACATGACACATTTTCACCAAATGAAGTGGGCGAAAACGTTAGAGTTTGAATAAATGTGGTGAAAATTATAACAGTGTTTTGATTGTTTCATAAATATCTATTATTATTTATTGTGTTGGTGCACTAGTAGTAAGTAGAATTACAAAATTGGATTAGTTAAAAGTAAACAAATGTTTCCATCTACTTATTAAACAACACGAGAGAGAGAGAGAGAGAGAGAGAGAGAGAGAGAGAGAGAGAGAGAGAGAGAGAGAGAGAGAGAGAGAGAGAGAGAGAGAGAGAGAGAGAGAGAGAGAGAGAGAGAGAACAGAATAAAATATTTGTACTGGACAAGTTTTTGCCTCAAAAATCTAGTATAATATTATAACGAAATGAGTTTTTTTTATTCATCTCTCTCTTTCCAATTATGTTTTATGTTGTTTCTTTTAACAACTAATGATTTTGTGAAATTTGTAAAATTGTATTTATTTCGCTGCGAAAAAAGTGTCCGGAAATATTACATAAACCAAAAACTTCGTTAGTTACAAAATATTGCAATTCAGCTATGACAAAAACTCACCCTCTTGTACATTGGATTGGTAACTGAGTATTCCTATTTCTATATCAAATTATATGACTTTTAACCAAATAAAATAGATCTTCATTTCAAATTACCACGGCATTTTCCACAGGTGGGAAAGCCAGTGTATGGCATATATGGTGTTTTAATTCCTCTAATTCGTCAATAGTTTTTTTTCCCGTTATCAAATAGACTTCATCCATCGCAATACAATGAATGATTTCTGTATTTGACTCCAATTTCTTTACATATTCGTGATTTGATCTTCCTATGATATTTAGTTATTTCAGTATATTGGTTTTTGGGCTTAATCGACTCAAACTGCCTTCTTGGGTGACGTTTTAAGCTATAATTTTAGCAATAGAAACTACATCCAGTCAGTTTTATGCATATTCAGTGGTATTCATTGTCTTGTATGAAATTCTTTTCAATCCATCAATTTTCACGTGCGATTCTCGTATTGCGTATATTTTGAAAATGAATCTATCAATCCCTGGGATACAAAGATTTATACGATACCTATAATTATAATTATTTCTCGGCACAATGTTGAATAATTTTTCAAGTTTATCTGCTTTGCCATTATTTTTTATTCTTTGCATTGAAATAAAGCACTGGGAGGTAGTAACAGGGATAGAAACAAAAATGGTAATCGACGATGTATCAGGCAACCATGAACAGCAGTAGATAAAAGCAGAGAGGTACCTTCTAAGCAATGCAGTACAATATTAGTTCACCTAGGAGTGTACCAGCTTGTTGTGAGAACGTTGCGGTAACGTTGTGCAGTGCAGCAAAGAATATTGAACTTTATGACCATACTGCCCTAAAGGTTATAATTGTTTGAGGGAGGGGAGAGATCGTCGTGCGCCGATGTAATCTAGGTATGATCTAGGTACATTAGTACATACAGTTAGTAGAACGCATGACAGTGGTGACAAAGTACAATGGAGGTACTCTCGCTACTCTTCTATTAAAATAACAGTAGTGCTAAACCTCCTCTGCTGCGACATTTTATTTCTCTATTCGTTTATGCGCTCCGGATAAGTTCTGGTGACATTTCTGGAAAATTGTCAACGGTTTTGGTAGATTTTACGGAAAAATATTGTATTTTTTTATGATGATTATTAATTTTCTTCGCGACATTATCGTATATGGGTGTCATGTTACGTTTTTGCTTGTGGGTTTTAGGTAAATTTTGTACCTATTACGTACAGACCGTCTGCCGCGCATGTTTTCCTGGTATTGTGTTCAATGTGACCGTTAGTTTTTCCACCTGTTTGGTAGTGAGTGAAACAGGTGGCATAACATTTTCTTCCATTGAAAAGTTTTTCCACGTTTTGGAACCACATTTATTTTCAAAACAACTGACTCCTAAACTCCTCCCCAAGAAAAGGGTTTCAAAATTCCGATTTGAAATATAAATCAGATTATCGTCTGGTGGTATATCTTGTGTACATTTTTAATTTTTGATACCATGTAATTGATTATTTATTCTTATAAAAGCTTTAAGCTGTATATGTGTATAAATAAATAAATATCATTGCATATGTTATGTTTTGCGTACACTTAGTCAACTTGCTACTATATATAGGTATATATATTTTTTGTATTTATTTATTCTAAAAACAGTAAATATTTATAAACAAACAAAAATATCAACATTATGGAATATATTTTCCCACTAGACTAAGGTCTGTTCTGGTGCTATACCAAAATAATTATGTTATTTATTTTTTTATATTTTAATAAAGTTATTACATATAGAAGATAAAACTTTCAAAATCAGCTATCCTCCAGCACCATGCACCACAATTCATTAAGTAAAAAGTGTCGGGTTCACAAGAGATCATTACCCTTACAGCAACAAAAGTAGGTTAAGAATATGTTTAGTACATTGTTACATACACATAAAAGGAGGAATATAGTTTTTTATTACTAAAATATTTAAAACATGTGTTCACCAAACTTAGGTACAGGCTGGTTCGTAAATTAATATCTATATTTTTTTAATATAGTGTATGTTACGAAACAAGAGATTTTTCCATTCTCACGATTTGGGATATAACCGAAACATGTGTAATACAGACGCGGATGAAATTTTTAATCTATCTGACTAATAAATATATTAGTCTGTCAATAAATAAATATCTTTGTCTGTTTCATGGATAAACACATAGATTAAAAACGTAGTACAGTATTAATTTTCTCAGGATTCGGGTACCAAATTAAATATCAGCACAATGGACATTCGCTGTTTTACTTCCACTTATCGTAAGTATTGTACGTCATAGGTACACCTTTTCATTGTAGATGATTTGACAAACTTGGACACAAGTTTATTGATTGATTTGAAAATATTTTGGAGCCAAGATTCGATTGTACCCAATATCAATTTTTTGTTTGAGTTTCTACTATAAGATATAACAAGTCTATGGTCTGTTTGTTTATCAATGCTTTTTAGAAAAACTTTTATCCTTAAATACATGTCCAGGAAGAGTCACGGCGCCCTTAAATGATAGTGGATCTTTAAACGGCGCACTATAAATTGTCTAGTTATTATTATTGGAAAAGAAAAAGATCAATCTATAACATAAATTCATTTCCCACTAATAGATTAGTCAGAAGACTAACTGCATGTAATAAATATGCAGTCGTCCTTTCCTTGACAAAAAAAGTCGTTCTGGATGGTCGATATACCTCATCACTGCTGCATTGAAGAAGTCTTTTAAGTGATGTTCACGAATACTCGCCCTTTACTGCTGGACACCGGAAGAGTAACAGAAAAGAGCACTTGTTTTTCCCTATGATATATGATTAAGTTTATTTTCAATATGATATTCATTCCTTGATTATTTATTATTGGACAATATTAAAATGTCGATTACGTGCCAAAGCACCTCAAGGACACTGAAAGATAGATCAATTCTGGACATAAAATCCACGTCATAATTTAAATATAAATACAATAAATAGACAAAATGAGCATCTCGGATACATAAAGGCATCCACGTCAGAAGTTACATATATAATAAGAGTTCGTCGGTAGCCCGGAGGTTGAGTCTCGGCTTCGTGAGCCCATGGTTCGATCCCAGGTGCCGGCAAACTCCCCTTTCACGATTCAAGCTTTTAGCTTACCTACTGTGAAAGGTGTATAAGGTTGTATTTGGGTTTATAACAAAACCCAGATACATCTTTTTAAAAAAATATTGTATTGTATTAAATATTATCTAGGATACCTACAATATGTATGATTGAAGTCGAGTTAGATGCTAGTAATCTAATAATTACATACTTACTCACACAAATTAACGAACAATGAATGATTCACATTCAGTAGACAGTAATAATTATTATAATAAATGTATTTTATATATTTTGAAATTATTTTGTTACCACGCTTTTCTACGAATCATAATATTGATTCATGTACAGATTATTCTGTTAGTACATACCTACTATAAATATATATGAAATAAAATATATCAAAACTATTTGGAAATTCTCATTGTTCAAGATGAACTTCCACCTAATCTCATCGGTTGATATTAATAATTGTTCACATAAATTAAAATACCATATATGGCTTGGAAAAAACAACATCACTTTATTAAATTTGATAGTTCCCCAGACGGGACTTGAGGCCGCAATAACATATCTCTGCCGCAACCTGAATTTATATTTTTCGCGAGGTGTGCTTTAGTCCAATTCAGCTAACGGGTGGCGTTACCGAAGGCGCCAAAATTCTCTCGTATAAATCTCAATAACAGCTGAATAGTTAACTTCGAAATTATTACTTGGAAAACATTTGATATCTATTATTTCCCGGTCAGGGCAAAATGAAGAATGACCTTTTTCAGATTGTCCTGGGTCTGGGTGTTACATGTATATGTGTTTAGTGCATTGTACATATATGTGTATCGCCGTGTTAGTACCTACCCATAATACAAGATTCATATCTTAGTTTGGGACTAGCTCGGTCTGTGTGTGTGAATTGTCTATACGTGTTATTTACTATGACACAGAGAGGGCAATCTGTATGACCATTACATTTATCAAGTAGTCTTCTGGCTACTCCATTTGTGAGAGATGCCGTGATCATAGATAGATTGATTAGTCTAGATCAGGGGTCGGCAACCTTTTAGCTGTGGTGTGCCAAGCCACTCTACCAATATGATTCAGAGTGCCGCCTTAATTCTAAATTATATAATGGGGTTCTAGAGGAGAAGAATATTTTATACCAAATTTATCTTTTAAACATATTTATTAAAAAAATAACAAAATTCTAACATAAATTAAAAAAAATTATTGCGAGCCACGTTAGATAAATAATTATAATTAAACATTTTCTCTTATTTAAAAATCACTTCGTCTCGATATTTTTTCGATTTCCCTGATTACTTTGTAGAGTGCCATTCAGAACCCCATCGCGTGCCAAGCCTGGCACGCGTGCCATAGGTTGCCGACGCCTGGTCTAGATAGATAGATGGATAGAGATTTCAACATTTCTTTCTGAAACTTGAAGAGCTTTTGCTGAACTTCAATCTCCGAACCAAGTTTTATGGTATTTATTTATTCATGGCCGTAAATAGACTTACTGAGCCCAATAGAGCCGGTAAGTCCAATTTCTACGAGAGGGCCTTTGGTGTTGTCGGACCAGTTACGTGGAATCGCCTACCGGTGCTGCTGAGAGATGGTCAGACGGTCACTAGCTTCAGAGGCAAATTAAAGACTGAACTCTTCACTGGCGCCCTTGAGACGGTCTAGAGACTGTAAAACGGCGTCATAAATAAAATCATCCAAAATCATCATCATCATCATCATCATTCACACTTTTACACGGCAGAGCCTTATACATGTTAAATTAAAGAAAAATAAAAAAAAAAACAACAATTACAATCTGACAGACGAAGATAAAAATACAGCTTGTAGCAGCGTGCACATAAATTGATAAAAAAGTAATCTACATAAGTATTCCTGAATAAAACTTAATTTGTAAACAAAAATAATCTGTTTAATGTCTTTTGCTATATATACCATCACGGCAAATCCCAGAAATGGAATAGTCAGCGAACTAATTACAGCTTTTAATCAACGTGTATTTTTCATATATGTTTTGTCAACCTACTGTGTGTGTCTCTATGTAATTTTATTTTTATATTCTTAAGGGACACAAACAGTTCAACTTAACAAACATCAACATTCATATTTCTCCAACAAAGAGAGATTGATAAAACAATGTGTGAAATAATGATTGAAAATGAATGTTTGGAGCAAGTGGACGAGTATGTATATTTAGGAAGTTTGTTTGCGAGGGATGGAAGATGCGACAAGGATATCGAAAGAAGAAAAGTGGCCGGTGGCGGTGCTAGGATCAACGGTGCACTTCGGCCCATTGTTAGCAATGACAATGTGTCAAACATGGCAAAATTGCTAGTGCACAATACGATCCTGGTACCGACACTTATGTATGCAAGCGAAACGTGGACATGGTTGAAGAAGGACGAAAGTGGAATAAATGCTGTGGAGATGAGATCGCTGAGGAGGATGGCTGGTGAAACGTTGCGTGATAGAGTGAGGAATGATGATATTAGAAGAATGAGTGGATGCAAAAGGAGTGTTGTAGATAGAATGCGTGTGAATAAATTGAGATGGTTTGGTCATGTGGAACGAATGGAAGAGGAAAGAATGACAAAGAGGATATACTTGGCTGAAAGGAGGGGTGTGAGGAAGCGCGGGCGTCCGAGAACAACATGGCTTGAACATGTAGATCAAATTCTCAAGGACGGCCGTGTTTTGAGTAAGAGAAATCGACGTGCGTGCATGAGAAATTGTGTGACTGTGGAGGAGGCGAAAGAAGTATGTAAGGATAGATCTAATTGGCGTTCCGTTCTCTCTGCCTACCCCACTTGGGATACGGCGTGAGGGAATAGATAGATAGATAGAACAAACCAATCAAGGTCCCGCAAATTACCGAAGCGTATGACGAACACGTTGCTAGTAAATAATAACAATACATACTTTACCCGTAATAAATAAATAAATGTAAGTTTATCTCCACGTAATCGTAAAATTCAGGATGGGTGGCATCTTCCTTCCCTGAATTGAAGATGTTAAATGTCTCAATCGTAATATTTTATGTAATATAAAAGAGTGGGAAATCTATTCTTTGCCGGAGACTATTCAGTTCCTCCAGATCTACATATCTCCATTGGTTTTATGTTTATCAAAATTTGACCCAAGATCCTGAAATACTTGGTTACCTATTATATTGTGCTAAATCAATGAATAAATATATGGTTGACACCCTTGACATTTTATATGATAACTGTAGGTGCCTACATATTTCTAAGACATAAATGTGTAAGTGTTGTCTATGATTTCATAAATAATATTGCAATTGTTACATACTATAAGAACATATTATTAATGTAATATGGGTCCAACATAGGCGTGGTCCATTCTATGAATATGGTTCACCTCTCGCAGACCTAACCCACACTGCTACTTACTAGTTACTACTCACACAATGATACCTAGACATACAAGTCTTATATTATTTATAATAATAGATAGTTAGCCATTTATACATATTATATTTTCAAGTAACACAGAGTTGATATTGCATGGAGAACACAATGATATTAACTATAAGTGATAAACCGTACTAATAAATAAGGAATAAGTGACAACTGTGTATATTTCTAGCTTAGAATTATATTTTTATGTATTTTAAGGTTAGATTTAAGTTATATTTGTATATTTCATTTATAACTTTATATACAAAAAAAACTCATTCATAACAGAGATTAGCGTTGAATCGATTTTATAACTGTATAAAATTATTCCTAATAAATACTAATACAAATGGATTGATTTGCTAAGTTTTCGGTTAATTTTTTATTTGTTTACAATGATAATTTACTATTTCTTTCTTTTAATAGATGTATCTGGGTTTCTTTTAGTAACCCAATACAACTTTATACACCTTTCACAGTAAGCTAAAAGCTTGTGTCGTGAAAGAGGAGTTTGCCGGCACCTGGGATCGTACCGCGAACCTCATGTGCATGAGGCTGAGACTTTTTATTTATTTATTCTTTGTGCACATCATCATTACATAACAGTGTTAACAAAATAATATAAAATTTTAAAAACTAGGACGATGTGCGGTGGCGAGATTAGGTATCACTATAAAGTAGCTTACTGTGAAAGTAGTATAAGGTTGTATTTGGGTTTATAACAAAAACCCAGATATATCTTTTAAAAAAAAAAAAAAGTGATTTCTTCCATCGAACCACGACACATTGAGATAAACCTAGTAAAAACAAATTTAAACTTTTCCTTTAGGCTACCGATGAACTCTTTAACTCTATTACTACTAGGTACTACTATCCCGCCCGAGAAAGCGCGGACGTCCGAGAACCACTTGATCACTTGGATCAAATTCTCAAGGACGGCCGCGTGTTGAGTAAGAGGAATCGACGTGCGTGTATGAGAAACTGTATGAATGTGGAGGAAGCGAAGGAAGTGTGTAAAGATAGATCTAATTGGCGTTCCGTTCTCTCTGCCTACCCCACATAGGATACGGCGTGAGGGTATAGTATAGTAGTAGTATAGTACTACTATCCCTTCACGGTTTATCCCGCAAGTGGGGTAGTCAGCAGACCAGCCGCAAGCTGTCTTCTCCTTGCCTTTTTGCAGTAGCATTGATAATTTAGAATTATTTTTTTTTCTTATCATATTGTTAGGAGAGCAACACTTTCTCAATCGATTAACCATAATCACAAATAACAACAATTGAATAGAATATTGAATCTTCCGCAATAGATACCTACATAGTGTATACGATACATAATATTATATAGCTATATTTTATTTTTGTATTGTTACAGCCGAATGTATGGGAATCAAGTAATACCTAATATAAAAATATTTTATATCATATAATTATCAAACATTACGAGATTAACATTCACTAAAACGGTGAATGACTGACTCTTTATAATCTGTTTTTATAGTCGGTGTAAATTGTATGCAGTATAATTTTTATTGTAACCAGTAGATTTTAATTTATTCAATCTAAGTGCACAAATGGTATATTTCTATTATAGATTAATTACATTTTCGAAAATCATATGACATGACCCCCCTTTTCAAAATTTGTGTGATGAGATATGTTTGATTTTTTTTTGAAAGTTTGTAAATTCGTGTTAAACTTAGTCTGTGCATTTAACTGAATTTTTCATACCCGTGTCAGTTGGTTGTATGGCCCAAATAATCATGTATTCTGTCGATGCATTTATCTCGGAAGGTCAGCCAAACCAACGGGATATTGTTTGCGAATCGTCATTCAATTTAAGTGATTAATATCAATATATATGCGAGATGTGAAAGTGTATATGGATGCTTATTACCATAATATATTATTGTTGCATTGTTTTATATTACTTTGGATACTTCAAATCTTGGATGGAAGCCAATTTACTGATAACATTTTATGAGGAAATTAGTTTGACGACTTTCTCGCTTGTGGATTAATCTGTAAGTGTTTGTGTCATTCTATAGATCAGAGCATATCCCACAAGTGAGGTAACCAGCAGACTTACTCATAAAATAAACACGCTAGGTGTCCTCTTTGTGACAATAAAAATAGGACATTCAGGGTGGGTGCCTTATACAGGATACTGAAAAACTTACTTACTTACTCTTTGAGATAAATACACTCTTCGTCATCTTTCATCATCCATACCCTCCACATTACAACTTTTTTACTCGCAACTTATCCACAACACACCTCTTGCATCCGCTTATTCTTCTAATATCCTCATTCCTCACTCTTATCACGCAACGTTTAACTTATTCGTCTCAGCGATCGCATCTCCACAGCAATAATTCCATTTTATAAAAGTATTTCAAATAAATCAGAATCCAGAGAATGTGTTTAAATAGAAAACTATACCTAATAAAAAAAAACTTTTAGACAAAAAAACCCGCCTTTTCTGGATAAGTTTATGTTGTCTGACATTAAGGGATTCGCAAATAAATAATAATAATAATAAAAACAAAAGAATAAAGGGTCTTTTTTACAAATGTCCTACTTCGTCTACCGGGAGCGCAGAAAAATGCGAGGGTGGTTCTTGTTTTATTGTATTTCAATGAAGGAGTAGAAAAAATTAAAGAGATGAGTATTATATAATACTGCGTACCTACCTACCTCCCTACATTTGAATGAATGGAAGAAGAGAACGAATTTGAATAAGTTTGAATTTTAAAACGGTTCTAGAATGGAAATTCCTATTTGGTTTTTAGCATATCGGATTTAATTTTGAGATTATTCTTTCTTCCTTCAATGCCCCTTTTGGGAATAAAAGATCTATTAATCTGTATAAATCATCAAGGCATTTTCTACGAATGGGCTAGTAAGTAAACTAACTGTATGTATAGGTTATCCTAATGTGCCAAAAAATGGTATTGGTAGAATTATGGTATGATAGAATTATAGAATAAATAATACACCTGTATGTTTTTAACATACAATTGGTCCGCTGGCTGTCCCATCCCGTAGGGATACACCGTGATGATACTCGTATAGATATACTTACCTATTTTATTCTGGGAACCCACGGCAAAGAACATTTTGAATTCATACATTGTTTGATAATTAAATTAATTACTTTTTTACGGCTTTCAAAATATTTTGTTGAGGAGAATATTTATGTAAGGTGAGATGGCCGCTAATTGCATACAATGGGCTTTGACTGCCATTTTGCCTTTTACCGCCGATTGGCTGCAGTGACTATAATGTATTATAAGACTATATGTATCAGGCAGTGGCGGTACTAAACTTTTTATACTTATTAGTAATGAATATTTAACAATAACACTTTATTTATCAAAAAAAATCATGAGCAATTGGTGAGCTTATTGCCTGGAGGAAATATCTTCCAGCTAACCAAAATAATGTGTGATATTATGTTGGCAATGTGTGTAATTAATACTCAATATAAACAGTTATTACATATTTAGTGATTAATACTTAGGCACCATAGGTATACCAATTTGATATATTTTGATATAAACATACCAATTTGATAAACACCTGATTTCAAATTTTCAATTGGAATACGGAATATTTGACGATTTCATCATTTTATATTAGAGATCGATATTTTCAACGATTCGGAGTACACTGTGAGGAGATGTGCTGTGAGCAGGTTTATACGAGGGTACATGCTTTCCGTTGAGAATCCCCTGTAGTTACTACTGTCATGTTTTTGTATTCATTGTCACTTATGTGTTGATTGTGTTTGTTTCAAGTTTGTTTTTGTAAGTTATTGTACTTTAAAGGCTATTTAGCCGTATATTATGTTAATAAATAAATAAATAAATATTAAAGCCAGCTGAAGCTATCAATCATATGTAGAACATAAATTATTATTAGTAAGCATGCATACGGTGATTTTTGCACGCCACTGGTATCAGGGTATCATAAAGTTTATCCATAAAAACTTGACTCTTCATCTCAATTAGTTTTAAGTGGTTATGGTATCCTGATAATTGTATGTAGTGGGAATACGTTACTCCCTTTTCCAAATGCATTTTTGTTCATTCTCAAAACATCATGATTCAGTTACGTTTCTCCTCATTTACGGTACACCAGAGTTAATTATGTCAAATCCCCGAAAAATCTGAAAATCCTAGGAATATTATCTCCTGCTATTTTTTATGGGAGCCGGATAATTTACCGACAACAATTTGCCGACGGACAATTCAGTCGTAATCAGCATCTTCTCCGTGCCATTAAAACAATTTGAATATGCGTGATATACCTACCTCGTTATTACTGAATTGAATATGTCAAATATCATGTTATATTTTATTCAGCTTTATGCAGGGAATTTGAAAACTTTTTTTTTTAAAAGGGCAGCGCCCGCCACATACCTCGTGCCGTACCTGAAGATATGTATCTCCATAACGACACACACATGCACAAACAGGATTTAATGTCGCATCAAAGCGAGAAATGTTGCCCCGATTTGATTTGAATTTGAATAAATTTGAAAACTTGCAGAAAAGAGAGGGAACATATTAATTCCCGGTGACTCTGTGAAGCTTACCATATTTACTTAGGATAATTATTTTGTCATACCTACCACAACAAAATTGATTTTTTGTATGACATTCTGTGGGAATGAAGATGTACGTAGAAAGAAAAAGATAAAAGGGTAT
Organism: Athripsodes cinereus; assembly: GCA_947579605.1. Classification (NCBI taxonomy): domain Eukaryota; kingdom Metazoa; phylum Arthropoda; class Insecta; order Trichoptera; family Leptoceridae; genus Athripsodes; species Athripsodes cinereus. The sequence goes on along the minus strand of OX388325.1, from coordinate 8,615,067 downwards.
ATCTAACGAAGTCCTTTTATCCAAATTATCTCAGTTATTATATTGTCTTGTGTGGGGCATATCATTATTATATTTAATAGAATCAAATTACTTCTTTATGTATGTGTGTGTGTATATACAGTATAATAATAATATGCTGAATGCATTCACAATAATAAGCACAGTATAAAAATAATACTAGCTGAATATACCCCAAGAAAATCCAACATTTTTTCATAACTTACATTTTTTTTAATGTTATGTTAGATCCCCCTAACAACGGTTATCACTCTAGCATAGACCTTTATATCCTGAGGTACTAGTTGAAACGGCTCCTCCACTCTGTATAATTCTAATCCTTTCTCAATATTTCTAAGCTAGGACATCTTCCTTCTTGCCACATCACATCTGTCATCTAGTTTGCTTTTTATGTTTGGATGCAGCTGATTTTATTTATCATTTTTCAACATGAATCACCACCACTACACAATCATAATATAATTATGTATTTTTTATTATGAACATTCTCACAATGTGAAATTTAATATATTACTTAAATATTAACAAAAGTATTAAAATTAAATGTCTTTTACCTTATGTACCTACATCTTGCGGGATAATACTTACTGAAAAGAGTGAAGGCGCCATTATTTCCAACCAACTTTACCTTCAGGCTTCTTCTTGTGTCCAGTATTGAACAAAGGCCTCCCCCTTAGACTTCCACAGTTTTCTGGACGCGACTCTTCCAGTGCAGGCCTGCCTTTTATGTCATTGGACCAACATGTGTGAGGCCTCCCGACGCTTCATTGTCCTTTTCTAGACCTCCAGTCTTGTACCTTCGTCTATCATCAAACATACATGGCACGTGACCTACCCAGTTCACTTGTCTCTTAACACAAGCAATCTGCAATGACAATATTCCTCATGGTTTTTTCTCTTACATAAATGTATCTGCGCTTTCATATCTAAAACTTAACACACATTTTGAACAAACACGTCTTATGAACGTACAAACAATGAAACATTTACAAATATTATGTGTGTGATTATTTTTATTATGTTTTTTTTTTTTTTCATTGTGGTATCACAAATCACAACACAATATTACGAAAGAGTACATTCAGTACGTACCTTCATAATATTATTCTCCGAACAGTCCATTTCTTAAGTAGGTGGATAGGCAGAAGTAGGTACACTCGGTTTTTCTCTGGGAACCAAGTTTTGTTATTTTCTGACATACATTTCTATTGTGACGAGTCATCATTATCATTTTTTAATGCATTATATGGCTGGTCGGAAGGTATACTTAAATATTTTTTTTTATGACCAAGACTCGCATTCACCGCCAATGAATAAGATCTCACTCTTTTGTGTACTTAAGTTTTTAAGTGTCCTGTAAAAGAGAAGATATGCTTTTTTTATTTTGTTTTATTTTTTTCCTGCTGAGATCGCCTTGGCCAAAAGATGTTATGGTTTCGGTGTAGGGTGAAGTTTTTACGATAACAATAATTAATAATTATTGAAAGTTCGGAATATTTTTTTTTCTGGTACAGAGAGGACAACCTGAATACAGTATTCTTTACGCGCAATTATCGTGATGGTATTAGTAAATATGGTATATTGAGGTATTGAACCAACATTAAATTATTGTTCTCATGGCTTGAGGAAAATAATAAAAAAACAATTCCTAGTAGTTATATGATTATTATTATTATTTATTTCCTTCTTGTTTATTTATTTTGAATCTTCTATCTATCGAATTTCATTGTAGATAAATAAATATTAGTTTTTGTCATCCATCCATCATTATCCACAGTAGAGGTGGATAAAGTGAATCACTAATGGATCCAACTCAGTTACACTTGCTCACAAAAATGATCCGTCTCAGTGAGTCGCATCTTTGTAATTGGTTTATTTGGATTTGTTTGTTTAGTTATGCTTTATTTATTTTTGAACCTTTCGATTCTCTAAAAGAATGAACGGTGAATAGATTATGAAAGGGTGGCAATAAAAAATTGTTTGTGAGCAGTAGTGTAAGAAATCACGATCGTTAAAAAAATATGTGACGCAAATTCTTAACAACACCCGCGTGCTGCAATACAAAATATACACATTAATCTAGAGTGCTGAGCTGAGGAATCCTGAAACATTCTCAACCCGAGGTTCACCAATGCCGGAGGCACCAATGAATGCTTCCTTCTCCAAAGGGATATCTCACCTAGACAAGCTCTCCCAGGTAAGCTGGGTTAAATCTGGCCGCCGTATTGGTTGGATTGAAGTTACATCTCCTTTGATGATTACGGATGACATTCTTTAGACTTTGCAAAGATGTCGGTAAATAGCGAAGTCTTCCATTCGTTTGTGAAGCTGTTAGCAAGTTTGTTATTCCTAAGTGGCTATAGTATTGAGTCGTAACTCACATATTTTGTGTTTTTGGCTCAGTAAAAAGTATCTGAACAGTGAGTCGACTTATTACCTGTTTCGGCCATGTCTAGTTCTAATCTTCAGTAACAACTCCACGCGGCTCTAGCACGCATAACAATCATTACAATTAGGTACAGATAATATCGAGGATGACGAATCACATCATCGGAATAGTCGTTATGGAATTACTAGACAGTAGATACCATCAAATATTTTTTTTTAGAAATAGTGATGTACTTAAATAAATTAAAAATATTACTCAATAGACACCTCATCCGCACAACCAACAGACTGTGCAAATTTCTCTTAGTAGGAAACAGGATATGAAAGGTGATATTGGTGAACGAACCATGAGTAAAGTGCACTCAAACCAGCCTAAGTCGATTCGTAAGCATCGGACCACATTTCTTGTTTCCTACTAAGTGGAGTTTGCGTAGCCTATATTGGTTGTGCGGAAGAGGTGTCTATTGAGTAATATATTTAATAACTCATACTACTTGGTACTACTATACCATCACGGCATATCCCACAAGTGGGGTAGCTAGCAGACCAGCTGCATATAATAAACATGCAAGCTGTCCTCTCCGTGCCAATATAAAATCAAGACTTCAGGATGGGTGGCAAACATCATCGCTGAATTTAAATTGTTAACTCACTCATCGCTGAACTGTAGTAGATGTTAAATATCCTAAAAAGTGATGTTTTACGCATACGTTCCATTTACAGTACACTCGAAAACTTACAGAAAAGAGTGGTATTACTTATTCATTACCGGGGACTTCACGGAATATATATAATTTTTAAGCCTCTGTACTTATGTATTTATATTTTTAAAATTTACAGTACAACTTTTACTAAAAACATAATTCGTATCAAATTAACCCGCGTCATAATAAATAAATACAAATTAATCCGCATCGACGGACGACGTGACCTCAAAATCTTCACTGTATGTTATAAAAGCAATTTGATAACTATTTTCATTACAAAATTCAACAAAATAATACTTTTATCTCTACCTGCCTTCCCAATGATGGTTATGAGAATGAAAGAGACGAATATATCTTCTTTATTGTTGTCAAAACTCGATAACAAATTGTTCAATTTATTCTTTATATGTACATACTTAAATGCAATTTATATATTTAAATTTAATGCCGAAAAACTAACATAATCAAGATACAATAAATTTTATATTATCAGGTTTTCGATAAACGCATGGTTAAGATACATTCGTCGGATTGAGTATTGTGTGTACCCTGTACCGCCACTTATCCCGATCATTGTTTTCTGCAAAATGCATTATTTATTTAATTATTCATTCTTTGCTGTGCATTGCTCGCAATACATACCATTTTAGGCACTATATGAGATGGTAGGCCCCACTGTTGTCAAATGTGAGATTTCATAGAAAAAGTAATTTACACAGAATTGTTGCCATATGTACAATTATTTTTTGGTCACCGCGTTTAATTATTTTTGGGCACCAAGTTTTTCGACACCGGCAAAGTTTACATTCGTGTTAGATTTTGTTTTTGCTGGTTTTATTTTATTTTTGCCGGCAAAAATAAAATAAAACCAGCAAAAATAAAATCTATTTCGAGTACAAACTTCCTAAAGAATACAAATTTCCTAAAGTTTATATTCGAGTTGGATTTTATTTTTGCTGGTTTTGTTTTATTTTTATTATTATTATTTATAAGATTACGGCAACCCGTCCCTTGTGGGACGATTTGTCCCAAGTACAATATTTTAGGAAGATGTCACGTAATATTAAGGCATTAATTTATAAGATAATAAAATTTCTTTTGGCGGATTTTAAAATCTTGAGATATACAGAGAGGGCATCAGTGTGTAAGAGGCAAGACATATTGATTGGATACTGGACTTCAGTTATCTCATAATACAAGTCATAAGAGTCTCTTATGTCAGGAAGAGTTTTATTTTTATATTTGAATTAGATTTTATTATTGGCGGTTTTATTTTATTTTTGCAAATAAAAAAAGAAAAAATATTTCGCGAAAAAATCCAAATAATATTATTGTAGCAACAATTTTCCTCCATAGAAAACTATATTTGACAGATATCTGACATTGGGGCCTACCTTCTCAATGAGTTCCCAATTTTATAGAGAAATGCATTTAAATTAGATATAATCAATATACCTAAAGTGGACGATTTTATGACAAAGGCGCAAACTCTTCCAACTAACCCAATTATGATCCCTAGAACAGCAAAAGTTTTGTAAATATCCCAAACGTCATCTTGCGTTCAGGGTGTCTAAAAATGAACTGTCAATTCAAACTTCATAAAACGTGATAGATTTTATCGCGATATCTCAAATCTAACATCCACCAAGTATCGTCGGTCCATAATACTAAATAGAATGCAAATAAAACGTGCCGTAAAAACAGGTAGGCATTTCATAAAAGATGAGATACACTGTAGAGGTCTATAATTATAGTAGTGTTGAGCAATCAAGTCATTTCTTCTTTCATAGGTCACTCGAGACATTTAAAATTAAATTATATAAAACTAATCAAACAAATCAATACCACCTCTACAAAATGATAAAACAAAATATATAAATGTATGAATACATAAATGACACTTAAAAATACATTTTCACTCTAAGCCTTAGAATTGAACCTTTTTACTTTTTTAAATTATGGTACCTATTACCTGTTTTGATTCAATCTGTCGGCACACTATTGTCATCTCTTTTTCTCACCCACATATTGTGTATAAGGGAAAAGGATGGCAATAAATGAAACCAGTTTTATAATATTGGTACATTGAATCATTGACCAGTCGCTGTTAATGTCTTTTAAATTATATCACTAGTTATTGACATCTTTGTAAAAATGTACTGAACATGTCAATCAACCGAGGATTATTCGTTCTATTGTAGAATGTTCCACTTTTACTAATTCGTATCATTTCTTGTGTCAATATTTTGATTGTTGATTGTTTTCAAGAGGAAATATATGTTACAAAAAGGTGCATTTTGTTGATTATAAAGCTATTAGTTATGCCGTATTGTAAGTTTACGCTTTTTACACTATACAAGTTTAATCATCGCTTTTTGCAAGAGTTTAAATTATTTTTCCTTTCTCAGAAAAATAAAAGCTCTGTTGGTATTACATACAATACACCGTTCCTATGACAACGATATTAGAGCGTTAGAAGTGAACCAATGGGCGCAAAAACGCTATAAATGGAGAAGGCTGATTTCTGCCCATTGTTTCCGGGAGGAGCAACACAGTTTGATCTGATTTTAATAGTTGATATTGTCTCGGAGAGATTGTTTGAGAGTCCTTTTTTGCATCAATTTAAAAGATGTGATGAGTTTATTTTATTTTTATATTTGAATTAGATTTTATTTTTGCTGGTTTTATTTTATTTTTGCTTAAGGAAATTTGTATTCGAGGTAGATTTTATTTTTGCCTAAAATCTACTTCGAATACAAATTTCCTTAAGTTTATATTTGAATTAGATTTTATTTTTGCCGGTTTATTTTAGTTTTGCAAATAAAAAAAATAAAATATTTCGCCAAAAAATCCAAATAATATTATTGTAGTAACAATTTTCCTCCATAGAAAACTATATTCGACAGATATCTGACATTGGGGCCTACCATCTCAATGAGTTCCCAGACACATTATGAGACTATCACAGAATAATATATAATTAAAATGACAATGAACATAGAAGTAGAGCCCAGAAGACCATGCAGACCAGTGACCACCTGGATGTCCACAAAAGGTGGCAGAGCTGCGTTCTGAGGATGCAGGAGACAGTAGGACAAGGAGATAATGGGATTAAAACGAAGAAGAAGATATGGCCCAAAGAGACAAATAATAACTTATATTCAGAGCTATAGCCGTACGATAACTTTAATTATTCACAGGGGTTGCATGCCTACGTATTACTGCTGTTATGTATTACTTTTCTACCTGTTAGATTTATCATTATCTCACGTAGAAGTAATTAAAAATAATATATATCTAGGTACTTCCATATTACAAATCTATTGTGTCTTTATAATAATTAATTGTAGGTAACTACGTAATGCAGATATGAAGGTGTATCATTTTTTTCGCATGCTTTCTGTTTTGTTACGCAACCATCGCTTCCATCAACGTTTACGTAATGAAATGAAATAATTAATACATTCAATAAATCATAGTATTACCCGATTACCATCTCGGCGCTTCCCACATGTGCGGTAGCAACGGACCAATTGCATCTATTACCTAATTTCATTTTAAAATATTTATATTGAAATGATATTATAATACACCTTAATTTATGTATACATGCATTGAACACAATTATGTATACCTATAATGTTTTATAATTAGCTATTTTAATCCTCAAAAATATTTAACATGCAAGTTGTCTTCTCAGTGCCAATATTTTGTTAGGTTAGTTGGAAGATATCGCGCCTTTTCTCGCCCTCCGTATATTGATTATTTCTAATTTGAATACATTTTTGTCTAAAATGTATGTATTGTGATCGATGTACAGTAAAGAATGAATAAATTAATAAAAATATTTTGTTTTGATCGATTGTTTTCTATTTGTCACATAAAGTTTCTAATGAAGCTTCACTTTACTTTTGCCTGACATTTAGAACGGTAGCTCTTGAAAGCTGGCTCGCAAAATTAATAAAATTAATAGTGGAATAACTATATATCGTGTTTCATTTATAAATTGCTAATATGAATTTCCACCAAGAACCGTTCGTCGATAAATTAAACTTTAAAAATTAGACATTCAGGAATGGGTAGCAGTTTGCATCATCAACGCTGAATTCAAAATGTTGAATGTCTTTTGGATCTTCTACGAAAATCTAAGAATTTTGAAAGGTTGGCTATTTATATAAATTCCTATATCGAATTGTTAGAACTCAAGAGTTAAAAAATGATTTTGGCATTCGTGAATTTAAAAATTAGACACGGCACACCTCTTGTATACCTTTACCTAGTACCTACGAGTATTTATGTACCTACATGTCTGTTATTTGTCTATTTCCAATGAATAAGCATTTTTTTTGTACCACAACATGGTATTATGTTTGTTTGTTGCATGTATTTCGTAGGAAAGGTATTCGCCCGTACATGGGAAGCCGGATGCAAGGCAAAACGTAATAATCATGTACATATGTAAAAATCAAGGCAAATTTACGTCATTACAATGAAACTGTACACTATAGAATGAGTCACTAAGTCTCGGGTTCGATTCCTTGCTAGGGAAAAATAAAAAAAACAAATGACCTCTTTCAAATTGTCCTGTATCTGAGTGCATAGCATACAAGATTCGTGTTTTAGTTTGAGACTAGACTTGGGTTTTAAGAATGTCGAATTTTTCAGAAAAACTCTAGACGTCTTTTGTATCCCGTGGGGGCTCCACAGTGATCCTATTTCAATTATTTCAATCTCCTACTATTTTTTTTCATACCTACATAACTGTATCGATAAAAAATAAAATGCAGATTTGTATTATTCTTTCATTATCTTAGGTAGCGTGAGACATTTCTCAATTCAAACTATTCTTGTGGGTGAATTTTTGCTATAACTTGCTTTTTACAAGACACTCAATTGATTGAGAATCATTTTTTAATTTCTATCTACACGAAGATGAAGAAACTACCAAAATACATACATACCTACTTTAAATGGATGATATTTTATTTTATGTTATGTATTTATTTATCAAAGTCTCGTGAGAGTTTTCGTCCTGACTTGGCGTTTTGTCAGATTATTAAATACTTTAGGCGGGAAATTACCATCAACATCAAATTATACAAGTATTCGTGGGCGGAGACAGGCGAGGTCCGGAGAAGACAGAAGTACAGCGGGAGGAGAGGTCGGCATGCGCCCCTGAGGCCATTCATGCGCGCGCAGCACGAGTTGGGGTCGTGCTCCCAAGATATTTCAAACAGAACTCTTCAATAGTCCTATCTCTCTTACACACACACTAAGAAAATATCTCAAATTATTATCGGCTCATTTGAAAAGGTCGTCAGGTCTGTTTTGATGTTACGATCATTCTCTTTAACTGTCATGTTCTCCTGGTCTTGGGTATCGAAACCGTGACTGTACGGGGATACGCGACATGTTATTTCTTCGGGTCCACAAAATGGCCGGTGAATCTCATTATATTATTTACCCAAACAAAACATTCTACATGCTTTAAAGATTTTTACTACCCCATATACCTGTTGCATTTCCCAAAGAAACTCTCTTATTCAACCTGCTTCCACTTGCCGCCAATTTCCAAATGCTTTGAATCTTCCCGCGATATACCTCCTCTTCTCTCATGCTTTCCTTGTAGAAAACGCGATTGATGTGACATTAGGGAATTCGTATTTGAATAATTTCAGTACCATGAAAATAACACTTTTATCAGTAGACGCGAAAGTTTTGTCTTACCTCTTGTGTTTCTATGTTTTCCTGGTGGAATACAAGGTTTGTGTGACGTTTGTGAGAGCCAAGAGGACGTCCTCTAGACGTGTCCTCCTTTTAAAAAAGAGGGTGTTTTGTCACCCTTCAACCAATGAACAGTTTCCTTTGTGGAGGAACTCTAATGTTCTTATGGTCCCCTGTCATTCGTTAGTTCGAATAGAGAAAATTCCCTTTCATTGCATTCACTAGCCATGCGCTTATCCCTCCTATATTTCACAGACTTTCCCTCGCATTTCCTAGCAGCTTTACGGAGGGATTTAGAATCTCCTGCACGATCATGTTTTCCTGGTGAAATGTACGAATTATGTGAGGATCGGGGATAATCCCTAACCCAAAACAGATTAAAGATTTCCACATTTACGTGTTTTCGGAAAAAACTAGTGATACAAAACACAATTTTACGTTTGTTGTTATCAGAGGACAACTACGGTATGAGCCAAGCAAAGGAACGTCTGCACACGGAGAACTGGTTGACCCTTATTTTTCTCTGCTCTCCTTGCGTGGGACATTTTCACCATGACGTTTTCCCCCATTGGAATTTCCTCTCTGGAATTTCTATACCCTCTTCACGATATGTTGCCCTGGTGGAGTATGTCTTTTTTCCTGAAACGCGGGGTTGTCTGACACATATTTTCCCGACCTAGTAAAGCTGAAAACCTTCGCTGCATTCTTGACTATGCATTTCACCTTGCGTCTTCTGCTATCCTAATAAGTGGTACGTGCTCAAATTCACTTCACGACGGACCTGAAGATTCATTTTCTATTAATTTATTCACATGAAAGACTGTGGGAGAAGAAAACATTAGAATAGACATAATGTCGCATTATTTGAATAAAAAAACAATAATAAATATTAAGTGAACATAATACTTATATCTATATACTGCTATCATCAATACATCAATTCTTTTCTCTCAGAATTGGTCAAAAAATCTTGTCCCGCTGTTATTTAGAAAAGTTGTATTTCTAGTTTTAGAAGATACAAACATCGATTAAATTAATAAAATACATACTTTTTTCTAATATGAATTCCGCGCTTAACTCCGGTAGATCAACGCAATAAATCTATTAAAAAATAATTATTATTTTTACAGGAAATCTCAGATTACGCGTCTGTAGTTAAGCCACAAAGGTATTTTAACTATTGTTTTTAAATTTAATAAAAAAACAATAATTAGTCATTATAATTTTTCGCTATTTTATGGTGATAGAAAAAATGCGATAAAATACTTTAAAAAAAATATATAATACATACTTACATACTTTGAAATTGCGTATTGTCAACAATGCTCGTGCAGATCCATCGAAAGACGTTAGGGGTGAGTCTGAGAGATAAAATTACAAACCATGACAGACCTAACGAAGGTCATAGATATCGTGGATCATGTTACAAAGCGTAAGTGATAATGGTGGCGTACCGGAACAACGGTATGGGCTAAAGAATACTCAAATGTCGAACGAGGAGTAATAATCCGATTGCGGGATACAAAGGGCACGAGATCATGATATTTGGGAAAGTTTGTAAGAGGCCTATATTCAACAGCGGAGAGGTAACTAAAGTGTTGAATACATGTAGTTCCTATTAAATTTTTCTATTTATGTATCTACACCATTTCAGCATCTCTTACAAGTTGTGTAGCCATTAGGCGAGCCTCATGAGGTAAACATACTTACTGGTCTACAACACAAGACATTTAGGATGATTGACATACCTCGTCACTGCTGAATGATGCTAAATAACATATTCTCGAAGTTTTATGAATATTTATAGAATATATACTAATTCTTTGCTAGGGATTAAAAGAAAAGTAATGTGATAATTCTACTCCATTATACCATGTGTATCACTAAAAAAAAAACATAATTGTAGAGCCGAAGATATTTACAAAGAACACAACCAATTTCGTAAACATCGGTCTTATTGTACTGTTTAAATAAATGATTTGATAACATATTTTATAGTTTTTATATATTTAATTTTAAATGTTTTCATATATTAATTTCCACGATATATTTGTGCATAGGTATTTCTATTTGACATTTTTTTATTTATAAACTCATTTACAGAATTTATTTACTTTATTAAAATACACCAGTTTTTTGTACTCTCTAAATATATTTAGGTATACATAATAATATTATTTTATGTGCTGCCGTTAGTAGCTTTATATTCACAAAACTGTTTATGTTTTGATGTTGTGGTAGTTAACATATTTTAATTTTGCAATAATAATAATAAAAATTAATCTTTATTGACTACAGAGTTGTTACTATACAAAGGAAAAAATATTAATAAATAGTCAGATCAAAAAGTATAAAACAGTAAACCAACAAAGAGCAGACTTGTTATAATACAGCATCTTCCAGACTATCCTAACATATTCCCGTTTCGCGACACAAATTTATTGTTTTTAGGGGTGCTTTTCGATTTATTTCAGATTTAGAAATATTTGTAAATTCAACACATGAAACTACCATACAAGGCTTAGAAAAGACAACGTCACCTTATTTTTTAGTGCCCCGGACGGGACATGAACCTATGGAACCCATCATTTTTCAAATAAGCTACCGGGCGAATTCTTTTTATGCATATAGAACTCTCATGCTGGTTTGAGCCAGCCTGAGCCGATTCGTAAGCGTAGGGATATCTAATACTCTATATCCTGCGAATGATTAATATCTTCAGGTGCAATCATGCCTATATCGACATAGGTATACATAATTTCTTTTGTGTTGCAGATTTGAAAGACATTTATTTTTTTACATTGTAGGGTTCTTTTATTGCTTTAACAGGTATAGAGATGTCCGATACTTAAGTATGAGCAGAAAAGAGACCATTGGCATCTTAATGTAATGGATTGAAACAACATTATATTATTATTAATTTTGGAACATAGTTTCTAAGAAAACTTGTACTGCGTTACCAGTCTATAAGGGGCTTTATCTTTTAAATGTTAACTGTACAAAAGTTGCTTTCATGTGACCATAATTTCAAAATTAATTTCAACAATTTGATCAATCGCTGTTACAGGTTAAATACCACACTCTGACGAAAGAATCCAAATGGAGTCAAAATTTTCAACGTATCAAGGAGGCATAAATGAAGAATGGTTAAAATACATTCTTGAAATTCCTTTCGAAATATTTTCCATCTATTTTCCCTTCTTTTACAGCATAATCTAAGGTTTAGTTTAGTAGCGGTGTTATCAGGAAATCATGAAGGTAGTAGGTATTCTATTCTACTATGGTATAGGTAATAATAAAGAGAATACGCCCCTTGTACTGAGACCGAGTAGAATGCTGCTAAACTCGGTAGCCGTAGAGAGCACGCGCAGTACCTACCCACCACAATATAAACTTATAGTACATACATACAGAACTTCTCGTGTTGTGTAGTATAAAATAATATTATATTGTGTTCTAGTCTGCATTTACTCGGCTCCGCTTAGGAAATAAATATCAAAATGAAAATAAAAGCATTGCTCAACAAAACTTCCTTTTTTATGCATTAACGGCGTCTCCCACGATTAGGGTGGTCAGCGGGATAACTACATGTAACGAACCTGCATATCGTTCTCTATGTGCCAATTATAAGTTAAGATATTCAGAATTTGCGGCGTATATCATCTTATACATGAAATTTTGCGAGCACTTCCCTTTTACAGGACACACGAAAACTAACAGAAAATAGTGGGAGACCTACATATTCTTTACATATTTTAACATAAATGAAACAGACTTGTATGTATTTGCAAAGTAGTTTAGTTTTATTATTAGAAATTGAAATATTTTTACGTAAATCTAATTTTCAGCAGTTATACAGCAAGATATAAAATATAAAATTTCTCTGGATAGCGTCTCCACGAAGACAACATCTCATAAAAGCTGACCCTATTCGTGTACAAAACGTGGACATAGTCCCATCTAACCACGTTAAGTTCCTCGGAGCGCATCATGATAACGCCCTTACGATGGAGAAACACATATCATCTACTGTTAGTAGTGGTTTCTATACTTTAAGGCAGCTCAAGAATATAAGGAAAAATATATCAACCGACGGAGCTAAAACCATAATTAAATCATTCGTCGTATCACGATTGGATTACTGCAATGGCATCCTCGCAAATCTTCCACAATATCAACTCCAGAGAATTCAGTCCGTTTTTAATGCGGCTGCACGTTTCATTTATCAACTGAATCGCTCTTCACACATATCTGCCACCCTTCAATCTCTTCACTGGCTCAGATGTCCGGAGAGAGTTGAATTTAAAGTGTGTTTGACAGTATTTAAGGCACTTCATGCTATGGCCCCAGAATATATCATGGAACTTTGTGGTAGACAGGCGTTAAGTCATAGACAGACAACACTTAGGTCTTGTCAAGATATAACAACTAAATTGGAGGTGACCAGTACTGTATCGAAACCAGTGTACGTGGAGCGTGCTTTTGCAATATCTGCACCTGTAGTCTGGAACAGGCTTCCACAAACGATCAGAGAAACGCAGGACATATCTTGTTTCAAGAACTAACTGAAAACTTATCTATTCAAGAAATCTCACGGAATAATTCAAGCACAACCTTAGTTAGCAAAGAGCGCCCTTGAGGTGGATTTTTTTCACAAAACGGCGCTTTACAAATCATCCAAATAATAATTATAATAATTACGTTGTCTTATAAAGTAGGTACATTTAAACATTTATTCGAACGGACTAAAATATAATAAATGTGATTATTTCATGAGATGTTTGTTCTACCTTGTCTTCTCTTATACATCCCTGATACATGACCGAGTACTTTTTGAGAATCTCACGATCGGGAACATAATATAATTAATAATAATATATCCATACATATTATGTATATATTTGTATTGTATTGTTAAGATAGATCATAAAACAAAAGATTATCAACCATAAAAACAAAGCAACTATAATCTATGTACCTATATAGAGTGCCCCTCCTTTTATCCTCAATCATTCATTACACGTGAAGTATCAATACCTATATAATTATTATGAACATACGTACCTACCTTATGTTACGATAATTGAACGTTTTTATATTATTTACTGAACGATCAATTTGTGGAGTCCTTGAAATAATTAGGGCTCTCACTATTTACTACCTAAATGTATAATACAATACATGACGGTACATCCCACAAGTAGGGTAGTCAGATTAATAAATGTATGTAATAAACATTCATGTCGTTCTTTCCGTGCAAATATAAGTTGAGTGGTGTAGAAAAGTCATCATTGCTGAATTTAAGATTTTAAGGGTATTTTGTACCTTCCATAAACAGTCGTTCATTCATTTCATCACAGCATTGTTAACAATTCAGGTATTTAGTGGACCAACTGAATAATTTAACTTATTGTTCCCTCTGTGCCATTAAAAAAAATGAGACATTAAGGATGGGTGATTGCAGTGCAGGATACCTCTTCGCTGATGAAGATGTAAAAGTCTTATTCATGGTGTTTCATTATTACCCACCTTTTACACCAGGACACAGAAAAAAAATGTTGGAGACCTACTCCTTACCGGGGACTCAACTGGTAAAAATCATAAACAACCCAGTGTATACTTATATCGTATAGGTTTATGGTTGTGGATGTTTTCATTTTTATATTGTAACTCTATATAATAGGTAGGTACTCCTGTTTTATATTATACTTTTTTCTGTTTTATAAATTCACTTTACGATAGAACATGCTTATCAAACATCGTATTAGGTTTACTGGAAGATATTGCCTCAATGTAATACGTAGTACGCCTTTTGTACAAATTTATTTTGACAATAAAGTGTTTATTTTATTATTAATGAGGACAGTCCAGATTTTTATTTGTAGTAATTGTATGTGAACAGTTTCAGTAAAAACATAACATTAGTCATATAGATATATATACCAAGTACAATAATATGTATTAAATATAATAACCAGGATTAGGTACGATAATAATTATTGTTAGTACATCATATTATTTGTATTCATATTAAATGTATGTATGCTAACGAATTGGAGTGTGTAGCGTAACGTATACAAGGAAAAAATGTCATTCGCTGTCAGATATAATACAATCATAATAATGTATGTCCTATTTCACGGGAGTAATTAAAAAAAACAAGTTGTATCTGAATCGAATTAAACTTAAATACATCCTCACAGCGAGCTATATGCTTGTGTTGTCATTAAATACTAAATCAACACATTGATGTTTCGTATTTTAATTTTTAAAACATATTTTGATGAGCATGATTCATACATAATTGGGAATTTGGTCAAGTTTTGAGTACCTATACTAGTTTTCAAGTCTCACGTCGATGCATATTATTTATGTATAGAATCTTTTGGGAGGATAATTAATAAAGAAATAGAAGATTTTTAAATGTTTTATTTAAAGAAAAGTATGATCACACCAACCGTATTCAGTTCTCAATTTAAAAAACCATAGAATAATATACATATAACTAAACCAAAGATAAATTGATAAAGGGAGCATGACACAATTTTGATTGCCATATATTTAATAGAGTTTGGGTAGATGGCGCTCTTGAAGCTGCCTGAACCCATAGCTTCTCCTTCTTTTAAATTCTAAATAATGGTTAAACATTGGTTGATTTTAGGTATTTTTGCATTCCGACTAAAATGTGGTGTAGTTTTTTTTGATTATATATAGTTTTTGGTGTTTTCTGTGCTAAAGTTAAAATGTTAAATTGTAAAAATAGAAACATACAAATTAAATGTAATCAAAATTTGTGACAATAATATTTAACCAAATTTGTAGTGTGGAGGTGGTGAACAATGTATTATAATGTGAAATAATAGTGTGGATGCGCCCTTGAGATGATTTGAATCATGAAAACGGCGCAATATGGATGATCCAATAATAATAATAATAATAGAATCTCTGTATCCTAAAAGGAAGTTTACAATTTTATTACAAATCCAGATTCGTACATACATACATACATACATACATACATACCATCACGCCGCTTCCCTCGCGGGGTAGGCAGAAAGGATCGAGCGCCACTTCCTTCTATCTTTGCATACATCTTTCGCTTCCGTCACTGTCATACAATTCCTCATGCATGCTCTCCTGTTCAATGTGCTCAACACGTGACCGTCCTGTAGGATTTGATTTAAATGATCTTGCCATTTAATCCTCGGACGTCCACGTCTCCGAGCACCATTCCTCTCAGACAAATATATCTTCTTAGTCATTCTGTCCTCATTCATTCTTTCCACGTGCCCAAACCATCTTAACTTATTTACATTCATCCTTGTTATTACACCAACTTTCATTCCACATTCCTTTCGTATATCAATGTTACGCACACGATCTCTCAGACTTTTACCACACATCCTTCTCAACGATCTCATTTCCACTGCATTTATGCCACTTTCATCCTTCTTTAACCATGTCCACGTCTCACTTGCATACATAAGTGTTGGCACTAAGATAGCAGAGTGCACCAAGATTCGTCCAGATTCGTCGTTTTAAAAAATATAATAAAGTATAAAACATGTAGATGTGTAAAAATCTAATCGATAATCTTGAAAACTATAAAAGATTAATTATATTAAAATTAAATTAAATCAAACACTGTTTCATTTTACTTTGAGATTTTATTTAACTGTTAAAACGTTTTCGACTACAATGTAGTCATCATCAGTAACAACACAATACTAATGAAAACTATGTTATTATGTACTTTTGTATTGAATTCGATGCTTTCTGTTGAAGTTAAGTAAACAATGATTATCAGAAACATTAACTAGTCATTTCTAAGCTTATAGACTTGGAAAGAGAAGAAGGGTATTGGTCCACTAGGTACTCCATTTGTGCGAAATGACGTGACGGGAGAACGAGACAAGAGGGAAGAAAAACAGCATTGAAAAAAAAACAAAACGTCAAAAGAAAATAATGGTTTAGTAATAAATTATTTACTAAGTTTTTACTCAACCTTGCGTTGATTTCTTTTGTATGAAATCATCAATTAAGCTTATAATTGCTGCGCATTAACATTATAATAAGCTGATGTACATAGATAACCATTTCATATACATTAATATGTTTGTCATTATAATTTTCATCACTCTGGTAATTATCCCTTGCATAGAAGGCAAAGAGGATCAGAAGGATAATAAACTAGCTTTAATAGCAAAAAATATTTTCTTAAAAATATTTTCATTATGATACCTAATACCCAATAATATGGGCGATTTATATATGGCGCCGTTTAATGATACGTGATCATCTCAAGGGCGCCGTTACTCCTCTTGAACAGTAGTGTTTTCAACTTGCTCTTGAATGTGGTAGTAGATTGATTCTTTCACAGCTCCACTGGCCGTCTGTTCCAATTATTTCTCTCTATCAGTCTCTGGACACCCCACCTTGGCCTTCTGTTATTCACCAAATCGTACCTACACAATTTTACTGTTGTGTCATTTACGTTTTATTACTATTTGTGATATTATTGTCATATTTTATCGGTCCGGGTGTCCCTCTTTCACAATAATTTGTTCCTATGACAATGACATAAGAGCGCAGGGAATGTCGCGGGAAGAGGTGACGCGATTGGCACAGAGACGCTCTGAATGGAGGAGGCTGGTTTCTGCCCTGTGCTCCCGAGAGGAGCGTTGAGGACGATGATGATAATTTTATTTTCTTTATATATTTTTCTTTTCTTTATAAATTTACTCACTTCCAAATGGGTCATTCAAGAGAGAGTAGTAAAAAAATATTTCAACGACGGTGGTTTTGGCCGGCCGGCAGTGGCGTAGCTAGGGTCATCTGCGCCCGGGGACAAAGTTTGCCAGAGTCCCCAAGAAATTTTTGAAATTTTACGGTTTATATGGTTCATTTTCGAAGCATTATGAAGAATAATATTGAACCCGAACTGATCTTTGTTAAAAAAAATCGCCATCAGCAATCTTGCATGGTGGATGTGTCATTTTGTTTATGAGTAGAATGGCGCCCCTTAATGCTCAATGGGGGTGCCAAAATCGTGTTTGCCAACTGGTTTGTAATGAAGATATTTGTGGAGCTCCAAAATTTAATCTTGCAAACGTATTTGGGATATATTTGTTTACATCAAAATAAATTTAAAAAAATAGTTTTAATACTCATTTTGGCGCCCCCTAATGTGGCGCCCGGGGACGTATGTGCCCCCCTGCCCCCCCCCCTAGCTACGCCACTGCCGGCCGGCCCAAGTGCCCGCTCGTGAGTGCAGTTTTGGTTTGAATCTGCGGATAAGTAGGAGTCTATGACTCCTGAAATATTCGGGTGTGAGGTGGGTCTCTCTTTAATGTTCCATTTATTTGTTTAATCTTAAACTAACATTGGTTATAACATCAATTATTACAAACTATCAGCTATACAATTTAATGTATCGAACAATAATAATAATTGGACAGTTTATATGTAGCGCCGTTTAATGATCCGTGACTATCTTAAAGGCACCGTAAACAGAGGGGGAGTTTATCGCTAGATTGCGATATCTTCCAACTAACTAACCTTAAATACTCAAAACAGAGAGGAGTCACAGACTTATGAGATGAATGTACCATAACAAATAAACCTCAGAGACATTATAAAATTTCGCGATTTAAATTTCTAACTAATTGAATAATATTTATATGTGTGTTTGTACCGTGTGTCATATATTATAATACATATCATACATGTAATCTCATCGGACAGATGTGTCGCACATGTATGTGTGTATGTGTATTTGTATTGAAGCAATAAGCAATAGGTACCTACACAAATACAATACAGCCTCACTGATGTCTGTATGATACACAAACATACAAATTATAATGTTATTATTACGTATTATCCGGCATTGCTCGAAACAAAATTATGAAACTGAAAAATTACGATTCAGCAATTGCGATGTGTTCGATAAATTGCTTGTTTATTACATGCGGTTAGTCCGTTGGCAACCGCTTTTCGCTTAGTTTTCAAAATGGACCAACGCTCCCACATAACTACTACCCTAAAAAATCTGCGCTGAAAGGGTCGCTTTCAACCTTTCACTTGGCGTTTCGACAAAGAATTGATCTCAAAACAGTTTTCTGTGTAAGCTTTTGAGTGTACTGTAAAACGCAAATTTTAAAATATTAATAATTAGAACGATTTGTTTATGACGCCGTTTAAGGCTCCGTGACCATCTCAAACAGTTATGACGCCCTTTCTTTCCAATTTTCATTGGTTATTTTACTGGCTACCTCACTTATACGAGTGATGTCGTGACGAGTCATAATGATTTATAGATTTTCTTCATTCTTTCCTAATTAAGTTATCAATCTGGGACATAATAATAATCTTTATTGCACAAAATTAGTAAACAAAGAATAAAAAAAAAACATGACAACATTACCACTGAATACATAATTTTGTGCAATGGGCGAGTTTATCGCTGAAGCGCAATATCTTCCAACTAACCCAACATACGAACGTATTAGGTACATACACACATATGTGCAAACAAACTCGAATATTATTTATCAATTTGATAGTAATACCTATTATAACAAGAGATAGAGAGACAGATACATACCTACTTGACACACACACTTACACACACACATACATACACCCATACTACACTGCATTCAGCAACACAGCAATATTTATATTTATGTACCTATACTGTATTGGGAGTGGTTAGGTTATGTTGTGTTATGCATCATACACATACATATAAATACGTACCTATTATAAGTAATGTAATAATGAAATACATTGTATCTCGCTTAACTTGTGATTCGTTTTACAAAATTTTGAGAAATAAATACACAAGTGTTATTGTGAAGCTTCTTTTCCTTCCTCCTCGTTGTAGATCTCTGATCTGTTGCTTTGAAAGTTGTGCTCCTGTTCATACATTCGTCTTATGGTCGCTCACAACTTAACTTCCAAATTGCGCAGGTACCGGATCCCGTCGACAATAAGTATGTCTAAGACCTAAAGCTCTCCTATGTGTGGGACACTCGTTTATTAGATGGTTGGTAGTTGGTGTCATTCCACATGTGCACGTCGGTGAATCAATCCATCCCCATTGGTATAAGTGTACTCTGTTATAACGCAGAGGATAAGCTATCATTTCCTCTGATTACTGGCTTATCCGTGAACGAGAACCATCTGGCTTTCGACTATAGACGGACAATTCTATTGTTTGTCATTAGATATATACGTGGTCTCTTCGTAATCGTCTCCTTTTCCTCCTCCGTCTTACAATGTCTTCCGTATCGCATATTTAATTATTCTCAATGTTTCTTATTCTTTGCTTATGTTTTCGGCATTCACAATATAACAATTTCTAGACATGATATGATTTTTTTAGATTATTATGTAAATATTGTTATTTTTTGAGCTTTTTATTTGCTACCGCGGTTTCGGTGGAGCGTCCACCATTAACGAGCGTTTTAGATTAACGCTCGTTAATGGTGGACGCTCCACCGAAACCGCGGTAGCAAATAAAAAGCTCAAAAAATAACAATAATTACATAATAATCTAAAAAATCATATCACGTTTCTTATTCTGTCTGAGAGTTTTTTGTCTTAGATAATTTCAATTATTTCATGATTGATATTCTGATTTTTTGTCTTTACCAATTTTAACTCTGTTAACCAATCCTTGCTATATAATCAAGACATCTCCATTTCAGGGTAAGCAGAAAGGTTCAAACGGTATTTAAACACTTACTTTAGTTTATATTTTTTTTCTTCTGTTTTTCTTATGTTCTATATACAGTATAGTACTTTTTGCTGGGAGTTTCGGGTGATGGATACGATATACGGCGCCCTTGAGGTCATGTTATGAGTAAACGGCGCCTTACAAACTGTCCATATATATATATATATATACTTCACTAAACTCACTTTATGTTTTAACATGCATATCAAAAAGGTTTACTGGAAGACATTGCTTTAAGGCAATTTTTGCGCTTTTATTATAAATTTATTTTTATATTTGTTATTACATTACGAAACAATAAAGATTTTTTTTTAAATATGATGCCAGATCATATTGGCATTATTGGTTTGACTGTAAAACAGGAGAAGAGGTAGTATGTATAGTGTAGTGTGATGTGTGTTATATTATTATATTGTAATAGTGTTTGTGTGTGGGTGTGTGATTGTGTGCGTGAGGCTAGAACGTGGGAACCTCTAGCTGCCACCGGCTGACAATTACATACATACATACATACGTAGTATATTATTACAATATTGTGACTATAATACACACATCAATAGTTATACAATGATGACTACTTCAATACACACACACACATGCACAAACTATCCTATATAATTATGTATTATCTAGATAGGTAGGTACTATCATTTTTGCTGAAGTAATTTCTCTATGAATTAACTCTATACATACATACATACCATCACGCCGCTTCCCTCGCGGGGTAGGCAGAAAGGATCGAGCGCCACTTCCTTCTATCTTTGCATACATCTTTCGCTTCCGTCACTGTCATACAATTCCTCATGCATGCTCTCCTGTTCAATGTGCTCAACACGTGACCGTCCTGTAGGATTTGATTTAAATGATCTTGCCATTTAATCCTCGGACGTCCACGTCTCCGAGCACCATTCCTCTCAGACAAATATATCTTCTTAGTCATTCTGTCCTCATTCATTCTTTCCACGTGCCCAAACCATCTTAACTTATTTACATTCATCCTTGTTATTACACCAACTTTCATTCCACATTCCTTTCGTATATCAATGTTACGCACACGATCTCTCAGACTTTTACCACACATCCTTCTCAACGATCTCATTTCCACTGCATTTATGCCACTTTCATCCTTCTTTAACCATGTCCACTTAACTCTTTTAACTCAATTAACTCTATATGCAATATAATCCACTATTTTCATCAATATTGTCGCCTGACTACTGTACTTGGTGGAGTTTATATAAAATTTCATCATTGTGATGACGGATGGTATTTTCAACGCCGTTTAGTGGACAATCCATTTTAAAGGCGCGGAAATGTCTTTTGTAGGAGCGATATCTTCAGTTTGCTCCTGAATATTGTTAAAATGTAGATGCCTGGAACAAACTGCCCACTGATCTGAGAGAGAATCAGTCCACCACCACATTTAGAACCAAGTTGAAGACGCTATTGTTTGGGAGAAGTCACGGCGCCTTTGAGATGGTCACGGATCAACGGCGCCACATATACCTATATAGTCCGATTATTATTATTTATTTTTAATGTTCTCGGAAGGTCCAGAGGTTGATTCCAACTGACTTCCCACTACGCTACAGTTACAGTAAAATTATATTCATATAAAGTGAGTTACAATCCATCGGATTGGTCTTCAACGAGTTTCGTTTTTCTTCTCCATTCCTCCCTATTTTCTGCTAGTATCTTTAATTCTACGTAGGTATGTGCCACAGTTCATGTCCTTCTTCACTGGGTCCATACAGGTGTCTTTTGGTCCGCCTCTACCATTTCAGTTAAAACGCACCTTATGAATTTGTCAAATTTTTCCGTTTAGTCCCCAGCATTATGGGCGCCCACTCTTTTTCTAGAAAAATGTGAGGGAAGCCATATTGTGTTCTAGGACATTCAACTTAGCTCGTTTCAAACACAGTACCATAAAATTTAAATTTTATAATTTAAATTTCGAAT
This sequence comes from Athripsodes cinereus, assembly GCA_947579605.1. Taxonomy (NCBI): domain Eukaryota; kingdom Metazoa; phylum Arthropoda; class Insecta; order Trichoptera; family Leptoceridae; genus Athripsodes; species Athripsodes cinereus. The sequence continues at coordinate 8,592,528 of OX388325.1, read as the reverse complement.
CTAAAGTCAAATCTCTCGTCCATTTTACAATCGGAATCTACACGACCGCACCCGAGGCTATAAGAACAAGTTAAAGAGTGAAAGAAACATTATTCGCATATGTTGGAAAGGGACAAGACAATATTTAACAACAGTACCAATTCACATTTCAACATTAAATTATTATTATAAGTATACTCCACCCTGGACACGAGATCTCTATTAAATTCGTCCACTGAAATGAAAGGTACGATTTATATTTTTATCAAACTTTTCCTATTCAATACAATGTCTTAAATCCTTTTTACATTTTGTCCAGTCGAATTCAATTATCATACATGGTCATTTGGAGCAATAATTTAATGGGGGCTATTACATCTGATTCACATTATAATATGATAGAGATAGATATAAAACTTAACATTCAATTTACTGTTGGTTTGAGAGAGATAACCACACCAAATGTGATTCGATTCTGAATTGGATTATGATTGCCGATTCGTGTCTGTTCGTAACACGGTGGTGTCGTGTGTGAGTGAGATGAGATTATGCAGAGTTTTATTAGAGGAAAGGTGAAAGTATATTTTGTAGGTGTCGTAATCCTTTGGTTTCATTGCGAATACAGAGATGGCAAACATTTTTTTTTATATTAATTTTCTTTTATTTTTACCTAATTTAAAAAAATCTTTAAGGTATGGTTTGAAAATGGTGCTATAACCAGAAAGAATTTTAATAAGCTGCGTTGATTTGGACAAATGAACAGAATGCGTGAGGACAGAAATGATAATTGCAATGAAATCTCTCTAAATTGGTGATTTCTTCCATCAAACCACGGAATTTCACCCATGCTGAATATTTAAACTGTTATTGACCATTCTCGAGAGGACAACTTGAATGTTTATTATTATTAATAATATAGACGATTTGTATTTGACGCCGTTTAATGATCCGTGACCATCTTAAGGGCGCCGTGACTTTTCTTGAAAAGCAGTGTTTTCAGCTTACTTCTGAATGTTGCAGTGGGTTGGTTCTTTCTTAAATACGCAGTTGGCCCCGCAACGCTGAAGTTCTTTGCGAATTTTGAAATGTTTGCCCTGTAGGGTCTACCTTGCACTTACATAGTTCGCTGGCTTCTCCACTTTTGAGCAATGCCGTGATGGTATTAATAAATTAATGGCATCATTTAAACTGCAGGTTTAAAATAATAATAATATAATTTAATATTAAATTGATATAGAAACATTTATACGTGTTTTTGTTTTATTGCACCACACTTGATAATAATAACATAAACCTTTGCGATTTTTTATGACTCTGTATGCTGTATACGAATAGTTTGGTATCTTTATTTGATAAGATCTCATAAAGATAATGTTTGAGAAACATTCGTTGTTTTATGTACGACAGGGTTGCCAATTTTCATTACATTTGACCTAATAACATTTCCAGGGTTATCAAGAACATTTTTTTTAAATCAGTGGGCCTAGTCAAAACACATTTTAGCGTTACGTTTTCGTTTCGTTTTCGTTCGAATGTTGACGACGTTGCGAGAACGCGTCAATTTTCGTAGCTAAAATACACAAGTAGCTACGAAACAATTGACACGTTCTCGTAACATCGTCTACATTTGAACGAAAACGTAACGCTAAAAAGTAATTTTGTAAAAAAGTAAAGTAATTTTGACCAAAGTAGTAATTTAAAAATACTCTATAAAATACGCAAAAATAAGTGAACAATAATAAAATAATTACATAACAAAAACATTATATTAATACAATTTCGTTCGACGTTAAAAGATAAAAAAAAATGTAAATTTTATAAGAGATAATAAGTTAGTGAGTCTTATCAAAAGGGCGTTCAACGTCATCCATGATATCGTAGAGACTATGGTCCGAACGAATTGGACATTCAAATAAAATTCTTTACACTTTTTCATCTGAGATCTTTTGAACTATCCGTAGATGTCATTAATTTTTTTTAAGTTCAGGGATGTCCTGTAAAAAGAATTCGTAAGACATCTTTAATTTAGCAATGAGATATGCCACCTATCCTAAACATTTAACAAAGCACTGTCAAACTTATAAAGAAGAGATGGAGATCTATGATTAGCCGGGGACTCCGCGGAACCTCTTCGACAAATTAATTTAAAAAAATTGTAGTAAAAATCAAAGATTTCATAAAATTTTGTATCAGGGTGTCATAAACATATCACAAGTAATACCTATATTGTCATCTGATGAATACCCAATATTAGGAGCTTCAAAGGTAAGGTGTAGGTATATATACGCATTATTATTAGTATATGTGTTCACCCACACATAGGACTTACAATGTAGTGTCATATGATGCTTGTGGGAACCAATCTTTGATTTCATATTAGGTACTAATGTACCTACACAATATTATAAACATACACAAACATATAATATATAAACAATATGCACGTGTTTTCAATATTATATTAATAACATCATGTTTGTATGTTGAAGTGTACACTGTTCGAAAATTGAATTTTGAAACAATGCACACTCTATACCTCTTTTTTCGGAATTAAAATTTAGACAAACTGATAAATCTGCGTTCTACTATAAAAATATTTATAATTTAGCAATATGGAGGTTTATTCATTTCGTATTTCTTATCACATTGAGTATAAAACTCGTATGTTTATTACATACATACATACGGTGACAGGAAAATTATTCGAATCACAATTATTCGAATGGACAATTCTTCGAAAAAACATTTGTACGAACTAACTTTTTTTCGAATGACAATTGTTCGAATGGCAGTTATTCGAATCCACAATTATCAGAAAACACAATTGTTCGAATTTTTATACGTTATATTGATAGCAACAATTATCCGAAACACAATTCTTCGAATTTTTATTATCAAGACAGATAATATTGCTCCTATTTTCGGCGAAAAGTGACGTACTTAGCGAAGTTATATTATATAATTCGACTCAGTTTGCAATCGATTTATCTAAATAGTGTCAAACGTTTGGAAAAATAATTTAAATATATTTATAAGTATGAACGCAATTGCCTCATTTTCTTAAGAAACTAAAATAACGTTAAAGTTGGATGAGGTATGGCTGGAGTTTTATATGAAACGTAATATACCTAATTGCGTCAATATGACCTGCTTCTGAAGATCAAAATAAAATGAATTTAGATTAATATAAAATAATTCGAATAATAGGATTTTCTAACAAATGTTAGTCGAACAATTCACTTTCCATTAATTGTAATTCGAATAATTGATAGTCGAACAAATGTTATTCGAAGATTTGTTAATTCGAATAATTATTTTTTCGAACAATTGTGAATTCGAATAATTGTATTTCGAAGAATTTTCGTGTAATCCATACATACATACCATAACGCCGCTTCCCTCGCGGGGTAGGCAGAAAGGATCGAGCACCACTTCCTTCTATTCTTGCATACATCTTTCACCTCCGTCACTGTCATACAATTCCTCATGTATGCTCTCCTGTTCAATGTGCTCAACACATGACCGTCCTGTAGGATTTAATTTAAGTGATCTTGCCATTTAATCCTCGGACGTCCACGTCTCCGAGCACCATTCCTCTCAGCCAAATAATATATCTTCTTAGTCATTCTGTCCTCATTCATTCTTCCATCAAATAATATTCTTCTTAGTAATAATGTCTAAATGTAAATTGCTATCTATGATTGTGGATCTTTTGATATGTTTTTTTTTTATGTACAAAAAAAAGCTTATTAATAGCTGTTAACGAATGAATAAATAAATTCTTTCCACGTGCCCAAACCATCTAAACTTATTTACATTCATCCTTGTAATTATTACAACAACTTTTATTCCACATTCCTTCCGTATATCACTGTTACGCGCACAATATCTCTTTTTTTTACCACACATCCTTCTCAACGATCTCATTTCTACTGCATTTATGCCACCTTCATCCTTCTTTTACCATGTCCACGTCTCACTTGCATACATTTAATATCTTTGATTTAGCAATATGGGTGTTTATACATTTCGTATTTCTTATCACATTGAGTATAAAACTCGTATGTTTATTGCAGCAGTTAGTATAAAATCTATCCTACTTGTGGAAAATACCATGATTATAGGTATAGATAGGTTGATAGCAATAGAAACGTATTAGACATCCAACATCTTCAATTCTTTCTTTAAATAAAATATTCATGGCACGGTGAAGACGATTTGCATTTTTATTACATGAATAAATAAATCTATACTAGCAATAAACAAGGCAGGGGACAATAATTTTCTTCTAGTTAACATTTTATTTATATAAAAAAAATATACACAAATATAATAAATACATCTAATTTTCTTTATATTCCACTTACAGGAAATGTTGTAATGATATAGTTATCTTGTTTTAAAATTTCATTTTGATTCATGGAAAAATGTTTATAAAATTCGGTAACTTCTTAGATAAAATCTTAGTTATCTGTTTCGGGTTACAGAGGACCCACTGTATATTTGGTACTTTGAAAGGATGTTGTGATATGTTTTCTGTCAACTATGTAGAATCTGGTGCCTAGTTCAGTACTCACCAAGTCTCTACCCTACGCAGTTGTTAATATAATATACACCTAACTTTGTCTATGTGTCCCTGGTACATACAAATATTGAACACATGTTTAAATTCTTACATAAAAACATAACTGCTTTGTTTCTTTCTTCTTTAGGAATTTTGTGGCCTTCCCCATGATTTTCCACTTCTTTTCTATCCAATTTCTTGGGCTTGCTGCATAATAATGCTATCTTCTAACTCAGTATCCGTTCCCTAGCCCCCCCCCCTCCTCTGATCCATAATCCCTACCACATGCTGGGTGTGTGTCACAAATATATTATTTTAAATTTTGTTTTTTTTTTTCTTTTGTTGTGTTTTGATATTTTGTATGTTTTTTTGTAAGTAAATTTGTTTTTACTAGTTTCATGTCAATGTGTCGTGGTTAGATGGAAGAAATCACTTTATAGTGATAATCTCGCCACTGCACATCGTCCTAGTTTCTAAAATTTTATATTATTTTGTTAACACTGTTATGTAATGATGATGTGCAAAAAGAATAAATAAATAAAAATAAATAAATAAATAATAAAAATAATAAACACTTAATTCTATGAACGGGTCTTTGGTATTGTTGGACCGGTTATACGGAATCGCCTACCGGTGCCATTGAGAGATAGTCAGACTGTCACCAGCTTCAGAAGCAAATTAAAAATTGAACTCTTCACTGGCGCCCTTGAGACGGTCTAGGGACTGTTAAACGGCGTCAACAATAAAATCATCCAAATCATCATCATCATTAATTGTCAAAATATTTTTTGCAAGAGGCGTACATATTGCTTTGAGGCGATGTTTTCCAGTAAACCTGCATTCATCAGCTTCTAGCTATCTTCTTTATAATATTCGAACTCAAATGTTACTACAGTATTTCAGAAAAATATTCATATTTTTGTCTATCGATCATCCCCTCTTAGCCTTGCAAGGCAGACAAACTATTGAGCATCAATTCGATCTGTACACATTACATTCACTTCCTCCACATTCTCACTGAAATTTCTCGTTTCTCTGACGATACGAGTATATAAAATGTTACACAAAATAATATACAATTTATGAACTTTTTAAAAGTTCGTTACTTTTAGACTATATATGTGTAATTTAATTTTTTATTAGACAATTTGCATGTTTGTCACGTATGTAAGAAGTTTATTTGAGATGAAACTGCGACCGAAATTTTACCAACCTAGAAAGTAAAAAAAACATACAGCAACCTCAATAATTTTTATGAAAAGGTACTTGTTAAAATGCAAACATTTAAACATTTACGTGTTAAAAATATAAATGAGAAGAATGATGAATGTTGTTCTGAAATTTAAAATAAATGTTCAGATGAAAAGAGAGGTAAGAGAGTCGTTCTCCTTATTGCACTAAACACTTGCCGATACATTGTACATACCAGACCCAGAATATAATATATATTTTTTATTTTATTCAACAAATACATACAATCATACAAGTAAGAAATAGTATTATCCAACTAGGTAGACTTGTTTTAGGATAATTCTTTTGTTACAACAAAATATATAGGTACATATTATCAAACCTATAAACTAAAGTCAAAACAAAATAAAGTAGAAGTAAAATTAGCAAATACCACCAACAGTCCAAATGTACATACATGTGACTAGTGATGTGAGAAGAGAAATTTCTCTCCATAATTTTTCTTAGTGGTATTATGATCTTTCACCTAGTACTTTTCGCAGCCAACCTGATTGATCCTAAATTTTTGGGGCTGAGTAAGGCCCAAATCGGAGGTTTTTAACACTTTTTTCCATGTACTTACCTGCAATTTTTTTTTAAACTTAAATATGGGCATGTGGGGTGTCAAACATCAAGATTTTACATCAGTTATTAGCACTTTTTTTCAATGAAGGTACCTAACATTTTTTGTTTCCATAATTAATTGGTGATAAATTGTCTCAACATTTGTACATTGTTATTGATTGATTGAATAAAGTATTTATTATTATTATACTGTTAAATAAAAAATAAAAAAAATTCTCGGTAAATTTCTCCAAAAATTATTTCTTGAGAATTCCACAACACTACATGTGACACATAATTCTCACTTTAGCACTCTGCCCATATCAACATCCATAGGTAAAATAGGTCCTTTTTCATTTAACCCTGTAGCACTCAGTCAAGAATGTTACTGTAAAATAGATTGAATAATTATTTCTATTTGTGGCTCTTTCACACAGTTTTTCTAGTACCTAACTAATTTGTCATTTCTTTTTGTCCACAGTTGTACGGCTCGCTTCGTCGGAGAGTATTGTCAACATCCCAACCCGTGTTACACTGGTGCAGCACCAAGATGTCAGAACGGAGGTTCCTGTCGAGTCAGACAGGCTCCTACCAGCTCGCCAGCCTTCTTCTGCGAATGTCCTGTTGGATATTCAGCATCTCTTTGCGAGATCAGTGTCGCGAACAGCTGTGACTCTGCTCCATGTCAAAATGGGGGGTCCTGTATGCTGAAAAGCCTAGACGAGTATGTCTGCACGTGTGCTACTGGATTCACAGGTATTTTTTATTTATTTTATATACAAATTTCTAGATTTTACTTTTCATAAATTTATATTCAACTAGCTGACCCGGCAAACGTTGTTTTGCCATGTACACTATTTCTAGATTACTAATATCGCTATGAAAAAATAGGGGTTGATGGTAGAAGGGTGAAAATTTAGGGCTGTATGTATTTTTTAATGCCTCGCCATAAAAAAATAAAAATAAAAAAATTCGGGGTAGACCATCCTTAACTTTTTAGGGGCATAAAAAATAGATGTTGGCCGATTCTCAGACCTACCAGATAAGCACACAAAATTTCATCAAAATCGGTCTAACCGTTTCGGAGGAGTATGATGAAAAACACCGTGACACGAGAATTTTATATATTAGATTGATCATTTGGAATATCAATTATTTTTTTTTTAATTTAATTTTTCTTGTTTGCATTGAGTTTTCGAGTGTATTGTAAAAGGCAGGTGATTGTGAAATAAAATAATAATTTATATAAAAGCAATTAACTATGGACACACATCTTAAGATTGCTTTTGATATGAACAGGATGGTCAGCATGATTTTTAAATGCAGTTTTGGTGGCATTTAAAAACATGCTGATCCTCATTTGTGGGATATACTTATAGACAGACCAGCTGAAAAAGCATGACATTTCTCCATTCGTATTTAATTACTATCTGTAATTTACTGAGATTTTTTTATCCCAGGTGTTCACTGTGAAAGTCAAGATCACTGCGCTTCACATCCGTGTAAAAACGGTGCAACCTGCCAATCTACAGAGGATGGTTTCCAATGTGCATGTGCTCCTGGTTTCACAGGGGCCACGTGTGCAGAAGACATTGAAGAGTGCGCCAGGCAGCCTTGCAAGAGAGGAAAGTGTATCAACACTCATGGGAGTTACACGTAAGTTTGTTTATTTTTTTGTCATTAACGAAACCGGTTTTGGAAGATTATTGGATGTTTAATAACTTAGAAAATGATTTTTCTGTCATTAGCGAGACCGGTTTCGGTCGATTATTTATTAGATATTTACTTATTAACTTTGAAAAATAATCTGTCATCGGGGTTCATAAGAGAGAATATCGGAGACTTTATATCGCTCAGTAACTTAATCGAACAAAGCACAAGACGCGAAAAGATGGCATACGGGTTCAAGTCCCATCCGGGGCACTGGTAAATAAGTTGACGTTGTCCTTTCGAAAACTTATAGGGTAGTTTCGTGTGTAGAATTTACATATATACAATTATTATTATGTGGTGTTCTCACTTTGGCGAATATCGCCAGGCACCAAAATATCGCCAGCCATTTGAACCGTGTGAACAAAATGACAGCTAGTCTGAAACGATAAAAACCAGTAGAAACGATATCGTCTCGAGTTGACCACCTTCCAACATTTTCGGCCGATTGAACGATTCGCGCATGCGCAGATGTGCGCGGCTTTCGTATCTATGGTAAAAACTTTATAACCTATAAATTTTATAATGTTTCCCGCTTCGTGACAACCATCTTTGTTGTTGGTTTGTGGCGTTTGTTTCCTTAATTAAAAGGCGCCTTATAACCTCTACCATAACATTTTCGACTAAAAATAAACACTTCGCGATCTCCATCTCGACGCCATTTTGAAAACAGTGTCAAAATCAATGCGCATCTATATCGGTGGAATGTGTGAACAGGTGAGAAGATCATTGGATGTCCGTCGAATTTTTTTTTTCGCCTGGCGATATATTTTTAAATTCGCCTGGCGATATTCGCCAAATGTGAACACCCCATTAATTATAAATTTAAAAATAGCTCAATAATAGTTATAACCTTTGCTTTTTTAAAACGCGTATTGTTCCTCTGTGCCAATAAAAGTTATGACATTCACGATGTGTGGCACACCGCATCGTTAAAGTGAAGACGTTACATGATGTCATTTTGGCACAGAAAGGACGACTAGCATGTTTGTTACATGCAGTCAGACCGCTGGCTATCCCACTTTATAGGATATGTAGTGATGTTATGGCAGTAGTATTTAATATCAATATATTTTTTCACAGGTGCATGTGCGATGCTGGTTACACAGGAAAGGACTGCGAGAGCGAATACATCCCTTGCGAACCATCTCCATGTCAAAATGATGGCAAATGTAGAAGACTGGATCCCTTATCTTACGAATGTATATGCCCTGAAGGTAAGTCACAGACTATTTTGTATTTTCAATGTAATTTTTATTATCTTAAAGAAACAGTGTTTCGCTCATAAGCTTACAAAAAAATAGGGTACATTTAAAACAACAAAAATAAATGTAACAAAAAATACTTACAGCTAGGTTCATTGTTATTATGTTATTTTCTGCTATATTTATCTACATAATCGGTTCTGGTAACATTATGATTTTACTCACCTTATTTTATTTTTTTTATACCGTTTTTCTATACTTAATAGTTGAGTTTCATGTAAAAGGTAGAAATTTATTAAACTAACATCTGGAATTTCCCGTGGAGTTCCTGGCAAAGAATTAATCTGTATTAGTTTTGAAGTGTCCTGCCCCAGCAAAGAATAGATCTCTGTTTATTTTGGAGTGTCCTGTTAAAGGAATTTCTTTGTAAAACACAAACAAATAACTAAAAAATACACGGTTCCCTCTATGAATCAAATATTTAGTTATGGCAAAAATAATTTACCTGAATTTGAATTGCTTATTAATGGAAGAACCGAAGACAACGTACGTCTTTAACAGTGTATTTCACTATCTGGTGCGTTTTAAATTAAAGCATAATATAAAGTTTCAGATAATCGCTCGTAAATGGTGGACGCTCCATCGAAACCGCGGTAGCGAAAAAGCTCATAAAATATAATAATTAATACATGCCTAGTTAATCTAAAATAATATACATACATACATACATACCATCACGCCGCTTCCCTCGCGGGGTAGGCAGTAAGGATCGAACGCCACTTCCTTCTATCCTTGCATACATCTTTCGCTTCCGTCACTGTCATACAATTCCTCATGCATGCTCTCCTGTTCAATGTGCTCAACACGTGACCGTCCTGTAGGATTTGATTTAAATGATCTTGCCATTTGATCCTCGGACGTCCACGTCTCCGAGCACCATTCCTCTCAGCCAAATATATCTTCTTAGTCATTCTGTCCTCATTCATTCTTTCCACGTGCCCAAACCATCTTAACTTATTCACATTCATCCTTGTAATTACACCAACTTTCATTCCACATTCCTTTCGTATATCACTGTTACGCACTAAAATAATAGAAATACAGTGAAACCTCTATCTATCGTTTTTGAAGGGACCTATTGAAATAAACTATGGATGCGGGAAAACAATGAATGCGGGAGTATAGAAAAAATCATATTAATATGTTTTTTAATGTTTAATATGTAGGTACACACGAGTATATAGGTTTTATAAAAATGATACATGTTTCAAAAGTTATAAATCAATTTGTTGAAATAAAAAATATACCTAGTAACAAAATAAAAAAGAAAGCTGCATGGAGAGCAAAATCATACTTTATACTGTATGTAATCTTTCATCGTCATTTGCTTTTTTTATTGTAGGTACCTACTGATGTACTATCAAAAAAGACAGCAGACAGAATCAACAAAATGTTCTTTCTTTCTCGCTCGTTCTCCAATGTTTTTATACATATATACGATTTTTTTTGTGTAATTTAAACGGTCAATGCGATAAAATCATATAGAGAAACGATGGATGCGATATATTTTTACTTGTTTTGTATGAAACTAATTCGGAACTGTAAAAAATAACGACAAATACGGGAAAACAATTATTCGAGGAACGATAAATAGAGGTTTCACTGTATACCAAAATTATAAAAACGGTGATTTCTCAAATATAGGTACCTAAGACATTTTGTTGTTGCATTATGGAACGGATAGTAGACTTATATTTATTATTTAGTTCTTCCACAGCGATTATTAGTCGTGAGCCGACTTTCCAGAGCTTCTGCTCTCATCATCAGGCTAACCTCACTCTACGTTCGGAAGCTCGTGAAAATCGGTTCGCGATTAATAAAACCACTGTGGAAGTACTAAATAAAAATGATTTATTTTTATTAATATAACATGAACTTCCACCAACTACCGTCGATCGACAACATTAACCACACGAAATTATTTTTGGATCGGATATTAAAAATTGGATCGGCTGCAGAATGCATGCATTCGCTTTATCTTTGGTCTAAGAAAATACGACCACATCTCTCAATTCCGTGCTGAACTCAAATGGCCAACATACAAGGAATCCCGTAATTTACATATACTATGCTTTCTTTATAACATCCTTAAGCATGAAGCTCCTCAATATCTCTTCGAACGGTTTGTTCCCCTTTCTTCCCATGGTCTATCGTTAAGGTCCCAAAATAATCGTCGTTTAGAATTCCCACCTCATAGTACATCTTTTTATTCATCTTCTTTTACCGTACATGCTACTAGAATCTGGAACAACCTCCCCAATGATATTCGGTCCTCTTCAACTATAGACTCATTCAAACATACAGTAAAATCCCTCATAAACAAACCACCATCTCATCAATAGTAGATAGTTCTCACTTAGATACATATATAATATATAGGTTTATGGTTGTGAATGCTTACATTTTCATCTTTTATTTTTTTTTCTTTATATTTATTATAGGTATTCTTGTTTTATATTATATATTTCATTTTCTGTTTATCTTTTGATCTAAACTCACTTTATAGTAAAACAGTTCTCAAACATTGTAGTACGTTTACTGGAAGACATTGCCTCAAGGCAATATGTACGCCTTTTGTAAAATATTTGTATATTTGACAATTAAGTGTTTATTATTAAATTAGAGACTTAAGTTTTGAACTAACGATCAGACAAGCTAGAAACCTAATATGGAGCATGTAAAAGTGCCACGTTGTACTACCATACGAGTACCTACCTTGTTGTGGGAATCTTAGACTACTCCACCCGATGTATACTAGTGATATTGTATGTAATAATAAACCCGGCGTCTTACATACTGTAAAAGTATTGTTACAATTTCGTACTTAGTTAATTTAATTCAGAAACAAAATTAATAAGCGCGAATGATCATCTGTGTGTTTTTTGTTGAGGGTGCCATTGGGGAAGTGATTCTTAGAGTTTTGTCTTGGAAATCATTTTCTTGGAGCACTGATCCTTACGGGGATGGGGGGGGGGGTATCTTTATATGGACAGTATAATATACTTCTACATTGCGTAATGAACCTGAAATTTTAATTTGTGATTTTGTAGGGGGAAGCCCTTCTGGTGATCTCTGAGGCTTTTCATATAATCAAAATATTTTGCACGATGAATGTAGATGACATAGCAACTATCATTCCTGTGATATCCACGGGAAAGGGAGGTTACAAGTTACAACCCTTTACTTGATTCGAAATAAAGTACTTATAATAGAATAATAAAAAAAAACATTCTGTGAGTCTCTCGAATACTAAAGTAGTAGTAGTACAGTTGATTATATTCTTAACAAATCAGCAAGGTTACTCTTGACAAAACTAAACACGATCTTAATCTAGTCTTGATCTTGATCATACGACGCATGAAGGGACTATGGTCAAAAACACCGCGCTACCGCTAACGCGCGATCGGTTGGCGTGTATTTTTGGCCAATAGTCACTTCGTGCGTCGTATGATCAAGCTCAAGACTAGATTAAGATCGTGTTTAGTTTTTTCAAGAGTAGCCCTGCTGTCCATACCATACTTAGTAGCCTGAAGGGTTGGTCGGTCTAAATTTCCCGCGTGTGAAACAATTTCACACGCGGTGTTCGATGTTCCTCTAACAGTCTAACTTAAGGAAGCAAACACAGTAATTAACAAAATAATCATACAAAATCATTTTCTTAATAAATGTGAGTCAGTGCAACGTCGCGTTATATACTTGAATGTGTTGTATGAATGTAAAGTAATGTAGGATATCTTTTTGGAGTCGTGGTCGCCCAAGGCGATACAAGCCACTACAGATCAGACCATCTCAATATAGTGATGTCAAACACATCTCTACTGTTTCATAATATCATCGAAATAAATCGTCATCAGTGAGTACAAAAGAGATAGACTAAAAGATGGCAATAATATTATAAACAATGGTTCTAAGCAAGATTGAAAAAGCGGGGCTATCATTTGAGCGATATTTATATATTTTAATCTTTTTGCACATCATTATATAACAGTGTTAACAAATCTATACAAAATTAAAAATACTTGGACGATATGCAGTGGCGATATTATCACACTGAAGTGGTTTCTTCCATCTAACCACGATCTTCCAGTTAACCTCATAGTAGCAACATTGATTATTTCTTTTATTTTTGATTAAATACTAAGTGGGTGCATTATAAGATAAAGGTTTTTTTAGTAAGATTTTCATGTTTAGTTAGCCGAGCCAGTCTCTGTAATACTTGAGATGGATCTGACTGGGTCATGTTTTGAAAACCTCCAATAGTAGTTGGTCAAAAATAGCACTGTTTTTTCACCCAGAAGGTTTTCGACGGTGTCTTGTTTTAAAATTAGACAGGTTTTTTTTTGTAAGTACAGTTTCTGATGATTTAGCTGATTTTTTTCGTAATTTCGCAATATTTCGATGTTTCCTTGCGCATCCTTATCGTGGCGGATAGAGTTTGGATAACAATATAGACACTCAGCATATTGGACGATATAAAACAATATGCATGTATACCTACTATATATGCTGTTTATAATACACTAGCTGTCCCAGCGAACTTCGTACCGCCTAAAAATCAATGAATGATTAATATTTTTAATCTCTTTACAAACTCTCGTAATTGTCCAAATGTGTCATCGTATAGTGTAAAAAATAAAATACATTCATGTTGAACAATTATACTCAGATTTGTTTATAAATTATCTGCTGTACCTACGTAATATAATTATGTAGGTACTAATTTATTTTTTTAGGTAGATACCCATTGTATGGATAACGATTCAAATTTGAAAATGTATACAAAAATTATTCTACAAATAGGCCAATCTATAAAAAACATCATCGTTGATTTTGTATAATTCTCCATATTGCATTTTTATTGAAATTAAAAACGTATGGCGTAAATAATTTTCTTCATAATTTTTCTTCCCGTGAATTTGTAAGATATTTTAATAGCCTATCGGTTATTCCGAGCGGAGAAGAATCCAACAAATCAGAGATCATTTAAATCGGTACAGCCATTCTTGAGTTATAAGTGTTGTAACACACACCACTTCCTTTTATATATTAGATATTACTATGTCCACAGGCCAAATACAATATGTAGATACGTAATATTGTAGAACAAGGCAACTTAGATGTGGTATATTATATAGTACAATATTTTGTTAAAAACATGGCCTACCACACCATTAACTAAGTATTATGAGTGAGATGTACTGAATTCTACGTGAGAACTGCATTCTCCTAATACGTGAAAATGTGAAAATGAGGTTTTACTTTCTCATTAAGTAAACAATTTTTTAATCATATTTTGAAACAACCTAGATTAATCATTCCAGTTGATTCTACTCATCGATAGTCAACCTATTTGAATAGTTAATACCTCTCTCTCTCTGGTTTCAATCCTGGGATTGGTTTGCAGCAATTATCTCTTTAATTCTTCTCCTCCACTCCTCTCTGTCTTGTGCGGTTCTTTTGAATTCTGCATATGATGAGCAGCGCATGTCCACCAACAGGTCCTCCAGGTACTCTCGGCGTGGGCGTCCCCTAGAGTTTGTCCCCTCGGTCATACCCTCCATTACGGCATGCAAGAGGCCTTCTTGTCGCATTACATGGCCGATCCACCTTGCACGCCTTTCTGACAAGAGCTTGAGCAGGTATATACATATTATTTTGTATGTGATACACGTTTCCAGACTTCAGGAGTCGGTGGGTGTCACTGTGTTGGTGTTAAGGTAGTAGAATTCCATAACGAAACTAAAAAGCAAATGATTTTTCTTCTACTTTATGTTTTATTACCGAGAGAGACGTCTTTCATCTTATAAGGATATTGTCAATCTCAGATTGAGGATTCACAATCTTGAGATTGACTATGTCCTTATAAGAAGAAAGACGTCTCCGTCGACAATACAGTATAATTATAGTAGAAGAAACCATTTGTATTTTAATTTCCTAATTAAAAAGGTGCCATTTTGTATCGATACCAAAGAGCAAAAAAATAGGTTAAAACTAGATATTTGCCTAATACTCTTTAATCTTGTATATAACATTGAATATTCTTTAATCTCGCGCTACATCCCTTGCAGCATACGCACAGAGAACTGAAAACCAGACAACAAACTGTTTTATATTTACACTTTAACGTACATAGACAATTCACACAGATCGAGCTAGTCCCAAATTAAGATGAATCTTGTATTATGGGTAACACCCAGACCCAGGACAATTTGAAAAAGGTCATTCTTCACTTTGCCCTGGCCGGGAATCGAACCCGGGACCTCGTGACTCAAAGGCAAGAGCGTTACCTCCGCGCCACACAGGCCGACACAATAAATTGTCATAGGTATATATTTTAAATATTTGAAATACCATTTCTAACTAAAAACAGTAAAAACTTGCACTTGTTCACATGTTGTATTTATCAAGATACTTTCATATAAAACGTTTATAATTATTCTTCATACACTTATGTCTTAGTTATCACATTGATTACAATCAGCTGTTGATAATGACTTGATTATATAATTAATTAAATTAAGTGCACATATCAGATTAATTTCACATAGTGTATGCAATGTGAATCTTGATTGTATGGATTTTCAAAATTAAATTAATTTCGGACACGGCTTTTATATTTTTTAGTAATGAATGAAAAACATTCATATCTTATTTATTAATTCGCTGAATAACTAAATGGGTAGATAGATATGTGAGACGCAAATTATTGTGGGATCATATTTTTCCGTGGAATTTTTTAAGCTGTGTCCCCGATAAAGCTCACGCTCTTTTCTGTAAGTTTTCAAGTGTCCTGTGAGAAGCAGATATTTGTAAAACAACTCATAATATAAGACATTTAATGTCTCAATTCATTGTCACCTATATCCTGAATACCTTAACATTTATTGAATGCAGAGGATGACTCGTATGTTTAATACATGCAGTTGGTCTGCTGGCTACCCCATTTGTCGGAAATGCCGTGATGAAATGATGATTCTTTCTTTGTCCCTTCAACTGTAATCTTTTCAACACCGCAAATATAACCTAACATATGGAAAATTCACACAGATCGAGCTAGTCCCAAACTGAGATATGAATCTTGTATTATGGGTACTAACACGATGACACACATATATTTTGTTTTAATTTTTGAAAAGATATATCTTATAAACCCAAATAAAACCTTATACACCTTTCACAGTAGGTACCTAAGATAAAAGTTTGTGTCGTGAAAGGGGATATTGCCGGCACCTGGAATCGAACCACGCACCTTATTTGCAGGAGACTCTACCTCCAGGCTACCGACGAACTTATATATACCCACCCAGATCCAGGACATTAAAAAGAGACATCTCACACTGGCATATCTCTGGAGTCATAGGCTCCTATTCATCCCCAAATAAGACCCGGAATAATTAGATTTTTTACTATGTCCTGGCCGTGAATCTAACCCGGAACCTCTTGACTCAAACGCGAGAGTTCTACCTCTTCGCTACACCGGACATCTAAATATATAAAAAGATAGATTGGTAGTGGTTTGTGGTGACGCGTTATGTGTCTATTTATTTTTATTTCTCCATTTTATTTTGTTGGTTTGCATTTAATGACAATTTACCCGTATGCAAGTGTGAAATATTAGCTACCAACTCAACAAGTATACCTCCTTACGATCTAAAGCAGTGGTTTCCAATTTTTTTTATCTCCGAGGACCGATCAACTTTTGATAATTTTATCGCGGACCACTGAGATGGAGACGTTGATTGTTTACCTTCGAAGATTTTTAAAATATTTTTATTCCTAACTTTTCGTATTTTTAGAAGCCGAAATTGCAAATTTGTATTACATAGTTTTAACAAAACGAAAAAAGGCTGATCTTCATATATCTTCCGCGACCCGGTACCGCTTGCTTCAGATCGGGGGTTGGAGAACACTGATTTAAAACCTTGAAAAATAAATAAAACCTGCATAGCGCAAGTTTTCATTTACATCTGAAAAAAAAAATCGCCACGCCATATTCCACAAGCGGGGGAGCCAGCGAAATGATTAAAAGTAATAAACATGCAGACTATTCTCTCCGTACCAATAAAATATAAGACATTCAGGATGGGTGGCATGCCTCATCGCTGATTTATAGATGTTACACTGAACTGAGATTATTCATATGCGAATACAAATATTTATATATTTTGTTCTATAGAATCCTTGACAAGGAATAGATCTCACACTCTTTACTGTAGATTTTCGAGTGTCCTGTAAGAAGAAGGCATTCGTAAAATATCCCTATAAGACATTTAACATCTTAATAAATAACTTCTGAAAAAGCCAAGACTATACATAAGATAAAAAACGGACATATGAAATCAAACTTGAGCTTGACGACTAACAGTAGTGTGCATGGACACAACACGCGGACTTCAAACAATATAAGAAACATTATACCCAGAACAAATAAAGTTCGAGATGGTTTCTTGTACTCTGCTGTTATGATTTATAACAGTTTGCCTGACCAATTGAAGAAATGTAAAAATCCTAAGGAGTTTGGAAAGAGGATTCAAGAGTTAGTAATGACTTCTCAATGTTTGTAATAGTGTTTTGTGTTTTTTGTTTTCAATAGTGTTGCTGTTCTGTGATTTTTTGCTCTGGTGTCTTATATTTTACTATAATATCAAATAATTTAAATTTATGAATTGTTTTACCAGATTTGTAATACTGCACGCCTCTGACACCAGCAACCTTAGTTGCTGTTTTGAGGTATTGTTTATAATTGAATAAATTGAATAAATTCTTCAGTGATGAGGCATACTGCTTTACAAACACCTACCCTTTACAGGACACTCGATAACTTATAGAAAAAAGCTGGTGATCTATTCTTCACCAGGGGGGATTTTATTCTTTATTCTTCAACATCTCCCGTAGGTCCTTTACTCCTTTACAGGACACATGGGTTCATCATCATTACAATGATACAACAAGAAGGAAAACATTAATACAATAGAATAGAAAGGGCGCAATAAACACAATATACGATAAACAAAATTGTTTTGTACAGATTAAAGTAAAGAAATTAGTTTTTATCTTTTCTCATAAAAATGATAAAAATGCATTACTTGCTTTTGATTCTAGACTCATATTATATAATAGAGGTAATAATATGTATATTTTTTATTATACGTATATTTTTTTATAACCCGCATGTGGTGAAGTTTCTATGCAGTGTTGTATTCATCTTCAGGAAGTGGAGACTAAGTTTAAAGTATATTGTTGTTTACATCATAAAATATTGCATAAATAGGTACTTAGGTAGATCATAAAATCATCATCATAAAATATTGCATAAATAGTCTACTAAGCTTATATTTATTGCAAACAAATTATTCATCCCATTCGTCACTGTCTTCATTATTTTGTAAGTGTCCTATCATAAAATTAGAATAGTTGCCAGTGGTCTTAACAGTGTTGCCAATTCAGATTTCAAAAAAAAAACGTAAAACAGATTAGAAAGTCAGTAGATATAGAAAAAAACGTTAGTAGATTTCACGAATTTGGTTAATTCGGATAATTAAGGTCTAAATTTTCAAAATTTGGTCATTTAATTTGCACTGAATATTTCCATCTCCTCGGTTTTGTTAAAGCATACCTTCTTAGATTCGGTATTTTCGGTCGCTTTTTCAAAAGTGAAGATATTTTTTTTATGTTTCACTTTTCAAAATTTTGTGATTTCCTTTCCACTCGAAATTTCTATCTCCCATCACCGAATTTTCAAAAAACAAGAATTTGAAATACTTCACGATCTTCCCGAATTTGTTAAGGAATATTTTAGAAAGTGGTGCCTACATTCGAGAACTAAAATTCGTAGATTCAAGAAAAAACCCAAAAATACATAGATTCGGGACTAAAGATTATGCCACAAGTACTTAGATTCGGGACAAAACATTTGACGAATACCTTCTTTTTACAAGATACAAATAAAATAAAGTTATCAGGATACCCATTTTTGTCGCGGACACCATATGACTTTTGCATCACAACAAAACATATTAAATATACCTACCTACATACTGTAGTATCAAATTTTGTTCCTTTTTGCCCCCTTTTCTATAGACAGCAGTGACATCTAGTGGGATATGTTCTATTCAAACCTTTCATATATTATATACCTACAGTACACCCTTGAGATGATTATATTTTCATATTGGTTTGTGGTAGTGCGTAAATATATACCTACTGTGTTTATATATATAATATTGTTCGTGTTTTTTGTTGCAGGTTATCGAGGGAAGGACTGCGAGGAGAATATAGACGACTGTCCCGGTAATTTGTGTCAAAATGGAGCAACCTGCGTGGATGGAGTCAACAAATATTATTGCTTATGCCCTCCTTCATTCACAGGAGAAGTCTGTGCTATAGATGTCGATGAATGTTCTGCCAAGTAAGTAAATTCTTGAAAAAGGATAGCCGATTGACTTTCTGCATCTAATAAACATGCAGATTGCCTTCTCCATGCCAATAAAATAATAAGACATTGGCTGGATGAGTTCTAGACAAATCAATTTTTTAAGCTCAAGTTAACTTTAAGCCAACAAGATATATTATGTACCTAGGTATATTGTATTTGATTATTTGGAACTACTTTTTATTTAAAAAATGGATTATCCTGGAACGGGTCTGTGTAGCTGGATAATCCATTTTCTATAATACTTGTAGATATAGTGTAATTGTGTTTTTAATAATTTCTTTTTATTTTCAGACCTTCGGTATGTCAGAATGGTGCCACGTGTACAAATACTTTTGGTGGCTTCTCTTGTATCTGTGTCAACGGATGGGAAGGGGCAGATTGTAGCACAAATATTGATGACTGTGACGGAGCTGCTTGCTTCAATGGCGCAACTTGCATTGATCGTGTCGGCTCCTTTTACTGCAGATGTACACCAGGAAAAACAGGTAAGAATATATTAATTCTGTATACATTATGTAACTGATGTGTAAAAAAACCTCAAAATGAGTCCATAAGATTGGTATGGAGCCGAGTAATAAAGTAGCTTCTAAATAAAGTTCAGTTTATTGTTCAACAGTTCTTGGTAAAAGCTTATTATATTTATTTTTATTTTAAAAGATGAATCTGGATTTGTAATAAATCCAAACACACTCCAGGCACCCTCTCAGTAAGCAATATGCTTGTGTCGTAAAGGTGGAGTAAAAAGGCAACAGGAGTTATCAAACACGGGGTTTCTCGATTGGGAGTCCAAGAATTTACCATCAGGTCGCCTCTTGAAACACTATTACATGAATACCATCAAACTATATTTAAGTTTCTAATATTTGATTGACATTTTGTTTTCAGGACTTCTGTGTCATTTGGACGATGCTTGCACCTCCAATCCTTGTCATGCTGACGCCATGTGTGACACATCACCTATCAATGGTTCCTATACATGCTCCTGTGCTACTGGATACAAAGGAATCGACTGCTCTGAAGATATCAACGAATGTGAACAAGGTGTGTAAATTTAACACATTATGAATATAATAAGTAAGGCTTAGAAAAGACATAGTCACTTTATTTGGTAATCGTCCAGATGGAACTTACACCCATAACCCAATCTTTTCAAAAGGCATACTTTGTTTAATTTAGCTTGTTGAGAATTTGTTTTTTTTTATTTAAAGAACTAAAACTTTCATTATGCATCCTTATTATTCTTATTTCTTGTTATAGGTTCTCCATGTGAGCACGATGGCGTTTGTGTCAACACACCCGGATCTTTTGTATGCAACTGCACTCAAGGTTTCACAGGTCCTCGCTGTGAGACAAATGTCAATGAATGTGAGAGTCATCCTTGTCAAAATGATGGAAGCTGTTTGGATGATCCAGGGACGTTCAGATGTGTCTGTATGCCAGGTAAACAATACAAAATATCTTTATATTATTGTAATTTCTTTCTGTAATAATAATGCGTGGAGAATATCAACTTCACTCAACACGTCTATAGTAGAGTTTGTGAATGGTTTTATCGTTAAAGAGTCTATCAAGGAGTCTCAGACGACTGAGAATATATGACAGATTCAAATACTGAAAGCTGTCCTTTTTGTCACTGTAGCTCTATCACTGATTTTCCATTGATTGTACTGACTCCACTTGTTATTTTTACTGTTATACCCTTAATGGATAAATAAAAGTTAATTGTCATATCATTTAAGAACATTACGTGGTTACAAAAATACTGAAAAGGCGGCTAATCGTAGTTTCATATACAGTTTCATTCAGCCAATAACCGTTCTTTGATTATAAAATAACAATGCCTTGATTTTTGACATACTCCACGTAACATACTTAAATTTGTGTGGAGACTAAAGTTACTACCTACTTTAAGTGTTTTTTTTAGCTTCTTCTCTAGCTTAAAGATGTAATGGTCCCAAGTCTTTTCAATGAAAATAATAATTATTTTTTGTCTCTTTTTCCAGGTTTTGCTGGTTTACAGTGTGAAATAGATATAGACGAATGTGCCAGTAATCCATGTCTCAATGGAGGACTCTGCTATGATCTTATCAACGCATTCCGTTGTACTTGTGCCATTGGGTAAGTTAAATCA
The DNA here is from genome assembly GCA_947579605.1 of Athripsodes cinereus. Classification (NCBI taxonomy): domain Eukaryota; kingdom Metazoa; phylum Arthropoda; class Insecta; order Trichoptera; family Leptoceridae; genus Athripsodes; species Athripsodes cinereus. Next base: position 8,570,650 of record OX388325.1, on the reverse strand, counting down.
CCAATCATATTTGAAAACTTCTGACTTAACTTATAAATTCATAAAGTCAGAGGGAAAGGAAAACTGCACTATGTCAAATTTTGTCTAAAGTGACTTATGAACATAATAATGTTGTAATGATCCTCATTATGAAATTAAAAAATAAATGTTTTTTCCTCTATATGTTTTTATTGAGGGTGACATCTTTCGTCTTCTAAGAACATTGTCAATCTCTTTTAAGACAAATATAAAACATGTCAACATTATAGAATTCTACTACATACTTAAACACTGACACAGTGAATAGTCGTCATTATTATTCTTTTTGATGGCATATCCACCTATGTTAAACTACCATACCATCACGGCACATCCCACAAGTGGGGCAGCCAGCAGACCAGCCGCATGCAAGAAACACGCAAACCGTCCCTATGTTAAAAACATATTATATTTTGTTTTTTAATAAAAACTAGACAACTATGCAAAAATAAATTGCCAATATTTTACATCAGATCGTGATAGAACTGTCAAAATAATTTGCATCTCTGCATTATCAATTTATAAATAATTTCCCTCATTTTCTCGCTATTTTTAGAGAACTAATGCTATCTGCAAGTGTTAATTAATAAGTCAACCTGATGATGTGTATTTCTTGACTGAAACTGTTTTAAGACTACAAAATTAATTAAATACATATTTTTTTGTTTCAGTTTCACTGGTACCCGTTGTCAAGTGAACATAGATGACTGCGTCTCTAATCCATGTAAGAATGATGGACTGTGCCATGACTCCATAGCAGGATATACTTGCCAATGTCCTCTAGGCTATACAGGTAAATAATTGGACAAAATGCTGGATGCACCATATCTTGGAATGTAATAATCGTGAACCCACACACTCATTTACTACCGTGTAGTTGCCCATCATATTTGTGTATATTCCACAAGTTGTCAGATCTTTATTAGACATTAAAAGAATGCACACATCCATCTCTTTCGCTCTCTGAATCTATCTCATGTGCGCTTAATTCCAAGCTAAATATATAGTCGCGTAATAATGTGGAGTATAGACATCTATTTAGTGGCAAAAACCCCCACAATGATGATGGACCTAGTGAGGGTAGCCCATAAAGTTCACATATTCTATGATGTCTGTTAAAATCACAAAAAAATATGTGCTTATAACATACCTACATAGAATTTTTAGAATATTTTATTTACAGAATCAAACATAACAACATAACATAACAAACATAGACAATTCACACAGATCGAGCTAGTCCCAAACTAAGATGAATCTTGTATTATGGGTACTAACACGACGATACACACATATACAATGCACTACACACATATAAATGTAACACCCAGACCCAGGACAATTTGAAAAAGGTCATTCTTCACTTTGCCCTGACCGGGAATCGAACCCGGGACCTCGTGACTCAAAGGCAAGAGCGTTACCTCCGCGCCACACCGGCCGAACATACATCATTTTCTACATTTGCAAAATCATTTAGAAATTCAAAATTGAAATATTTTATGTTGTCGTCCATTAAAACTGTTGTTTGATTATCTGGAATATTTTAATTTGTAAATTGAAACATTTTTTGTTTTTCTTTTCTAGGCATGTCCTGTGAGACTAACATCAATGATTGTCAGTCAGCTCCTTGTCATCGTGGTGAATGTATAGATGGACAAAATAGTTTCACGTGCAACTGTCATCCAGGCTACACGGGTTACCTCTGTCAGACCCAAATCAACGAATGCGAATCTAATCCATGTCAATTTGGAGGTTAGTATAAATCATCATCATTAGCATCTCACCCTTCCAACACTTGATGGAATCACCTCTTCCCACAACATTCCTATCACTCTAAAAAAAATCTAATAATGTTAAATATATTACGTGATGTTTTACAAATGACTTCTTTTTACTAAAAAACTAACAGAAAAGAGTGCAAAACCTGTAAGTTTCTATTTTGGGATCAAAAAAAGATAAGTCTGGGTTTGTAACAAGCCTCTAAATATACCCCAAACAACCTGTTGTGAAAATGAAAGTTTGGGGCTCTTAGCATTGGACCACAACCATTTGGACCAACCGAAATTAATATTGGTATATGTATCATTATTTTAGGACACTGTGAGGACTTAATCGATGGCTACCAGTGTCGCTGTAAACCAGGAACTTCCGGCCCTAACTGCGAGATCAATGTCAATGAATGCTACTCCAATCCATGTAGAAACGGAGCCAGATGTATAGATGGCATCAACAGGTTAATATTATCTTCTCAAATGCCAGAATTTATCAAACTAATCAATCGTTTGATATAGAATTAGCTCAACCATCCTAGAATTTATTATTCAAATGCATAATCTCATATAGAATTAGCTCAACCATTCCAGCATTTATTGTTAAATGCATAATCTAATAGAGAATTAAATCAAGTATTCTTGGATTCATTATATGAATGAATTATCTAATAAGGAATTAAAAAATTAAATGAACCATTCTTAAATTCATTATACGAATGAATTATCTGATATAGAATTTACTCAACCATTCCGGAATTTCTTCTCCAGATGCATAATTTCATACAGAACAGACCTAACCATCTTAGAATTTATCATACAAATCATGATTTAATTAAACAAAAAAAACTCATTTGTTGTAGAATTTGTTGTGAAATACTGTAGTAGTCAATTATTTTTGTAACTTACGTATATTTAATTTTTTTTCACAACATTTTTTTAATATTTGTTCCATGCAGCGATTACACTAAGTAAGTACTAAAAGAAAGTGTTCCATAGAAATAGTTGGATGTTGTTTTGTGTGTGTATATAGTATTGTAATCATAGAAAATTTTGGCTTTTCTTAATTTAAAAGTATTTAAATAATTTGTTAACTATTTGTTTGTTTATTTATACAATTAATTATTATTAAAATGTCATTCTAAAAAGTAACATTTAGAATAAGATTTACAGAAGAACTCAATTAACAAATTTGTGAGTAACGTTTTTGTTATTTTTCATCTAGATATACATGTGAATGTATCGCCGGATTTACTGGTCTCCACTGTGAATCAAACATCAATGAATGTCTATCTAATCCATGTGCAAATGGAGGAGTGTGTGTGGATCAGATCAACGGATTCCATTGTGATTGTCCAAGAGGATATTACGATGCTAGGTAAGTGTTTTTTCATCATTTTTTTAACACAAATATTTTGATGGCTTAATGCACAAAAGACACATGTCCACATTTGAAAGTTTAAAGGAAACAGGTTTTCAAAGTTTGAGCTTCTAAATTAATTCAGAAGATGCCCTTGATGGATATGTACTTTTTATTAATTAAGAAAGTCAATATAAATGCATTCTCAAATATCTTACGTGACATGTTACATCTGTACACAAAAAAATGATAATTTAAGAATGTGTGGCATTTGGTTTTTATTAAATATTTCGATAAGGACATTATTATTAATAATTATGTAATCAGGACATAGAAGACGTTGCAACCGATCTTGTGCATATATTAATTCATTAATTTTAATCAATGCATTGTGAGTCTTTCATCTTTTTATAGCTGTACAAAATTTTATCCTCCCGATATAAATACTTCATGTTTTGTTAAATTTTTTACAGATGCCTTTCTGATGTTGATGAATGCGCATCAAATCCTTGTGTAAATGGAGGATCTTGCGAAGATGGAGTTAATCAATTTATATGTCATTGTCTACCAGGTTACGGAGGTAATATATACATTTTTTTTTGTTATAGAGAAAAAAAATATAACCTTTAAGCATACTGCATTTTGAGCCTAATCCTATGTTATCCTAGATATCTAACTGGTCGAACTAACAGCCGATAAAGTATTTATCTCAGTTATTCTAGCACTATATAGATAGGAGATCAATTCGAAATCTGAAATATCAGATCTCTTAGCAAAAATGGTAACGTTTATGGTTTGCATTAAATGTTTTTCGATTGGTGGACCTTACATCGTGACAGTGAGAATTGGTGAATTTTGTCCATGGACACCGAGAGTGATTACTTAAGCCAACCTAGAGCAAATTTGTCGGCGTTGGGACACCCTACTCACTTCTTCCAATCAGATTTTGCACAATTTATTACACTCTAAACATGATTCTCCAGTCAAGATATCTGATTGGTTTTGTCATCCGAATAGGTGTTTTTCTTCCGACATTACGCTGTTAAGTTTTATATGATTATGGTTGATATTTTGTAGACTTATCTGCTTTATATATCTGGAAATTTTTTGAATATTAGACTCTCTTGTATATCAGAATATTAGAGATTGGAAATGTTTTCTTATAGAACTAGACAATCTATATGATGTATATAACTCAAATGTCTCAAACAAATGGACTTGGAAAATAATTTTAATATTACTAATATGTAATATGTAACATAATATGATTGTTATTTTTACAGGTAAACGTTGTGAGATGGACATAGACGAATGTGGCTCCAATCCTTGTCAACATGGAGGACTCTGTATTGATAAACTCAATGCTTATAAATGTGACTGCGCCCTTGGATTTACAGGTACAAAACAATATAATAATAATAATAGAAAATTTGTAATGTGCCGTTTTGTGGAATAAATCCACTTCAAGGGCGCATCTTAAAATAATAACAATGAATCATAACATGGACAATTTACGCAGATTGAGCTAGTCCCAAACTTAGATATTATAAATTTTGTATTATGAGTTCTAACGTGACAATATCCATAAATGTAATACCCAGATTCAGCACAATTTGAAAAATATTATTTTTTATTTGGCCCTGATGATGATTCTGGATGATTTTGTTTTGACGCCGTTTAACAGTCCCTAAGAGAGCAGTTTTCAATTTGCTTCTGAAGCTGATGACAGTCTGATTGTCTCTCAATGACACCCTGGTCAAGGATTGAACACAGAATGCCATATCAGCCAATATGTCTTTGTGTTTTTTTTTGTATTTTTTCATTATTTATATTGCATTGGTCTTTCTTCCGAGTTTTTGTATTTTAAAACATAAATAATTTTTCTTACATATAAAACTTTATTATTCGTTTGCAGGTATAAACTGTGAAATCAACATTGATGACTGTGTGTCTAACCCTTGCCTGTTTGGAGGCACCTGCATTGATCTGGTACACGACTACAAATGCGTGTGCGATCTCCCGCACACAGGACGCAACTGCGAAGGTACACTAGATCCGTGCACACCAAACAAGTACGTTCAAATATTTTTTTAACTATTTGATTAATGTGGATAATCTTAAAATATTTTCCAATTTCCTACATCTTAAAGACAGGTGTTATTAAAACATAAAATCAATCACTCCCCTCCAATGTTTCTCTCAGGACCACAGAGCAGAAACGAGTTTCCTTCATTTAGAGCGTCTTTGTGCCATTTGAGTAACCTTTTCTCACAACATTCCTAGTGTTCTGATATTGTTGTCATAGCAACAGTGTATTGTGAACATTCACCACATAAAATACACAACTTTTTCAATTTACCTGTGATGATGTGTATCACCTATCCTGAACATTTTGATATTATTTTATGACACAAAGAGCACAACCTGTTTGTTCATTGCATGCAGTTAGCACAGAAATGCCGTGATAAAAATATAAAATTAGTCATTGAATAATATTTGTGTTTTTTCAGATGTCGCAACAGGGCACGATGCACACCTTCATCTACGTACGAAGAATTCTCTTGTACGTGCGCCAATGGTTATACTGGTAGACTTTGTGCACAGGATATAGATGAATGTAAAGCTGGAGCACCGTGTCGTAATGGGGCTACATGCGTCAACACACCAGGCAGCTATCACTGCGTATGTGCCAAAGGCTATGAAGGAAGGGATTGCGCCATCAATACAGATGATTGTGCAATTTGTAAGTATTTTTATGTTGCAAATAAACTTGTAAAATATAGACTATTTGAGAAAGCAACTACTAACCATAGAAATTTTACCGATGTGATTGATAAACTATTACATAGAAACTAAATAAATATGAAACTAAAATGCTTCGTAAATATGAAACTAAAATGCTTCGTAAATAAATATGAAGCTAAAATGCTTTGTAAATATCACAGATATCCTACTACCCCACTTATGGGAGACGCTGTGATGGTATAGATTGATAGGTAGAATATCCACACCATTTAATTTTTACGTGTCTTTTTCAGATCCATGTCAAAACGGAGGTACGTGTTTAGACGGAATCGGCGACTATACGTGTCTTTGCGTTGAAGGTTTCAGCGGGAAGCATTGTGAAATAGATATAGACGAATGTCTTTCCATGCCATGTCATAATCACGCCACTTGCAATCAGTATGTCAACTCTTACACTTGCACTTGTCCACTGGGTTTCTCCGGAATCAACTGTCAAACAAATGATGAAGATTGTACCGAGTCCAGTTGTATGAATGGCGGAACGTGTATTGATGGAATTAATGCTTACAATTGCTCATGTTTACCAGGGTAAGCTAAGATATATTTTTTTTTATTTATTTTAATAGACAACACAGCTTTAATTCAATAATTCAGTTAAATATTTACATCGCCAATTAAATTACTAAGCTCTGAACGACTTAACAGCGCAATATTAAAAAAATAATTATTGAAAGAGGAAAGGAAGGAAGGGAGAAGGGAATATAACTTGTCAAAGTACTTGAATGCTATGATTTTTTTATAATCAATCGCTAAAATAAATGATTGTGTTCATTTATATAAATTACTGTATTCACTAAGATTATATATATTTTTTCAGATATACGGGATCTAATTGTCAGTACCGAATCAATGAATGCGACAGTGGTCCTTGTCAGAATGGGGCAACCTGCCATGACCACTTCAAATACTACACCTGTCACTGCCCCTATGGCTTCACTGGAAAGCATTGTGATTCATATGTTGATTGGTATGTATAAATATAAATATGTAAAACAGATTTAACTTTAGACTATATCAGTTATTTTACCGAAATCGATCGCGATTTTAAAAAATCAAGTAACGGATGTGCATTGTAGAATATTTAAAAAACATTCAAAATTAACTTTAGACTTCTGTTGGATATTGTAATTGTGACATTTATTTTGTTTCTGTAGGTGTGAAAGTAATCCGTGTGAAAATGGTGCGACCTGTGTGCAGTCAAAGCATTTGTATCACTGCTCTTGTGCCCCAGGATGGTCTGGAAAGCTTTGTGATGTTGAGATGGTATCCTGCAAAGATGCAGCTATCAGGAAAAGTAAGAAATATATCTCATTAGTTATATAGTATTAAAATTTTAGAAGTTAAATTGAAAAAAAAAAACAGTATGTAGTTAGCTTCCAAAATGACTTTTATTTTTTATTTATTTATTAGTAAAAAATTAACAATGTAAAAATAACACATTCATAAACAACTCTGTTGACTCCTGATATATAACGATATATGATATAACGGAGAGTATTTAAAGCGCCATCTTTGTGCCATAGCACCTCGAGGACGCTGTACATGATAATGTTTTATCTTCAACAAAGTTGTCTGTGTCAAGGACCCCAGACAGCAATTAAATGCTGGTATAAGGGGTCAAAAACAATCCCAGATACCAGACTCTCGACTCCATCATCACTCCATCAATCGCCTGATGATGGAGTCGAGAGTCTCCGAATATTAGTAAGTGAAGTTAATAAAAGTCATTTGAAAGTTAACTACGTACTGTGTTTTTTTTTCAATTTATCTTGAAATGGACTTCCAACAAGTACCTTCGGTCAATAACATCAACATTTTAAAATTAGAAACTCTATGTAATGATTTAAAAAATTGATACAAATATTTTGAATTGGATCATCCAGATAGGTTGCCCGCTGATAATTTCAGAAATTTACTAAATCTAATTAAGTATATTTAAAGTTTATATTGAGCTAATGGGAATGATATTTTTCAGGTGTGAAGCCTAAAGAACTCTGCAACAATGGAACATGTGAAGATATTGGAAATTCTCATCGTTGTCATTGTTTGGATGGATATATGGGATCTTACTGCAACAGGGAAATCAATGAATGCGACTCGGCACCTTGTCAGAATGGTGCCCAATGTAAAGATCTTATTGGAGGATATCAATGTCTGTGTGCTAAAGGATTCCAAGGACAGAACTGTGAACTTAATGTGGATGATTGCAAACCTAATCCTTGTCAAAACGGAGGAACTTGTCACGATCTTGTGGATAACTTCTCATGTTCATGTCCTCCCGGTACATTGGGAATTATCTGCGATATCAATATAGACGATTGCCGACCTGATTCTTGCCATAATAACGGCACTTGCTATGATAAAGTTGGCGGATTTGAATGTAAATGTCCTCCAGGTTTCGTAGGTCCAAGATGTGAAGGAGATATCAATGAATGTTTATCTAACCCCTGCTCTAACCCTGGCACTTTAGACTGTGTACAGTTAGTCAATGATTATCATTGCAACTGTAAAAGTGGACACATCGGAAGACATTGCGAGAATAAAGTTAACTTCTGTGCAAATTCACCGTGTCAAAATGGTGGAGTTTGTTCTACAGTACAAGATGGACATCATTGTGTGTGTATGGATGGATTCTATGGTAAAAGCTGCGAGTATTCTGGTTATGACTGCGATTCTAATCCTTGTATGCATGGTGGAGTATGCAGAATATCCGATAGAGGAGGATACGTTTGCGATTGTCCAATGGGAACATCTGGAATCAACTGTGAAATTGATTCCTATGACGAATGTCTTTCCAATCCTTGCAAACATCGCGACGCCATATGCGAAAACAAAATAGGAGACTTCTTGTGTTACTGTCCACCAATGTGGACAGGAAAGAATTGTGATATTTACGATCCGAAATCTAAAGGAGGCATAGGAAAGCCTGTAAGAGGTGGATCCAAAACTAATCCTAATGCTAATCCATACGATATTGATTTAGAATATCAAAGAGAACAGTGTTTGAAACGTGGATGCAAAGAAAAACAAGGAAACCACAGATGCGATGAAGAATGTAACACATATGCTTGTGATTTTGATGGAAACGATTGTTCTCTTGGTATTAATCCTTGGAAAAACTGTACAGCACCAATCAAATGCTGGGATGTCTTTATGAATGGACAATGTGATGAAGTATGTAACAATGCACAATGTCTCTTTGATGGACGTGACTGTGAAAAGACTCTCAAATCATGTAATCCTATCTACAATGCGTATTGTCAAACACATTACGCCAATGGCCATTGCGATTATGGATGCAATAATGCAGAATGTAATTGGGACGGGTTGGATTGCGAAAATGAACCTCCCGAACTTGCAGAAGGCACACTAGCTCTAATCGTCTTAATGGATATGAAAAACTTTAAACAAAATCTTGTACAATTCTTGAGAGAAACAGGGCATACACTTCGTACAACGCTCAGAGTCAAACAAGACAATGAAGGAATTGATAAAATATATCCATGGAAAGGGCAGACAGCTGTTCCAGGTATTTTCAGCAGTCCAAAACACGGTGTCGTATTTTCTGAATCGACTAGATCTGGAATTGTTGTACATTTGGAAATAGATAATAGGAAATGTGTCACAACCACGGGAGCTGAATGTTTCCCAACTGCAAATGAAGCGGCTGAATTCCTTGCGGCCGCCGCAGCCAGGCATTCTTTATCTCCTGGATTTCCCATTTATCAAGCTAAAGGGGTAGTAGAGCCAATAGATGATTACGGTGGCGGAACTCTTTCCAACTACAGTTCTATCATAGGTGGAATTGTGTTTGTCTTTTTCTCAATCATATTGATTCTAGTACTATTTGGTACAAATAGAAAGAGAGCCGCTGGCATCACATGGTTCCCCGAAGGTTTCCTTCGCACAGACTCTGCGACGAGACACAGAACACATAGAAGAGCTGAAAATCAGGAAATGAGGAATTTAAGTAAAAATGCTTCCATTCCATGCGACATGAATGGAGGAAGAATGGGTAAGTTACCATAATTCAAAATTTACTTCCATAAATTTATTTCCATGGGATACTATTTTTATGTTTTACTATATTACTTATTCTGTCATACTTAAAAGATATATCATATTTAAACTTGGCTAATTGGAAATGACCCAGGTTAACCCTGATTATTTTTAATTTCATTTATTTTATTGAATTTAGTAGGTCGTCAACATTGGTCTGATGATGAAGATGACGGAACGTCGGAACCTCGAGCCAAGCGTGCTCGAAGTGGTGAAACAGCAGGTTATGCATCAGACCATACAGTTGTTACGGAATATGAAGAACCAACTGGAGTTACATCGGCTCCGAGGGTTTGGACACAACAGCATTTGGATGCCGCTGATCTCAGAGTACCTCCGAGCATGATGACACCACCAGCAATCGTGAGTGTTATTTAAAATCATTATCTTGTTGGTTACCTCCGTGCTTTAGATATCTTCAATCAATCAATCATAATTAAAATTACGAAACTCTATAAACATTTTTTTAACGTTGCTAATGATTTCTTATTTATCTCATTTTGACAGCATGATGGTATTGCGGATATCGACGCTCGCGGTCCAGGCGGTATGACTCCGCTCATGTTGGCAGCTGTGAGAGGAGGATCTGGTGCTGGTCTGGATGGGGGATGCTCTTCGGACGCTGAAGACGAACAAACTGCTCAGGTTATACAGGAATTAGTTGCACAGGGAGCTCAACTCAATGCTGCTATGGATAAAACAGGGGAGACAAGCTTACATCTTGCAGCCAGGTGAGAATCAAGATTTTTTTTCAATATCCATTCCCTTACGCCATATTACTTGTAGGGGTAGGCAGAAAGGAAGCCAATTTGATTTATCCTTGCACATTAATGCAATTTCTTATGTATGTCAATTTCTTTTACCTAATATAAAGTGTTAATAAGAAATACTTGAAACATAATTAAGACATTTAACATATTTAATTAAGTGGCGAGGTATGCCACCCTTCTTGAATTTTTTAACTTTAATTGGTACAGAGAAGATGCCTTGTATGTTTATTACATACAGTTTGTCTGCTGTATACCTCACTTCTGAGAATTGCTGTAATGCTATGGATGTTAAATGTTTCAAACATGATCTTTTACGGGACACTTGATACACAAGAGTAAATACTATGGCCATAATTAAACATATTATAGAACCAACATTCATTCAGTCACCTGTAGCATAGATTGTTCTATTATTTAATAGTATTGCCCCAAATATAGACATATTCCACATAATATTATGCTGAATATATAAGGAAACGGAAACACTGTTGTAAATGTTTTGTTTTCTCTGGGATTGCATTGGCAAAAAAGCTGTAATGGTCCCAGTAGAATATTATGTCTATGAATATGTTGCAGGTAGTCTGCTGGCTACCCCACTTGTGGAATATAATATGATGTCTTAATAATAATATATTTTTCTTTCAGATACGCTCGTGCGGACGCAGCTAAACGTTTACTGGATGCAGGAGCAGAGGCCAATTCCCAAGACAACACTGGCAGGACACCATTACACGCAGCCGTAGCAGCTGATGCAGTAGGAGTCTTCCAGATTCTGCTTAGAAACCGAGCCACTAATCTCAATGCCAGAATGCATGACGGCACAACACCACTTATTCTTGCAGCAAGGTATTATATTAATTATATAAAATTTCAGTTCTATTTGTATCGACCAACAACATCTGTGTCTAGATGCATTCGCTCAGCCATTCTCAAAAGATCAAAGCACCCTGTCTCTTTCTTTTACACCACTGCCGTTGTATCTTTCATACTCAAAATTGTCACCTATCACCACAGACAAAACATAATTCTTATGTTCCATAGACGTATTCTAATACACGTATAAAACTCAATTTTTCTATATTATTTTTCAGACTGGCCATTGAGGGAATGGTTGAAGACTTGATAAACGCAGATGCAGACATTAACGCAGCCGATAACAGCGGCAAGACAGCCTTGCATTGGGCTGCTGCTGTGAATAATGTGGATGCCGTCAACATACTGCTCTCAACTGGAGCAAACAGAGATGCACAAGATGACAAGGTATATATCTTTGCTTCTGTTGTTTCTTTTTGATGATATATCTTATGTGATTTTTTTTTGGATTTTGCTTTGTTTCTTTTTCCTGCTGAGATCGCCTTGGCTAAAAGCTGTTTGCTTGGCCAAACTTAGTGCAGGGGGGTGACATTTTTAAGATGATAATAATAATGTATTTTATTTAGTAACCTGTAAAAGACTGGTATTCATAAAATGTTACACACAAGACATTTCATATCTTCAATTTAGCAGTGATGAGGGATACTGCCACCAATTTTAAATGTCTCATTTTTATGGCACGAAAAGAACAACATGTATCTTTATTATTAATGGATTAACTGCATGTAAACCCCACTTTCTGGGAGATGTTATGATTCTGTAAATAAATTGATCTATGACTACGAAAATGTGTAATAAATTAAAATAAAAAACGTTCATATATATATGAACCTAAATATTGATTTTTTTGGTATCTTTAGGATGAGACTCCGCTATTCCTCGCTGCCAGGGAGGGTAGTTACGGAGCATGTCGCGTTCTCCTAGATGCCCATGCCAACCGGGAGATTACAGATCACATGGAAAGACTACCCAGAGACGTAGCGGCGGAGAGAGTACACGAAGATATTGTCAGATTACTAGATGAACACACACCGAGAGCTCAGCCACATCATCATCATCATACGCTACAAGGTAAATAATAAAGAATTTTTTTAAGACCTTCACCAATCTACATAAAGATTGTTATTTATTAAGTTGTTATTTTTTGAAAGTGTACTATTAAATCCAGTCAAAAAAAGTCCAAAAAATTGGGGACTCGTAATAAAACAAAGGTTTTGATACATGGAATACTAACAGTATATTAATGTGTTTAATATTTTCAGCTTCTCCAAATCATCCCCAGCTGATTTCCCATCCAACTGTCATTGGAATGGGACCTGGTGGTAAACAAGCCAGTACTAAAGCCAAGAAACAGAGACAGGGGGCCAAACCATCTCCAAATAGTCCTGGAGACTCACTGGATAATGGGGGGCAAATAAGGAGGTATGATTCATTTAACCTAAATAGATGTATTTATCTATATCTTCTTCTTCGTGTATTGGGTATCACTTGGGAGAGTGCGTCCCTATCCTGGGCAGTCTGAAACAGCTCCTCAACACTCCATATTTCTGTCCACTCATGTATATTATGGAGCCAGGAGAACCACCTTCTTTCAATACCCCCTCGATCTTGCCCTAGGTGACCAGTTGTAGCATCTTGTATTTTTTTCCTATGAGCATAATATGGTCTAAGTAGGACATCTTCTACAATGTAGATAAATTATGTATAGAATCTCCAAGTTAGAGGTGACTCAATTGGTGCAGAGACAATCTGAATGGAGGAGGCTAGTTTCTGCCCTGTGTTCCCAAGAGGAGTGTTGTAAAGAGAAGGGCAAATTAAACCATACCAATGTCGTTTAAGAAAAAGATTGAAGGTATTTTATAAAAATGTTGTTATCATTTGTAGGAAACCCAGTGTAAAGAAGAATAATAAGAAAAGCCCCAGTCAGGAGGTGCCACAGAGTGTAGAGTCACTCGCCTCAAGTTTGAGTCCAGTAGAATCTCCCCTCAACAATTTGACGGTAAGTTTTATCAAAAGTGAATAAACTGTTCTCTGAGTGAAGGAGGCTTGTTTCTACCCTATATTCTGAGAGGACCATTGAAGATCAAATCTGTTTGTTGGAGGGAAACTATGCCATGTATATTGCTTTTTGTCTTATAAGTGACTTATGAACAGTATATTTTTGTCTTATATTAACTTATGAACATAGTAGTTCTATAATAGTCCTCATTTTGCTTTTCCTGGTGGTATGTTTACATATTTTGAAAATGCGTTATATTTTGTAATATCGATAAATAAAAAAAAAATGTTGTTAAAGCCGAACAGTTCCATTTTAACTTGATATCATGGAAGCTTAAAAAAAGTTGTAACAATAGTTAATAGCAATATTGACCCGCAATAACCTTTGACATATTTTTTTTGTTTACAAAACAACAAATGTTATTATGTTGAAAAAAAATTGAACGCTCGCACCATATTTTTCACACCAATTTCTCATGACAGTATAGTTTCACTATGATATACAGCAATAGTGATAAATACAATAATGAGCAAAATCGATTGCAAACTAATATAAACAATGTTTTTTTTATTGAATTAATACTATGTTTTTGCAATTTTTATTTAATTTAATTATAATATACCAGTGCCAGCTTGACAGTTACAACCTAATTGCTGGACAATGGACAAAATCCAACTAAAGAAATCAAAAACTGCAATACTATAACTATATAAAAAAGAAGATATTACAATGTATGGGAAAACAAAAATGTTTATATTTGATTGTTTACATGTGAGATACATATATCATAATATAATTTGAGTGTAATAATATTTAATACATATTTGAATCTCTTGCAGGATAGAGAAAAAGTATTAGGTTATCTAACTCTGTATTTTTTTTTGTGTAGGATTTACCAAGTCCATGTGATACCACACTATATTCCAATGCAATGGCTCAGTTACAAACAATGAGTTTTCTGGACCATGCCAGCATGTTGGGGAATAAACAGCCACCGAGTTATGAAGACTGCATCAAGGTATGTTATAGAATGTTGTTTTAAAAGCTTCTATGTTTGAAGAAGGATGTTTAGATGAAGGTAACAGATAATAATGTCGAGTGCAAGACAGAATAGAAGATCCAAGTAACAAGGATGTAAAAGAGATGGAGAATGATAGGTAGTATAACAGGATGCCTAGAAGATAAATGTAGGATAGCCGAGATAGTTGAGAACTTGCATTCGTGCAAGATGGTCGTGTGCTTGAAGGATTTATGATCAGTATATAAGTTTGGTATTGCAGCATTATTGTATTGCAAATGTCTGGTTTGGATTATGTATTACTAAAAATTGTATTTCATTACATCTACTCACCTAACTCCACAACTCATCTAGAGCAAATGTAAGAATTGTATTAGTGTTAATTTGTTAGTTGTTTAAGGGTAATTAATAATGGTAATACTTTATTATATTTTGTGTTTCAGACGGGCCAATCTCTTCTGAGTTTAGAAGTATACGGAGCTAGTGCCATGGGGATACCACCGACAACACTCTCACCTCCGTATTCTAATCACTCTCCCACACATTCCAATCACACTAACTCACCTCAGACATATATTGGTGAGTTAAATATATTATCATTTATTTATTTTTAAATATCAGAAGTAAACAACATCATGTTAATTTTTTGGCCCAATTGACATATTTTTTTTAACGGCTTTTAACATTAACCAGAATGAGGCATGCCAGCCATCCTTAATGTCTTATTTTTGATCGACATGAAGAAGATAATAATCTGCATGTTTATTAAATACAATTGATTCCCTGGCTTCCCCAATCGTGGGAATATGCCGTGATCTTAAAGTAGTAGTAGACTCACCTTTATATATTTTTTATTAATAAATACTCATTAGTTTACTAATAAATAAGCTTGTTTCAATTATGTCGTTCTCACAATAAATTATACATATAACTTTATTAACCACTTAGCTGCGGATTACATGCATGCATGTAATGTCAAAATTTTGCACATCCTGCGGATTACATGTATGCATGTAATCGTACTTTATGGTTAAAATAATCGTTTCTATGACAAACACCATAGAAGATAAAAAGAACACATAGAAGTTTAACTTTTTCTTTGATAAATTAACATTGCTTACACAACATACATACAATGTATAAGTCAGTATTGACATGTTTGTCGACTACTTCCCACGCAAATCGGCCGCCATATTGGTACTTTAGTATGAAAGCAAAGATAAAACATGAAATTTCTTGTTTGTTCATTATTTTTAAACTTAGTTGTTGTCAGAGTATTTTTTGAAGCTAAAAATTACTTTTAATGATTTTTATAAGCTGTGGTAAGAAAAAAATTAACAATTACAATAATTAGTGAATTTACATCAACTTTTAGTTTGTTGGAAATTAATTCAGCACAATGTGCATGTCACTTATGCATAATATCTAGCAGCTAAGTGGTTAAAAACGAGTAATTCATCCGATTATGAGTTGTATGAGAAAAGCCGAATACCAAAACAAGATTGAAGTACATTTTTTAATATCTACTAAAATTTAATTTGTATATTTTTTAGGTTCACCGTCACCGGGCAAGTCCCGTCCATCTCTGCCCACTAGCCCCACTCACATGGCAGCCCTGAGGGCAGCAGCGCATCAGCGCTTACCCCCCGCTCCCCCGTCACATCATCACCAACAGCAGCATCAGAATAACTACCACTATGCGCAAGGTAAACACATATGTATTTATTTATTTTTACCTTTCAATATTCGTTTATTTCCTGAGACACGCCGGTTAAACGTACACAAGTCATTCTGTCTTCACCCTTTTTTTTTGTATGCCCAAACCTAGTTTTTATTCGTATTCATTCCAATTATTACACCAATTATCATTATTCCACACTCTTCTCTTATGACACTATTGCGTGATGTGTCTCTCAGACTTTTACCATATTATTATATTGTCATAATTTTTTGTTTCAGGTTTAAACCCTTCTTCAGCTGGTAACCAATATGGTCAGCAACAGATGGGACTTTCCAGTCTGGGATCTGGAGGAGATCAACAATCCCTAGTTCATCACAACTACAACATGATGACAGGTATGTTACACAGCACAAATCACTTGAATCGAGTGGATTGCCGTATGTTACACAGAAATGTTGTAATGATGTCACATATATTTAGCTACTATTCGATATTTGCCAACTTTTTTAATATTCGGTAGTCGTCTAAATTTGGTTAGATAGAAGAAATCCCTAATATAGTGATAATCTCACCACTGCATATATTACACCTTTTATTTAAATTGATTTTTTGATTTTGTTATGTAAATGATGATGTGCATAAAGAATAAAATAAATTATATATGTTGCATGCTCTTCGTCCCATTTCTCTGTAAGTTTTTGAGGGCTAAATAATCTAAAACATTCAAAATATCTGTCATTTACAGTTCAACGAGAGGTATTGAAGACGTCTTACTCGAATTGAAAAAGTAAAAATGTTTTACAGATTCTAGCCTGTCACAGTATCACCCAGGAAAAATTACAGAATAGAATGGGAGACCTAAATGATGTTTCAATTTGTTTTCAGGAACGTATGCGGCATGGCCAATCTCCGACACATATCCTACACCGTCACCAGAATCTCCAGGACATTGGTCAAGTCCAAGTCCTCAGACTCCATCTCCTCGTTCTGACTGGTCGGATCCTGCTCCTACACTTTCGCCTCCAACAGATCTTCATCAGACAAACAAAGGAGCTACGGAAGCCATATATATTTAGAACAAGTATAGCGAGATTTTAACAACAGTTTTATTTTGAAATTTGAACATAGGTTGTAAAATATACATAAACACAATGTGCCGTTGTGTTAACATTAGAAATATGCATGTTTTTTTTTTCTTTATTTTCATTCCACAATTTTTTAATAAAAAAAGTGATAACTTTATTGTATAATAATAAATATATCTTTATTGCCATAAATATACACAAACGAGGTACAAATAAACAGAAAGTACCAAAAGACGGGGTTTATCGCTAAGGCAATCTCTTACAACTAACTTAAGTAGTAAAAATATTTTTTACAACGTTATGCAACTAATTTACAATGGAGTTTAAATTAGTAATATTAACTCGCACAACACTTTAAAACAACTGATAAACTCAATCATTAAATTATTTTTTATATATTTGTCTTTGTTTTTATACAAATATGTTTATTTGTAGCATTTATCTGTTTTATCCAGAATTATAAATGAAAATATTGTGCATATTTCTAATAAAATCAAAAGGGGAAATAATTCCAAGCAATTTCCAATGTAAATTATTTTTCAATGTTGTCTATGAATTTTTACAACTATTTTTACGAGAATTCTCATATTCTTAATACATGTTTAAATTGACTATTATGTTATATAAAAATATCGACAGATTTTTATGTAAAGTATCGGAAATATAAACCATAAACAATCCTGTTGTTGGCCAGAGGAAAACTACACTATATTAAGTAATGTCATTTTTCAGTGTGGCCGTTTAAAGTTTTTTCGACATATTTCCATTTAAAATACTTGACACACGTTATTAGAAAATATGATTTGTGGTCATTACTGCTACTGGTTATTGCTGCAACATTTTTTTTTTGGTACACAAATGATATTGAGTCATTAAATTAGTTAATTAACAAAAAAATTACAATCTCTTTTTTATCTGTGTGTTTCACAACATATAGTGTCTATTTCACAACATATAGTGTCTATTTCACAACATATAATGTTTGTTTCACAATATATAATGTTTGTTATTTCTCTCCAACCAACAGTAATTATAAGAGTTGTAAAATTGCAATATTTAACATATTGGTATAACAAATGTTAACATTTTTGTAATATTATTTTTTCGATAATTTACAAATGAACGGTTGATATGTTTCTGTGATTAATGTGTTTTTTAAACGTTTATTTTTTAGTTATGTATGACTGTACATGTTTTTAAACACCGTATTGTTGAGTTAATTTAAATATTAAAAGACATGAAAAACATATTTTGACTCATTTGTCCACTTTGCAGTCTAATTAGTAACCACAAAAAAATAGAAAAATTTATTATCTAGTTTTTTTTTTCACATTACAAGTATTAGCAACTCAAAAACAGTATGAATAAATAAATAAATGTATATATCATACAAAGTTTTGCTTGGGTAAATATTTCTCATTTTTAGAGTTATATATATAAATATCTCATGAACTATGTTCAACAGTTTATCGAGTTTTAAACATAGACAATATATGTGTATAATTGTCTCTGGGACAATGAAATGTTGAAATATGTTTAATATCCGACAAAGACTGTAAAGTGGTGATTGTGTAGATTGAGAATTTCTTAGTTATCCGAAATTTATCAAATTTCTCGATAAGTATAATTATTTTTATTATAATTTTGTTGTTTTTAAAATGTGATGTACATAATAATTATGTAGTTATCTAGTAATAAATTGTGGTTTTATAATTATATTTTTACGATAGATCATTTATTGTAGTAATCTCAGCAAAGTTCGAGACAAACTAAATTGTGAAATAAAATGGTTATTTAAAAAATATATATGCGTATGAATTTTATTTCTCGAGAAATGTATTTTTTTTTTATTGTTTCGTAATGTTATGAATTAACGATCTGATTTATATATGATTTGAAATATCATACATATATGATTTTAATAAATATATTGCGTTGCGTTGCAACAAATTTACAATTACGCATCTCGAGATTTGTTGTTATTGAAATATTGTTAATTTTATTTCTCGAGAAAAGTAAACTCATGATTTAATATTGTTTTTAATATTAAAAAAGTTATTATTATAAAGTATAATTTTATTACTGATTAATATTAGGTATATACATAGATATATATATATTCAAACAGTTTTTTATTTTCTTCTGTTTTTAGTTAAAACAATTGATTGCGTTTCTCGAGAATTATAGGTTATATAAGATTTTTAAAAAATGTGAATAGAATTCTAAATGTTATATTTAGGTGTAATACAATTAAGACTTAAATCACATTTTAATAAGTTTCCTATACATTATTATGAATATTTTAAGTAAATAGACAATAATACAATTAAATAATATTAATGAAAAAAGCAAACGTAATTTTGTAATTTTTTTTACATATAGAAAATTATAAAAAATTTCATACAAAATTTAGTTTATAAATGTAAATACTAATTGATAAATAACTTTAAGCCATGAGTTTATTTAACTGGTAATATTTTTTTATATATATCTATAAAAAGGGCTTTAGAAGTATGTTATTATATATCTCGAGAAATTTTGACACATAATTTATTGAATTGCATTTAAAAAATTAAAATTACTTCAATTAATGCATCAAAAATTTTTGACAAATATTTGATTATTAACGAATTCACTTAAGTATTTTATTATTTGTTAAAACTGTTTTATTTTGGTTCTGAATAAACAGCTCCATAAGAATAAGGAATGAGGATATTAGGAGAATGAGGGGATATGAAAGGAGTGTTGCAGATAGAATGCGTTCAAATAAGTTGTGAAGTATGTGTAAAAAGTGTATTTATCTCATAGAAGGAATGTAAGAAAGTTCTGACAGTTAAGAATCGCATGGATTTAATTCTTAAGAATGCCTGCGTGTTGTGTATGAAAAATTGGTGTGCACGTATTATATATATATTTTTATATATTGAATGAATGTAGAGGAAGTGAAAGCACTATGTAAGTATTTGTAAATTTGGTGTTCTATCCTCTCTATCTACCCTAAAAGGAATACGGCATGAGGGAATACATATATTAAATGACAAAAAATTACATCTTTAAAACGTCAATTGAATAAGTTGTGTGTATATTTCTCTGACATTGTTGACATTATTTTACAACTCTGACATTTTAGAGGTGAATATTTTTATATACGAAACCAGAAATAATACATTTGTGACTCTTGCAATATTTTTTCCATTTAAAATGTACATTGATATTTTAAAATTATATAAATTCTATATAACATAAGACCAAGTTGTCTGGAAGAAATGTATTTATATTAACCCTCTCGTACCAAATTAAATTGAAGAGCCTTGGAATAATTCTTTATATGTACAATGAATAAGCAAAAAAAATATGATTTTGGTGAAATAATTTTTTAATTACCGCTTACTGTTTTTAAGGACGGCACATTTGTTTGTACAAGGATATCGGCAGTTTAAGGATGCGTTACAAGCTCTATGAAGTTGTTACTAATATTATTTTATCCACAAACATCATTACAAAAATATACAACAATAAAATATGGAAAATATGGACGCATGAAATGATAGCACCTCTTTCAATTTTCTAATCAAAGGTCGTAAATGTGGAAATTGTGGCCAAAAAAATAAAATAAAAATTTGGGAATAAATTACACATCAAATAAGTGACTTCATCAGAAAATTCTTATTCCACTTTATAAAACCAAGCTTTCTAAATAATTTCCGCTTTAAATATAAGTTCTTTTCTAACCAACCAGGCGATTTTAAAAAAAATAAATTCTTCATGATCCCGTACGGGCACATTGGTAACCAGATGGTTAATAATTTGCCAATTATACCAATTTTAAGTATTTAATATTTCAATTGACATTCAGAACGGGTGGCATGCTTCATCACTGCTGAATTTAATATGCCAAATATCTTGTTTGTGATGTTCTGTACTCCAGTACTTAAGAATAGGATCTCCCACTCTTTTCTGTAAGTTTTTAACATCCTACAGTAAAAGTTAGGTATTTGTGAACCATCATAAAAAGACATTTAACAACTTCAATCCAGCATTGACGAGGTATATTGCTATCCATTTTGAATGTTTTACTGTTCATATTTGCAAAATTAATATGAAATTAACAGAATGTGATTGGCATGATAAAACAAAAAAATTAACTTGAAAGATTGAGGAGAATGATTTTTAAATGGGTTAAAATTGAATGTGTCGCAGATGTAATCTTTTTCTGGTTATAAAATACAAAATCTTTGCATTTCTTTATTACAAACTGTATATAGTAATTTTAATAGTTGTAATTTGCAATTTTAATTAGTTTTTAAGGTTAGTTTAATAATATATTTTATCGTCGGCAAATGAATGACTACGATTATTTCCTTTTTTAATATTTTTTCGTCTTTCACAACTGACAGATCTCAACCTCCATCTTTATTAATTCATTTTCTCTGTTATACGTCAATCTTTTTCATACACTATTTTCAAACTATCTCTTTCGTACTCGCATGCATTGAAAAACATTTCTACCATAGATAATTGTTTTAGTTCATATGCCGAAGATATTGTGTACAATGCTTTACAAAAAAATTATATTTAAATATAAGATATTTAAAAAATATATTTTTCATTTCAATGTTAACTCAAAAATCTTGGTATTGAAACAGTATTTACAATTTGACATTAAAATATGTCAGGTGTCAAAATTTTGTTGAACATGCATCCTTATCACTGTAGCATATTTCGAAAATTAGATAACAAGCAAATATTTCTAAAATTTCATATATTTTTTATCAACTTTACATGCTGTATGATACTCCTGAACAATTGCGTCATCAAAATTTTCAAGCAGAACTAAGATCAAGCATTTATTTATTATATTCATTCCATTAAACCATTTGCATCAATGATCGTGAGACATTTTGTAGTATTTTCGTGCTGTTGACATCAGTATCCATGCTATATCATGTTAAATATATGGGATATAAAATCTACTGAATATGTATGTAAGTGAACATTGATGGAATGTTCTTCTAAACAGTTTTTTTTATATTTTTTGTTACGTGTTATAATAAATATGTAATGATCATGTATACTAAATAATTAATTAACAGCTGCAGGTTAAACTGTTTTCGAAATGTGATGCAATGATAAAAATATTTTTTTTAAAAAAAAAAAGATATATCTGGGTTTAGTTATAAACCCAAATACAGCCTTATACACCTTTCACACTAAGCTAAATTAAGCTTGTGCTGTGAAAGGGGAATTTGCCGGCACCTGGGATCGAACCACGGACCCCTTGTTCCGGAGACCGAGATTCTACCTCCAGGCTACTGACGAACTCATTTGAAATCTATTTTTTTTTTATAATCTGTAAATCCAAAATTAATGACAAACTCAATTTAATTATAATAATGTTTAGTTTTTAAAGACATCATGGTCTCAATACTGTAAATAAATAAGTAAATAAAAAATTTAACTATATTTTATTTTATTAATATTAATGATACTATTGTAATATTCTTTTATGAAGTTAAAAATATTCTTATTTAGAAAATCAAAATAAATCTCATTTTACATATATCTCACGAAGGACTGTCTTTTTGTATAATATGAATTTAAATAATTTGGGATTGTACCTGTATTAAAAATTTACAAATTCACAAAACGATGTGTATTCGACCCATAGACAATAAATTCACACATATTTAAAATTCTTGATAATTTACCACATAATGCGTGTTTTGTATTGGTAATATGAGCATGTTTAAATAACATGAATATTTTTTCTCATTATGAATGTTTAGATAACATTAGAATATTAATTGTAGAATGGGCAAGTTTAGATAAAATTCAACATTTTGTGGGCATGTTTAGGTAACATAATATGTTTTATTGATCATAGAATGACCAAGTTTAAATAAATTCTTTTCTTTGTGGACAAGTTTAGGTAACATAATGTTTTATTTTTCGTAGAAGGGGCAAATTTAAATAAATTCTTTTCTTTGTGGACAAGTTTAGGTAACATAATGTTTTATTGTTCGTAGAAGGGGCAGGTTTAAATAAATTCTTTTCTTTGTGGGCATGTTTAGGTAACATATGTTTTATTGATCGTAAATGAAGGGGCAAGTTTAGATAAATTCTGTGTTTTAGAGAATATATTACATCATCATTTCATCATTTCTGTCGGTCCCTCAATCCTGAGGATCGTGACCATCATGCCTCGTTCTGTAGACCATCTGTCTCCATGTTGAGCGATCCTCTGCCATGTGTAAGGCCCCGTGAAGTGAGCTCTGTGTGGCCTCTTTTTTATTCTTCTCCCTCCCTCCCTTCCATATATTACATACAGTATAGAAAATCTGTTGCATGTTACTTTTTTTAAGTAATTGATACAATCCCAAGTTATTTTAATTCTGAAAAAGGTATTATAGATAAAAAAAACACTGCTCTCTATTTTTGATTTTTTTTTATTGTTTTATATAATACAGCTGCTATTTGTTCCTTTTTTATTTCATACTTATATATGTATAAAATATATAATAAACATTTTTAATAAATATTTGTTTTTTTTTTCGTACTCATTCATTTATTTATCAGAGACATTAACAGAAAGTTGACAAATTGTCACAGAAAAAATAAAAACACCATGCATTGACTTGGCCAGGCCAACCCTCCAATGAAGTGTGTCTACAGCATACACACATTAATGTAAACAATATGTGTGTGAATAAGTATAAATAACTTTTAACTACCTATCTTACACTTGATGGTTTATAAACACCTGCCTTTTTTTCGTCCTTCCTTACCACTGCCCACCTACTCCACCTTCACGACACAAGCATATTGCTTATTGTGTAGATGGTTGGAGTGTATTTGGGTTTATTACAAATCCAGATCCATATTTTAAAATGAACTTCTCCACCATATTGATTGATAAGATCTTTGTTTATCCAGAAGGTGTTATGGACTATTTATCCGGAAGACTTTTTTCTTCTTCCTGGCACTGTCCCAACTTATTGCCGCTGAAGGCTGTTGGGGTCGGCTCTTCTCGTTCTGAGGTTGTACACTCTTCTGTTTCCTATATCATCTTCATCCAGGCCATTTCTCGCAGGATTCTATTGCATTGTGTCATCCAGGTATTCTTTGGTCTCCCTCTTGATGGATGTCGAGGGAGATTTATTGATGTGGCTTTGTTTACAGTGTGTTCCGGTGGTCTCCGTCTTATGTGCCCATCCATCTTAGTTGCCTCTCTTCTAGTTTGTTATTTATGTTAGTCACACCCATGACTATTGGTTATTTATCCGGAAGACGTTTTGGACTATTTATCAAGAAGGCGTTTTGAACTATTTATCCAGAAGGCTTTTCAAATATTTATACAGAAGGCATTTTGGACAACTCACTCTCACCTCCACATCAATTTAATGAATTCTCATCAAAAGGCGTTTTGGACCATTTATCCAGAAGGCGTTTTGGACAACACTAGAGAACTCAACTCCACATCAATTTTATGAACTCTTTTCATATGCGATTTCAAATAATTCTTAAGCACAAATTTAATACTACAATGTGAACAATGATATTTAGGAATACTGTCGTCGTGCATTTTAATATGTGTTGTCAATAAATATTTCTTTTTATAGCTCCTTGAACACATGTGACATTGGTAATTCTTTTCAGGATTATGAGTACTTTTATGAACTTTTAACCGCGCAATAGATGGAAAAACTTTCTGACAAATATCACAAGAAATAATCTCCCCAGCAGAGGGTTGTTTGTGCGCAAAATGTATTTGAATATGCCTTCTATATTTTTCATATAAATTAAATACTTTATCGCAAGTATTACAAGTAAAAGTTTGAAATATTTTATGAATTTTTTCGATATGATTTACTCGAGCGTACGTCGTTTCGAATCTCTGCTCGCACAAATTACAAGGATGTATATCTTTCTTACCTAAATGTTTTACCTCGATATGTTTCGTCAACGCATTCTTTGTGTAAGGTTTATTACAATATTTACAATTGACTTTTCTATCATGACCTTTGACGTGATCTGAATAAGTGCTCGATCTAGCAAATGTTTTACCACATTTGTCGCACACGTGTTTTGGATAATGCTCATTCATATGTTTGACAAGCCTTCGATTCGTAAACATAAATGTATTACAAATAGGGCATGTTATATCCGTATCTTTAATATCAAAAGGTTTTCTCCGCCGTCGTCTATACTTTTCTTTTTTATCATTTATATTTCGGGACGCTACATTCTTTAGGATTTTCACTTTTTTACTATCTTGGATATTAATTTTTAAATCTGTTTTATATTCCATCTGGACATCTTCCTTATCAAGAGATTTATCTAAATCATCATTCCAATCATGAGAATCATCATCAGACTTGTTTACTTCCGTACAATGCAACAGATCCATATCATCATTTTTATATTTGTCACTTTGAAGAGTTGCTTCTAAGTTATTCATATTAACATATTCATTATCGGAACAGTTTTCATTTTTAAATACACTACAATCAGTAACGTTTTTATTTCTTTTACATTTTACTTTTGTCAGTCTAGTTTTATGACATTGAGATAAATGTTCTTTTTCTTCCCTCACATCACTTTGTTCTATATTTTTTTCGGCCAGTAGTGGGTCATCGAAAAGTTTTTTAATTTCTATTTGATTAGATTTTTTTATTTTATCGTATTCTCTTGTCCGGATTTTACGGCAAGATTTTTTTCTTGTCTGAAGTACATTTTGTGGTCCAATTTTTCTTCCATCATTTGAGTATTTGGTGTTTTCGCTAGAATTTTTTTCCATAGGGTCTAAAAATAATTTATAAAATATCATTAGTTGAATAAATAAATTTGTTGAATATAAAATTAATTTAAAGATTTTTTCACATAATTACATGTACTTCTCAGACGTTACTTTTTAACACAAAATTACTGCCATAAATTAATGTGAATCACTATTGATAATGGTTGTAACTAAAACCTTTTTTGTAATGTAAATGAAATGATTTTTTTTTTTATTTTCCTCCTCACAATATATCAACACTAGACAATAACACTGATAACAGTATCATACATTATCACAGACATCACCTATGGTCTTATTACTTTTTCTTATTATCACACCTTATTATGGACTCCCAATAATGGTCCCAGATGAGCGAGTCAGGTATAACCGCCACGGAGATCAAATAATGGATATCAAATTATTGAATTAGAGAAGTTTTTCTTTCATGTATATCACAAAATATAATATGTTTACAATATACATAGATAAATATATCATCAGAAAGGATATAATGTGGACTATTTACAACGCTATTATGTTCATATGGCAATTTGAACAAAAATTAACATATTATGAAGCTTCATTTGCCTCTGACAAGCAGCTTTATAAAATAAAAGACATGTAATTTACCTTGCTTAAATTTCAAAGTACAATATAACTTCTTCTGCGTTTCTGTAACCAGCCTCATGAATGTGAAACATTCTCTCAATACTACTCCACATGCCTCACACACTGTGAAACAGGATGGAAGGCTGGGCCCATAATAAGTCTACAATGAAATAATATATGGTTGTTGCATATTTAAAATGACATATGTAAATATATAAATAAACTTCTTATTATTTATTTATTTCATCATATTCACGGCTCTCGCCTTTCACATGTTAACAAGTATGACATTTAACCAATTTTTACAAAAAGTGATTCTTAGTATCAAATATTAAAATTTAATATTTTAAGAATAATATCACATACCAATAAAAAGGAAGGAGTTACAAGGATGAATGTAAATAAGTTATGATGGTTTGGGCATGTGTAAAGAATGAATGAGGACAGAATGACCAATATTTGGCTGAGAGAAATGGTACTCGGAGGCGTGGAGAACATGCATGAGGAATTGTATTACAGTGATGGAAGCGAAAGATGTATGCAAGGATAGAAGGAAGTGGCACTCGATCCCTTCTGCCTACCCCGCGAAGGAAGCGGCGTGATGGTATGTATGAATGATCAATAAAAAGTTCAAACAACAATTTTAATGTCACAATGAAAAGTTTTTTACGCCATTTAAAATATACAACAACGATGTATACATCCTCTATATACTTATATCAACATGACATTTCACAGAAGTGAGGTAACCAAAAGACTAACGAGATATCTTCTCCTACAAATAAAAATATAAGAGATGGCAATGTGTAAGCATCAGTGCTAAATTCAATGTGTTAAATATCTTACTCATGATATTTTATAAAAACCTACTTTTTACAGTAGATCTCCAGAAAACTTATAGAAAACAGTGAGAGACCAGATACCTCTTTTTACTGGGGACTCCACTTATAATTTGGTAAGGAACATAATTTGAGATTGTGAATACAGTCTTATTTTCTACTAAAAATATACCAGAATTGTTCAAAATATTGCTTCAAAATTCACTATTCCAGAGTGCCACCAATCAAGCAGAAAAACCCAAATCACGATATCCAGAGAAAGCCCTAGGTAGGTATATTTGAAACCATAAAAAATGTATTTTCCTCAGTTCTCAAATCCTTAGTACAAATTTTACTGTTTAATTTCACGGAAAGCACCCGTCGTCAAGTGAATTTTGAGAAATTTACTCTATCAAAATAAAAATTGAGGAAATGATAAATGAATAATATTTCCTCATTAAATTATTTATATATTTTAATATTTGACGTTGTGGGTCCGGACTCTTTACATCCGTGGCTATAAAAATTATTTAATTTGATATTTTGTTAATTGTTTCTTTGATTGACTGTATTTGAAATTATGATTAATTATATAAAATGTATGTATGACGAGTCCAAGTGCCTCCATAATAGGGGCCTAGGAACAATAAGAAACAATAAACAATACAAACCTGTTTATTAAAGCATTCAACAAACATTTCATAATATTGTATTTCGCGAAGCATTTTGTCCCCATCCTCACATTTAATGAAACAGCAATGACATACATTTTCACAACGTTCATGAACATTGATTAAAGCCATTTTTATAGCAGTTTAATACAAATTGCAATGAAAATTTGTCTTAGCCGCCAAAAGAAAATTTACAGGGAATTACGAATTTTCCGATTGCATTTTCGCCATGTATTTTTATGTTTTGACAGCCGTCAATGTACAAAATTTGTACATTTAATGTTCATTTTCCATCTATGGATTCTTGTCCATAGACATAAAACTCCTTTTAGGGCTGCCAAGTACCTTTTGTCTTTTTTTAAATTTGAGTTAGCCACACTAGCTCCATTGCATAGATGAACAAGGCAGACGCTTTTTTTGGCCGTTGACGTTTAACCGGTATTATAAAGTTTTTTCAATAATTTATTATTGCTTTATTATTGTTAATCAACTGTTGTTGATAACGTTATTTGAATAACTACAAAATAAACATTGTACGCAAACCTTTGTCAATGGTAAGATGGAAGAGAAATCTGATGAAATGGTCGATATTTGCCAGTGCTGTATGTCTACAAAGGATCTCAAATCCATGACTGAACCTTTTATAGTTGGGAACCAAATTGAAATTTACTATGATATGGTGACTAAATGCTTCACTGCTAATGTGAGTACCTTCCCCAGTTCTCTCAAGTGCATAGTCTTATAAAAATATTATTATTTATTTTGTGTATAAATATAAACAATAATACAAATGATTTCAGTTAATGAAAGAGAAGGCCGATGACAATTGCAACCTGTTCATATGTGACTATTGTATTGAAAAGCTAAGGTCATGTTGGTACTTCCGAAGACAAGTAGAGAAAGTACAGGAGAAGTTAAAGGATCCAAAAATCCAATTGAATTGTAATTATGATTGATTATTTATTATTGTTTTCAGTTTTGCATTCCTGTCAATTCCATGACCTTTGAGTGTTACTGGTATTCATATTGTTTAATGCATTATATAGGGTGTCCGCTTAGTCTTAAATCGGCTGAAGCAAGATGATAAGTGCAACCTTAAATTCTATAAAGATATCCCTTATACATTTCTGAATTATTTGTTATCTGATTGTTTTGGTATCGGAATTGATTTAATTATAAGAAAACAGTGTATTTATTTTTTTCTTACCATATTTTTTACTTTATTCGAAGCTTGCTGTATGATATTTTTTTTAAACAAATGCTTGCATTCTGCATATTTTGATGTCAATAAAGTTTTATTTATTTAATTTTTCTGTTAAGTCGTAGCTGGATAAACATTCAAAATAATATTATAAAATTTGGAAATGTAAATTAAAAGTTCAGCAAAAAAGAAACATGGAACAGTTAAATCATAAAATTGTGAAACTTATTCAGAGATTTTGAATGCAAATATCTCGAAAAATAAAGATACAGTGGAACCTATCATAACGAGTTTAATTCGTTCCAGACTCTTACTCGTTATGCGAAACATTTTTTTCTATAGAAATCAATGTAAAATACAATAATGCGTTCCATGCCGAATGAATAAGTATTCTTGGAGACCTTAATGATTTTTTTTATTAACGTTCATTCGAATAAAATTACTTATAAAAGAGTGTAACAACTTGTAATACAATTTAGATTAGGAAAAAAAACGTACGTAAATAATTATGAATTTATGACAAATAATTTACCATTTTTAACTAGAAAACTAACCGTAAACGTAACCATTTCGTAGACATTCTTGACACTCCCTTTGGAGCATCCATCTTCTTAATTTTATCTTTGTTCTTGAGAATAGTGCAGATCGTTGATGTTGACTAATAGTATGTGCGCGCTAGATATGCCACGCTCACACCTTGTTCTCGCTTTTCAATGATTTTACGTTTCATTTCAACAGTTATTTTTATTCTCTTCTGGCTGTCTTGTGTTTTTTTTTTCTTCGAGGACAATTTTGAACGGATTATAATAGGTACTTTGCAAAAAAAAATATTAATAATATCAATACAAATTTTGGAAGAATGGGTGATCACATGCGAAACCAAGGCGCTAACGGAGCGAGTGCTAAACACAGTAAACACAGACTGATGTACTGGCACGGAAGACCCGGCTCACAAAGTCACAAGTGAATGTCGTGGAAAAGGTACTTACCCACCCTTTCTATGTTACTCGTTATGCGAAATATCGCTCGTTATGGGAGCAACTTTTTAACATTTTTTTTTGCTCGTTATGCGAATTACTCGTTATGAGAGGTTCCACTGTACTTAATATTTTATTTAAATTTCCTTATTTTATCAGCCGTCTTCTGACTTTATTTAATAGCTCCATGATTTTAAGATAAATTCTCTAAAAGATAAATGAAATCGATAAATTTCCTTGTGAAATATTTCTGTATCAAAGAATTTTGTAATATTTTTCAGATCATGTCTTATCCAATGGAGTGAAAGAAGAAGATCTCAGTAATAATGAATTCTATAATGTCGATGATGAAGCAACAAACCAAAAAAGGGAAAAACTTACAACTTTTCACATTACACAGATTAATACAAAAAGAAAAAATATAAACAATCTGACAGGTGATAGACAAATGACAACAGTTGAAAAAAAAGTGAAAAATAGTTTAGCTAAGATAAAACCGAGTCAATTAAATGACAATTTAATTTACGAAGAGTATATTGAAGATGCGAAACTAACTGATCCACTGCAGGCAACAGAAAACCCGCAAGAGACAACTGACTCAGTCATAGACAATAAAAAAAGTGTTGAAATAGAAATACTACATCGGAAAATTATTGATCTAGTCAATATTCATATTTCAGATTTGTATAGTATTACAAATAAAAGTCGCGCTTTGTTGCAACCTAAACCAAAAAAGAAACGTGAAATATTATCTGCCGAGGAATATAAAAGACGATGTAGATTGTATTTAAAAAAACGTAGGCAAGCTTTAAAACCGTATCAATTGAACGAGACAGATAAGAATTGTAATGTTTGCGGTGAAGAGTTCAATAGTCATCAAAGTCTCGTCGCTCACATGAATGAGCATTATCCGCAATTCATTTGCGATAAATGCGGTAAAGGTTTCGCTGTACAATCCGCGTTGAGAGCGCACATTAGAATTCATGAAGAAGGTATACCGTGCGAGTTTTGCAATAAAAAAATTATGAAGAGAAATTTATCTAAACATATAAACGCACATTTGGGTAAAAAGGATGTACATCGTTGCCCCGTTTGCGGTGAACGTTTTGAAAAATTCAGCTCACGTGCATTGCATATGGAAAAAGAACACAATATCGTCAAACGTTACACTTGCAAATGGTGCAATAAAGTTTTCAAATTTGCTGGGAATCTCAATTTACATATTCGCGACCAACATAATGCGTTTGTACGCATGCACGTTAGATCACAAAGTTTATTACGTAAGCCACGTGAAGCGTGTCACGAATGCGAAGTATGTGGTAAAACATTTAGACAAAAATTGCATTTAAAACATCATCATATATCAAAACACAGCAACGAGAAGAACTTCCAATGTGATATATGTCATAGATCTTATTATTTAAAGTACACTCTTAATCAACATATGAAAGATTATCATCTGGAAATGTCCAAGTTTCCCTGTCATATTTGTAATAAAGTTTTTAAAGTGAAACGAATGGTAACGAGACATATAAAGAAAGTTCACAATAAACAAAGTAACATTGAAAATCAAACTGAAGAAAAAGAGACAAATGTTGAGATTGTTTCGCAAATCAATTTATCTGTAGACCCTCAGGAATAGAATAGGTGTCCCACTCTTTATTTAAGTTTTCCAGTGTTTTTTCTATCTCTTCTGATGCGTTTGATATCCACACATTTGTATTTTTCTATGTAAACTGTCAAAGTCTATTCTTGAATAGATTATTGTTCTCTGAAGCAAACAATAAAGCATGTAACTTTTTCCACTCATATTAACATTATAAGTTGGGAAATTGTGACAAGCCACGTCACCAGACGTTACACAAGATGTACCTACCTACCCAGCTATCTATCAACCGTGGCACCTACGATCCAACATTACATCTCTCACCTCCATGTGAGTCATACACAACACCCCCGTAACTTTCTCACAGTCTTGTATAATAATTATTCACTGCTCATCATATTTGTATCAATGTAAATTTAATAAAAGACTTCCATACGATTTAAACCAGTTTATTCTTAATCACTATATGAACACTTTCTGTGCCATAGGACACACATATTATATCATACCATCAAATCCTAAACTATATAAGAAAATTATATTTTGAAATATTTGCCTTGACGTAATTATCACAGTTAAACATTTTATTTATTCATATTCATTTTAAGATAGCTAGCAACAAGTTGTGAAACTAAATTGTATAATAAATTGTGAAATATTTCTGTATTAAAGAACCTATATTTTTCAGATCATGACTTATCCGATGGAGTGAAAGATGAAGATCTTAGTAATAATGAATTCTTTAATAGCGATGATGAAGCAACGAATCTAAAAAAGGAAAACCCTCGAACTTTTCACATTACGCAAATAAATACTAAAAGAAAAAATATAAACATTCCAGCTGGTGATAGACAAATGACAACAGTTGAAAGAAAAGTGAAAAATAGTTTAGCTAATATAAAACCAGGTCAATTAAATGACAATTTATTTTACGAAAAATATATTGAATGTGCGAAACTAACTGATCCACTTCAGGCAACAGAAAACCCGCAAGAGACAATTGACTCAGTCATAGACAATAAAAAAAGTGTTGAAATAGAAATACTGCATCGGAAAATTATTGATTTAGTCAAAATTCATATTTCAGATTTGTATAGTATTACAAATAAAAGTAGCGCTTTGTTTCAACCTAAACCAAAAAAGAAACGTGAAATATTATCTGCCGAGTATTTTAAAAAACGTAGGCAAGCTTTAAAACCGTATCAATTGAACGAGACAGATAAGAATTGTAATGTTTGCGGTGAAGAGTTTAATAGTCATCAAATTCTCGTCGCTCATATGAATGAGCATTATCCGCAATTCATTTGCGATAAATGCGGTAAAGGTTTCGCTGTAAAATCAGCATTGAAAGTGCACATTAAAATTCATGAAGAAGGTATACCGTGCGAGTTTTGCAATAAAAAAATTATGAAGAGAAATTTATCTAGACATATAAACGCGCATTTGGGTAAAAAGGATGCACATCGTTGCCCCGTTTGCGGTGAACGTTTTGAGAAATTCAGCTCGCGTGCATTGCATATGGAAAAAGAACACAACATCGTCAAACGTTACACTTGCAAATGGTGCAATAAGGTTTTCAAAGTTGCCGGGAAACTCAATTTACATATTCGCAACCAACATAATGTGTTTGTACGCATGCACGTTAGATCCCAAAGTTTATTACGTAAGCCACGTGAAGCGTGTCACGAATGCGAAGTATGTGGTAAAACATTTAGACAAAAATTCCAATTAAAACATCATCATATATCGAAACACAGCAACGAGAAGAACTTCCAATGTGATATATGTCATAGATCTTATTATTTACAGTACACTCTTAATCAACATATGAAAGATTATCATCTGGAAATGTCCAAGTTTCCCTGTCATATTTGTAATAAAGTTTTTAAAATGAAACGAACGGTAACGAGGCATATAAAGAAAGTACACAATAA
Source organism: Athripsodes cinereus (assembly GCA_947579605.1). Classification (NCBI taxonomy): domain Eukaryota; kingdom Metazoa; phylum Arthropoda; class Insecta; order Trichoptera; family Leptoceridae; genus Athripsodes; species Athripsodes cinereus. Next base: position 8,536,618 of record OX388325.1, on the reverse strand, counting down.
ACAAAGTAACGTTGAAAATCAAATTTCAAGAAAATCAAGAAAAGGAGGCAAATGTTGAGAATGCTTCGTGAATCTATTTATCCGTAGACACTCGGGAATAGAATAAGTCTTCCACTCATTTTTTCGCACCAACAATCCAGCATAACTTCTCTCGCTTTCGTGTGAGTCGTACACACCATCTCCGTAACTGTCTCACAGTCTTGTATAATAATTATTCACTGTTCATCAAATTTGTATCCATGTAAATTCAATAAAAGACTTCCATACGATTTAAACCAGTTTATTCTTAATCACTATATGAACACTTTCTGTGCCATAGGACACATATACCATACCATCACATCCTAAACTTTATAGGAAAATTGTTACTCAAAATATTTACCTTGACATATCACAGTTTATTTGTACATATTCATTTTTAGATAACTAGCAACAAGTTTTGAAACTAAATTGTATAATAATATAGACTGTCCAGCTCCATAACTCAACAAGTTGAACATTTGGTATGAATTGGTGATGCACTAGTGTTGTAGAATTCTCAAGAAATAATTTTTCTCCGAAAGTAGAGAATTTTCGGAGATTTTTTTTTATTTTTTATTTAACAGTATAATAATAATAAATACTTCATTCAATCAATCAATAACAATGTACAAATGTTGAGACAATTTATCACCAATATGGCTACAATTAATTATGGAAACAAATAAATACTATAAAAAATCTTGATGTTTGACACCCCACATGCCCATATTTAAGTTAAAAAAAATTGCAGGTACATGGAAAAAAGTGTTAATAACCTCTGATTTGGGCCTTAATCAGCCCCACAAATTTTTGGATCAATCAGGTTAGCTGCGAAGTGTACTGGGCGAAAGGTCGTAATAAATAAAGAAAGGTCATAAAGGTCATAATAACCACTAAGAAAAATTATGGAGAGAAATTTCTCTTCCATCAAAGGAGAAATTTCTCGTTCTTGAGAAATTTCTTTGGAGAATTTTCTCTTCTCACATCACTAGATACACACAATCAACGCCACACACTTTCATTTGGACAAACAAATAGCTGTATAAAATATGTACACGGTTTCCTTTATATATTAACTATTTAGTTTTGGTAAAAAATTTACCTATTTTCAATGCGTTAATAAATATTGTTTTAACTATTGAACGGAATAAAGACAATGTATGCCTTTAACAGCACAATTATTATATATGTAGTATATTTCACTTTCTGTTGCGTTTTTAAAGCATTTAGACATTTCGTCGTTGCATATTCAAAAAGGGACATGCGAATTCATAAAAGTTTTGACATTTCTAGAATAAACTGCTTATAATGATTATTTTATAAAGTGATTCTTAGTGTCAAATATTAAAATTCAATACTTAAATAATAATATCACATGCCAATAAAAAGTACAAACTACAATTGTGGCCCCTAGAAGCAAAACCGCCACTATTCATATATTGTGGAAATTGAACTAATGATGGGCTTATTATTTCAATGACCACACATACCCATACTAATATTCAAACCAGTGCAAAAGCGCCTCTTTGTAGTATAAAAATAGGTTTAAAGTATCATCTTAGGTGCAAAACCTACACCATATTCACTGCTACAATGCAAAACCGCCACTATATTCTTTTGACCAATCAGAGCACTCTAAATTTCTTAAAACGGTATGGCTACTTATGGTGATCTCGATGCGTGTGCGTTAATTTTTGCTGTGTTTGTTTGAGTTTTTTTTTCAATATAAAGATAACAATTATGGAGGAAAATATTGTTCCTGCTTCTGTAAACAAGACTAGGCAGCGGATGCGAAATCCAAATTCGAGAAAACGTGCTGTGGAGCAGAGAAAAAGGTAAAAATTCAACACTCCTTTATAGTAGCATTTTGACACAAATCGACAACCATCTTAAATACACGTGTTAACCCTTTGCAGATTAGTTTTTTTTTATAAAACATACAGTTTATATTATTTTGAACTTACCGAAAAATTGGTTTATTTTTCTACAAGTTTATTGTTCTCTTGAGTTTGCTGAGTTAAAGCAATATTATAGATTAAAATATTTTTAATGCTACATATACCTACATACCTACCAATTTTTGAAATAATATTTTTTGCCATGCAGGTATTTACTAAATGTTTCGTTTTTAATTATAAAGTGTATGTATATAAAAGACATTTCAAAATTAAAATGCATTTTTGATGTGCAAGGCAAGATAATTGTTTATGTATATGTGTGTTGATTTCAGATATTCTTCCAAAAAACTACCAGATCTGCAATTATGTACACAATGCAAACACACAGATAAATCAATAAAGTGTAATGAATTGAAACCGCAAGATATTAGAAAATTTCATCAGGCGTTTTATGCCAAACCAAGATGGGTTGTATCAAGATGGGTTTATTCTTAAACATATTAAGGTTACGACACCTAAACGAAAGCCATCTAATAAAAAACGATCGGCATCAATAACCCACACCAAATTATACATACGAGTTGCAACACATCCATATAAGTCAATTCGAGTATGCCAAAAGATATTTTTGAGCACATTGGACGTTGGTGTTCATAGACTTCGTCACATAGCTAAAACATATTTAAAAGAAGGAACGTTATTACACGACAAACGAGGCGGAGACAGAGTCTCGGTAAAAAATTTACGCAAAAAAGAAAGTGTAATGAAATTTATCGAGTCCTTCAAATGCATTGAGTCACACTATTGTCGACGATCAAGCATGGAGAGGAAATATGTGGGGTCAGATTTAAGCATTGCAAAAATGCGGCGACTGTATAATGAGCAACAAGAAACTTCAATTAATAATGAACTTAAGGTAAAAGAATCCTACTTCAGAAATATTTTTAATACTAAATATAATATTGGGTTCAAAAAACCAAGTTTGGATGTTTGTTCCAAGTGCTTAGAGCTAAATGAAAGAATACGAAGAACAACTAATCAAGAGAAAAATAAGTATTTGGCCGAGAAGCGCTTACATAAACTAAAGGCTAAATGTTTTTTTCGTTACTTAAAAGAACGAAAACATGATTTGTTGACGCTTTCATTTGACTGCCAAAAAAATAATTTGTTGCCGAAAGTGCAAGATCAAGCAGCTTATTACAGTCGTCAATTTCATATTTATAATTTCACCGTAGTCCAAGCTACAGAAAATAATGATATGCCGTTATCAAATGTTTTTATTTATAGTTGGACTTAAAACCAACATCGAAAAGAAGCAAACGAAATCGCCTCAGCCTTATTTCATCGTTTAAATTTAATAAATTTTACGTTGATGGGAGATGGATGTGGCTCCCAAAATAAAAACTCAACCATGTTAGCAATGTGTGCTTATTGGTTTAAAAACTTTGCTCCCAGGACATTGAAATGCATTCAATTTATATTTCCAGTTCCTGGTCATTCTTTCATGCCGGCAGACAGAATTTTTGGCCACATTGAAAAAGAAATTAGGAACCGAGAAGAAATAATAGATCCTTCAGAATATTTGGAAATTTATCGACGATTCGGTAATGTAATTAGCTTGGGTGTTGATTGTTCAAGATTGGAAAAAAGCAGGATCTGAAGTTTTTCGTCCTCCAGGTCAATACCACTTCCGTTTTGCTCCTTGCAAAAGATTTTTCTTAAAGAGAGCAAAAGCAGATATGAATAAAATTCTATTAAAGGGTGAAGTTAACTACACAGCAGAATTCGGAGTATTTAAATCATTCACAAAGAGAGGCCAATCAATATCTTCCATGAATCCAAAAACCATAAATATAGACGGTTGAATTGAATCCCCTGAAATTAACAGACGTTGGAAACTTGCTCGCAAAACATTTTGGAGATACATGGAAAACTGAAATGGGCGACAGATTAAGATTTTATAGTGAGATCATCAACAAAAACAATATTCTTGAAGATGAATCACATTCTGAAGAAAATGATTTGTGTGTTTACTGTCCCGAGGAGTCTGGCCAGTCAGTTTAATGTTAATTTTAATTATTTTTAGATATTTTCTATTGCAGACATCTTATGTTACTTTATTACTATATTTTTGTTCATAGCTATACCTATTTTGTGTCCATTTTCTTTCAGCAGTAATATTTTATACATTTTTTTTTTTAAAATACCTTTTTATAATTTAATAAAATTAATATTTTGTGTCCCATTTTCTTTCGATAAATAGTTAAAACAATATTTTATACATTTTTTAAAAATATATTTTTTTAAATGCCTTTTTATAATTGAATAAAGTTAATATTTTATGTCCATTTTCTTTCGATAATTTTAATAATATTTTATACACTTTTTTAAAAAAAATTTTTTTGATAGTTTTAATAATATTTTATACGCTTATTTAAAATATTTTTTAAAAAATACCGTTTTTTAATTGAATAAAATTAATATTTTATGTTTCTTTCGATAAATAATTTTTAAGATATTTTTTTTTAAAATACCTTTGTATAATTGAATAAAATTTATTTTTTGCTAAAAAGTTTATATTATATAGGTTTTATTCATTGTTATTTTGTATCCATTTCTTTTTACTTTACTTTATTTCATTCAAACAAACAAAAAGTTAAAAAGTCAATTTTGTTCATTGTTATTCTATGTATCCATTGTGTTTGAATAAATTATTTTTATACTTCTTTAATTTTTTTTAGTTTCAATTGAAAATATACCTATGCAGTTAACGGGTTAAATGTATAACTCATAGTGTAGATGTTTATACTAGCGCCACTCTCAGCTTAAATAAGGTGCAAAACCGACATTGTCATCTTTTGTGAGATTCAAAACCGCCATTATTGAGACAGTTGAGTGCAAAACCGCCACTTCACATTTTTGTTACTGGTTTTTTAGAAGTTGGTGTATTAAATCACAAAAATGAATTCTGTAGAATCAAACTACATAATCAGAATAATCAGACATAGAACTTATTTCCAATATATTTACGGCACAACATATTTCAAACGTTTTTTTTGTTTTCCGTAAAAGTTGAAGAGACGCATAGTGGCGGTTTTGCATCTGGTGGCCACAATTTTAATGCCTTAATGAACAGTTTTAAAAGAGTATACCCAAATAAAAATGTGCGCACATGTCTCTTTTTGAATATGCAACGACGATTTCTACTTGTTGATTTATGATACCGGGCCGTTGATATATACCGAGATGTGAAATTTGTCAGTTGATAACTATGTACTATGTCATCACAGATTATCCTACAAGTGGGGTAGCCAGCACATTAACTCTAATAAAAAAAAAACATACAGATTGTCCCCTCTGTGCCAATGAATAAATAAGATATTCAGGATGGGAAGCAAGTGTCATCGCTGAATTGTGGTTGATTTTATTTTTTTTATGTTCAATTTTGTATATTTATATTATATACTGAAAAGGCGTTTTGAGCTGTAAATAAATAAACAAACAACAAAAAGTAAATATTCTAAAAATAAAAAGAGAATTTTATTTTAAAACATAACTTTATTTACAAAAATCTTATATTGATAGAAATAGATATATATCATTTGAAAATCCTAATATTAGATTTAATGTCCTACGAATTTGTTTATCTGTCACCCAGATCTTCTTGCCAATACCTTCCGCAGTATATCACAACACAAGACCTGGATACTGTCTCTTTCTTTCATTAATTCTTTCTTCTAGTCATTCAGTGCATTGGTTTGGCTTGTTTAGGCGGCGGCCCCTGTGGTCGCCCATCCATTATCCGTTTCGCAGTACTGCTTTTGTTTTCTGATGAATAAAAGAATAAACATTATTACGGATATGCTAGGATTTCCTTATTAGATATTTTGAAATTCCTCGACATCCACTAGTCGGTTTGAGTTACAACAAATTTTAGTGCAAGCATAAGAATGTCATTTAGAATCATTCAAGTTTATAAAAAAACGAGAGCAATATATGTAAGATAATTTGTAGAGCGCCGAATACTCATAACATGGGGCGCCATTTTGTGTGTAACATAAATTTAAGGTAAAGTTTTATGTTTGTATCTCACCTTGCAACCACCTGACTTGTGTGGCAGGCCCGTAACCCTTGTCATTGCGTGCAGCTATCCTGAAGATGATGGCGGGTTTGGTCGAGGAATCCACATGTGCGTTCACCAGCGAGCTCTGTCCGACTACACACCACGTCTCTTTGCCGCAATATACGCGCACAAAAGTCAACTGAGATTTGCTCGTGTCGCTCACACTCTGCAAAAGAAACAAAACAATTACATACATTTACCTGTCTGATACGACATTTCCCATATTTTCAATTCAGTGGTGAGGCATATCATTTATCCCGAATTATAGTATATCTATCAATCAGAGACGGCTTCTTTATATTGTACGGCAGAGCATATGCTCCCCCATTTTAAAAAGAAACTATGACGTATAAACAATGTTTTATAGCTTGTCTCATGCGTACAACAAATAATCTAGTTACAATACAAACAAAACAGTCATCGCATACACTATTGTTTTACACCATGTAACACTAATTTCTATAGATTAGTCACTGCTGATCGCAAGTGCAATAATGATTGTTTTGTTGCGCTAATAGAAAATATTAGGAGGATCAAACTTATTTATAAGAAATAAGGTAGGAATTATTATTTCATCAAACCACCGCAAACGCAAATACACACTGCCGGCTGCCTCTGCTATCTATCACTTGTGGGGTGTGCCATGATGGTGTAAAAAGATAGATAGACCAAAAATATTTTTATATATGAGTCTCATGCGTGTTTTTGTTGAAAGAAATCATTATAATGGTGAAAAAAGTTGTAGAATGTTAGATTACAATGAAACTAACTTTGTTTGCGTTGACGGGTCTCACTGCTAGATACACGCTGTACTCGAATATACCCTCTGGTGAAGCCTGGGGGGGCTCCCAGCTAAGATGGGCCCCTTCTGTTGACTTGGAGATCTTAATGTCTGAAGGAGCACCAGGGTAACCTGGAACGCATGTCTTGAAAGGAGATTCCTGAAAAAATATAGCAAGTAAATACATTGTCCACGGAAAACATCTATAAAGATCTTAATCAAACGATTGTCTAAAAACCGCAAGCGGTTTATAAACACAATTAAAAAAGCACAAATTCATAATACTTAAACATTACATGACAGTAATACTGTATCTACAAATATCCAATTCATAAGTGTGCGGCCCTCGATGATACCTCACATTGTCCTATGCGATTTTTGACCAGAAAACTGCGACGACAGGCTGTCGAAAACTTTTTATGTGATAGAACAGTGCTCTCTTATGCCAATTTTCAGTGTAAATTCTCAGTGCAATATGACCACAGCTAGGACCATTGTCTCCCCTACTGTATTACAACTGTATTATTAGTGATATTCCCATACCACCTAACATACAATAATATCAAGTGTAAAGCTATTATAAAAAATATACACACCTCTCCAAAATCACCTCGACCACAAGAATTGATGGCGGAAACCCTGAATTTGTACCCTGTGCCAGGTTCCAGAGGCAACGTCTGGTAACCAGAAAGATCCGGGATATTGTCAATGTTAAGTCCTGAGAGATCCAGCTTTGGGTCAGCTATGTAGTTGTGAACCTAAAAATAATTAAATAAAATATAATCAAATTAGTTTTTTTTTTGTGTCAAACAATGATATTTTATGTTGGAATACAAGAAGTTTAAGTAATTTTTTAATGCCTTACGGGCTGTTTCACCACCTCTGGATAAAGTTCTAGATAACTATCCTTAGGATAAATTTATCTACAAGATAAACTGAAGCGAGCGTTTCACCACCTACAGATTTCTTACGGATTGTTATCCGCCAGATTGTAATTTCATGCGTTTGTTACATGAATGTATGCACGTAGGTAGGAATATATCGTGCGTTGCCTAGGAATATATCTAGGCAACGCACATGTAAACAAAATTTGACAGTTTGACACTATCTAAGACTTATCCGCCGGATAACTTATCTAGACCTTTATCTATAGGATAGCGCTGTTAAGGAGTCGTGAAATGCATTTTTCGTTTTATCCGTTAGATTTGTGTTGGATTGGCTATCCGGCACTTTATCCAGAGGTGGTGAAACAGCCCGTTAATGAAAGTTTTTATAGAACTTGACGACCTTTAGCAAAACTATGAAAGGCAGACAAACAAAATATTGTCAGTTTCAATAACCTACATATCTACTCATTACTGTTAGTAAAAATCCTACATTTGATTTCAACTGATTGTAATGGATAGACAGATTTCAATAATGTAAATAGCCCAAATGAAAAGAGTAACATTTTGGTATTTTTCAAAATTATGTCCTTTAACTAAAAGATGAAGTTTTTTTTAGATGTATATTTGAAATCAAAGGAGATATAAAACATCTGAAGAGTTTATGGAATCATTTTCATAACAATTTTATTTATTTTTAAAGCATGTAACCCTGTAGAGAGGGTATTATTTTTTATACTTACAGTGAATGTGGTCCCTTTGACAATCCCGACTGTGTACCATGGTTCCTCTTCCTTCTCCATATTCTGTAATACAACAATACACATAATTATTTAGAGATAAAATATACAAGATTACAGTAGCACACTAGAAGAGATTATTATTATTTACCTGTGAGTTCTGTCTGTTTAGTGCAGCACTGGCTAAGGTTGCGAGGGCGTCTCCCCCCACAAGTCCATTTGCAGTGGAAGTATTACTGCTCACTGAGGAATCTTCGTTGCCACTGCACGTGGATGATACCTGTTGCTGGAGAGCTGCAAACACAAATTTAAATGATGTTAAAATATATTAGATATTTTAGACACATCTGAACTAGTGATGGGCGATATACGATTCGATTATATCGATAGTTCAGAACACTGCGATTATTCGATAGTATCAGAGCAAGTCGATTATTTTAATAGATTATTATAAGTCGATTATTTTAATCGATTATTATATCGATTATTATAAGTTGATTATAACATCGATTATTATAATTCGATTATAACATCGATATTATAATCGACTTACACAAGTCGATTATAAATATTCGACTTTTGATCTACCCCTTCAATAATTCGACTTCGACTCGTGTTAGTCGGTTCTTAGAATTCGATTTCAATACAAGTTGATACTTGCTACTAAAAGTATAGTTGGATATACAGATGAACCATGGCCAATATGCATTTAGGTACCTACCTACCTAAGTATAATACAATATTATATTCATACACGACGCCGTGCCGGACAACACCACAACGATGATGCAGTCAGTCAGCTGATTAGTGATCGCTCCATTCCTTGCAATTTTTATAACCTAATAGGAAAACCAAGTAACTGCCAGAAAATAATAATTTAGAAATAATTTAAACTTCTAAGATAAAATTTTGTGGAAGATTTTATTTTTATTTATTTATTCATTCATTCTTAACTGTACATTGATTACAAACAATTACATAAAAGGTATACATTCAATACGTATTTTTATTTTAATAAGGAATAATAATTTTAATTTTCACAATAACTTTCCTCCTTTATATACCTACCCATGTTTTTATATATATGTTTGTAATATTGATTTATTAATATTGTGTTTGGTACCTATGTATTGTTTTGTTATGATATTGTACCTACGTAAAAAAAATATTGTGTAAAAGGCTAATTAGCCGTAAATAAATAAATAAATAATTACATAAAAAATACATGCATTACAATGTTTCATAATATAAAATCATATAACCTAGGTCCTAAAATACTCCCGAACATGGATTGAAATATAATTTCCGCTATATTACTAAGCTAATGAAAATGAGTGGATAGCAATAAATACAAGTATTAATTATAATAAATACAAAATTACTATACCTACATATTTTTATTGTTTAGCAGATGTAAGTGATGTCTATTTATTGTACGGTACGGTATTTAAGTAGTTCACGTACAAAGAAGTTAACGAGTAGAAGTACATTGTCTGCTTATTCTCCGAAAATACTTTGCTTTACTTGATTAATAAATTTCTTCATTAGATTATATGTAATATCTTTTAAAGAGCGTTACTAGGTTTTACTATTAAGCTGTCTACAAGTAGAAGATCTCTTAGTAAAAAGAGAGACACTACTCGCGTAGTTACCTGAACAATTTTGTACGCAATATTAATATGAGAACGTGAGCATTCACATTCCACAACCGCACCCTTCAACGCATAAAAACAAACTGAAATAAAGAGTGAGGAAGTGAGAGGGGAGTAGATGCGTACGTTTCGTTGAATCGTTTTGTACTTCGTTTTTCCGAACACTGTATAATACTATCGTAAGATACGAAAATAACCGACTTCAAAATAATCGATTTTTGTGTTATTCATACCGCGCTACAAATAATCGATACTACTTCGATATATCGATTATGTTTTACAAGCGAAGTCGATTATTTATATCGATTGTGAATTGTGAACGACTTCGATTATTTCGATTGTAAAATATGATACTATCGCCCATCACTAATCTGAACTATAATATATTTCTATTGACATCCTGATGTTTTCCCCTATGTTTTCTATAATTATATTGTTTAAATTGTCAATTTTTTTTATAGTATGATGATACACTTTATTATTTATTTATTTTATTCTTCTTGCACATCATCATTCACATAACAAAATCAACAAATCAGTTTACATAAGAAAAAAATGTGATGATATGCAGTGGCGACATTATCACTTTATAGTGATTTCTTCCGTCAAACCATGATGGAACAAATTTTGGTACCCTAATAAAAATCTAGGGACGTCATAAAAAAATATATAAATATTATTTATACTTACGAGGTACGTCTGTGGATGAGACTGTGGCCAAGTTAGTGGAGTTGGTGACCAGTTGCTGCTGGTACGGAGGCTGTACTGAGGGGGACTCGAGCTGTCCGGGAAGTAGGACCGATGTGTCAGCACCGCTGTAACAATATAAAAATCATCGTAGTATCTGTATGTTGGGTAAAAAACTATGTCACTAAATTAAGATATGACATTCCCAGTACGACTGTTCAAATTATTTTTATATAATTACATATAGTATGTTGTTTGTTAGCACAAAATTATTGTCAAAAATCATGGTATGGCTCTTTACTGCCATAGTTTATTTTTCCACTTGTCACTCACAAGTGTATGGTATCATACCCGATAAAACTAACTGCTTGTAATAAATATGAAAGTTGTTCTCTCTGTGCCAGTAACATTCAGAATGGATGGTTACATCTCATTACTGCTGACTTGAAGTTTTTAAATATATTATTTGTGATGTTCTATAAATATCTGTCTGCCTTTTGCGGGACACTAGAAAATTTAAAAAAGTCACAGAGGTGTTGGAAGAAAGCAAATTTTCTGGTTCCATAATATAAACAAAAATACAGAGTATCAAGGAGATTATTAGATCTATTCTTTGCCAGGGACTCTATAGAACAAATATGGAAAGACAATATTTAATAAATAAAATTCTCGTGTCACGGTGTTTGTTACCATACTCCTCCGAAATGGCTGGACCGATTTTGATGAAATTTTGTGTGCTTATCTGGTAGGTCTGAGAATCGGCCAACATCTATTTTTCATACCCCTAAAAGTTAAGGGTAGTCCACCCTGAATTTTTATTTTTTGGACAAAATTTTTTATTTTTATGGTGAGGCATTAAAAAATACATACAGCCCTAAATTTTCACCCTTTTACCATCAACCCCTAATTTTTAATTGCGATATTAGTATATGGCAAAACAATGTTTGCCACGTCAGCTAGTATTTAAATAAAATATACCACTGCCAGCTTGACAGTTGTTCAACCTAATTGCTGGACAGTGGACATGTACACACATATAACATGCTTGTATACTTACGTGTTGAGAATGGGTAAAGGGTTGGTGCTAGAACACAGGAGATCATCCTGCTGTGCAGTGGTGCTAGATGATGGCACTGTAGAAGATGTGTCCAGAGTACTAGAGCTGATGCCCTGGTTCTGCAGAGTGCTGTCCACAGCTCCTACACTACCTTGAGATGCACTGCTCACTACCCCGCACGCTGATACATCATCGCTGCTGGCAACATCACCCTCTTTGGCACTCACTTCTAGAATCAACAAAAGTTCAAATAATACACGTCATCTTCCCCTTGTCTTAGATGTGTCAGGGGCTTATTGTACGTAGACAATTACTCCGGAATTTTTTAATCCATCACTACTGCTAACACGATCTCTGACCACTCTAAAAATGAATTCTTCTCCTAATGGGTTGTATAATATATTTCTTGATTGGTGAACATAATATCGAGTCCGAGAGAATGACAGAATTGTTCAACTGGTTCACCGAAAGTGATTACTTCTTTAAGTATTATATACTAACTCACAATACATACAACTGTTGATAATGCTGACTCAATACAAAACATAAATCATGTCACTCTTATGACATTTGAATGCAAGAATTTTCAATGCACATATAAATCTAACTTCAAGTTGTATATATAGACCAGAGCCGCTATTCTCGTTGGTTTACTGTCTCTAGATAAGGATCCTTAATTAAAGATAGCTGTACCTTGCGAAAGATAAATTGGTATTCTCGATGTATCGAAGTTAAGGACAATGCACTTTATGGATAGGTGTCTCTAATTAAGGATTTTGACATAGGCAACATCGCATTCACCATAGTAACATTGAGTTACTATGGTGAATAATATGGGCTGTCAAAAATCCCATGGATGTATGTAGGTAGGGGATGGAACGTTTATAGTAATTTGTATGAATGACAGCGAAGCCAAAAAGTGAGGAAGGGAAATCGACGGTGGCCATTTTGTAGGAAATACTTTATTTAACATTTGTATGGGCAATGTATGGAAATTATTCACAGTATCAGAAAACATTATAATTATTTACTTCTTAAAATAATTACAATGCCACATAACTTAATGTTTTCATATACTTGATGAAATAGGGAATAGGATGAGTAAATAAAATTGAGTATTTCATTTCAAAATCATTATTTATTTTTAAACTTTGTTTTCATATACACACAATATGGAGAGAATGAATGACAATTGAAGGATATATCTAAATGAATAATATAAAACACACGAACTTGCAAATGAGCGGGAAACTCAGGATATTTCGTAAGAATGACGTTTTTCTCCAACCTCGCAGAAAAACGAGATGTTTTTGAACACAAAACACTACGTTTACTTGGTGTCAAATATTGGATAATGTCCAGTTTCTCCTTTCTGGATCCTTTGGAAAACTACAAAAAATGATTTTGTTTATAAACATGCGATAATATCATTAACCTGATCAGATTTGTATGCATGAAACATTTCATTCTAACGGGTAAACAAACCAAACATCAGATTGTAGGTTCTTTGTATTGTCAGATGACAGAATGGAAAACAAGTTACATGTGTAGATATAGGAGAATAAGGACAGATAATTATATAGAACGTTTATAACATTATTACGATCATTTATAAGTATACGAATTATAATATAAACGACTTTAAAATCGCAATATATTAAGATAAAAACTACAATACAAAACAACTTACCGAAAATATGACAATCCTGTTTCCTGCGAAAGTTGGATTGGATTTATAACCACAACCATTTATAGCGCACATCACCATGTTAATCATAAGATGATTCCTATTCTTCTAGATATAAAAACAAAAACCGATATGAAAAATTCAACTGATGTGCAAAAACTTTAAACATTTTTAAAACAACTAAACATACAAATACAACGGTTGGTTCATGGGAGCATAAATGTCACTCGGCGTCGTTTGACCTGAACGACCATGAAGTTGCAGTGAGTGGTGAATGTAATCCGGATAATCGTGAATAACTTAGAGCGTTTTATGACCCAATGTTATCGTAATGGCGCCATTATTTTTTACGTCTTTTTATTATTTTTTTTATTGCTTTTATAACTTTAAAAAAAATTTTTTTTTGGATTTACTTTTTGTTATAATTTCTTAAATTCGCTGACGTGTAAAAGACGTAAATTATGAATATATTTAAATAATTAATATTTTTATTATTATTTGACTGGCGCCTTTTTATAGTAGCATTCAAGTACTTTTGTGTTTCTTTGAAATGATAAAAATATTTTTGTCTCTAACGAAGGAATAAATTATTTTAATAGGTATCTTTAAAATTAACAGTTAAAGTAATAACTACTTGATTAGTTTATAACTAATTGCTTTATACTTTTTTTTTAAATTATTCCATTATCTAACTTTCTGAGCTTGTATACTTCCCAAATACTTTTTACAAGTTTATATCCTAAATTTATCCAAACGAATTCACTGAATCAGCGTCAGAAATTATAAATGACAATTACGCAGAAATCGAGTATATTTTCTGAGACTATAATTCTTATTTTGTTACACATTTTGAAAACATAGTAACATACAGTACATGAACACTATGAATGCGTACTGGCATTGTATAGGTACTTTCAAAATATGCGTCGTCGACTGATCACTCGGTGACTGTCTGAACGCAGCCCAAATGCGACGCACCGAACAAAATTTATTTCTTACAAAATGGTCGTCATTCCCCTCCCCGCGCAGCTACAAAATGTTTACCAAAGTGTCTGTCCATTACTCTATTTAGGTCCATGAAAAATCCAAGCGGCGTCCATACCATGGATGTATACTCTATTTAGGTCCATGGTCCATACCTACTCCATTATATTATTAAAACAAACATAATAGTAACATAGTAGCAAATTTGGTGGCAAAACTCTGGTTAAAGCGTTTACGACCACGTATTATTTAATTTTATAACAATGAGGTGAGTATTTTATTTATTTATTAAGAATATAACAGCTTTTAATTTTTACAATGATAATTACATGACATTTTTACAATTTCATAGCGCCAATTACATTTATATTTTTATTCTTTACCCATTGATCTAATATTAGATCAATGTTACCTAGATATTTGTTTTTTATTATTTTATATTTATTAGTATTTTATTCTTTACGTAGATATTTGTTTTTTTTTTAAATTAAGCGATAAAATAATCAATAAACATATTAACTTACTTATTAGGTTATTTCCCACTGACAGATGGTATCCTTACGAGATAGCGCGGGGTAAAATGCCGGCGCTAACTTAAGGATAATTTTAAAGACAATGCACTCAATTATCTCTATGATAAGGATTCCTTATGTCAAAAATTTTAAACGAGAATAGCAATTATCCCTAACTAGAGGTAGCTGTCCTTACTACTGTCCTTATCTTTTAAAAACGGAACGAGAATAGCGGCTCAGGGATGTTGCGAATATTCGCATCCGCATCTGCATTAATCAATGCGGATGTAAGAAAAGTTGTGGCAATATTACTTTTTATTACGTATAATGCTCCTATTTTAAATTTCATTTACTAATTGTAATTAGTTAAAATGTAAATAATTACTATATCATTATTTTAATTCTTAATTCATATACTTTTTTTCTTTAACATCTTAAACATCCGCATCCGTATTCACATCCGCGGATGTGTAAAATTCGACATCCGCAACATCCCTAATATAGACAATCTAATGTGTTACCCTGATCTGGTGTAGTAATGGATGAGACACTCTGATCTGGAGATCCTTCCCCTCCTTCCATGCCTGCATCGCCCCCCTCCTCCGACATGAGGGCATCTGCTCCATCTACTCCAGCCTCACCACCCTCTCCCATATCCTGTTCTTCACTCGGGGAATTGCTCTCTGTGTGAGCCTGGAAACATATCAACAAAGATTAATTCTGTGAACCATAATACTCTATATCTACTTCATAGCCCCCATTTAAGAATAATCAAGAACGTTTAGGGAATAATGGGTTCTTTAAACTTTTTCTTTAGCTCCCTTTTCAATAAGTTTCCCAGTATTATAGCTTAAAAGGCTGATGTCAACACCACATTTTAATATATAAAACATTTCCAATTCAGATATGATGAAGTATGGCATCCATCATGAATATTTTAACTTTTATCGGCACGTAGAGGATGACATATATACAGTTGATACGTTGGCTTCCCCACTTAGTGAACATGCCATGATAGTATGAATGACTGTACAACATCTATCACATTAATAGCGATTCCACTGATTAGTATTCCACCTTATAGTATTACTACTGAGCTCTTTTTCTCATACCAGGATAAATTCTGATTGGGGTAATGCTTATGGCTTATTATTATATAGTAGTTGATTGTTTAAATTTTATGTACCTATTGTTATTATTGTGTTTTAAATAAATAAATCTTGAATTATTAGCCAAGATTGAAATACAATACAAAGTATAATCGACTGTGCTCGGCACAAAGGCATCAAACCACAATTTTGGCAAAAGTGGTTTTATGATTTCTTTTGCTTATAATTTGATAACTCCTGAATATTTTCTCTTCAATTTTTGTGACATAATAAAAGAACTACATTACAATAAGATGGTAAAATAATAATGACAATAATTTTTGTCATTTTCTTTATTCTACAGTTTTTTTGCTTCTCCTATAAAATTTTACCGATGTGGTTTAAACCCTTTGTCCTGATCACAGTCGATATATTTATACTTGTAAATGTACATTTGGTTGAGCTTTTATATTTATCTGTAGGTATATTGTGTCAAACATTGGGTTAATTGGGAGAAATAGGTCATATTCATGTATTTCTCTACAAAACTGTCAATAATCAGTGTACAATAAATGATAAATTAATAAAAAGTAAACCCACTTTCAATTCAATATAAAAAAGTAGTAGAACTCCGTTTATAGGTTAAAATCACAATGTGAATCATACAGATTGATAATAAAATAAATAAAGAAGTAAACACAATTTATTGGATTACTGAATAAGGTTTGACTTACTGGTGTTGATAAGCAGTTGTCTCCAATATATGAAGTGTCCTCCCCCTCAGCCTCTTCTAACTCCATAGCCTCTCCTTCTCCTTCACCCTCCCCTTCTCCTTCACCCTCCCCCTCCCCCTCAACTGTATCAGCCACCTCTCCTATCTCACCACCACCATTGGTGAAACCTGAAAATAGCACATACAAACACATTAATTCAAAGTAAGCAAAACTGACACAGGGCAATCGAGGTTTGAGTTCTGACTTTTTAATGTTTACTATTTAAAAAAAAATATATTATGTTAACCCAGATTAACTTTTTGACTATTTTGTTTGATCATTCTGACTGATAAATTTAATTTGATGAAATGTTAAATGCTTAATTCTGCTATATTGTGTATAATCATTTAATTTGTTTTTGTACTAGAAATTTATGTTTAGAATCTATTTTTTTTAATTATTTTTTTTATATCATCACATTCTATAACTTTTATTGAATTTCTGACTTTTATTTGAAACGTTGTGATTGTATTGTCTCTTTAATTATTTATAATCAGTAGTTTTGATGTTAGTACCTAATTTACATAATTTTAATATTTTTAATCCTTGATTTATTTTCTAATTGCACGATGTATTAAGGTGAATTTGTATAGTAAATATATGTTTTGTAGTCTGTCTTATATTTAAAAAGGTAAAGGGCGTGCGCCGTATACAACTGTATAAATAAATAAACAATAGCAGAGCTGTGTATAGAAGGGATGATACAATATCAAGTAATTATGGTTTTGTTTCGCATTAACTACGATTGTTATTATAGAAGCAAAAGAAGTATATGCGGTAAGAACGATATGGCGTTCTGTTTTCTCTGCCAACTCCACCAAGGATGCTGTGTGAGGGTAGCATAGTATAGTCAACAAGAAATTACTGTCAACAAAAAAAGTTTAATTTATCGACCTACGGATCTTGATGGAAGTTCATTGTAATAACAAATTAAAAATGAAATAAAATATTTAGTGGAATCACCTGTGGAATTAACATGTATTTTGTTTCATTTTAATTTCTTACTCAGAGATAATATCAATGAATTTCACAAAATAAAATGTTTTTGATACAGATGAATTGAGTATCTTAAAAGCACTACATTAATAATAATCAATTTTAAGTTTTAAGCTTGCCACCGATCCTGAATGTCTTGATTTTATATTGGCACGGAGAGGACAGCTTGCATGTTTATTATATGCAGCTGGTCTGCTGGCTACCCCACTTGTGGGATATGCCGTGATGGTATAGTAGTAGTAGTTTAAGTTTTACAGGATATTCCAGAATTACAAACAGATCTGTAACCCCTAATCCTTGGTTGCTAAAACCTTTGTAAGTAATTTACATTAATCATAAAGCTATTTTAAACATTTATCAATATCATTTTTGTAAATGAGGAATGATTTTAGCAACAAAAACATTATTTTTAAGCCCAATTTATATTAAACAACTTATAGCAAGTCTCAAATGAAGCATACAGAATACAATATTTCTGTTTTTTTTCTCTCTTTATTATTAACAATTTTTCTTTCGCTAATAAGGCAGGAAAGAAGTTTCAAAGTTGAATAGAAAACAATACAAGTTATGAAAATACTTTTCGTTAAAAAAAATATACTTTCAATATCACGGCATTACTACAATTAGTTGACAGAATACAAATGAAAAATGTGAATTGTTGGAATTCAGGACATCGAATTTGTTTATTTATTTACCTGCATCACCGTTAGTGTGTTGTGAATCTGGTGTTTCTTCCGCATTCGCCTCGCCGCCTTCTGTAGGACTCTGAGAAGCCCCGTCACTCACATCCTCTCCTCTAAGGTCTCTCTCTGCTTCCATATCGTGTTTCGAAATATATAAATAGCGACTTAATAAATAGTATCAACGTTTAAAACCAAAACTTATACAAATATTTTTGTCTTCGATGTTCAAAAGTTCGTTCGAGTTACTTTTACGACAAATTGATTTGACAAACGTATGCGTCCATAGACACGGCGTCCGTAACAACCACAGATTATACTTAACATAGACAATAGAAAATTGTTTTACATGGATGATCATAAAGCGGTATTCACACTTGTGCATTTTCAGTGATAACGGGCCACTTGCAGATTTTTTTTTATTACATAAAATTGTAAATTAGTATAAAAGAAACACAACCACAATTTATTTTATTTTTTCTTGCACTATTTTCATAGTTATTAGCTTTTAAAAATTGGATTTTCTCGGAATGATCAAAAACGATATGGCGGCGCTGTGACGTCACGGAGTCCCATGTTTGTATGAGATTATAATCTGTGGTTGCGAAAGTTACTATGATTCACGGGACTCCGTGACGTCATCAGCTGTTTAGAGTGTTTTGACAAACGTCAAAAATTTTAGGTTTTATTTTTGGAAATTCTTCATAATTTAGATATTTAAAAAATTTTAACTGACATATTTGTGTTTTCCGACCTCAAATTTACTGAATTCGATCATTTTTATTAAAATCCCCCACGACTGCAAGTGGCCCACTGATGATCTTCCAAAATGAAAAGGTGTGAATAAATGTTTAATCAATAGTGGATCACTAGCGATGACGAAAGAAAACAATTATCTCCCAACATAATTTTGATGAAAGGTCCTTTCACTGAAACGAGCGTAAACAAGTTTTATCCTATTATTTGTCTTATTCTCAACTAGCGGTCCTCCCCGGCTTCGCACGGGTAGATTGGAGTTTTAGTATAAATCCCTAACTTTTTTGAAAATATAATATAGCCTATGTCACTCAGAGATAGCGTAGCTTCCCAACAGTGAAAGAATTTTTCAAATCGGTTCAGCAGTTTCGGAGCCTATTCAATGCAAATAATCAAATCTTTCTCTTTACAATATTAATATAGATAAATTAATTTTCAATGCCTGCTGATATGGAATTCATGTAATGAGAGTGATCTATTGATGTCGAATGACAAGGCGATATACGTCGCTGCATACTGGAGTAGAAAGATCTAAAGCCCGAACCCGAAAAATAAGTAGTAATTAGTATTGAAGGTCAGAATCATTAACAAAACTCTTATCCAGTAGAGAAGTTTATAATTATATTTTTTAAATTTTGGATAAATAAATAATAACGGAGAGTATTTAAAGCGCCATCTTTGTGCCATAGCACCTCGAGGATACTGTTATTTTTCATATTTTTTTTACGAAAATACCTCGAACTACATACAACATGACCTAAGTGTTGACATGGCAGTGAAAGCATGTGATTAATAAGTGTGTATAGACGTATTCACTTGCGATGAACAGCCTTGACCCTGACACTCTGGAGTCTGGATGATGATTGGGTATTTACAACACATTAACGAAGTATGTTAATGCGTTGTGACTTAAATTAGGGAATTAAGTTAACTATATGAGGAAAAAATGAACTTAATATGTGATGTGCTAGCATTAAAATTAGTTTGATATTTCATATTAAACCACGTGTTCCTACGTTGTTGTCCATTTTTATTTAATCCAAGTATCTTTCTTTTATCACCATTATAAATTTTCTATGAAAATGAAATATCTATGCTCAATATATTTGTCTGTCAAATTGTGTCAAAATAATTGCTTGGGTTTGTGGGTTGTGTTTGGATTACAATAATATTATATTAAAAGTTGTGTAATTTAAATTTATCAGGGTTTATTAAATATTTGGATATAAGAATTATACAACAGTTGTGAAATAATAACTTAAACGAATCGTTTCTGAAAACATCATGTCTGATAAGTGATAATGCGAGTTTGGGAGCTTAGCTATTACGCGACATAGGGGTATTCCGGCTCTTGTGTTATTTTTTATTTTTGAATAACAGATTTTATTATGGTTCCCGTGTCGGTGGAGGGCTGTGCCCCTCTAAACGAGGCGGGCAGTGCTCGCGGGGGCTCCATTCCCCTCGCTATGTTGATAGATTTTATTGTGCAAAGGACTTATCATGACCTCACTGTTTTGGCAGAACTGTAAGTTGATAGTATAAACTTTAAAAGCATATTTTTTTAAAGGAGATTATATACATAGATCATTCTCATACCATCACGACATTCTCTACAAGTGGAGTAGTCTGCAGAAGAGCTGCGTGTAATAAACATTCAATAAATATTAAGATGTTCAGAATGGATAGCAATGCCTTATCTTTTACAGGATGTTTCACAATAATCTATCTTTTACATGACGCTTGAAAAATTAGACAAAACTTTTTACAATATATCTCATATTATGTGCATATGCCGTAAGTGCATTGTATGTGTGTATTGTGACATTATTACCCATAACATAAGATTTATATCTTTATTTGATGAATGTACATAAGCACTGAAAGTTTATTCAATTTATTTATCATTATTGATAGTTGTGCTATTTCTAACTATTATGTCATTATTTTTGTTTATGTTATTTTTTGTGTGTGCATATTCTTATATGTGTGTTAATATTATAGTTGAAATCCGACCCTCCGCACAAGCATTTGGTTGCTTATGGAGGGAACATTTTACTATGTGTATATTGTTTTGTTGTTGTATTATCAATGTATGCTGTGTATTTATAAATGAAATAAGAATATTAAAATAAAAATTGGGACTAGCTCAACTTGTGAGAATTGTCCATATATATGTTATCTTATATTACTAGATAATGTTTACTTTTTCATGTAAATATATATTTTTTAATGTACAGAGAGAATGAATCATTTCTGCTTAACCCACAAGGGAAATGTGTTGATGTTATTTACATAAAATTTTACAGATTACCTCGTAAGACTGACATGGAGCGCAAGGTGGAGATTTACAAATTATCCGCACGTACTCGACAACTGTTTGTGCGTTTGTTGGCTTTGGTCAAATGGGCGGGCAGTGCTTCTAAAGTGGATCGATCAGCCAATATTATGGGATTCCTTGACAAGCAGGCTATGCTCTTTGTGGATACGGCCGATATGCTGGCCAGAATGGCGAGAGAAACCCTTGTGCATGCCAGGTCTGACAAACAATTACCAACAAGTTTTATAATAGTAATAATAATCTAGACAACATTTTTTAAATGCGCTATTTTGTGATAACCCACCCCAAAGGTTCCATTTAAGAATCGAGGATTAATTAATACTATGAATGGATTCTCTAAAAAAGTTAAAACTTAATTTGATTAAAATAAACAGGTTGCCCACGTTCCACATCCCAGCTGCAGTTGAGGTATTGACACAGGGTACATACATGCGGCTGCCAGCCTGTATTAAAGACAAATTGGTGCCACCGGAAGGTCTCAGTGTCGCACAGAGACGTGCTACACTCAAGACGCTCAACCATGTCATCACACAAAGGCTCGTCACATGCACACTGCCTCCCAACATGAGAACTTTTAAGGTATATACAACATTAGTTTTTCCAATAGAACAATATCCAATTGAAATCAACCTCAAGCACCAAATTAATGTGTCAGTAAGAGAGTTAATGGTCCTCTGTAGAACACAGGGTGGGCATGAGTTATGTCTTTAATGATGTTGTTGGACAATTTGTTCCTTTGGCTCTGTTTCACAATTCTTTTACAACCTTGAGGGTGGCGGCGAAAAGGGAGATTTTTATTTTGCTTCTAAAGCTAGTAATGTTCTTCTGGTGCCACACATCTGCGGGCAACCCGTTCCAAGTCAAAAGGCTGTCATGAAGGTCTGTCGTGTTGTCTTTGTATGGTATTATATCACTCTGGTATCTGTCAGCCTGGAGATCCCACTTTCACAATACACCGTTCCTATAATAATAACATCAGAGCGCAGGGAATGTTGTGAGAAGAGGTGGCGCAATTGGCGCAAAGTCGCTCTGAATGGAGGAGCCTGGTTTCTGCCCTGTTCTCTCAAGAGGAGCATTGAGGGTGATGTTAATGTAATGTAATCATACAAAGGCATCATGGGTCATGGACAACTTGGTCTATAGAAAACAACACTCCTACATGCTCAATATGTTACGTAAATTGAAATTATTTTGGATACTAATCTCTAATTTGCATGATTTCAGGTTGAAAATGGGCGTGTCACCTTCCAAGTAGGAGGAGAGTTCAGCGTGTCTCTCACCGTAATGGGGGACTCCCCAAACTTGCCCTGGAGACTGCTAGACGTGGCCATACTTGTGCAGGACAGCGAGATAGGAGGTATGGCTATTTCACAAATAGTATCAGACAAACACTTATTTATTTACTTTCCATCTCTGATATGAATCTTTCTATTTCAATAAATACTGTCAGACATTGCCACAACATTTCTTAAAGTCAGATGGTCAGAATAAAAGTTTTTCCCATTAGTGGGTAGTAGTTCGTGATGATCATCCTTAATTGCACCACATTCACAATATTTGTCTTCTAGAGACAGGTATCCCCAGTTTGAATGGACAAGTCCAACCTTTGGCCAGATTTATTTACTGTGTTTTTGCTCATCATATATTTTTTTGGTTAATAAAGATTTATTTTCAATTTCAATTATACAGTCAACTCCCAGTATGTTTCAATTATGCTAGTGTGCACTCGGTTTTTAATCAAAAATATATTTTTTCAGAGGGTAAACCATTAGTCCATCCACGGCAAGTAGCTTACATTCGTGCTGTGGCACAAGCTCGACTTGCAGCTGCCACAGCCACTCCCGCCATCACATCAGGGAGTGGGGGGCCTGGATATGCAGGGGGCTCCCCTTCACAAGGTCTGCACGCTCTGCTGGCAGTCCTCTCCTACTTCTGTCGCTCCTTGCAGTTGGAACTGCTCTACACACAGACGTTGAGGCTAGCTAGAGATAGATTGGGGAAGCATGTGCAAGTGGATCAGTATGTGCCTGGGAGGAAACTCACCGTGTCATATTGGAGGTGATTATATATTCTATTGAACATATTAAATTTTTAACATATTTTTGGTGAGGATGTAACTATCTGAAAGAACGAGGTGTGGGAAAACTCAGCCACTCAAGAACTATGTGGCTTGATCACGTGGATCAAATTCTCAAGTTGAGTAAGAGAACACAGGTGTGCATGTATGAGAAAGTGCATGAATGTGGAAGAAGGGAAAAAAGTATGTAGGGATAGAGCTGCGTGGTGTTCCATCCTCTCTGCCTATCCCACTTGAGATACGACGTGAAGGTATAGTATGTGTACCTCAATGCTGAATTTGCGGGATGTTTTATGAATTACTTACATAAAATAATGATAGATCTATTTTTTACATGGAGCTAAATCTCGAAAATAAGTAAATTTATTTGTAAAAAAATAAAACAAAGCAATAACCAAATTTACATTTTAATTTCCAGAGAACTGGGTTGCGAGCTAGGCTATCGCATTACTGTACAAGCAGAGGCAAGTGGATCATGTCGAGCTTTGACAGCGAGCCATGTGCCCCAGCTGGGTGCAGCGCAAGAAGCTCAGGCATCACGCGCCCTTCTACAGCCTGGACAACTCTCCATGGAGAGGTTGCTGGTTACCACCATACACGTCAGATCACGCG
The DNA here is from genome assembly GCA_947579605.1 of Athripsodes cinereus. Lineage (NCBI taxonomy): Eukaryota > Metazoa > Arthropoda > Insecta > Trichoptera > Leptoceridae > Athripsodes > Athripsodes cinereus. The sequence goes on along the minus strand of OX388325.1, from coordinate 8,512,272 downwards.
CCAGACTCAACGACCTTAAAACACTACTCACAGATATGGGGGTATGTTTTTGCCTTTTCTTATCTTATTTTAATTATTATTTTAATTGATTTTTTATTTATTTTATCCATTTTACATGTCAAAATTTCAATACAATATATTAGGTGCAATAAAATATTCATAAAATAAAACTAAGTAAACAATAACAATGTTGAACTAATTATAAATAAATCACTTTTTTATAGTATATCCACAGTGACTTTTTATTGGACGCGAGCCGGCTTTCGAGAGCTTACGCTCTCATCATCAGGCTAGCGAAAAGTAAAGAAATTACAAGTTGGTTTTTTTTACTTTTCGCCAGCCTGATGATGAGAGCGGAAGCTCTTGAAAGCCGGCTCGCGTCCAATAAAAAGTCACTTTGGATATACTATAAATAAGTGTTTTATTTATAATTAATTCAACATGAATTTCCACCAAGTACCGTCAGTTGAAAATATCAACTTTGATAACAATGTTGATTTTCAATAAATGAATTAAATTAGCAATACAACTGAAATCATTCATAAACATTACATACAAATTATTTAATTCATGGTTTGTGCTATTTTTTTTTTTGTAAAATAATATAATTTAAAATTTTGTTTGAAAGTATGATTTATTTTAAATAAGCGTTTGCCTATCTGTAAATTTTTGTTTTTGATGTATTTTAATATATTATTCATTTCAAAAGTTGTGAACTGTTCAGTGCGAAATTTTATGTTGTTTTATTAATGATAATTCATTTAACTTTGATGGGGTTTTTTAAGACATAAGGGTCCCGTTTAGCATAAACAGTAAAATATTCAATTTTCAACAAATTTGATAGAAAAACTGCCAAAACTTGTTGACCCTAGCGAACATATTGATTTGATAAAATAAAAAAACAAATATTTATTACCAATATTAGTTTTTTACTAAAAAATAAATAAATCGCAGACTGACGAGATTTATTAAGGTACTCTTTGTTATATCAAAATACAAATTATTTGTAAAATATATATATTTTTTATTCATCCTATCAAGCATATAAATACCATAGATTTTAGCAAACTTTTTTTAGTATCCAAAAAATTGAGTTCATGTGGTGATTTTTGGTTGCAAAATATGAGAAATTTTATCAAAAAAAAATATTTTTTCAATCGGTCAATATCCATGAAAAAAACAAAAAAAATTAGATTTTTTTTGTTCTATAATTGTAATAACTATCTAAGTTTTTATATTAATAAAAAAAATATATGAAAATTTGTAAGCTTCTCGTGCATTTATGTACCAAACACACCCCCGAATTCGATTTTTAGAAATATGCTTTTATTATAAACGAATATTATGAAGCTAAAATCAAGTATTTTTTTTAAAGTTAAGGTTTGATATTGGTAATTAATATTTGTTTTCATATTTTATCAAATCAAAATGTTCGTAGGTTCAACAAGTTTTGAGAGTTTGTGTACCAAACTTGTTGAAAATTGAATGTTTTATCGTTTTTGCTAAAGGGGCCCCTTAAACATCTCTGGTAAATTTAGTATCTTTGCTGTTCATGTTTTGAATGTATATTTTGTTAACATATTCTGTAATTGACAGTTTGATCCTGTTAATATTGTAAAAATAAAATAAATATATTAATACAATATATACATAGGTGCATACATACATATATGTTCTGTAGGCATTCAATAATAATTGTCAAAAATTTGAAATAAGATAAGAAGTCTGTTGGTACAAAAGTGTTTTATTGTAACTAGTTAATTTTGACTATAATTATGATTAATATGTATTCCTTATTATGTTATGAATTTTTTGACACAATTAGATGTCGGGAACTGGATTTTTTACTTACTAGAAGTGTAGATGTCAAACATATTTTGAACTACTCCAGATTAATCATTCCAATTGATCACACTCATCCATAGTCAACCTATTTGAATAGGTATTAACTAGTTAGGTATGTTGTATATGATACACATACATATGTGAACTTCCTTAAGGAGTTTATTAATACATATTCCTATTATGTTTGTCCGTTTAGGTTGAATGCACTGTAGGTGGCTCCCCATGCGTGTTATGTTGCTGGGTGTTATGTCCGTGCCTGCGTGCCGAGCAGTTACTGGTGTGCGTAGGTGTTCATTGCGGTTCCTTGCGCTGCCATATTCCTCAACATCCTAACGCTCCATTGCAGCAGCTGCCTAAAGCGCTCGCTCTCAACGATGCAACTAAGATAGCCCCTCTGCTCACACAACTAAGGTGACTATTAAACTTTTGTCTAGATTCTTACATATGTGGCAACACAGCATGTGGTATCCACTGGACTAATCACTACATGTAATGAACATAAAGGTCTTCCTCTTCGTACTAAAAACAATGAGACATTCAGGATTGGTGGCATACCTTATCACTGCTGTTAAACTGTTGATAGTAAGTGTTAATAGGTGATGTTTTATGAATACTTACTGTTTACAGTAGGAGACTGGAAAAATTTACAGAAAAGAGTGGGGGACACTTTCTATTTCTGACCCTCCACTGGGAGACCTGGCTACCTAGACAAACCATTAACGATCGACTATTGATGAACTTTTCAACAATCTACCTACAATTTACCATGTAATTATGTTGCGGTTATTGTCGCAGGGAATGTCGTGGAAAGAGGTGATGCAATTGGTACAGAGACGCTCTGAATGGAGGAGGCTGGTTTCTGCCTTGTGCTCCCGAGAGGAGCGTTGAGGGCGATGACGATGATGATGATGATGATTGTCGAAAAGTTCTTCTGTAGTTGATTGCCAAGTACGGTTTGTCTAGGGGGTCTGTTCTATTGCTCAATTGCTCTGCATTCCGTGGAGTCCCTGGCAAAAAATAGGTCTTCCGTTCTTTTTTGTAAGTTGTCCAGTGTCTAACTGTAAAAGACAGACGTGTTTTTAAAATATAATTCATAAAACATATTCAATTCGATAGTGATCAGGTATGACACTCATCTTGAATGTATTGCCTTTTATTGGCACAGAGAGGATGACTTTAATGTATATTATATGTAATTAGTCCACTGGCAACCCCACTTTCGAAATATGCCAGATGATATAATGAAAATAATGGTAGTTGGAAAATATCGCAATCTAGCTATAAACTCACCCTCCCGTGCATTGAATTGTATAACTAATAATTTTACGATACTTTGTAATGATTGATGTTGTAACTGATGTACCACAGTAAAAAATAAAAATGAAATATTATATCATTTGTATTGTCATAGGTTTTGGTTAATGGCACGTCGCTGTGAAAAGACATTACAACACCTACCAGCCACTGCCTGGGAGCGCCTGCCAATAGTATGTCCTGCTATACATCCGCTTCACGCACTCTCGCCTCACAGGCTCTATATTACGCTTCATAGGCACTGCAATCATATACTGGTAAGAAATTATATTTTTCACATAAATAGATATCTTTTCATTATTGTCAGTAATTTTGTTAAATTTATCAGTAAAATTAATGATTAATTAAAATAATGTCATAATAAGCCGTTTACTTCAAGAATGTATAAAAATAATTTATCGGAGATTATTAATGACATGTCCTATTATAAGGAGTATACAATGCTATGTCCTATTTATAAGTGTCCAAATATTAAGTTACTGACATTTTTTGACATTTTCTTGATTAAAGATTTGTTGTTTTAAATATTCATGGATTGAAATGTTCTCTCACAGTGATCTTGTTTATATAATGATGTGTACATATATATGTATAGGACCACTTGTCATGGAAACGTACTCTAAAGGCGACCAAGACCTGACATAGGTTGTACAGCCATTGATGATAATAATTTGTATTGTTTATTTTTAAACAGTGAATGGTCCAAAGGTGCAATTTGTGAAGGGGTTCACTGACATTTTATCATATAAATAAATAAATTATCTTCCTTTTCAGATAGTTGAGATGCTTGAGGATGAATCAAATAGTGTAAAGTTATCCTTTCATCTTGGATCAGTGAAGAGGTGTGGGCCTGACGAGGACGATGCGGAGGCAGGTATGGGAACCCCACAACACCAACAGCAACAGCATCAAGACGCGGGAGACGTGGGACACACGAGTGGAGGGGCCTTCTATAAACTAGGACTGCTTGTACAGTTTGATACGTTTGTTTTGACACACGGACCTTTCACGTCAGTGGATCCACCAGGTATTGATTGATTTATTTCATTTATTCATCCTTGATATTTCAACATGATTTTTTAGAAGGATTAACTATGAAACTGCATTGTGAAAAAATCAAAACATTCAAAATGACTTGATATTTCAATCTATCTATACCATTTATCACATGTATTTATATATCTTTGGATAGCATTGTAATTTACTGGTAATGCAAAGTCAAGTACTATACTATATTATACCTCACAACCGTGTGTAGGCAGAGAGAATAGAACGCTATATAGATCTATCTTGACATATTTCTTACGCTTCTTCTACATTCGTAAAATTTCTTATACATTCACAACAATTTCTCTTACTCAACACACGGCCGTTCTTGAGAATTTGATCCACACGAACAACCCATGTGGTTTTCGGACGCCTACACTTTCTCACACTCCGTCTTTCAGATAGCAAGGTTAAAAGATCATGAAGTTGGATTCTGTGATAGATCACTTATATTGCAGAAAGTGGATTTATAGCTTATAATTCCTAATTGCTCAAGGAGTAGACTGGTAAAGCAGAGGTCTTAAGGTCCTACTCTAACGAATGTGTGGAATTTTCATTGATGGTTTCACATCTGAAGTGAGGTACTGTTTCAAACAAATATTTTTTTAGGTTGCTCCAAAAGTTGTTATTCTTTTCTAGGTCTTTGTGGTAAACGGAAAGCAGCTTCAACCGGAGCGGGAAGATCGGTGCGCAGCAAGCAACCTGCATACTTCATCCCGGAGTTAGCGCATGTAGTAGCTGCGGCAGATGAAAGGATACCATTTGTATATTTAGCAAACGAGGTAAAGCAATAGACTACTGTATCTTAGATAACGTAAAATATATGAGAAATTCACGCTGATTGATCTAGCTCCTAAGATAATATGAATCTTATATCATGAGTACTAACACAACAATACAAATATATTTATTTATTTAAATTGTCCTTAGGCCCTTGTTATGCAGGCACTTGGACTTGTCATAAATATAATGTTCATCAAAAATTTCAAATATAATAAAATTTAAAAAAAAAATATATAGAATAATTAAAATTAAATCATAGTATCGAATGTAGAATTCAGATCTACATTGTCAAATATTCAATTAATTACACAAATGGAACAATTATACCACAAAAAGCAATCAAGCATTTCTATTCATTTAGCATTTTGTTAATTGTGTAGAATGATTTATCAACTAGATACGATTTGAAAGAGCCGCTTCTGTCACCATGTTTGTTATGTTTTACGAATACTTGCTTTTCACAGCGGGACACAGGAAAGAGTGACATACCTGTTCTCTGTCAGGGGGGCTCCATGGGTCGTTATGTAATTATAATCCAATTTTATTTTTGTTGCAGCTTTCGTCACGTGGAGTTTGTCACGGAGGTCTCCAAGTTGAGGCGGGAGGGGGTCCCTGTCTGCGGCTAATAACACTTCCCTGCCCAGCGGGTGCGGATCCCCTGGCTGCCAGAGCTTTACAGAGAAGACTATTAGCAGCAGCGGTGCGATTACAACCTCGAGGACAGACTAGAGTTTGGACTGCGGAACTTGTTTTCCACTCGACACCACTCATAAGTAACCACCCCAAAGAGCAGGGTAAGTTATACTGTCTTAGAAGTTCCCTGTAAACAATAAACCTATTGTTTGTTTCCTGTAAAAGACAGTTAAACACCCCATGTAAGAAATTAAACATCTTCAATGCAACTGTAATAAGTTGCCACCCATTCTGAATGTCTTAAGAGATTTATTTTAGTTATTTATTTTATTGTTGGGGTAAAATATGCACCGCGACCTATAAGGTCTATTGTACTCCCCCTACTCAGCTTTCCCGGTGTTGCTCGTCAAAGCGCACCCTCAAGTCCCAGACATCTTATGAAGTCCAGGATCTTGAGGGGATCCAAGGTGTGGAGAGATTTCACTTCTACCCAGTGTCTGCCTAGGGCTTTGAAAAAAAATGTCTTAAGAGATACCACAATGGTATAATTAGAAAGATAGAATAGAAAAAAATCATCATCATCTCTGTCGGTCCCTCAATCCTAGAATGGTGACCATCATGCTTCGTTCTGTAGACCATCTGTCTCCACCTTGAATGATCCTTCGGCATGTGCAAGGCCCCGTGTAGTGAGCTCTGTGTGGAAGTATAAAGAATAGAAAAGAATAATATGAATGTACAGTAAGGAATGAATATATCTCTCATCTCATTGATCATCTGCTGAGTTGAAGATGATAAATCTTACATGTGATATATCATTTTGGTTTTGAAATATATGGAATACAAAATATGCCATTTCATTTTTGGTTCATTCACATTTGGCAGAACCATGTAAAAAAGTTTTTTAAGTAAATTTTCTGAGTTTAAAGTTTTTATAAGGATGTTTTGGTTAAAATGACAATGTTTGTTGCAGGAATGCGTCGTTGTGTGTACTTCCAATATGAGATGTGTCCGGAAGGTGCGGGGCGTGCTGTTGAAGCTCTACTGACAGATTGGGGCACAGTGGTCAGACTGCATCAGCTAGTGCATCACTATATGCACAGGGAGCCAGCAGGTGAGACATGTTTTAAAGACTTTTCTATGCTCAAATGTTAGTGTAGGTGATAGACCCTCTTAATTTTACAAAAATACTGTATAAACTTCTTTCATCTAAAGCTATATATTTTTTTAAAAAAAAACAATTTTATGTTAATTTTTTTGTTTTAGAGCGTGAAGCAGCCGAATCACATGTGTGCGTGGTGTCGTATGATTATAGAAGATTAGTATTAGGTGCGGGACCAGAGGGACGTGCTCGCTGCGCAATCACATGGGCTGGTGGGCGTCTTCGCATTAGACCAGCAGCCGCGCCGCCTGCAGTCAACGCTCATGCACTCATCACACATCAGCTGGAAGCTTTTCTTAACAGGTCTCATGTTATACAATTAATTTATTTTACACCTTTTACCATTCTAAATTAAATTCTACAAAAACAGACTAAAATATGTTAAAGAGTATCAAACAAAACCTTTTGGATAGAAAAATAGTGCCCTTTCTCTATTTTTAAATTGATATAATTTTTTTGATGTTTTGTTACTACATTTTTAGAAACAATGAGTTAATCCAGTTGATGTGGGCTCTGCGAGAGACATACGCCCCTCTAGTAGCCCTAGGGAGGTTACCCTCCACCCCCCACCTGGGCCTGCAGCACTCCCGACCTCAGGTTCCTGTACAGGCCTTCACATTGCTGCCACACTCTTGGAGAAAGGTAATAACCACATATCCATGCAAGTTGATTATACTGAGCACATTGAATAGTAGAGCATGCATGAGAAACTGTTTGACAGTGATGGAAGCGAAAAGTGCATGCAAGGATAAAAGTTAATGGTATTTTCTGCCTATTACGCAAGGTTGATGAAATATAAATATGCTACCCATCTGAAATATCTACTTACTACCCAACTCACCGCAAATTTCAAACTTTGTAAATAAGTACAAATTTTTCCAAACAAGTCTTTTGTCAAGTGTGTTTAATATAATCACTCTTTAGATAGAAACGGTGCCAAGAAGATCATCCATCATCATCATAAATCTTGCCACTGTATTATAATATTTCATATTGTTTTGTTAACTGTATATTGTGTAATGATGTGTCTCTTCTTGTGTCTTTCAGATTCGTGTGGTGTACCAGGGTTCGTACTGTTTGGAAGTCACAGTGCGTGGTGCAGGGTGTGTGGCCGTGAGAGATGGCGCTTATTCCAGATTTGATTGGAACGGTGTCATCGGAGAATTTACACCCATACAAGGACTTAAAGTAAGACAAATCAAAATTCACATAATTCAAGTAATTTTTGTAAAGAAACCTATTAACCTCTAAGGTGAATTTTGTTGTAATATCGCGGATATATATATGTAATATTTAATTGTGATCTTATTTTTCAGAGTTTCTTATCGCTGTATGTTTCTGAGAGCGGAGGCAGAGTGGTATCTGAAGATGATAATCCCCCGTCTCCGGTGAGTCCGAGAGAGGGTTCTGGGGGTCTAGGAAGCAGTGGAAGCCTCCTGCGCTTCCCTGCACCACTGACACCGCCACAACCCCATACGCCTCATTCACAGCCGCACACTCCTCACCCCGCCAGTCCGCATCAAGGGGTGAGATGTTATTTTGTTAATTTATTTATGTATTTACTCATTCAAAACATTTTTCAATAACTATCCATTTGTGATACATTATTATTATTATTTGCTATCAAGCGAGCATCTTAAAGCTGATGTGCTTGATATCCACACATTTTTATGTTACTATGTAAACTGTCAAGCCCTTTCTTAATTAGTGTTCTCTGCAACAACCAATAATGGAGCAGGTAACTTGGTCCACTCGTCCACAACCTGATTCCCAAGAAAGTGTTCTGGGTGAATCTGTCTTAAATCAATTTAGATTATGTCATCAAAAATGCTCATTCTGATTCCCGCACCTAATATATAATTTTTCTTGTGTTATAGGGTCTAGGCAGTTCAAGTACATTTGGCATCACATCACCTCCGATAGGTAGCGGTGTAGCGCCCCACGCTAGTCCAGCGTCCCCACAGCAGTCTCCTTTGCCACAGATGGCCAGTACTGCTTCTCCTGGACCAGCCTATAATATGCCACCAGGTAAATGTTATATTTACAAACTCAAAAGCCCTTCATTGGACACACTCAAAACATCTATAAACACTAGAATCACTAGAAGAAAGTGAAAAGTACAAATATTTTTTAAGTATTACATTAAATACACATGTATGATGTTTTTAGGGAGTCCTTTCACTGCCTGGCCAGGCTCACCATGTGTGCCAAGAGGATCTCCAGCCAGAAACCAGGAAGTTAAAGGTAATTTATATTTATTTTACTTTAAATTGTGAACACGGGGAGGGAAAAGCCTTATTTTTTGACAGAGCATGGTGATTTTCAGACAGTCAATTTATTGCATATTTACAAGTTTATTTCCTGATAGCATTTTGTCCTTGACAATGTTCTATTCTTTAATGTTATAGTAAGAATACTGTTTAATGTGAAAGGGGGTCTTTCATAAATAACAAAAATGTATGATCCATTATTTAATTTATTTGAGAACAGACACATCAAATATGTAGAGGAAATAACAAAAATTAAAAACATCGATGCCCTGTTACAGTCATAATTGTTTTTTTTTTTTTGCTTTTTTAGCATCATTGGCAGGTGGTCGCATATTGACTGGGTCGAGTCGCGTATGGGCCGGCGCCGTTGCAACACAGCTAAGTGCTCAGGCTTTAGAGGTGTTGTGTGCTCCGTGCGAGGCTCCCCCCTCACCCCAACAGGCAGGAACTATTGTGGCATCTTGTAGTATCCCCATGTCGCCCTTGGAGAGGTTCCTGGGCTGCGCCTACATGCGCAAACATCTACAGAGATTCATACAGCAGGAAGATACTGTAAGCAAACACATATTCAATAAACATTATGACATATATTTTTATATTCACTGCATTTTTGTATTGTACATGTATATTTACATTGTACTGACTGCGGTCAATTTTTACTATAGGGTGTCCGGTAATACTCATTACAAAAATATATATTGATGATCAAAGTTGTATTTATTATTATTATCTTTCACTGTATACCGTCACAAGATATCATAGAAGTGGCCGGATGGTAATATGGGGCAAAGGGGTGCATCTCGCCTAGTGAATGCATAATTATGTCATGAAATTCAACTATGTACAGTAATAAATCATTATGAAAGTATACTCTGCACCCCTCCCCCAGCTCATATCTGGCTGCCCCATGATATCTGATAACAGTGTACAGTGAAAGATAATAAAAATAAACACAACTATGATAATCAATACATATTTTCTTACTGGATAACCTATAGCAGTTATCGACCCTGATTGCTTTGTGTGACTAGATGTGGGAGCCAAACTACACTATATCGAATTTTGGCCAAAGTGACTTAATATGCATGATGTTGTTACACTTTAGTTGATGGCATATTCACCTGTCTTGAAAATGTATAATATTTTGTAATATAATCATGCCTTAATAAAAATACTCACACATTCGTAATTTTGTAGTTACTAAAGCTATTACAGTAGGGCCAATTCTGAATCTTAATGAACTAACTAACTAAAAAGTTGATTAATATTAGTTATTATGTAGTATTCAGCATTAGTTATGAACTATAAATAACTATAAACTCGAGAACCACCAAGTGCAAACGGTAAAATCTATGAGACAAACTAATATTATTCAGTGATGCCGCAATACAAAATGTTTTTCACGTTCCGATTTACACTTCTGGCAACAATTTAATAGTTGTCGCGCGTGAAAATTGTGAAATGTCAGATTTGCCGATATATTTTGGCGTTCGTATTTGCGTCGGTGGTGGTGTAATTTTACAATTTATACATGCTAAGAGTTGCCCTAAAAATATAATTTTTTACTTTTAATTGAAAAAACAACTTAACACTTCCAAAATATAGCAATATTCTGCGGTAAAATGACAGCAACTAATAATATTCGCACATTAAAAGTCGCGAATAAAATTCTGCCAAATCCAACTTATTTTAGTCGTCGGCTGTCAACTAAAATTTCATTCTGAATACGAAATCCATAGATTCTCGAAATTTATAGTTGTACTAAGGTGTCAAAATGAACTAATGAACTAAATTAGTACGGAAAACTGTGAATACGAATTAGAACTAATTATCATGACTCGACTATCTTCTCACACTTAGTTGACTTAGTTAGTGCAACTAAACTATTTTATGATTCAGAATTGGCCATAGTGTAAATAAATAAATACTATAGCTGTTTCTCTCTGGCATTAATGTGTTATGGTTGTATACAGTTGCAGTTAGTGACATGTGCTGAAGGTGGCGTTGTGATGTTCAGAGCGGAGGGTGCGGGACTGCAGGGACGTGTAGCACTGCATCCCACACATATGCAGAGTCTGCAACTCACTCTGGGACCCCTGCCTGATCACAAGGACCACTGGACACAGGATGAACTGCAGGTGAATTATTACAGGACATTCTCTCTCTCACTTGCCCTTTTCCTCGCATCTGAGGATAGTGGCAGCAGTAGAGAGATGTTTCTGTTGTTTTGTTCCAGATCATATCACTTCTCCTAGTTAGTGCGTGACCATGAGATCTACTTCCGTTGACATTCTCCACGATCATGAGCTTTAAACTCTTCTCATGGTGGGTCCCAAGTACAGTGGGATATGTCTCAAGCGTATAGTGGGCAAGCAATCCTGGATTTTCAACTCAGCTATGATCAACTTGTTTGTTCTCATGGTCGTCCTTGACATTTTAAAAGCATAAATATGGTTTTTTCTAATTCTCATAGAGTTCGCAACCCATTCCTTTGTCAAAGTGTGGTTTGGCCAATTAAGCTACCAGACGACAAACCAAAGACTTTGAAATTCTTTCTCATAAATTACAATGTCAGCTTTGTATGTAGTTCTGGGGAACTACCAAATAAGATGATATTGTTTTTTCTAAGCCTTATAATATGTTTCATGTGTTCAATTTATATGTGTAGGTAACCTGATATAATGGTTACTTATAAAAATAAAATTGATAATCATACTATTAACTTAGCTGAATATGTATCACATTCCAGGTGATGGAGAAATACTTTGAACTGAAAGTGGTGTCACCACCTTACAAGCCAAACTCAATCTGGGGCTGGGGCAGAGCGTGGGGCGCTCCACCTGGCGTACTGAGAGACCTGGTGCAGCTGATGAGGCGAGAGCTACAGGGCGGAGGAGCGGGACCCTCTGCACAGCCATGGTCTCTACAGTGGGCACTTAGGATACCCCCTCAGGCTGTACAGATTGTGCCCACAGCGCAGCCCGCTGTTATGTTAGCTAAAAACAAAATACTCTTATTTGTAAGTTTCTCATTGTTTTGTATTTATTTACTATCTCTTATCAAAAAATATATAATTTTTATTATTATCACAAGGTGAAAGCGCTCGGTAATTAGAATTAAGTCTATATTAATTGACTAAATAATCATACGTGTAAAATTAAACAGTGATTATTGTATGTAACACAGTCTGTTGTGTTGAAAACTGGATTTCACTTGCTCAGAAGTGTGGATGTCAATCAAATTAAGTTTAAAAACTTAAACAGTTTAAAAACTTAATTAAATTAAACAGTGTTTAGTTTAACATTTTAAAACTCATATTACAATGAATTTTCACGTTAACTTTAAATTTAATATATTTTGTTTTATTTAGAACCTTGCAGTGTCACACATAAATAAACACAAGGCTGACTTGCAAGTTAAGATGCTGTTAGTCTACTGACTACCCCACTTGAGAAAATGCTGTGGTGGTATAAATGAACTCTTTGTTCATTAAGTTGTTAATTTTTTGATCAAGAACTGTGTTGTTATCCATCGCTTTCACACAGATGTCACGTATATCTTTCTTTCTCATTCACATTCAAGCTATCATCTATGACCACAGACAAGTATCTTTTTTCTACCATAGATGAATATTTGTCTTTTATCATAGGCATTTGTATATCTTAGACTATTTAGTATTAAAATATTTATGTTTATATTTTACAGTTGTCATTGAGTCGTGGTGAGACCCAGGTTGTGATTCCTCTAGTTTACGATGTGACGTCCAATACCACACAATTGGCAGAAAAAAGAGACCCTGCTAATCCATTCTTCCAGTCACCTTCCTCCTCTCTGCACAACGCATCCATCTTACTCAAAAAGTAAGTCTTAAGATGTATTTGAAATCAAATGTTATTGTAAATTAGAATAATAAAATTAAATGTTTTTGAGAGAGACCTCTTTTGACTATTAAAGTCATTGGACAAACTAAGACTGAGTCTTATTTTGTTAACGAGGATGGTTATATTGTAACTTACTTACTTACTTTACTTTTCGGGTTCGGAGTTTAGACCTTGCCACTCCAGTATGCAGCGACGTATATCGCCTTGTCACTCGCCATCATTAGGTTATTCATATTACATGCATCCCGCATTAGTGAGCATTTCAATAAATGATAATCACTCTGCACCTCCCCGCAGTCGCAGCTAGTGTCCACTTCATCCAAAAAGCCCCATCTCCGCTGGTTACTTTTGCACCTAGTCACCCCAATATTGTAACTGAAAACATTTTAAATAAAAACAAATTTAAAGTGGGTAAAACAGTGTTTGTTTTTAATAATAATCCTTATTAATGAATTTCCACAAATAACACTAAACATGCAGTATTTATTAAACATCAAACAACTGGTCGAACTAGCAGTCAAAAAAAAAAACTCAATCATTCTAGTGGAATTTAAATGGAAGATCTTGATCCATTGGAGATCCCAAAAAAAATGGTTGCTTCAATAATTTGCATTAAATGTTTCTCAGTTGGTTGACTTTATACTGTGAGAATGGGGGAACTGTTGGTGAATGGACACCGAAACTGATCCCTTAAGCCAGCCTAGAGCCAACTAATAAGCATTGGGATGTCTTTCTGACTTCTTGTGATTAGATTTTAAACAGTGTTGCATTATGTAGCATAAATATCCAATCAAGATGTCCGATTGGTTTCTTTTGAGAGGTGTATTAAAGAATTTGTTTTTTAACTTGTTTATTTTTCATTGTAGGGTTGCAGAATATGGCATTTTGCAGCCAGGTGAGTGTTCACTATGGCCTGCCGTAAAGGAGCTGCTATCCAATTTGATGGTCCCGCAAGATTCTGCCCCTCCGCCCCCCTAGGACCCGGCCACCACAGCACATAGGGTTCCACCCCCTGCCACTACACCGCATCTCTACCACTCACTGCTCATCACATAATACTTAAAACTAGAATTAATTCTGTACGTCGGAGGGATATTACTCTGTATAAGAACTGTTGGTTTTCAATATGACCCTTTTTTTAGCATTAATTACATTTAGTAACACAACAACAACATTTAACAACATTTACCACATGTTGTTTGTTGACTGAAAGGTGATTGTGAATTAAATTTGAAATGCAAATTATTAAGTTTTTGAATTAAAAAAATGGCATTTTCATCTTCAGATAGCACAGAATATAATATTTTTTTGATAAAAATGAATCAATCATCAGAAAGAATTTAATGAGGACTATGACAACAGTATTATGTTCATATGGCAATTAGGATAAAGATCTACAGAGTGTAGCTTCCCTCCGACAATCAACAGAATTGGAACATATCTGTACGGAATTTATTCAATAAAAAAAATGTGTTAGATATTTGCATAGGTCAAACAAATTGACTGATTTCTGTAAAAACTTTTTTGTATATATTTGATAAACATCCATATAAAACTAAAACATTTTTCATTATCATCTCATTTCAAAAGAATTTGACGTAAGAATTTCAAAAAAATTGTTAAAACAAAACACTTAGTACTTTCTTTTTTTTCTTTTTGTGTTATACGAGGTCTCGTTAACATTGCCTATCACTTGTGAGAATCTGGGCAGCCAGAACCAGATCGTCGATGCTCCTTTTTCCTGTTATTCATGGATCCAGGTGATCGGCTTTCTTCCAACACCTCTTCGACCCTCTATCTTGCTCTTATTGATAAGTATTTCCATGAGCCAGCTTTCAAGAGTTTCCCCTTTTGTCTTCAGGCTAGCGTAAAGCAATGATGAGAGTGGAAACTTCTACGAGTTGGCTCGCGACCAATAAAGTCTCATGGAAGTACTAAACAAAGTGTTTTGTTTTTACATGAACCTCCCCCAAGTTGACAACTTGACTAAATTGTATAAAATTACGTGGGGTATATTATATTGTGACAATTCTAGGATCGGTGAACTGAACTTAAAGCATACAAATCAAAGAAGGAACTTACACATAAATTAATTAAGATATATTATGAAAAGCTAAGCAATGTGAATAAAGGTTAACATAATTAATAGTTAGCAATAAATAAACAATAGTTAACGTTAACGGAAAAGTTAATATTGTTACTCGTAAATCGTTAATTATTGAAAACAAATGACGTAATGATTGGTTTCTTAGAATTGTAAATTTTTCATTTTTGATGTGTGTAACTTAACATCCCGCCAATCCCAGAAATTACATATAGTTTAATTAATATTTTGTATATAAATACTTTATGATAAGAAATTGTTTTTATATCTTTCTTGAATATTTAATAATAAATTGTATTTAAAATAAATATGTAATTTAATTTCAAACTCTGCCTATATTAATACTATTTTTTATCACAAATGATGCTGCACGCCAACATCCTCACAGAAGTCTCTGTCGTAACACAGTAAGAGATTGTGATTCTGGCTGGATCATATTTTACTGTGAATGTCCAATGATAGCGAAAAAAAGTTCTGTTCTTTTACCCACAATAGTATGGACGGCCTAGATGTCCCCTTTTCACAATACACCATTTCTATGACAACAACATCAGAGTGCTAGGAATGTAATATGGGAAGAGGTGACTCAATTGGCTCAGACACTTAATAAAAATTAAGAAATTCAGGATTGGCATACCTCAACGCTTCATTGTGGATTTTCAAATCAGAAAAATCTGATAACGCTTCAAATGGTTTGACCAACTGAATTTTTTCATGCAAATATCACACTCAAAAAGTTCCCTGCTAAATTTTTATTACTTTGCTGTTCATATTGCTGGCAAAATCAGACCATCCGACAAAAAACAAAAGTCGTTGACGTTGTTGACGAAGTTTCCAAGCTGAAATGGCAATGGGCTGGTCATGTGGTAAGACGAGAGGATGGCAGATGGACTTCCAGAATTCTTGAATGGAAGCCATGGGAGGACAAAAGAAACGTAGGAAGACCCCAAAAAAGACGGGTTGATTGGGTAAAATGTCCAGATGTTGGGAAAACAGTGGTGTTGTGTTGCTCGAGATAGGAAAGTGTGGAAAAGTTTTGAAGAGGCCTATATCCAGCAGTGGAGAGAAGAGGATTAGCAGTAAGTATTGCTGGCATTTTTGGAGAGTTTGTTCAAGATGGATTTGATTTGTTTAAAAGAATCATTTATCACCGAAGTTAAGTAACATTGGGCGGAATCAGTACTTAGATGGGTGACCCCTACTATTCTTTCTAAGATCTTAAAAGGAGACAAAATAAAAGTCAGGTGTAAATAGTATAATATTGTATATGTAATATGTTTTATACAGAATGTATTTTATTTATTCTAAGTATACATAAATAATAGCCTAGCAATAAAGTAATACAAAAATTATGATAAACATAACAATATCATATTGTTTAACAACATTAATACCAACAGATATAGTTAGTTAATAATAACTAAGAGATGCCACCAATAGCGATTTCGCCGAAACTAAAAATTCAACAACAATCTCGGCTGACGTATTATTTTAATATTCGGTGGTCAAAATATGGAAGATAAATAAAGTCACATTAATTGTTGGAACTGAGAAAACGACATTTTTGTTTCTGCTTGAAGTGTTTTGCTTCAAAATCAGTTTTTTGGGACTGATTTACTCGAGGATAGAGGTGGACTTTTATTGTATCCGTCAAACTACATTGTAGCCTGCAAAAACGCAAATATTTCTGGATAAATTGAAAAAAAACACAGTATGTAGTTAACTTAATACTAGTAAGCGAAGTTAATAAAAGTCATTTGGAAGTTAACTACATACTGTGTTTTTTCAATTTATCTTGAAATGGACTTCCAACAAGTCAGACAATAACATTGAGTTTTTTTCAAATATTTCTGCTTTCATAGATTAATGTGACACCTCATGAGTACAATTCACAGGCTACAGATTGTGACCTGTCTCAATGTGGTGCGTGCGTATGTGTTCAATTTGCGAGTAGATTGTGTAGCAACGCACATTTTTTGTTTAGTGTTACATCAAATCATGTTACTTATAGTTCTAATAATCAAAAAATATCATTTGTATATAATAATAATAATTACAAACAAAAAATAATATTCGGTATTTGGCCGAATAATGCACAACATTTGTCCAAATACCAAATATTACGGCTAAATACCGTATATTCGTGGCATCTCTATCAATATTTATATTTACAGTCAAGATAATTTAAAAGTCCTTTTACGTCTTGTTTAGGATTATACGTTTTGGATATGTAGAGAGAATCCATAAAGAGATTTTTAGTTAAAATAGGCAAGACATTTAAGTAACTTTTCACAAAAAATTGTGATATTTGTCAGACTGTATGAGCATATTCATTAATCAATCACTTTTCAATTATTTTCTTGAAAATACAGGGCAGAAACCAGCCTTCTCCATTCAGAGCATCTCTACACCAATTCAATAACCCTTTCCTACAATGAAATGTATAGGGACGTCCAGGCTTGACATCCGTATGAGCATGTAACACTTTGTAAAGTCTATGTTTGGTTATGGGAGAGATGACGCTCCTGGTTGTGTCACATTTTGAGAATATGTAATAATATTTGATCAACAAGGGCAACAGAAATTTCATGAGTTGACTTAGCATCATCATTTGCAATATGATCGCATCAGCTGACATCCAATATCCTATTAAGACAATACTTATTTTAGAAATTTAATATCTTCTGCTCTTGAGCCTTGGTTAGGTGCTAATGAGACCTACAGCCAAGAGAAGGATTATGATAAAACAGGCGTTTTTCATGGTAATAAACAAACTATTTGCGTTTTACTGTATTTAAATAATAATATAAATACCATCACGGTATATCCCACAAGTGGGGTAGCCAACAGACCAGCCGCATATAAAACATGCAACCTGTCTTCTCTGTGCCAATATAAAATCAAGACATTCAGGATGGGTGGCAAACCTCATCGCCGAATTTAAGATGTAAAATGTCTTATTTTTTCGAACACCTGCCTTTTACAGGACACTCGAAAACTTATGGAGAAGAGTAGGAGACCAATTCTTTACTGGCTGCTCCACGGGATACTGTATTTAATAAGAGGTAATCTGGTTTCCACTTACAAAGTCATTTACAAATTCACAATGATTTTGTGAGTTGAAATCAGGTTGCCGTTTATTAAATACAGTAAAACTCAAACGGTTTGTTTATTTCCATAGATTAATATATAGAGTTTTACAAAATAAATGTCAACTCAATCGATACGATAAAACAGGCGGCATTTTGTTCATTTATCTAAGAATTTTATCACACATTTTTCAATGTATTTTACATACAATAAATTATACATCTAATAGAAGTAAATAAATCTTTAATGGCATAAAAAATTTGAAAAAAAAAAGATATAAATATATTATACATATATTTTTTTAACATTATTCCCAAAAGGCGGGGTTTTTGTATAGTAAATTTCTTACTATCAAAACTTAATAATAACTTAATTACAATGTATACATATTCTAAATATTGTCGTTGCATATTCAAAAAGAGACATGTGCGCAAATTTTTATTTGGGCATACTCTTTTAAAACTGTTCATTAAGGCATTAAAATTATAGTTTGGACTTTTTATTGGCGTGTGATATTATTCTTCAAGTATCGAATTTTAATATTTGATACTAAGAATCACTTCATAAAATGGTGATGATATCATTATAAGCTGTTTATTCTAGAAATGTCAAAACATTTATGAATTCACATGTCCCTTTTTGAATATGCAACGACGATATGTCATGCGAACAGTACAAAATTTTGACATGTTTAAAAATATTTGTTCAATATAACATTTACTGTTTTAGTACTAAACATTTACCCATATTATGCGCAAAAAGCTAATTCATTTTTTGATAAAAGAGTCTTTTAAAGATGTCAAATGAAAATAATTGTTTTTTACATGACAGGCGAAAACTTATAAAGAGTGAAAAATATTTCAACCATATCAAAATTATGCAAAAGTCACATGATTAATTTTGATACATATTTTTTTTTTAAAAAGTTATATCTGGGTTTTGTTATAAGCCCAAATACAACCTTACATACCTTTCACAGTAAGCTTGTGTCGTGAAAGGGGAGTTTGCCGGCACCTGGTATCGAACCACGGACCCCTTGTTCACGATGCTGAGACTCAACCTCCAGGTTACCGACGAACTCTAATGGTGTATAAATATAACATAGTTTACACAATTTGATCCACTAAATTTGGAAGTGATTTTTCTAAAGGAACTTTCAACTCTTCATTTAACACCAGACCTGGGCACTGTCGATCAAAAATTCATCTCAGTTAGAGTAGAATTCATGTAAAAGTGCCCTGCTCGTAGGTAAATGATTACTAACACATCCTTCAGTAATGAGTATGCTACACACACCACACAATGCACCAGCCAATCACAGTGATGCTACTCGGTTACTAATACAATCACGTGTTCTGTAATACACATTACCTGTGACTGTGTGCGTAGCGGTGCTAGGGCACTTAAAAAAAATCAAGTCTAATCATTAATTTGTTAATGAAAAGCTTTGTTGCCACAATAAGAAGAGGTCCCACCCTCTGATGTTTCAATATTGTCAGTTCTCATGTCATCTACTCAATGTAGACCCATTTTTTTTTCTTTTTTAATCCAAGGGTGGGCTTGAGTTAACCTCATGGGTTTCCCTCTGCAAAAACCCATTTGAAATTAATACACTCTTAGCACAAAAACATTTTAATCTCTATTGGCATAACTTTGTTTCTCATAATTTTTTTTTAAATGAAACGCAACTACAGTAAATTTCAGGAGCTTAAAAAAAAAAAAAAAGATCCAAGCAAAGTAAAAATTATGAAATTGGGTTTGTTGTAAATGCAAATAAATACACCCCGATAAGCAATATGGATTGGAACATGGGATCTCTCGATTGTTTGTTTAAAATTCTAGCATAAGGTGCCAATTCTTGAGACTTTAACAATTCATCTGATTCTTGAAGTCCCACGGTTTGTTCTTTATTTTCTTTCAAACTTTTAACATCATCTTTCATCACTCATTCACTACACATGTCCAAACAATTGAATAAACACTTCTCAACAAAATACATAATATATAAATACTTTGTTCGATTATTAAATTTAAATATCTGCATACAAAAAGCCTTTAAATTCTATATTTAACAAGAAACATGATAAAATCATTTTATTTGATAACAGAACTCAAAAATAACAGCCACTTTAGGTCTTATGCCCTTCGCGTGGAAATTTTTTAGTATATAAATCACGAAAAATAAGTTTCCCTAAAAGAAATCCTCGGTTCACAAAATATCACATACTATGGTTGTCTATGGGACATTTCTTTTTATTATAATAAGTAAAATGTAATTTGTCTTATAGAATTTGGTCAGCATGATCTAGTGACCATTTGATGTTTGGATAGCCTCTTCAATGAGCATCCTTTTTCTCAGTCATATACATCTTTTTAGTCAATCTACTCTCATTAATTCATTCCACATGTCCAAACCACCTTAATATGAAATGACAATTCATACAAAAGATGTCTGAGTATTTTGCTGGTATCCAATACAAGTTTGGAGTGTGATAAATGTCTTAATACAATAAATGGAAGAATTTCTTTAGCCCTCTTCATTTCTGAGGGGAACATGAAGGGTGAAACACATTAATAAAAAATGAGAATTAGCGTAAATAATAACAAATTAAACTAATATTCATAAAAATATATAAATACAGTGCACTTCCGATTATCTAATAAAAATACGTATTTTAAATTATATCTATATATACCATTATTACATTTCCCAAAAGTGGGACAGCCAGGGAACTTACTCCATGTGAGGAACATAAAGGTCGTCCTATATATATATAGATATTTATAAGAAATGAAAACATTTAGAATAGGTAGCAGCACATTGTCTCGTTGAATTTAATGAAATTTTATATTCGGGAGTGTTAAGATGTTAGATGGAAGAAATCACTATATAGTGATAATCTCGCCACTGCACATCATCACATTTTTTCGTGTGTATATTGCTTTATTTAATTTGTTATATGAATGATGATGTGCAAGAAGAATAAAATAAATAAATAAGGCATGCCACACATTCTGAGTGTCTCTTTTTATATTATCATTATATTATTTAAATAGACAGATCTTGCTGGAATCATTACAGCTGCAAGTCAATGGGTGCAATCTCAGAAGAATTAAAAAAACATAGACAATACTTTATTTTAGGACAGAGACAAATTTTAACACAACATGTGCCCTCTGTCGGTGAGTTCCACGAACTAGCTTGACAGTTTCAATTTCGATGGTCTGGTAAATTGTTTTATTTTATCACGATATAGCTTAAAATTATGTGTATTGCACATAATTGCAAATTATTTTAGTCATAAGCATTGAGTGTGTAGTTTTTACTTTCATCAAAAATGATTAAAGAGAAAATGGATAAAATATATAAATAGTATGTGCTTGCGCCGTAAATTTGCCAGCACCATCGTTTTTATCAAATTTTCTTAATTTTGGTTTTTATATAGATATATGCTGTATGCTGCTGAGGAATGTGGATGACTATTCAGTCGTTGCCATAAGAAAAAATTGAGAAATAATCGAGAAGTAACACTGTATTTGTAAGATCAATGATACATTTGCTATAGACAGACAGATAATATATCCTAGGCCAAATAGTTTATTTAATTTACGCATTAATCATAAAAGTTCTATGTAACACTAGACACTTCCGTCATGGGAGTTTCCACAGTGACGTCGTTGTAATTTGACGTCACATCTCGCCGTTTACGTCAGTGGCAGTGTTCTGTGACGTCTACTATGACGTGTTTCCTCCATCCGAATAGGAAATTTCCCGTGGCCGCTCCCAGCACGACCGCCACGCACAACCACGTATTATACGTCATGAAGATTAACATGAGAAGGTATGACACTGTCACTTGCACCGCGTGAAGGAACGTCTGCCAACCGTGTACCTTGCTCAGCATCGAAGGTCTGAAAACAGAAACAAAAGTTAAAGTTTGTTTCACATGTTTTGCTAATTCAATATATAGGGCAAAAGGAAAAAACGAGCGAAGTCAGTATTTAGATGTGGTGCATGTTTAGTAGATGCAACAGTTAGTCAACTGGCTACACCATTTATGGGAGATCTGTTAGATATTAAGTCAAATATAAGACAGTTTCTATGTGCAAAATAATGGAAACACCACACAGTGTTATATACAAAGCTCAAAGATTTATATTACAAAGTATTATTGTAGAACCTGCTTTACCACTCCATCATGTGAATAGTCACATTGAGCACAAACAGCAAAGAAAAGGTCAGTTAGGTTAGGTTAGGTTAGGTATGGTTTTGTAAGGATATTTGATAAAGGTAGGCTAGGTTAGGTTAGGTTAGGTATGGTTTTGTAAGGATATTTGATAAAGGTAGGCTAGGTTAGGTTAGGTTAGGTATGGTTTTGTAAGGATATTTGATAAAGGTAGGCTAGGTTAGGTTAGGTTAGGTATGGTTTTGTAAGGATATTTGATAAAGGTTAGGTTAGGTATTGGCTGTTTACAAACAGGCAACGTTTCATTTATACATTAAGGGATTAAGTTTAGTAAAATAACATGAAACAAAGTAATTCAAGAAGTAAGACGAGATATGTAGTGAGAAAAAGGAAAAAGATAAAAAGGTCTTCCTTACTTTATTGTAAGCTTGTTTTCGAATGTCGGCAATACGCAGAACAATGTCAATCTCTATTTAAGAGTGAGTAAGAGAGTGAATCACACCAGACAAATGTAATAATTCAATAATACTATACTATACCCTCACCCCGGGTCCCAAGTGGGGTAGGCAGAGAGAACGGAACGCCAAACAGATCTATCTTTACACACTTCCTTCGCTTTCTCCACATTCATACAGTTTCTCATACATGCATGTAGGTTCCTCTTACTCAACACGCGGCCGTCCTTGAGAATTTGATCCACGTGATCGAGCCACGTGGTTTTCGGACGCCCGCGTTTCCTCACACCCTTTCTTTCAGACAAGTATATCCTCTTTGTCATTCTTACCTCATTCATTTGTTCAACATGCCCAAACCACCGTAGTTTAGTCACGCGAATTTTGTCCACAACACTCTTCTTGCATCCGCTCATCCTTCTAATATCCTCATTCTTCACTCTATCACGCAGTGTTTTACTAACCATTCTTCTCAACGATCGCATCTCCACTGCATTTATTCCACTTTCATCCTTCTTCAACCACGTCCATTCAATAATAATAAGAACCACGTCCATTCAATAATAATAAGAACCACGTCCATTCAATAATAATAAGAACCACGTCCATTCAATAATAATAAGAATCAAATTTACAGAATGGTGTGAGCAAAACGAGATGGTTCTAAACATAAAAAAGTGTCATAGCATAACTTTTACAACTAAGAGAAATCCCATTTTATTCGATTATATGTTGGGAGGAGAATCTCTACAGAAGGTGAATGAGGTACGTGACTTGGGTGTGACGTTGGACTCCAAGCTTAGTTTTCGAGCTCATTACAATGATATTACAATGCGGGCAAATAGAAAGCTTGGATTCATTAGTCGTATTTCACGTAGATTCAAAAGAACGGAGAGCTTTCAGGTTTTATATTTCTCACAAGTTCAAAGTATATTGGAGTATAACTCACTGATATGGTCCCCCATGTACGAAGTGCATATCAATGCTCTGGAAAGAGTTCAAAAACGCTTCATAAGAAATTTGTCTTACAGAGCTGGACAGGGTAGACTTTTGAGAAGTTATGAGGATCGTCTCTCTTTTTTCAAGATGGATAAACTAAGGGACAGGAGAATACTTGCAGACCTCACTATGCTCCACAAAATTGTCAACGGTAAAGTGGATACGGTATCAGTCAGTTCATTGAACTTTTACGCGACAAACCCCCGTCTGCGTAACGTCAGAACTTTTTTGCCAGACAGACATAGTAATAATATCAGCCAAAACAGTCCTATCAGCAGAATGTGTAAACTTTATCATGTTTTGTGCACGCATCGCGTGGAAGGAGTGGATGTCTTTAGTGACTCCCTAACGGGGTTCAGGAAGTGTGTTGCTGCCAACTTTAATGTTCTTGTAGGTTAAGTTTCTGGGTTTAAATTAATTGTATAATTGTATTTTTTCATCTATCCTTTTTACAGTGTGTTGTTTGCGGTAATGTGAGTCTATATTACTGGACTTGCATTGGTTAGTTTTAACCCTTATGTTTATTTTTTTTTGTATAATTTTGTTTGAACGTGCATGATGTAGACACGCTTAATTGGGGGGTTGGCCTGGCCGGATCAATGTGTCTTTTTTTCTTGTTTTATTAATGTTTTGTCAACTCTCTGTGTGTGTCTCTGTAGAATAAATAAATAAATAAGAACTTTTATTCATCAATATGTATGTAAAATGGTACATCAAACACAATATAATACAATGATTAACAACTAGGATAGTGGAATCAATATGCTGTGCAGATGCCATCACTGAGAAGAATAATACAAGTTAGTAAAATAGACTTGAATGAGGATACTGGGAGAATGTACGGATGCAAAGGGAGTGTTGCGGATAGAATGCATGTGAATAATTATGGAATGGAAAGGTTTAATTGTAAAAGTGTTAAAATACTTTGTTTATCCTAATAAGAACACATTATGAACCCCATGCTGAGAGGAATATAACAGATAACTTACGGTTCCTTGCGGTACACTTCACCCATCATACTGCAAAGGAAATACAATACACGCTAATTTAATTTCCGCTATGCCAAATGTTGTTTACTTCTTTTTTTCTTTTAAGGGACCGTGCCTACCACATATATGGGTTGGTTGGAAGATATCGCGCTTCTGCGATAGACTTGCCCAATGCACAAAATTATTTGTTATGAAATAATGTTGTCATGTTTTTTTCTATTGTAATTTTTTTTTTGTACAGTAAAGGTTTTTATTAATATATCTCATGCAGTACCCAGAGATATGTATATCCTCAACAACACAGACATACACAAACAGAATTTAATGTTGCAACAAAGCGAGAAATGTTATCCTGATGGAGTACTCTAGATTTAGCTTCTGTTGATATTTACTTCTGTAGAGAACTTTCGATGTGAGTTTTTAACTCGAAAAAAAATTGAAAATTGAAGGGAAGCTACACATGTCATTTTGTATTAGTGATAAATTTTTTCAACATATTGCGATTTGCTAATTCTCATTATTGGCTAATAGCTGTAATTTATTAAAATGACGATGAATAAATAAATTGATGTTAAATTTTTCACAAAGTAAGACAATGTTAATACAATTTAAAAAAAAAAATAATCTTACAGCTACCGCCAATAGAAGTACTTAATAACCCACAATCATTTTCAAAAATTGACATAGTATGAATAACAAACAACATACCTAATACGTAGTTGCATATTCAAAATGGGGTATGTAAATGTTTTGACATTTCTAGATTAAACTGCTTATATATATGCTACATCATAACCATTTTATAAAGTGATTCTTAGTGTCAAGAATTAAAATTTAATACTTAAAGAATAATATCACTTGCCAATAAAAAGTGCAAACAAAAATTTTAATGTATTAATGAATAGTTTTTAAAGAGTATGCCTAAATAAAAATGTTTGCACATACCTCATTTTGAATATGCAACGACGATATTGTGAAAAGTGGTAAATGTAAATATGTAGAAAAATTTTGAAAAATGTCATCTCATAGCAAAGTGTAGTGTTGACACAAATATACTCACTGTACAACTCGAGCATCGTCCTCTACGCCCGACTCCTTATTCCCCGCGCTTGCCTGCACTGCCTTGTACTGCAGATTGTTATATGTCTTCCAGAAAAGATACTCTCTGTAATATTTCAATCTGAAACACAAACAGATTATTAAGATAAAAAAACAAGAAAATAAAAAAACAGTTTGAAATGGTCACTAGTCTGATAGACGAATTTACAGTACGGTACAAGGCAACACTCTTGCCTGTGAGACACGAGGTTCCGAGTTCAATTCTCGATCAGGGCAATCTATTTAGTGTACTGTGCAACGAGACACAGTTTCTTACTAGTTCACTGCACCTTGATAATATATGTATATACTTTTTTTTTGTAATATGTTGTAAATGTTGAATAAATACTTTTGAATTTGAAATCAAGTTAGTAACAGTTGTGTTATTTTTATTCCCTCTATCACTAAACTCTGCAATTCAACTCACAATTCAATACAATAGATAAATATATTTACCCTTCATAAAGTACAGCCATTAAGAATATGATGATAATAGAGCCAATGAGACCTCCCACAGATGAAAACTTCCAGAAGTCAAATAGGACCGTCTCATCGCACCCACCGTGGAACTGTCAAAATAAATTAAACATTTTTACTTAGATGTTGTTCAAAAATCACTGTATTTTTCAAGTTTATAGACTCCACTGTCTCAGAACAAATTACTATATTTAAGGAGGCAGTGTAACCTCTCCATGTGAAGTGGGCGAAAACGTTAGAGTTTGAATAAATATGGTGAAAATATAACAGTGTTTTGATTGTTTATAAATTAATGTCTTTTAGTTAAATCGTTTTAAACATAAAAAAAAGTTTATGTTACAATGCCAAGGGTGTATCTGAAATAAATTTTAAGAAGGGGAGAGGCAAATCCTAAGATTTTCTAATAAATAAATAAACTTACCACCATAGCCATTGACATTCCATGTCCTTCATGACCACTGCCACCCTGTAATAGAAGATAATAGAATAAATTACTATATACATTTGTGTTGTGAAGACGGAGAACATCTGTTTACTGAAAAGATTTGTATCAATAAAACTGATAAATTTGGAACAACATATCAACACATTATTCACTGTGTCGGTGTTTAGGTAGTAGAATTCCATAGCGAAATAAATAAAACAAATATTTTATTCTACTATTCGATTTATTAAAGAGACACGTCTTTCGTCTTGTTAAATTGACAATGTCCTAACAAGAGTTCGTCGGTAGCCTGAAGGAAGTCTCGGCCTCATGAACAAAGAGTCTGCGGTTCGATCCCAGGTGCTAGCAATCTCCACTTTCACGACACAAGTTTTCAGTATATTTATTTATTTTATTTTATTGTTGGGGTAAATTAGGCACCGCGACCTATAAGATCTATTGTACTCCCCCTACTCAGCTTTCCCGGTGTTGCCCGTCAAAGCACACCCTCAAGTCCCAGACATCTTATGAAGTCCAAGATCCTGAGAGGATCCAAGGTGTGGAGAGATTCCACTTCTACCCAGTGTCTACCTAGGGCTTTGATTCTTGCGAATACCACAGCATTGCATTCCGCTAGGAGATGTCGAGGAGTCTCGGCTTCTTCTTCACAAAATCTACAAGTGCCGTCTTCTTCAAGTCCCAGTTTGCGTAAGTGTTCCTTGAGCCTGCAGTGACCCGTTAGGAAGCCTGTTACTGCTTTGAGACTTGTTTTACTTAGGTTAGTGCATACCTTGGCTCTATCGAAGTTATATCCTCCGAGTGGTTCCTTGGCTTGCCTAAGCCTAGGGAGATTTTTCCATAGTTCGTTTCTTTCTTATCTCCCTTTCTTTTTAATTTCCTCTTGGAAAAAGTATGTCCCAAACCACAGAATGGTTCTGGTCCATAGAGTTGCATTGCCGCACCCTTTCTTGCCAGCTTATCAGCTCAAGGTGTATAAGGTTGTATTTAGGTTTATAACAAAACCCGGATATATCTTTTTTTAAAAAAAAGACGAAAGACGTCTCTCTCGTCAACAAATTGAATAGTTGCTTATTTGATTTATTTATTTCGTTAACATATCATCAACATCAAGAGTTGAACCAATAAAATTGATCAACTGATAAATTCTATTGGTTCAACCTTTGCTGTTGCCGAGTATGTAGTCGAGTATGTAGACACAAATCAGGATCTTATTAACAAATTAGATTGACTTCAGAATGTTGACATAAGATATATTTTTAATTCAAATAAAACTGACCACATTTTGATTAACTCGCCCTCTGCATATTGATTGTATTTAATTTGATTGAACTGTATACAATAACTGACCAACAGAGGGAGCAAAACAGGTTGCATCATTTTATCTTTTAATTATTTATTTATTTATTCTTTACTGTAGATTGATTACAAGCAAATGTACATATAAATCAAATACAATCAATCACAGAGGGCGAGTTTATTGCAGAGGTGCAACTTCTTCCAATATATATATATATTAAGATTGTTTAATAATTTTAAAGTTACTAGATTTGGGCACAATGGGCATATTGCAAAACCAATCAGACCTCTCAATTTGAAATCATATTCACAGCAGAAAGAAGTGACAAAAATAATAATCTTTAAAACAAACAATAAATTACAGTAAAATTGCCCTTGCTCCATGGACGACCCGGCAAAGAATTGGTGAACCACTCTTTTTTGTAAAATTTTGAGGGTTCTGTAAAAGGCAGGTGTTTTAAAAATTTATGACATTTTACATCTTAAATTCTTAATGTCTTAATTTTTTGAATAATATTTTTTTGTTGGCACTGAGAGAACAACTTTTTTTGATATGGAGAGGACAACTTGCATGTTTATTACATGCAGCTGGTCTGCTGGCTACCCCACTTGTGGGATGTGCCGTGATGGCGTAGTAGCAGTAGTAGTATATATAGTAGCACTTGTTTTGTGTACTGACTTATCTACTACGGCCTTGTGAAATGCAGAGGACTTATAATTATATGTTGACCTATGACCTCATCTGTACAACATTGCTGCGGAATCAGACAATATATACGTTTTGTTTTCATTTTCTTTGTCGTACAGTATGTGTACATTAACCATATATCTAATTCAGTATTTACTTTGTTAGGGTACACATGCGCACCCCCATTATCTGCTTTGGATGTTTTTTTACGCATATTAATTTGGTGTTTTGATTTATTGTTTTTCTTTTAATTGTAACTTTCATTATGGCATTATTGTAAAATAGAAAATTCTGAAATTATATAAACAATTTGAATAGGATAATGCATTGTTTATATTTTGTGATTTGTAAATTATTTCTGTTCAAGTTAAAATTTGATAAACCTAAATAAACAAATATATATTTTTATACGGGATCGAAACATGGATGCTGCGAGATAGTTAGCAAGCGAGTATTGATGCATTTGAGATGTGGTACTGCGGGAGATTGCTCTGTGCTAGTTGGACTGAACATGGAATCAATGAGTACAATCTTAGATAGCAAAACATTATCTACACGATTCTTAGCTGTTTGTAGACAGTGCATCCTGTGATATTTTGGACACATCGCTAGAACGGAGCCTGAAAAGCTGGAGAGATTGGTAATGGGCAGTGGAAGAGAGAAGTGGAAGGCGTCAAGTATCAGTAAGATAACTAAATTGAGGAGGCCTTACCGAATACACAATACGGCGCTCTGCACATGGTGGATGATACCTCATTGTGAGAGACAGATGGTAAAAAGAATGCGACACAATGGTCATGATCCTCAGATCTGAAGGATCAAAGGAGATAATGATATAATAACACAAAAGCACTTTTAGATTATGTTGAAAATAAGTAAACTTATAGGACATCAAAACTGAAAAATACAATAAAATCAGACTGATTATAATATTTTGATCAGGGACTGTATATATGTATTTTATTTACATTACTTTCAGACGCATCTACTGTAAGTTTCAGGCAATAAAAGTTTCATGGTTCATTTGTGTAAAAATAAAAATCTGGATCATAACAGAGATGTATTATTTTCTGTTTTATATGATCTTGCTATTTAATCTTTGGATGACTAAATCTCCTAGCGCCATTCCTCTTAGTCTTGTATATTGTCTCAATCATAGGAAATAAATAGGCATATATAAAGTTTAAGCACGTACACTGCATTGTGGATAGAATTGTTATTATATTATATTTCTCTTTGCATTCCTAATCCGCTAATTAACCAGCTGATGTGCAACGTGCTGCTGCTGCGTGTCCTCATTATCAATAATATTTACGTTAACAAGCGTTTAAAACAATTTAAAACAACGACCCATTGTGAACATGACGACGATGGACATTATGAAAGTAAAATAATCAACACGACATTTCTTTACACATATCGCTTGCTCAGTTCCGTAAGACAACATCTTGAAAATGATAATTTTAATGTATCAAAAACATCAGTTTTCACGTCATCCAGTCAATCTCAAAGAGGGCTCGAAAAGATGACTTATTATTTCTCTTACACAATATTCTGTCGTCCTTTAGAATTTGATTCACATAGTATAGTCATAAAGTTCTCAGATGTCCGAACTTCTTTCCACTGTTTCATTCAATTACATCAATTTTACTTCTCATTTTTTCACTGTTCATTCCATCCAAATTTATTACTGTTAAATGTATATAAATACCTAATGAGGATATTAAAAGAATGAGGGGATGAAAGAAGAGTGTTGTGAATAGAATCCATGTAAATAAAATAATAAATTAAAAACAAATACTTTCTTCTACCATATGATCAATTGTCGAGAGTGACATCTTTCATTGTATTAGGACATGTTTAGAATATTTACAAATTTTTTTATTGTTTAACCGGATTTGGGTGCAGATGACAAAACCAATCAGAAACCTCGATTGGAGAACCATGTCTACACAATGCAACAATGTGTAAAATCCAATCGGAAGAAGTGAGAAAGGTGTCCCAACGCTTACGAATTGGCTCTAGGCTGGCTTAAGTGATCACTTTCGGTGTCCATCTGATCTCATTTTTCAATGTTGCATTGTGTAGACATGGTTCTCCAATCGAGGTTTCTGATTGGTATTAGGGCATTGTTAATCTGAGTTGATCTAACAATAAATCATAGAGTAGAAGAAAATAATTGTTTTTACTTTCGTTATAGAATTCTTCTACCTAAACACTGATACAGTGAATAAATAAAATACAATGATTTGGGCATGAGAAACAAACGGATGAGGAAAGGATAACAAAGAGGATATAAATCTGAAAGAAGGGGCATGAGGAAGCGCAAGCATCCGAGAACCATGCGGCTTAGTCACGTGGATCAAGTTCTCAATGAAAGTTGAATTTGAGAAAGAAATTTTATGAATGTTAAAGAAGCGAAAGTATGTAAGGATAGATCTATATCACATTCCGTTCTCTCTGCCTACCCCACTTGAGATATGGCGATAGATAGGAATATGAAAATACATATTTCTGAACAGACTCAAATATTTATTATACAGAGATTTGTGTGTACATGTATATTCCCAGGTGCATTCATTAAGTGTGATTTCATGGTAATTATTAATTGAAAAAACATAATATTTAATTACATGTGACTACTTATCAATATTGTGGTTTATACGTACCGTACCATACAATACATATTGTATATTATATGTGTCATTGTTTTTAATAAGTGACTGATTTCATGTACCCAGCATTGCTCTGTTATAAATTTGTGTCTATCTACATATACCATTGTTCCTCAACGTGAGCAATTGAAGGCGTAAGAGGATTTCAGATGGGCAGTAGCAAGCTCAGAGAGAATTGGGGAAAGCATACGCAATTGGTGGGGGTAGTGAAATATAGAAAAATAAAAAGTTGTATCTTATGTTTCAAAATTTAAAAAAAGGTGTTGAGTATATTCTTTCTTGTACAAAATGAATAACCCGGGTATTTTTTCAAATCCCTATACTAAATCAAAAATCTTAAGAGGAAAATTTCAATTGCAAATATTTCACAAAAAAGGGCAGTTGTCGAAATAAGGTTGAGTATGCTATGTTGGCTTCTCCAGCAAATAAGGTAGCCAGTGGTCTAACTGTACGTGATAAATATAAACACGTTGCCCTTTTTGTGCCAATAAATAATACAATATCAGACTGAGTGACATTATCACCGCTATATTGAAGATGTTAAATGTCTTATACCTGATGATTTACAAATATCTGTCTTTTACAGAACACCTGAAAACTTATATAAAACAATAGAAGAATTTTCCCAAAGTGACAACCTTTGCTTACAAAAAAAATGGTTGAAATTTTTTATTTTTTTTTTTAAATAAAGACATTTTACATTTTAAATTTAGCGATGAGGTTTGCCACTCATCCCGAATGTCTGAATTTTTTGTTGGCATGGAGGAGACGACTTGAATGTTTATCACATGCAGCTGATCTGCTGGCTACCCCACCTGTGGGATATTCTGTGATGGTGCAGTAGTAATAGTGGTTAATTTTCTTTATTGGTATGGAAATTACCGCATGCTTGTTACATGCGGTAATTAGGCTGCTGGCTGCCCCATTTGTGGACTTTACCGTGATAGTGAACGTATATATAGAGAGAATGCATTAAGAAACATTTGTGTATACTAACAGATTTTAATATTAATAATATTTACACGGTGGTAAACAGAGTTTCTTATCTCTCGTGGTCTACGGTAGATAAAATTACAATGGGGAGGCATTTTAGTTCATTTAAATTATAAACATTATTAAAAAAAAAAAACAAAAAACGCCAGATATTATTTATTTTTTGTAGAAAAATATTCAATATATTTAATTCAGAAGTGACGAGATATAATATATTGTCACTCATTCTAAATGTATCATTTATATTTTACTTTGTATTTACTGAATATCTCAATTTATATTTGCACGAAGAGGGTGACTTGCATATTTATTAATAACAGTTCTTCCACTGTTTGTCCTACCCATTGGAAATAGTGTGATGGTATGAATGAAAATCATGTAGATATGCATTAATCATCTTTTAAAACTGTTCATTAGGAGATTTAGACGGGAGATCGCGATCCATTTGAGATCTGAAAAATGAGATCCCAAAAAAATGGTTGCTTCTAAGGTTTGCATAAAGCGTCTCTCGATTGGTGGACCTTAAATCATGACAGTGAGAATGGTGGAATTGGTGAACGTTGTCCATGGACACCGAAAGTGATCACTTAAGCCAGCCTAGAGCCAATTCGTAAGCGTTGGGACACCTTTCTCACTTCTTCCGATTAGATTTTACACAATGTTGCATTGTGCAGACCTGGTTCTCCAATCGAGGTTTCTGATTTGTTCATTAGGGCATTAAAATTGTAGTTTGGACTTTTTATTGGCATGTGATATTATTCTTTAAGTATTGAATTTTAATATTTGATACTAAGAATACATACATACATACCATCACGCCGCTTCCCTCGCGGGGTAGGCAGAAAGGATCGAGCGCCACTTCCTTCTATCTTTGCATACATCTTTCGCTTCCGTCACTGTCATACAATTCCTCATGCATGCTCTCCTGTTCAATGTGCTCAACACGTGACCGTCCTGTAGGATTTGATTTAAATGATCTTGCCATTTAATCCTCGGACGTCCACGTCTCCGAGCACCATTCCTCTCAGACAAATATATCTTCTTAGTCATTCTGTCCTCATTCATTCTTTCCACGTGCCCAAACCATCTTAACTTATTTACATTCATCCTTGTTATTACACCAACTTTCATTCCACATTCCTTTCGTATATCAATGTTACGCACACGATCTCTCAGACTTTTACCACACATCCTTCTCAACGATCTCATTTCCACTGCATTTATGCCACTTTCATCCTTCTTTAACCATGTCCACGTCTCACTTGCATACATAAGTGTTGGCACTAAGATAGCAGAGTGCACCAACCTTTTAGCTGTGGTGGATATGTTTCTATTTGCAATTATTGGTCGGATTGCACCATTTACCTTATTGCCAGCAACTTTTCTCCTTTCAATATCGTTTTCACACTTCCCATCTCTCGTGAACAAACTACCTAAGTACACACATTCGTCAACTTGCTCTAACACTTCGTTGTCAATCATCACCTGGCATACTGTTCTCTCACTTCCTCTTTCAAACACCATAATTTTTGTCTTTTTTGCATTCATTCTCAATCCATTACTCGCACAATTTTCATACACACACGTCATCATTCGCTGTAGATCACTTTCACTTTCAGCCATCAATACCAAATCATCGGCAAACATTAACGCTCTTACATTCATCCCATTCATATCAACACCTACATTCATTTCTTTCAATGGACGAATACAATGATCAATGTATAGGTTAAAAAGCCATGGCGACATAACGCACCCTTGTTTTACTCCTTTTGTCAGTGTGAACCATTCCGACAGGTTATTGTTCACTCTAACACACGCAGAACTTCTTGTATATAGGGACGCAATGGCACGAATTAGCTGACTACCCACCCCACACATTGATAGTACTTGCCACATTTTCTCACGATCTACTCTATCATAAGCTGCTTCATATTCTGGAAATGTCAAAACATTTATGAATTCACATGTCCCTTTTTGAATATGGAACGGCGATATGTGGAGTTCCCAGCGACAGATCTCCCACTCTTTTCAGTTAGTTTCCTGTGTCCTGTAAAGGGCAGGTATTCGTGAGGTATGCCACCCATTATGATCGTCTAAACTTTCATTGACACATAGAGAACGGCTTGTATGTTTATTACATGTTGTTAGTCCGCTGGCTACCCACCCCACTTTATACATTTAAATTTAATCCAATCTTTACTTATTACTTATATTTATTTATTCATTCTTTACTGTACATTGATTACAATATATAGAATTTTATAAAAAAAGTCTATTTCTGTAATTTGTTATAACGAAAAACTTAACCTATTTATTTATTTACAATGAATATACTAACGTTGAAACAAAATATACAACAGTGCGCAAAAGAGTTACAATCCCTTACCTAATTTACTACTACTACTACTATACCATCACGGCATAATATCCCACAAGTGGGGTAGCCAGCAGACCAACTGCATATAAAACATGCAAGCTGTCTTCTCCGTGCCAATATGAAATCAAGACACAATTAACTAATATAATTAAACGAAGGACTTACATGTTGTTCGTGTCCTGCCGTCATCTGCTCCCCAGCTTTCGCCATGTGCCCCAGTCCCATATCATGTCCAGCATGAGGGTCTGCCCCCATGTGGTGATCATGCCCACCCGTGTGTTGCGAGTGGTCCATATTGTAGAACAAATACTGAAAAAAAAAATATAGCTATAAGTGGAATGCATTTTGACTCCTTATTAATTTTCATAATTAGTGATTTTATATTTTTATTAAATTGAGTTGTCATTTTATGAACCCCACTCCTACAAAAGGATCGCGGGGGAATTTGTTGTTCTGTCCTACTAATGGAAGAACAAATTTGGCGAGGCAAATTTGTTCTTCCTGACCAACAAGGCAACGGTGTTTTTTAACTTGTTGGTTCAAAGCTGTGACATATTTTATATGTCTTCAAAGTTTTTGATTTAATTTTATGGAAAATAACATAAAATCATGTGAAGCCTTTGACCACTCAAGATGATAAAAGGGTTATGAATAATTATCTACCCGTATCTCAAACTCATAATACTTTTGTGTCAATCAACAGATGTCCGTAGTAGTACCGTTTTGAGGCGAAAAAAAATGCGTTCCTTTTCAAATAATACCTAAATATTATTTTCCATACTAAAATGTATCGCCGTGTGATTTGTAACGTCATCGGGAATACCTAAATGATCGTCCATAGTGAAATGTATGGCGGTGTGATAAGTAACAGTATTAGTAATACCTAAATGATTTTCCATAGAAAATTTGATATCTGTGATAATTCACGTCGTTCGGAACGAAGTAGCGGGTCGTCGTCAGAAATCACTCGATAATAGTGTGACGTGATATATCAATATTCTGCTACCATGTTCCGTAAAAATAATTTAATATATCAAACGTTCCTCGTTATAATGACCAACTCTATAGGCTAGTGAGATATTATTAATTTTCTCAGAAATCTGGTCCCACAACTAATATCAAGACAATAAATGTTTAGTACTGTTGCAGTATAGCTAGGTACGTGTGGTAGAGTCCCATGCTATTCCATGGGTAGACAACTCAGTTAATATTATTATTTAGTGTATGTAATATGTTTGATTCAATTGCTCTCAATTAGATTGTATGTATGTAATGAAATAAGTAGCTTCACATTTCATAACATTGAATACTATATATATTAATAAACAAACGGTCTGCACTGGCTTCGCACGGCTAGATAGGTATTTAACAAAAAAAAATATAAATAATTAAAAACACTTATATTTTCACTATATTTATTTAAACTCTTAACGTTTTCGCACACTTCAATGGGCATTCTCAAGAGTACTGAATCAGTATAATGTCCTTTACAAAAATTGAAGGCGGTCACAGAGGGGGGAGAGGGGTGAGCGGAGGGATTGAAGAGTATAAATATAGTGAAAATATAACAGTGTTTTTCATTATTTGTAAATTATTTCATATGAATTTTCACAGTGTGAACACAAACACCCTTCAACAATTAAAAAAAATTAGTTTTAGTAAGGATGTCTAATATTATTGAAAATATAATATAGCCTTTGTCACCCGGGGATAATGTAGCTTCCCAACAGTGAAAGAATTTTTCAAATCGGTTCCGTAGTTTCGGAGCCTATTCAATGCAAACAATCAAATCTTTCCTCTTTATAATATTAGTATAGATTATATTTTTGTTATATATGCCTATAATGCATATGCGCTCAACACTTTTAACAGCTGATGACAAAAGTAATGGCTCGAAACAATATAATTCGGGGACCGGTAAAATATTGGAGTCCCCAAATATTGATTTAAGTGTTAGGAAGAATCTTACACTAGATTTTTTTTAAAAGTGCCCTAAGCACCGCTACACACACAGTCACAGGCAATGTGTATTACAGAACACGTGATTGTATTAGTAACCGGATAGCATAGCTGTGATTGGCTGGTGCCTTGAGTGGTGTGTGTAGCATACTCATTACTGAACGATGTATCATTTATCACTCTTATATGAATACTACTCTACTAGTCTTTGTCTGGAGCATTTTGCTATATGGTAACGAGATGTGGTTCATCAGCAAGAGAGAAAGCGGACGATTGGCAGCCTTTGAGATATGGTGCTACAGACGCATGCTGAAGATTCATTTGTCGGAACATGAACGAAAACGAAGAGGTGTTAATCAGGGTAGGCAAAAGTAGACTATTCTTCAAAAAAATCAGTCAAAAACGAGCAAACTGGATTGGTCACAAGATCAAGCACCCAGGCTTGCCCATCACCATCGCGGAAGGCATGACCAAAGACAGAAATGGTGGAGGCCGACCAAGAGACACTTATATGGATCAAGTGAAGGACATGAACTGTGGCACATACGTAGAAATAAAGAGAATAGCTGAAAATAGGGAAGAATGGAGAAGAAAATCTAAATTTGTTGCATACTAATCCAATGGATTGTAACTCACTATATATATAACTCACTACGTAACTCACTACGTATTTTTTCTGCGACGGTTGTTTGTATATTATGTGTATTTGGGACAGCGATGTCTATTGTCTATCAATATACCGTATATTGTGTAAATAATAAAATAAAATAATAAAAAAAATAATAATAATATATATATTTCTTTGATATCCTGTATATCTGGATAGGTGAATTTTTCCCGGTATTAGACTGTTAAGTTTTTGTGTGACCATTAGTGATGTCAAATTTGGCATATATCCGTTATTATCTACTCGTTACTTTGTTTTTACGGTATACCGAGCGGGTAGTGCTCAGGATCCGCGGGTAGATAATACCGATCGGTATTATCTACCCGCGGTACTATGATACGCGTATTACTCGGGTACTCGGGTAACGCGTTACCGCGGTACCCGAGTAATTCGGCAGGTACTATGTACCTGCCGGTACTCGGTAATACCGACCTTCAATCCATCGGTAATGTGTACATATACGTACCTACTGTGGAAGTATTGGTGCGCTGTGAGTGTATTGGTGTACCTACATTTAATGGCTTTTTACAAAAACTACGGGAAACCCTAGGACTTTGGGAGCAATCAGTGTAACCAGATTTCAAAATAAAATTGTGAAAAACATTTAATGTATTCTTTCTCAATAACGACAATAACTTCATACATTAATTTTTGATAATAATTATAGTGTGAAATTAGTTCACCCATTTTGTGCTTTTAATACTCGTTTAAGGTCAAAAATTTTATACACGACTTTAATGTCTAGTTTTAAAGTTTTTTTTTTAACACAAGTTACAGTACGCAGTGAAAACAGTGTGCTGGTACATACCGTTAATTAATAAAATAATATTTATTTTCTTCGAATGTGTCGGGGAAGAATCGCGGCAATAGTGGACCAGATAGTGACGCTACTTACTTTGCCGAGACACTCGTTATTTTTGATGAGTACAAAGGAATAGGTGTTAAGATTAGTCAATATTTATTTACTCTCATCTAGACTAGTTTAGTGTTTATGCTTAAAATTGAAACACCTAATCTATGGAATCGAATATTTTTCAAATACTTTTGATACTATTCAAATAAAGAAACGAATAGTACATCGATCAAAAAATTATAAAAGTACCTAATATTCATTAATTTGGGGGTTGAATTATTTTTATTTATTATATGAATACAGTCAACATTTAAAACTGTCTCTTTTTCTGGAGTCTGTGTTATGGTAAGTTTAATATCTTATTTTTGAGTAATACCTCTCTACACAGGCTTGTCCTCATGAGGTATAATACTTGTTTATAGGTATATATTTTTAGTCATAATGTATGTATTAATTGACTTCTTGTGTTGTGTAAACTGTATGTATATAAATAAATAAATAATAAAAAAAATAAGTGTTGCCAAGATTATGTATTTTTGTACTTAATAATCTACGCACTTTTGACCTATTTCTAAAATTTATATATTTAAACCAAGGAGATCATGAATAATCTAAAAAAATAAATGAAAATCGATCAAAAAATTTATTCTTAGAAAATATTCTTTAACAAAACCGAAGAGATCATTAAACATTTCAAAATTCTAGACCATATCGAAAATTTGGCGACGGGGGGGGGGGGGGTAGAAATTTGAGAGGAGAGGTATTTACTGAAATTACTCTTAGGATTATTCCTTCCATCGGTAAAATACCTTTGCTCGGATTACCCCACGGTACTCGGTATGAAAATATATCCGGTATTGACATCACTAGTGACCATGACTGATCATATGGAGACTTATCTGGTTGTATAATGCAGAGAAGTGTAGATGGCAATTCTGCCGCCGCGTAAAAAAAAAAGTAGAAGTGGTAGTGGTATTTTTGGAACCTGCTCTCTGAGACAATTATTATTTAGTTTACTAGTCTATGATCTATGTGGACGTTTATAACTGATTGGTTAGCAGACTTGATTGATATTGATATAGGTACTCTATAAGTACACAATAATATTATATAAGTGATAAACATCAACATGAGGACATTGGTCATTAGGGTTTCCAAGTCTGAAATTTCAGAGCTTTTAACTTCAAAATATTTATTTATAATACATTATACAAACACCTTTCATACATTACATCATAATATCACATAATATAACGTTAAAAAAATACAAATTGTCAAAAAGATAAAATAAAATTGTAAAAAATTGCAAAATATTTAAAATTTATAAATCAACTCTAGTGTCCCTCAAGTTTCAGCAAACAGGCAAATGATTGGTGCTGCAAGACAGCAATAAGGCGTTATAAAGAAAAAAAAGCTAAAGAAGAAACAGAAGACACTAAATATGAGATACAAGAAGAAAGCTACAAGAAGTTATAATATTAACTACTTGCTCTGGAGGTGGGGAGAAAGAGATTCCCCTGATTGTGAATGTCGAGATGTGCAGACGGTGAGACACGTAGTGCAGAACTGCAATCTCAAAAAATTCAGCGGGGATCTGCAGGACATCCATAAAGCAGGATCGTAGGCGGTGAACTGACTCTCAGCACTGGAGCCAAGACTGTAGAGGACATGACGCAGCCCACATGGGCTAAGATTTATCAACACCGGGCCATACGAAAAGTAAGTAAGTTATAATAATAACAGTCCTTCTCAGAGCTATTCGACTCGCAACAAAGAAAATTGTTTGAATATTTGTCATTTTAATATAGAGGGAATATCCCTGTCCAAATGGGAGCTGCTAGCGCGCTTGTTGAGTAAACATAATTTAGATGTATCAGCAATTCAAGAGGGAGGACCTAAACAGGAAAGGACATAATATCACATTACACCACATGACATCATGTTATATTATATCACATTGCACTATATTATATACTCTTTAAGACAGCCATCGGTGAACTTCTTTTAACGTTTGAGTTCATAGGCAGCCTGGAGGTAGAATCTCGGCCTCGTGAACAAGAAGTCCGCGATACGATCCCAGGTGCCGGCAAACTCCCCATTCACAACACAAGCTTATAGCTCACTGTGAAAGGTGTACAAGGTTGTATTTGGGTTTATAATAATAATAAACACTTTATTGTCAAAAATAGATTTGTACAAAATGGAAGGAATAAAAAAATAGAGGCAATGTCTTCCAGTCAACCTAATATGTACATTGTTTGACAAGTATGTTTTATCATAAAGTCAGTTTAGATCAATCAAAATGCGTAAGAGATATAAAATAGAATATAATATAAAGCAGGAATACCTATCAAAAACCCAGGTATATCTTTTGTTTTATAAATATGTATTTTTGGCTTAATACAATATGAGTTTGAAAACCCTAATAATGATAGGAATACAATTCAACTAATTTGCACTATAATTTATGGACATGGACACCACTGAGGTAGTAACATACAACTGGAGATTTCACTATCTATCTATCTACACCAGCGGTCGGTGAACTACTACTACTACTATACCATCACGGCATATCCCACAAGTGGGGTAGCCAGCAGATCAGCTGCATGTAAGAAACATGCAAACTGTCCTCTTCGTGCCTATATAAAATCAAGACATTCAGGATGGGTGGCAAGCCTAATCGCTGAATTGAAGATGTAAAATGTCGGTGAACTATTTTATTCTTTTTGCACATCATCATTATATAACAGTGTTAACAAAACAATACAAAATTCAAAATACTAAGACGATATTATATACAGTGGCGAGATTATCACTATGAAGTGATTTCTTCCATCTAATGTCGACACAATGACACATACCTAATTAAAACAAATATACATATATACAATATTATCAATAATACATATCTCCAGGTACGGCACGGGGTATGTGGCGGGCGCTGCACTATAAAAAAATATCAACATATATACTAATAGAAAAAAAAAAACAAAATTTAAAATAAAATTTGACACACACCCAACACGTAGTAAGGATTATTATGGATTGGAAAAGGGGGGGGGGGCTAAGGAACGGATACTAAGTTATAAGACAGAGCTTTGACGACACTCCCCCCACCATTTCTTTCTTTTTTCCCTCTCCTCTACATCCTATTTATGTGTGTATATTGTGTACTTTTTGTCTATGTGTGAGTGTATGTATGTAGGTTTGTATTATGTGTCACATAAGTATGTACTGTTTTTAATTGTAAACATGTGTCTCACCTGTAAAACTGGTTGGTTGGTAGATCTTGCCTGCAGGCAATAAACTCGCCATTTGTACCATTTAAAAATGTACAATAAAGATTATTTTATTTAAGTATTTATTTTTATTTTAAGACAACATTTTTCCCTTAACTTGATAACGTAATATGAAGTTTGAAGAGATTTTTAACCATTACCCCAAAATATTTTTGGGTAAGTCGATATTACCCCTTCATTTTTTTGTATTGAAACAAAAACGTTTATAGAATAACAAAACTACAACACAACTTACAGAAGAGTCGGAAAACTATTTTCCGGGATTACCTACCAACATAAAATATTCAAATCAGGGCCCGGCTTATTAAAAAAACAGATTGGACATTTGCCCAAGGCGCTAAATTTCGGGAGGCGCAGAATTTTAGAAAACCAATGTGTGGTCAATCGTCATCTGGCGAATTTTAAAATATTCTTTAACAAAACCGAGAAGATCGATACATATTTTAAATTCCATTCGATTGTGCCGAATCGAAAATCTGGAAAGACCACAAACTTGCAAAAGAAAAGACCTAAATAAAAAAATCAGCCAACCAACAATACCAAATTCGGAATTTTAAGTAAAAAATCTAACTTGCATATTGATTTTATGATTGTTTGTATGTATTTTGTGTAAATTTGCTTGTAATAGAAGTACAGTAAAGAATAAAAAAATATATACTTATAAGTGTAAAAGCGGGCGCCAGTAGACCATTTTGCCCAGAGCGTGATTCACTCTAACCCTGGCCCTGATTTTAATCGAAGATCTACCGCACATCCCAGCGCCATTCTCATATTCCACTTTATTACGGAAGAATTCCAACCATCCTCCCCTTCGCCCACTATTCGCATTCCATAGCACCCCAAACAACCCACGCGCATCCTACAACTTTATATTGATAAGGCTAAAGCGCTATTTATTAGAGATAGGCCGATTATGCGGGAAAGTCGACTATAATAATAATAATCATAAAAATAAAAAATCTTAATTGCACAAAAAAATCAAAATTATGAAATAAACATTGCAGAATTTAAAAAAGACAAATAAATTTGTGCAATGGGCGAGTTTATCGCAGAAGCGCGATATCTTCCAACTAACCCACATTGCGTTTGCAGTCGGCAATTATTCGATAAAAGTTATACTATACTATGCCTTCACGCAGTATCCCAAATGGGGTTGGCAGAGAGAACGGAACGCCACATAGATTTATCCTTACCTACGTAGGGTAAGGTTGCTTTAGTCGTACCACGGCCTAAGTCGTACCCCGGCAATATCTTATCTGATAGTTATAAATTTCACCATCTAGTGTCGTCAATCTGAACTTTTTAGTTGAGTGAGCGAACGTAAAAAAGTGGGCGGCCGGCCGGCTTCCTGAAGCAAAAATATTGAAAAAGTAAGTTTTTGAACAGTTTTCATTTAATATTTTGACTCATTTGTAAGCTTTTTATGGCAGGAATGTAATGCTTACCTATTTTCTTTGTTTATGTCTATTTGTAAGACTTATCTGGCAATAGTTTACGCATATTCAAACGGTACTACATTTTGAGGTTACGTCAGTGGTTTTAGTTTTAAACATAGAAGACCCCGGCGCTTAAGTC
The DNA here is from genome assembly GCA_947579605.1 of Athripsodes cinereus. Classification (NCBI taxonomy): domain Eukaryota; kingdom Metazoa; phylum Arthropoda; class Insecta; order Trichoptera; family Leptoceridae; genus Athripsodes; species Athripsodes cinereus. Next base: position 8,469,111 of record OX388325.1, on the reverse strand, counting down.
GTACCTGTGCAAAAATCCTTACTCGTACCGGTACGACTTAGGTATTAAGAAAATTGTTTAATAATTTACTTAACATTTTATCAGGTAGGTAATACCTAAATATGGCGAAGAGAAAGTACTTGGATGCAGGAGGACATGGACGAAGCTTTAAACATACATACCGTCACGCGACTTCTCTCGCGGGGTAGGCAGAAAGGATCGAGCGTCACTTCTTTCTATCATAGCATACTTCTTTCGCTTCTGTCGCTGTCATACAATTCCTCATGCATGCTCTCTTGTTCAATGTGCTCAACACGTGACCGTCCTGTAGGAATTGATTTAAATGATCTTGCCATTTGATCCTCGGACGTCCACGTCTCCGAGCACCATTCCTCTCAGCCAAATATATCTTCTTGGTCATTCTGTCCTCATTCATTCTTTCCACGTGCCCAAACCATCTTAACTTATTTACATTCATCCTTGTGATTACATCAACTTTCATTCCACATTCCTTTACTCCTTTCTTATATCACTGAAACATCTAACACAGAAACATCGGAATGGAGAAATTGGATTTAATGAATCCCGTAGAAGATTTTTTTTTTAAGATATGATAATTCTATTTTCTATGTGTTATTCACTTAATAATTAGGTTTGACAAAAAAAATGTTTTAAGTTGATCTCAGACTGCATTGTTAATATTTTTTTAGTTATTCATATGATATCTGGTTATTGAGTATTTTTCTATAGGTATAATTTATTATAGTGTTCAAAAGGTATATTTTCTAAGTACGACTAAGGCTATAGGTGGTACGACTTTGGCGACTAGGCGCCTTAATCGTACCGAAGGTATATTTTTGAAAAACGTTAAAATACCTATTTTGTTAAAATATTTTCAAATTTCTATGATTGTCGATTAAAAGGCAACTAAATGAAGATTTAATATATGCAGATGAATTTGTTTTATTTTCATTGCACTAAATATTATAGCATTGTTTCCTTAGGGGGTACGACTTGAGCAACCTTACCCTACTTCTTTCGCATCTAATACATTCATACAACTTTTCATACACGCACGTCGATTTTTCTTACTTAATACACGGCAGTCCATGAAGATAATTTGATCCGCGTGATCAAGCCACGTAGTTCTAGGACTCCCGCGATTCTTTTAGACAAGTATCCCTTCTTTAAGACAAGTATACCCTCTTTGTCATCCTTTTCTCACCCATTCGTTCCACATGTCCAAACCGTCGTAATTTATTAACACGAATTCTATCTACAACACTCCTCTTGCATCAGCTCATTTTCCTAATATCCTTATGCCTCACTCTATCACGCAACGTTTTTCCAACCATTCTCCTCGGCGATCGCATCTACACAGCATTTATTTCCACTTTCGTTGTTCGGCCATACGTTGTTGAGTAAGAAAAATCGATGTGCGCGTATGAGAAATTGCAGGAATATAGAAGAAGTGAAAGAAGTATGACGACAGATTTTTATGGCGTTCGGTTCTCTCTGACTACCCCGCTTGGAATACGGCGTGAGAGAATAGAATAAGTATATTAGAATTGCACATTTTTACAACACAACAATAGCGGGCTGACCGAGCACTGGATATAGGCAACCTAAAACACTGAAGAACCTTATTTTTTTATTGCAATTATAATTTTATAGCTATTCTTGATGAATGTAATTAAGTAATTACAATCTTATATTATGACATTACAAATTTATTTTTCGTTCATTAAAATCTGATCTTTTTCTTGTTTATCTCACTTACGTGATGTGAAAATCTGCGAATCGCTTTTATGGCAATAATCCCGCCGTCATAAAAGTATGATAAAATTTCAGCAGAAATTAAATCGCTGAAAAACTTGTACGAAATACTAGATACAGGGTTTTCCCGTGGTTACCGGAAGAAAAACAGCAGGGTTACTCTAGACACAATCTAAATATTCTAAATAAGATAATATGACTCTTGGTATTAATCATACGATGCGCGAAGTGACTATATATTATAATTATATAGTCAAAAATACGTGCATACTAATCTCACGGTGGTGGCGGCGTGGTATTTTTGACTTATGATTATAGTCCCTTCGTGCATCGTAGGATTAAGATCAAGACTAGATTTAGATCGTATTTAGATTGTGTCAATAGTAGCCCTGCAGGTCTCTTAATATTTTCGAGCGTCGTGTAAAAAGTACATTTATCATTGACTCGTAAAGTTTTTAGAGTAAACATCACACCTATAGGACACTGAAACATTTTCAACCCAGCAGTGATAAGCTATGCTGCCACCCATTTTAAATGTTTTATGGCTCAAAAACTCACGATTGTGGGAGGTGTCGAGGGAAAATACCTCAAGGTCGCGCACCAACTAGTTGGAGCGACATAATCCAAAAACCAACAGAGCCTTCTGTTCCGAACGCTCTTTGGATAGCTCTTCAAGACAGACATAACCGACAGGCTCTACTGCTGCCATCATCGAGAAAGAGAGATGAGGACAAGAGAGAGAGATGTATGCAAAGATAGATCAATATAACGTTATGTTCTCTCTGCTTACCCCACTTAGACATGTCATGATGGTATATAGCGGTAGAGAAGTAAATTTAACACAGACAACTTTAAAAAAAATGTATTTTTTACACTGAGGATGGACGTAGTCCGAGAGCTTAAAAAAATATACAGTCGATTCCGCTTAATTGGGACAGCAGCTTATTTGGGACAAATCTCAAAGAACAGAAACCAAACCAAGAAACCAATAGTAAATTTATATGTTTAATTGGGACAACCTATCGTCGCGTTAGTACCCATAATACAAGATCATCTTCGTTTGGGACTAGCTCGATCTGTTATAAAAAAAAAAAAATTGGGACAGTAAATTTAAGAGCACATATTATTATGTTACACATACTCTCAAGAAAAAATATGTGCAAAGAATTCTCATTTTGGAATTTAATTCAATTGTATGTACCGATTTCTTATTTTAATTAGGAATTAATATTTTTCTAAAAATTTTATATTACATATTTGTAATTTATATGATTATTTATATTACCCACATGTAATTTACAGTTTCTAAGAGTTTATAAATAAAAATTATTGACAAAAATATACATTGTTTAATTTTATGTGTGTATTACTGGTTAGTGGCCTTAGTTGCCAAAACCAAATAAATGAATTTATAAAATATGTGAAATTCGCTTAATTGGGACAAAATAATGCCCAAGTCCTGATGTGTCCCAATTGAGCGGAATCGACTGTACTTTAAGTGAAAGACACAAGTGTTTTATTTTAATCAAACCTAAAACTCTATTAATTTTATATAACACGAGTACTTTCGTCAAGTTAGCTTGACATTTTCAGTTCTCATGTTCACAGTTGATCATTCACAGTTTTCTTGAAAATGTCAAGCTTACATGACGAAAGTACTACAGTTTGATAAAACTAATAGTGAAAAGTTAACAGTTAATTGTGTTAATATTAAAAATGTCTTTTCACAATGTGAACACACAAACTATAGATCATTTGGAGTTAATTTAATTTAACTTAATTATCTGATAAGCTGTAATTTCAAGAAATAATTGAAGTTATAATTATGCAGGTACTTACTAATGTGAAAACGCAAATCAAACTTCAAAATTTCTACTCGAAATTTAAAAAAAAACACTAGGATGTTCCCAAGAAATATTCTCAAAAAATCACTGAACCAAGCATAATAATACTTTAATTGGAAGACAATGAAACCGCAGTATTCAATTACACACAATTCTAATTTTTCTAACACATAAAAATCTTATTTTTATTGTTTTAAAAGCGCTACACACAAAAAAAAGGATTGTGTTTCAAATTAATAAAGCAAAAATAACATTATGTGTAAAAATCAATTTTCTAATTTAATTTACATTTAATGCCATTGCATTGTTTCGTACGCGTTTAAGTTATAACTGGTGAACACTTCGTAAGATCTCGCGATTATAAACATACTGATTTATCTGAGATAATATGAAACTACAGTGTAACCAGATTTATATTGAAAATTCTGCTAAATGCTTAATGAAAAACTGCTGAAAACCTGCTAAGATTATAAACATACTGATCTAACTGAGATATGAAACTACAGTGTAAACAGATTTGTATTGAAAATCCTGATACATAACGAAAAATTTCAGAATGATTATTTAAAAAATATTATATGGCTAATTTATGTTTTCGTCAGGAAACAGACCCACAGAAAGACCACCTAAACGATGGAGGGATAGCTAGGCATCCACCTCCCAGGAGCAGGCTCCGAGAATCACGGGACATAGTCCTAACTAAAGCAGGAGAAGAAGAAGATATATATATATATCTTTACTATCATGGTATGTCTCATTAGACGTGAGGTAGCCAGTATACTGACAGCCTGCTGAATGCGTGACGAAACACTGCTAAATCCTGCTAAAATTATAAAAAAGCAATATCTATTTATATTTATATCTATACGAGCATAATCATGGCATCTCTCACCGGTGGGGTAGGTAATCATTAGACTAAAAGCATGTAATAAAAATGCAAATTGTCCTCTCCATGCCAACAAAACATACCTACTACTATACCGTCACAGCATAGCCCACAAGTGGGGTAGCCAGTGGACTAATAATAACACGTAACAAACAAGCAGATTGTCATTTTCCTGCCAATTAAAAAAATAATACACCCAGGATGGGAAGCATGCCTTATCACTGAATTGTAGATGATAATTGTCTTATACGCGAGGTTTTATGATCGTCAATAAAAATTAGGTAAGATTTTTTTTAAAACGATAAATTTCATTTACTGTCATATTGGCAGATATTCCTACATGAACAGACCTTGGGTCTAATAAGACTAAAGGAGAAGAAGATATTTTAAAGATGTTCGTCATTTTCCAGGTAGATGTTAAAAATAATATGATGTTTGCTTTTGCTATCTATATCGCGCTTTTTGTTAATTCGGTGAATATTTCCGTGTAGCCAAATTAAATCTGGTAGATATGTTAATAAATTATAATCATGGGCGCATCCAGGGAGAGGGGCAGCTACCCTCCTTAGTCGCCGTGATCGCGTAAATTACATAGTCGGTCGATCCGTAGAACCTCTCATGTGTTTTTTTTTTTAAATTGAAATATTGATACCAAACTATTCCTCTCGTCGAGCCGCGCCTACCGAGGAAATAATAACCTGAGATGTCTACGGTTATTAAAAGCTATCGAGAGAAATTAAATATCTTACATGCTGATTTTTTTTGGACAATTCGTGAAATTTCACATAGACTTACAAAATGTGTCTGTGAAATTTTTCCAGAAATTTCTTGCCAAGAAATTCAATATACTATGAAATTTCTAGGACATCTTGCACAAAACGAATCATACACGTAGAAAATATCGTCCAGCAAAACAGTTTTTTGAACCCCCATAAAATCATAATAAATGCAATATCATAGGATGTTTCAGAAATCTACCGACGTATTCGTTTAATTATACAAATTTAGTATTTCAGGGTGAGGAAAGTGGGGAAAATTGGGATCAAAGTGGGAATAAAACGAGAAGTAGGTACGTGAAACCATTCAGATTCCTACACCAAATGGAAAGAAGAAATTTCGCGTCTATACCATAGAGTAAATAATAATACTACTTAGTTGCTCTTCAATGTATATCATATTATATCAATCGTGACTAAAAACGAGACGAGAATAAAAAATAAGGGTCGCCAATATGATATTAGAAATAATAGTTCATCGGGGGCCTAGAGTAGTCTCGGCTTCATGCACATGAGGTCCGTGGTTTGATCCCAGGTGTCGGTAAACTTCCCTTTCACGACACAAGCTTTTAGCTTACTGTGAAAGGTGTATAAGGATGTATTTGGGTTTATTACAAAAACCTAGATACATCATTTAAAAAAATTAACTGTTGACCCTCCCTCCCCCCTGAGAAAAAGCTGGATACGCCAATGTCCATAATAACTACAGGTAATAAGTATTCTAAAGATAATTATGATTTACTGTGTCATTAAACCATTGAAACACGTCACTTGAAAATACGAAATGATAGAAACAGGTTGTGGAGATGTAGAGGGCTATTATAGATTATTGGTCTATCAGCGAAAATCCTAGGACACCTATATGTACTTAATAACAGAGGCGGTTAGTGTGTGTCACTTTGCACTGGTGGGGGTGAAGGGAATTGTAAAAAAAATATTTTCATACCTATACAAAACATCGATTTCTTTTCTTAAGAGCCGTTCTCACCTAAGGTACAAATCAGATTTAGCTCTAGTGGTTTCAGGCAACAATTTTTAGTAGGCGCAGAGAAAATTATTTAAATAATAAATGAAATAGCTTTATTAATAATATAAGCCAAAACTTAATATGCAAAAATACTCATGAATATAAAAAAATAGTATGTTGTCACATATAAATAAAATTTAATATGTATTTATTCTATGAATTGAATTTATTTATTTCCTAATTCAGAGACATAGCGAGTACGGTCTCACATGCTCTCACTAGGCACAGAGTTTGCCTTCTGAATCTAAAAATTTGTGAAACTCGCTATATTCTTGATTATTGCACATAATGACGTTATTATGTAGTATGCACGGTAAACAACATACCATATTATAATATAAATAAAACAAATGGTTGAATTATAAACATTTTCTATCAATTTTTTGATAAAGATTTTTTTTTGATGTGTATGCAGTTTGTCATAATAATTAAGAAAATCCAAGGGTTTTAAATAAATAAATCAAGGTGCATCATAAAATTCACGATATTTTAAGATTAATCTTGGTTTTATTTTTTTATTAACACTCTTGTATTATTAAGGATAATTTGTTTAAAATAGCACCACTCAACATAACATCATTTAGACGGTAATTTCCAAAAATTATTTTCACTATATTTCTCGCAGCAAAATAAAACTAAAATGATAAAATCGCATTTAAAAATGTTCAAAATATTATATAAATATAAAAAAATAACATAAATGTTATCCAGAATTTAAAATATATTAAAAATAAAATGGTAGTAATTTTGCTAATTCGTTTGCATGAAATCACAAAGAAGGGGGGGTGTTGAGCCCTTTTAATTCTCATCCATGGTAACGAAAAAAATGCACTGTTTTGTTGACGGAATTGGAAGAGTGACTTTAATTGTGTGTAATAATAATAATAATCTGGACAATTTATTGAGCGCCGTTTTGTGGTACAAACCACCGCAAGGGCGCATTTTCAGTTTTTTTTTTTTATTTATTTATTATTATGATCAAATATTAATATATTTCAAAAATTTAATTTAACTATTACAAAAAAATTAATGCATTTCTAACTGTCACAAATTTGAAATATGAAACAATTATGTGAGTTCAAATTGTAGGTATTATTATTTGTCACAAATTTTATCCACTAGTTCATTTGTTTTAAATTTGTAATTTTTAATTAGTTTGAAAGTAATTTAACACTCAAAAAACAATTATCTTTATAAAACTATTGTAACTAAAAACGCTGTATTAAAATTTAGTTATTTTGAATCATTATTAGATAATATTTTAATTTTTAAAAGTGAGACGTCAGAGGTTTCAGGCAGCCACTACGGGCGCCATCCACCGACTCAAATATGGGCGCCATACACCGTGTGCATTACCAATTAAATCAAAATTTACGAAATTTTCGACTTTTTTAGTCATGGAACTGGAAGTCGATATGAGGAGTCCTTGGACTCCTGAAATATCCGAGAAATAAAGTTATTTCACATAAATATATTACTGACGTGGTAGGGTCAGAGATGCCAACACTGGCATAGTGGTACTATGTAGACTAGAGAGAGTTGAAATATAAATAAATTGTCACCTAAACGGATAGATAAATAGGAGTCCTTGGACTCCTAAAATATCCGGGAAATGAAACTATTTCAAAATACTATTTTTGAAGAACTGTTTATAAGAATAAGACAAAGTCTTCGGTCTTTCGCGGAGTCTTCGGCAAAAAATGGATAATGACGTCAACGAATGAATAATAATGTTGAAATAGCTTTATTTCTCGGATATTTCAGGAGTCCCAGGACTCCTATTTATCCGTTTAGGTGACAATTTATTAATATTTAAACTTTCTCTAGTCTAATACCACTATGCCAGTGTTGGCATCTCCGATCCATGAATAATAGCAAAAAGATGAAATAATAAGTACCTAAGTGTCTGTAAGAAAGAGTGAAAGAAGTACCTACATGTATCACATTGACGAAATTCTCAAGAACAGCCGCGTATTGAGTTTAATAAATTGGAGTGAATACATAGACGAGAAAGAGCATGAATGTGGAAGAACCGAGATTAATGTGTAAGAACAGATTGAATTCATTTTCCGTCCTCTCTGTCTATCGCACTAGTGTTAGGTACAGCGTGAGACGACAGATAAAATAATAATATTTTCGCAAAAATCATAAGTCGTTTGGTAAAAGAAATAATATTGTATTTAGCCTGGAACTGAAACATAGTGTCGGGTATGTATATTACACATTTTGCTCCGCAAAACAGGTTACAGTAACTTGTTACACATTAAATGAATGGAGTTCATCATTCTTTACCATGTTTTTTTTTCATCGTATTACTTACAGTGAAGAGTTTACTATTTACAACGATCTTTTAACTATTGCCACCCATACCGAAAGCCTTAATTTATCGACGGATGGTGAGGCGCGGAGGTAACGTTCATGAGGTTTCAGCAGGGCTACTCTTGACACAATCTAAATACGATCTTAATCTAGTCTTAATCTTGATCATACGACGCACCAAGGGACTATGGTCAAAAACACCGCGCTACCGCTACCGCGTGATCGGTATGCACGTATTTTTTGCCAATAATCACTTCACGTCGTATGATTAATATTAAGATCGTGTTTAGATTTTGTCAAGAGTAAACCTACAGGTTCGATTCCCGGCCAGGGCAAAATAAAGAATGACCTTTTTCATATTATGTGGTTGTTTATAATGCTAATTAGGAACGATTTTGGAGTTTATAGAATACCAATGTAGACTAACTAAAATTGGAACGTTCTTATTTTAGTTAGTGCACACTAAAAATGAAATAGAATCGGGGGTTATTTCAAAATAACTTTCAACCAGTTATCGGTATTTGTAAATAACAGATCAAATTGTAAAAAAAAAGAAAAAAAAAACTAGGTAGGTACATCATAATATTTAAAAAATCCGATTAAAATCTAATGATGCTAAAATATTATTATTATCGTATCAAATGGAAATACATTTGCCTACCAATGCAAAGAATTTCTCACACATAAAATACGCATAAAAATTATATTTTGTGCATGATGATGTGCAAGAAGAATAAATAAATAAATAATAAAAAATATTTCATCCGAAATAATATATCACCAGTTTAAAATCAACCAAATATTATATTCAAAATAAACGAATGACTACGTTTAAACGAAACGATTGTGTTCCTCCAAAAAATTCAAATAACTACACAACTAAATAGTTCAAAATAAAAACAAAATAACTGCCACCGTTTAATAACATCCGAAGTTATTAAACCATATTAAAAAACAAAGTCGTAACAATGTGGTACGTTATAATATAACTAAACGAAAACGAAATAACTATAGTCGTCGACAATAACTAAACGGAATAACGATAACCTTGTTATAACAGTTGAATAACGCCGTCGTCGAAAATAACATTTATGTTATTGACAAGAAACTGTTACTGTAGTTTAGTTATTTTGAAATAATGAGTTTAAAAATGAGTTATTAGTTATAACGGCCAACTCTATGAACAAGCATAAAACACGAGTTGTTCCTTCTGTTATTCTGTCTATCTAGAGCGGGAATATTAATAATAAAACACATTAGTATAACATAATGCTGTAAATTACAAAAAATAATATTTTATGATATACCAATCACATACCTAATAACATATCCGTGTGGCTTACATATTACCGATAATAACATTAAGGTATATTTTACAGTGGCATAACTACACCTTTGGGGGCACTAGGGCATTGGGTGGAAATGATTTAGATTTGTTCGGTGCGAGGCATTCTGAACTTTTTTTCTAAAGTGATTTTCAAGGTAACAGAACGGTATTGAGAGATTTAGCGAAGTTAGTTTTACAGTTAATCATATATATATATATATAAGGCTTGAAAAGACAACGTCACATCAAACGGTAGTTCCTCAGCCGGGATTAATACCCGCAACCTAATCTTTTCGCGAGGTATGTTTTAGTCTAATTAAATTACCTGGCGCATTACCAGAGACTTCGAAATTTTTTGAAATAAATCCTTATGACAGTTTCATGAGAAGGTATTATTTTGAACCATTTCACGCGTGCCTAGTATGGGTATCACATGCAGATCTAAGGATCAGGACTTTACAAAAAGTCAATGTGGAGCATGATGACAGGTAACACCAAAAGTTTATATTTCTACCCCGTCCGTCGCCAAATTTTCTATTTGGTATAGGAATTTGAAATATATTTCACAATTTCGTCGTTTTCGCATCGGAATATTTTAAAACAGTTACTGAATGCGGGACAATTTAATATGCATTTTGGAGGATATTTTTATTTATTATTGGAATGTGGGACGACAACTGCCATTGCGTGACGTTCCCGCAGAATCTGGGGCAGTTGGCCACCCTAACCCTGGACATTTTGCCCCAATCCTGTTACGCTCGTGATATTTTACTTCCTTTCTAATGAAAAGACCTTGAGTTTTCTTTGAACGAGAGCAAGTCGTGCCAATAACCAGGGTCACAAATAGTACCTAAATATAAAATAGCGAAACATTAATTAAAAAAAAAAACTATGAACAGTTGCACTAAATACGTAGTTCCGGAATATCTTTCACTATCACTCCAGGTTAAACAGAATCCTGCATTTTTCGCAGGATTTAGCAGAATTCTACAATATTTCAATTTGATTAGGTATCATTTATTTTTTACCGTACATTGAGTACAAGCAATTTTACACATAAATCTGCATAAATATGATAATATCAAATACAATCAGTTTAATCGGAATCCCGAAATTTATTACTGTTCATTTTATCTTATTGTACAGATATATTTTTATTTTCGTGGCTATATTGGAAAAGTAAAAGCAAACTGGATATTTATTACTGTTTGTCCGCTAGCTACCCCATTTGTGGGATATTTTTGTCTTATTTTATTCTACACTGTACAGTGGTTACAATATCAAACATTCACAAAAAAAAAAGTTTTTTTTTTCTAAAAAATTTAGCAGGTTTGACCAGTTTTTGCTATGCAGCTAGCAGGATCTTTAATTATATTCTTTTAATCTGCTGTCTTTAACTTTATTATCAGAGTTGAACATTAATGATAAATAAGTTAACAAGTTAACTAACTTTGACATAAACAATTGGACATTCAAGATGGGTGGCAAACCTCATCTCTGAATTAAATTTTTTAAATATCTTTATACGAGTGATTTGTATAAGAAAGTGATCAAATCCATAAATAACATTTTTTAAATATAGCACGCAGAAAATAGCAGAAAATCAATATTATTATGGAATTCAGTTAAAATCAAATGAGTTCATGAGCTTTACTGACATTTTACTATAAATGGATTAGTCCAGTTTCTATACTAAACCACACATAAGTGATATTTTACACTTACCGACCATTTACAGGACACTGGAAAAATTACAGAAAAAGTGGGAGTCCTATTCTTTACCGGGGACTGCGCGTGACAGGAATATTAATATTTTGAATTTTAATCAATTTAAAAAAAAAGAAGATATATTTGGGTTTTTGTTATAAACCCAAATACAACGTTATACACCTTTCCCAGTAAGCTATTAAAAGCTTGTGTCCTGAAAGGGGAGTTTGCCGGAACCTGGTATCGAACTACGGACCCCTTGTTCACGAGGCCGAGACTCTACCTCCAGGCTACCGACAAACTTGATTTTTATTCGACAAACAAATTTATTTTGACTAATGTTATAAATTGATTCCTATTTGTATTTTATTCTTGTCAATTTATTTATTAATACATCAAAGTATTTTGTGAACATAGTATGTCATATTTTCTATAATAGGATTCTAATATTGGGTCCATGACCAGGTATTGCAGAAGGAACCTAGATGCTTAAAAGTAATGAAGAAATTCGCTCCACAACTAACTAACAACTTTCATCACAAGTGAGATTAGATCCCGAAGATTGGCATGGATTGGCCACGTCATTAAATCCGGAGAAGAAAGGGCGACTAAAGGTATTCTGCAGGGTATACCCGAGGGCAGAAGATCGTTAGGCAGACCAAGACAAAGATTGTTGTATAACATCAACTCAATGCTAAAGACGACTGGCAGCCCATTGCTCAAGATAGAAAGGCTTGGAGATCTATTGTTTTGGAGACAAAGGTCCTGCAAGGGCTGTTCGGCCATCGGAAGTAAGTAAGTAAGTAGTAGTATGTCATATATGATCTACCTAACTGAGCATGAGCCCGCACCAAGGTAGACTAATTGTTGTTCAACTTGTCTTGCTCCAACTGTGCTGTGAATGAGGATCTATTGTTTCGGAAGCAAAGGTCCTACAAGGGCTGTTCGGCCATCGGAAGTAAGAAAGTAGTAGTATGTCATATATGATCTACCTAACTGAGCATGAGCCCGCACCAAGGTAGACTAATTGTTGTTCAACTTGTCTTGCTCCAACTGTGCTGTGAATGAGGATTTAATTTTTTCTGTGTATTGTATAACATGTAAGAGATTCACGCTGCCGTTGATATATTAATTAGTAAATAAACTTACGTGTGAATATTTATTGTTTGATACAACTTCTTATGTCAACACCAACCACTTAAGAGATAATAAAATCTAAGAACAATATAATTTAAGCAGAAATATAAGATTATGAGTTTGGATATATTTACATTACGAGATATAAGTTGACAGAGTCGGGCACCATTAAACATAAATAATCCCTTTAAATCATTTATTTTTTCGAAAATGTAAAGCAAATTACAGATAAATGTTAGCTTATTCCAAGAATTAAGAAATGATCCCAGTGCGAAAAAATCAAGAGCTAGAAACAAAAATATATTTTACCATGACGGCATATCCCACAAACGGGGTAGCCAGCAGACCAGCTGCATTTAATAAACAAGCAAACTGTCGTCTGTGTGACAACAATAATTTAAGACCTTCAGGATTGTTGAGAAACCACATTGCTGAAATTAATATGTGAAATGTCTACATTTTTCTAACACCTGCCTCTTACTGGACACTCGAAAATTTATGGAAAAGAGTGGGAGACCAATTCTTTTCCAGGTGCTCCATGGTTACAGCTAGAAACAAAACATGTTCATTTGGCACAAAAAAACTAGTGCTTGTGATGGGAACTAATCAACGAAAAATCTCTGGAGGATTCATTTATTTACTAATTTTTTACTTTACATATACTACAGATAATTTTATAAAAAGTTATTAAATACAGTCAACAAACAGTGAGCAAATTTATCGCCAAGGCACAATTTCTTCCAATTAAATCAAAACACTTAAGCGCGAAGAAGATTGTAAAGATTTATTAAATTCATATAATTCTACAGTGCTAATATTCTATGCTAATATAGAAGAAGATTATAAAGATTTATTAAATTCATAATTCTACAGTGCTAATATTCTAAGTAAACAAAAACAAATAATTCCGAACGTATTGACAATAATGTTTTTGATAAATTTCCGATATTTATCTCACTACCTGTATTCTATCTAAAACAATTGTAAACACAATATACTAAACTTATCGCTATCTAATCATAAAAAAAAAACTTCCCTATCACATGGCGCAGATAAATATACAAACATAAATAACTTACTATCATTGTTTATCTATAAATTCAGCATGGTTTTGTTTTATTTTGAGTAGGTTTAATCTGATTACTAGAAGTACTCTCTCTCTCTCTCTCTCTCTCTCTCTCTTTCTCTCTGTGAACTCCTTAGGAAAGAATATGTATGCCACTTCTTTCTGTAAGCTTTTTATTGTTTTGTAAAACACCATAAATTAGACAGTTGACATATTTAATTTAGCAGTAATAAGGCATTCCACCCACTCTCAATGGCTCATTTATTAAGGGAATGGAGAAGATAAACTGTATGTTTATAACAAACAGTTAGTACACTGCTACACTACTGTGGAAGATGCTGTGATAAACATAAAGTCGTTCTCTCTGTGTCAATAAAAAAATAAGACATTCCGGATGGGTCGCAGTATACCTCATATCACTGTTGAATTGAAGTTCTAAACTGTCTTATTTTCATGATGTTGAGTTCCTACCTTTTACAAGACACACAAAAATGTTGAAGAGTATTCCTATTTTTTTATAGGGAACTCAACGGAGTATTCTTTCTTTCATATACATTTACATATTTTTACTCTCGAGACAATATCTGGTGTCACCTTAAGAAAATGTTGGAAAAATGGTATATCTCAGGACCCAACATACCATTAGGGTCCATGATAAAATTAACATATTCTGGCTTTCCCAAAGTCTAAACAATACAAACAATAATCCCAAAATAATAACAGGTTTCTTAACGGGGCGTTGCGGATTCACGGAGCACCTATGCAAATTGGAACTTGAAGATGATGGCAAAAGGATGAGACTCCTGACATTTCTTAGGAGTGGATTGCAACGCTATTGGATTCGCGAGAATCAAAACACTAGCTAGACACTGGATAAATGTGGAAACATTAACTACTCTACATATTCTCAAAATCCTAAGCTTCGTAAGATGTAAGCGCTTGCTCTAATTGAGCAACACCAGACAAGCAAAGTAGGAGGAGTATATAATACATCTTATTTTAGGTTGCAGTGTGGTACACATCACATTTGATACAGTAAATAAATAAATAATGAATGTTTTTCAAACCTAAAAGCAACCAAGCTGTGAGATCCTATTATTTTTTTTCAATTAGACAACATTATCATTATCTCCCAATTAACAATAATACTCCAATGGAGTGTAATTCAGATAATTAGTAATAATTATAAATTAAACAATAATAATAAGCCTTTTAAAAGAGAATACAAGTACTGGAATTATGAACGATACCTTATGTTATATGAAAAGTAAAATTAATACGCAGCATATTGTTAAATAACCATTTGTAATATAACCCTCCGATAATATGCGATAAATATTACTGATAAAATGCAATGCATATTTACTTACAGATGAGAATTGAATAAAAATATGTTGTTTAGGTTATATAATGTACACAGTTCTTAAGCACTTTTTATAAATAAATTCACATTAATTTTTAACAAAAATCACTTGAACATGTAGGTGATTTTAGAATGTAACCACGTTTAGGTACTCAGTACATATTACACGATATATAGGTCCAATATTTCATTTGAACTTGATACAATATCACGACAAATTGCGACACCTTTCACTTTGATCAATATTGAATAATGATTTTGACAGTTACCCCCTCCACTCCTCCCTCTATGTATTTGCAAATATTGCAAGTAACCAGAAATTTAGATAGTTCTGTCGAAAACTGATAATCAGCTATCTCCCTACTTTTTTTCATAAAAATTAACAAATACATTTGGCTAACATGTAACGACATTTTACTTTTAGATACATTTTATTTTTATAAAAAAGAATACATACATTCATGCCATCACTGCATATTTTCCATAGTTGTCGTAACTAGTCGAAAGCAGATGAACTGCAAATTAATAGTCCTTTCCATGTTAATAAAATGTTCAGGATGGGTATGGGGTGGCATATTGCCAAATTAAAGATAAAAATAATTGTTGTTTGGTATTGAAACTGAACAAATCCATTTGTGGTAAAATGTCAGTGGAGCCCAAAACTTAATTAGATTTTTACTGATTTTCAATAATGTACTACTATTATTACTATCCCATCATGGCATATCCCACAAGTAGGGGTAGTCAGCGGAACAGCCGCATATAAAAAACATGCAAACTGTCCTCTCCGTGCCAAAAAATTAAGACATTCAGGATGGGTGGCAAACCTCATCACTGAATTTAATATGTAAAAATCTGCCTTTTCTAGTACACTCAAAAAGTCAAAAACTTACAAAAAAGTGTGGGAGATTCTTTGCCAGGTGCTCCATGGTTATGTCAATTACGACTATAGACCATTAAAGGTCACGGGTCTTGTCTATGGATTTGCTTTTGCTTGGGGGGCAAACAGTCAGATTGCGCAAATCATCCTTGTAGGATGTTATGCCATAAGAGAAAAAAAAGAAAATCAGACGACAAAATAATAACAAAATCGACAATAACAGTTTTTTTGATTATTAGGTATTCTTTAGGCGTTCCACCTAATATTACACCGTAATCGTCTGTTGTGTTGGGATGCCTGATGCCCCTCAATGATTTTTCTGTGACGTCATCCTTTAATGGTCTATTCTTATATTGATTTTCTCCGCTATTTTTTCACTTTGACTATTTCGGAAAATTTGTTTCATAGAACTCAACATGAAGAATATTATTTTCTGCATTCTCAGTTTAAAATTTGTCATTTTTGGATATGTCTGATTTTGATGTCAAACCACTCAATATGTGGGATATAAAATAAAACTACCGTCAAACCTGGCAACTTTGCCACTTTAGTATAGAATAGTATTGGTAAATCCCATAGATTTTTATAGTTTGTATGGAATTCTGTGGTAAATCCAGTTCTTTCTCAAGAATCGGTACTTGAGACATCGTTCTTCAAAACAATTCGTTCTTAACATTCGTTCTCGTTCGTGGAATTTGTCACGCGATTTTCACCTTAGTCTCTTTGAAAATAAAGTATTTTAAAGGTCTTTTTCCCAAAAGACGACACGAAGATTTAAATCCTTAAATCTCGTTTGTGATATATGTCACGCGATTTTAAACCTTAGTCTCTTTGAAAATAGAGTATTCTAATGGTATTTTTACCAAAACAACTTCACAAAGATTTAAATCTTTGAATCATGTTTGTTACATTTGACACGCGATATAAAACCTTAATTCCTTTGAAAATAGAATACTCCAATGGCGTTTTTTCCAAAATAATAACATGTAGATTTAAATCCAAGAATCTCGTTCTCAACGTTTGACACGCAATATGAAACCTTAGTATCTTTGAAAATAGAGTATCTTAAGGTTTTTTTTCCAAAAAAAAACACACACGAAGATTTAAATCTCGTTCGTGTTTATTTGCCACGCGATGTTAAACCTTAGTTTCTTTGAAAATATAGTACTTTAATGTAATTTTTCCCAAAAGAACGAAAAAGACCGAACAGATTTGGCATTGAGGATTTAGTTCTTCGAGTTAAGTTGAAGAACGAATACATAAGAACGAATACTCAGATTCTGAACAATACTAGTATAGAATAAAAAGTTTGAAGACATTTTTTGAAAAAAAATTGTATCAAGAGGTACATAAAAATCTTTTCATATATGTTGTGTATATTATATGAAATACAACCGTTGTCGTGAACAACCTCTATTTGTTTTTCAAAAGCCTCCTTAATATAGTATGGGGTTGATCCTGCGTACAGAGCATTGTGGACAAATGTGAGTAGATTGAGCTCACGTCTTTGTCGTACAGTAAGCCATTTCAGGTTATTACGATATTCATAAATGTGGTCAGTTTTTTTTAGATTAAAAATAAACCTTATGCCAACATTCTGAAGTCGATCAAGTTTGTCAATTAGATCCTGATTCATGTCCACATACACGATATCAGCATAGTCGATAATGGGCAACAGCAAGGATTGGACCAATATTTTTTTTACTTTACTGGACAAGAATTTTTGCAGCATCTTTAGAGTGTGGAACTTGTAAAAAAAGTGTTAAGAGTGTTAAATTGATGCTGCCAAGAGAGTCTCTGGTCCATGATTATGCCCAAATTCTTTACTTTCGCCGAAGAGGGTATTGCTACTGAATTCATAGTAGTGGGAGGTAAATTCATATTTTTCAACCTGGATATAGAGTGAAGGCTACCAATGAATATTGTCTGGGTTTTTGAGGCATTGAGGAGTAATCCATGACCACTAGCCCAGTTTGAGATCTGTTGCAAACACTCATTGGTAGAATAAATGGCAGAGGAGATATTATGAAGTTTAGCATGTGTATAGATTTGCAAATCGTCCGCATATAGATGGTAGCGACAAGGCAACTGTTTCTAATCATGTCAACCCTTTCTCCACTTATTTATACTTTTGTCCAGTTTTTAATTTCTCTTTCATTCATCAATGGTTTAAATATTAAATACTTTTGTCTTACACCTTGTTCGACTGTTTGTAAAAAGTATTTTAAAAAGGTATTTTAAAAAAATATTTTGAAAATACGTATTTTGTATTTAAAAACCATTTTAAAAAAAGTATTTAGTATTTTGTATTTGAAATACAAAAATTCAAAAGCATTTGTCTTTTGTATTTAAATACTTTTTTGGAAGTATTTTGCACATCTCTGGTTAAAACACATTTTTGACAGCTGCACTGCGTGGAATTGTGGTGCTTTGCGTGAATCGATCAATCGACGCGATTTATTTATCATCACATCACCTAGATAGTTGCTGTTCAGCGGTATTTTCGTCTCGTCAATCTACTTTCTTTGTATAGTTTTCGCTTTTTGTTAAGTATTTTACATAAAAAAAATAGTAAGTATTTGTTTGTAATGTATTATAAGTGCTTGTTTGTATAATTAGATTAATATTTGCGGAGAAAATATTACTTAACCTTTAAATTACCTTATTCAAAACAAAACACACGGCCCCATGTGGTAAATTCAGTTTACCGCTAACTTTATCTATAAATATCAAGCATATGGCTTGATGAATCAAAATTTAATTTATGTCATCTTGTAGAGAATTTCATTAGGAATCGATCGATATCTATAACATACATGGATTATGTGAAAAACATATCATTATTAGCTTTTTTCTGGAACCGAACCATGCGTTTCCGATATGGAATGATGAGACAGCAACCGCTAAATGTGAGCCTGTCGAGACATAACGACGTATTGTAACTAGCGTCTAAAGGTAGAAGAAGAGGGATGAAAATACACATGCGCAAAAATACTGAGTTTTGATTGGCTGCTGTTATATTATGTGTAAATACAAATTTGGAACCGCCAAACAAAAAAATCAAAAACCAGACAAGATTGTTTTCTAATGAACAAAAAATTATGAAAAAACACCAGTTCAATTAGTATATGTATAATTCTATGTTCAATACCTTCCATTAGAGAAACAGAACAAATAGCAGTTAGTACTTTAATGTATTTATTATTCTTATGGCAGTTAGCATGATATTAAATCACAAAAAGGATCATGTTGATGCCTGTCACAATGTACTTGTTTTCTCTTCAATTTATTTGTTGTTTTTAATTTTCTACTTATATTTGTAGGAGTGTGTTGATGCTCCTATTTGATCTTTTGAAACTGCTGTGTTGTTTTAAGTGTGAAAATAATTATTGCTACCTAGGATATCACAACACAAGATATACTTTCAGTATAATAATGTTTTATCTTACAATTTATTATCCTAAATGTATATGGTGTGTGCCTATTGATTTTTATTATTTTATTTCATTGAATATTCAAAGTTTTTTTAAAATTTTAAGCGGAATGTTACAATGTTGATAATTGCAGAGGGATTTTGATTTTCTAATAATTTATTTACCTCATTAACACCCAACTACCAAGTTTAGATGTACATAAAGTTGGTCAGTCTTTTTGGAATGCTTATTGCAAGGAATTAATGTGATTTTGTATTATTTAGTTTTAAATGTATGATTTTATTGAATATTTTTGTACAGTTTTGCAGATTTTCTGTCAACTTTATTGTTAGGCAATAGGCTCTCATGCCGTAAAATGTATTGAGTTTACAAGCTTACGAGTGAACATAATGACTATAAACTGTTTTCAAAATTGCGAAAAGAATGTAAAAAATTAGCTAATGTATTTTATACAAGGTATATGAATAATATTGAGGATTCAATTAGTAGAAATACAAAAAACTTATTCAAATACTCCTATTCTTTGCGATCGGCATATTCCGGGGACTGTGCAATTTGCTGGAAGAACTGAAGACACCCCCGATGAAGTGGTGATACAATAATAGACTAAGATTAAATACAAAGAATTACCTAGTTATGCGTTTCTGCAGAAGTAAACATCCTTTTTTTTATAAATATAAAATAAATGATTCTCCGCTAGCATCAGTGAATGAAATAAATGATTTTGTATAATTTTTACCAGCGACTTACGTTTTGTTAATCATGTGGACAGTATTTGTAAAAGGTCATTAAGAATGTTGGGTTTTGTGCTGAGAATCAGTAAGCCTTTTTCAAATCTGTATACATTGAAAATTATAAATACTTTTTTGATTTGTAAAATAATCTTTACAAGATAGGGAGTAGGTTTCTGCGGTACATTAAGTGCAGAATTGGTTTGCCTAGGGAGAACATTGATTATGATTATTTGTTGATGTCTCTAAATCTCACAGCGATAACGTAAGTTACTTATTCTCCATAACTCTCACCTAATATATACAACTAGTAGGGTTATTATTATAATTGATGCTGGTGTATATATTTTATTGAACAAGTGTGTAGTTTGATGTTGTTGGTATATACATTTTAATAAATAGATGTTCAGATGTTGAAATGAAATAGATTGTCTAGGAGTTAGCTGGTGAATGGCTTGAGTTGATTTGAATTTAGTTGGAGAAGTTATGTTTTTAAAAAGACCAAATTAATTATGCTAAGGAATGAAGAGAGAACGATAATGTACTAAGGTGGATCAAGGCCTGTCCCAGAGCACGAGCCACGCTCAATTCTGGGACGGGTACTTTGATCAAATGAATTGATAATATATAATATGTTTTGTTATTTTTATTGGTATTATGCCGTATTTTATTGTATTGTATTATTTTATATGGATTCTTATGCATTGTGCTTTTTTTTATCTACTTGTGTATTCATTTTGTAATTTATTTTATTATTTTGTAATTTATATTATTATTTTAATAAACGGAATTATTATTATTAATTTAATTATGCTTACAGATATTAGTTTTGCTTTTTTTTAATTTAACTACAGTTGTTAAAATCTAAATATCTCTTTTAATCATCACCCCTGCTAACAGATAGACTATTGGAACAAAAGAATTAATATTTCTTTGTTGACCCTCCTTCTCTCACCCTGAGATTGAGCTAGCTGGCTGAAGGTTCTCGTCTGGGAGGAGGACCTGGTTTAAGGAAGAGGAGGGGTGTAACACAGAGGCAAAATTGACCCGGCTTGACTGGAAAGGAGGTGAAGAGAGAGCAGCAACAATATAAAAACTTAACATATGCTTATGGTGTTCTTTAGGAACACATTGAAATAAATAATATTAAAATTATAAAAGTTAGAGAGCTATAGCATATTACTATTATGTGAGGCAGGTGATGTAAAACACAGTAATTAATTAAACATACTATTTATTTATAAAAAAAAACATTTAAAAATCATCATCATCATCATCATCGCCCTCAACGCTCCTCTCAGGAGCACAGGGCAGAAACCAGCCTCCTCCATTCAGAGCGACTCTGTGCCAATTGCGTCACCTCTTCCCACGACATTCCTTGCGCTCTGATATCGTTGTCATAGGAACGGTGTATTGTGAAAGAGGGACGCCCGGGCCCACGGAACCCCTGCGGACGGAAGAACAGTGCTCTTTTTGGCCAACTATCATTGGGCATTCTCAAAACATGTCCCAGCCATTTAAAAATACCATATTAGAATAAAAATATAGGAGTGTAAGAAAATAATTAATTGAAAACCAATCTTAGTTTAAAAACATCTTATCCTTGGCGCATCTTCCATCCCTCACAAACTTCCTAAATATACATACTCGTCCACTTGCTCCAAACATTCATTTTCAACCTTTATTTCAAATATTGTTCTAATGTTCGTGCAGAATACTTTTTAATTAGGTATTCTTTATCATCAAATAACACTATCAACTTACTCCTTCCCCACTGAGACGAATATTAGGTTTGTGTAATTTCATCAATAATTTACATCAAGTTTTGAGATTGATCATAAAGTTTTTTTCTTGAATATAAATCATTAATCATATGCACTTAGTTTTTTTCTCCTTTACTTCAATGTTATGTACTATCAATCTAGTATACCCACCCTCGACTATCAATGTATTTTAAAAAAGATAAAATCTTTACACATCCAAAATAATAAAATTATTACTTCGACAATGAGGTGGCCAGAAGTCTGATGGTATCTCAGACTTCCAGGAGGGATGCTCATGGTTTGAATCCTGGAACTGACTCACCCCGTCAACACTGTAGTGTACCCCATCTACACAGCTCTTTGAAAAGTTACTTGTCACTCAAAATCAGTAAAAATCTTAATTAGTTTTAGGCTTTTCGCACTCTGACATTTTACTTCAAACAGATTTGTCCACTTTCATTAGAAAGCCACTCAGATAACTTACTACTTAATCATTTAAAAAAAAAGATATATCTGGGTTTTGTTTGTTATAAACCCAAATACAACCTTATACACCTTAAGCTCTTAAAAGCTAGTGTCGTGAAAGGGGAGTTTGCCGGTATCTGGTAATGAACCACGGTCCCCTTGTTCACGAGGCCGAGACTCTACCTCCAGGCTACCGACGAAGTCGTGATTTCATTGATTTCTTATGAAATCATGTTTTATAAAATACTATTATTATGTATGTTGGTTTGTATTGAAGTTACTTGCTGAAGTAATTACATAAACTATTATACATGTCGTCCTTTCATTGCCATAAAAATTACATTATGGATACCATGCCTCATAGCCGAATTGGTAATACAAAAAATTATAAATATGTAGATAATTCACACTAAATTTGTAACTTAACTCACCAAACATCACACAAAACGAAAACAGCCTATGTGACAGCCGTCAACTTAATCATAGAGTATTTCATTAGTTTGTGCGCATGTGTATTTTCATCCCTCTTCTTCTACCTTTAGACGCTAGTCGTATTGTACCTACCTACTTGCAGTAGTATGCACGGGTCGTGTTCACACTTGTTATACAGCGTGTATAATAATTTATTTAATTATAAAAATATTTGATTTTGTAAAACAATTCATATACTTTTTTTTCATGGTTCATATTCCAAATCACTATAAGAATCACTATTTTCTAAATATTTTTCAATATCTGCATCAGTTAGGTTTCTTCCAGTCATTGTTATTAGTATTCAATTGGTATATAGGTAAGTTCTTGATTTCTATTTTTCAACTTTCACTTTGATTTCTACTCAACTAATATTATGCATTATTGGAAGAAGAACTAATATTATGCTACGAATTATTACAACTATGTAACGAATTATTTTTGTAAACACTAACTATAGTTTTAACAAAAAATAAAGAACATTAACAACTGACACTCAACTGCGTGAAAAATAAAAATACAGTAGGTATATTGATATTTTTGAGGTATGAGGGATAGAAACTTTACAAAACGGCGCTATATAAATTGTTGAATTTGATCCACGTGGTTAAGCCATGTAGTTCTTGGACGTCCGCGCTTTCTCATACCCTCTCTATCAGATAAATACACCCTCTTCGTCAATCTAACACCATCCATTCGCTCCACATGACCAAACCATCTCAATTTATTTACACGCATTCTATCCACAACACTCCTCTTGCATCCACTCATTCTTCTAATACCCTCATTTCCTACTCTATCACGCAATGTTTTACCTACCATTCTTCTCAGTGATCGCATCTCCACTGCATTTATTCCACTCTCGTCCTTCTTCAGCCATGTCCAAGTTTCGCTTGCATACATGTAAGTATGTATGTATACAACGTAGATTCTATTATCAGGATTCCAATAAAATAACAATAACGGTGATATTCACTGTACAACAATAAAATTGACAGTTTATTATTTAACTGCAAATATGAAACATATACGAGACACTCTGTACAAACCAAGGAATATGATTATGGCAATGAGATCTCAACATAATTATAACTTTGTGATATAGGTATAGTGTATAGTAAAAAGACTTATAGTATACATACATACATACATACCATCACGCCGCTTCCCTCGCGGGGTAGGCAGAAAGGATCGAGCGCCACTTCCTTCTATCCTTGCATACATCTTTCGCTTCCGTCACTGTCATACAATTCCTCATGCATGCTTTCCTGTTCAACGTGCTCAACACGTGACCGTCCTGTAGGATTTGATTTAAATGATCTTGCCATTTAATCCTCGGACGTCCACGTCTCCGAGCACCATTCCTCTCAGCCAAATATATCTTCTTAGTCATTCTGTCCTCATTCATTCTTTCCACGTGCCCAAACCATCTTAACTTATTTACATTCATCCTTGTTATTACACCAACTTTCATTCCACATTCCTTTCGTATATCACTGTTACGCACACGATCTCTCAGACTTTTACCACACATCCTTCTCAACGATCTCATTTCCACTGCATTTATGCCACTTTCATCCTTCTTTAACCATGTCCACGTCTCACTTGCATACATAAGTGTTGGCACTAAGATAGCAGAGTGCACCAACCTTTTAGCTGTGGTGGATATGTTTCTATTTACAATTATTGGTCGGATTGCACCATTTACCTTATAGTAAAATTTATATAATGCTCAACGCAACAAGTGGGTATCAATAATTGATCCTTTTGATAAAGTGTTAATATTTTCATAGTTTTAAGTAATATTATTACGCTTCGTGATGCTTTGCCATCTACAATGGGGTATCATTTTACGTAAGAAAAAAGGCACTTAGCCAAACATATAATTTATAATATGTTCAAGACAATGAGAATTTGTCACTTTTGATAAAGTTGTAAATATTAGCAATTCAAATTCTACCCTAACACGGATGAAAGTAAGGACAGTCTTTCAAAAATATTTTTTTTTGGGATGAAGAAAGAAATTTTTTGCATTTTTTTTTATTGAGAAATATTGAGAACACTTCAATGGAGGATTACAATTTTTTTGAAAATATTGGGATGCATAGGTTTTGAGAAAATCTACTTTAAATTGGCAGTGGAAACTCAATTTACCACGTGGTTACGTGAAGGTTAACCTCATATGCGTCCCATAGTCAGTGACATCTCGCTATATTTCTTTTAAACTATGAATTTAAAAGGAAAATTCCACACATACATCATTTATTGATTACTCCTATGTTATATTGTGATGATGAAGTCGTAGTAGTAAAATAATTCTATACAAGAATTACTCGTAACTCTTTCACATTTGTTTTAGCATCATGCATCACTTCTTCCACCTTGGTGCTGCATTTTATGCTGATAAGGAGGAACGAAAAAAGGCTCGTTTCCGCACTCGTCAAAGGCGATGTGATTTCACGAGGATCCTGTCTGGTGTAGAATTTATTCGGCATTTCAGACTGGATAAATGTGGATTTCGCCTCGTCTGTGAAGATTTGCGGAAACATACCACGTTGAAGGGGACAAAATTGTATCCACTGGAGTTTAAGGTATGTGTTTTTGTTACAGTGTGGGTATTATAATACCTATTCAAATATTTACAATGTATCTCAAAGGTAGCTGTTTTTAAAATTTTAATGTGTGAAATTAATTTCAGGTGCTACTTACATTAAGTTTCCTCACCACTGGGTCGTACCAGAAAATTGTTGGGCTTTTTCACCACACACCCCAAAAGACAGTTAGTAGGTTTGTGAAGGAAGTAGTGGGAGCATTGGGATGCCTGGAAATGTTGCAGAAATGGATCACATTCCCCATTACTCCTCACGAAAGAAACGTGATCAAAAACAAGTAAGTATGATTTTCAATTACGAGTAACGCTGATTACCCCACCGGTGGGAGATTTCGTGATGGTATGGATGGATGGACAATGAAAGAGTATCTTCAAAATGCAAATTATGCTGTTATTTTTTTCAGATTTCTAAGGAAATTTCAACTGCCTGGGGTGATTGGGTGCATAGACTGCACGCATATTAATATAATACGACCGAGTGAGGAGGAACATTTGTATTATAACAGAAAGGGGACGCATTCAATAAATGTGCAAATGGTATTGTGTAGATTGATTCAGTTCTTGTTACAATAATTAATTATGTTATATTATCGGTCATTAACAACGTATGCTATTCAAATTCCAGATTTGTGATAGCGACATGAGGATCATAAATGTGAATCCTAAGTTTGGTGGGAACACACATGACTCTATGATATGGTCGCAGAGCAACGTTCTCCCATTCATGCGTGGGCTCCACCAAAATGGAGAGCATTCACATTTACTAGGTAAATAAATTTATTTTTAATTCAGTTTTGACTCGGCTTAAGGTCTATCAAAGCAGTTGGCACATGTGAAGAATGACCTAAACAAATTGAATACATAGAGCATTATACTTAATGATTATGTATTTATCTGTTACCTTTCAAGAAATAAATAATATATAAATTCAGTGTAAATAAGGCACCATATGCACAAATCATAATTATTCATACTATACCCTCACGCCGTATCCCAAGTGGGGTAGGCAGAAGGACGGAATGCCAGAAAGACAGAATTGATCTATCCTTACATAAATATCGCTTCTTCCTCCATGCGCGCCAAATTTACTTACTCATCACGCAACCGTCATTGAGAATTTGGGGAGGGTCGGCCTTCCTTACACCTTTTGATGGTTGAGATTAGTAATGAGGATGAATGATTTTTTTCTCTTTCAGGTGATTCTGGTTACCCTCTGCAGCCATGGCTGATGACACCCGTTCTCCATGCACAACCAGGATCGAGGGAATATTTGTACACAGCAAAACATGTCCAGGCACGCAACTGCATCGAGCGGTGTTACGGGCTCCTCAAATCTCGTTGGAGGTGCCTACTTAAGGACAGGACCCTCCATTATACACCTGCAGATGCGTCCAAGATTGTATTAGCATGTGCTGTGCTACACAATATTTCCCAGCACTTGAGGCTGCCACCACCACCCATCGATCCAAATGCGCTCTCAGATACAGATGATCTAAATATGCCACCAGTAATCGTCCCCGCAGAAATAGCTATTGAAAGCGTGGAAAGGGCCCAAGGTTTGGCAGCCCTTCAAAACATTTTGAGTAGATTTAATACGTGAAACTACCACATAAGGCTGAGAAAAGACAATTTCACCTCATTCATAGTGCCCCGGACGGGTCTTGAACCCGCATCCCTACCTTGTCCAATTCAGTTACCGGGTGACTAGCCGAAGGCTCTGATATTCTGTCTTATATACTAGGTGCCTCAGCACAATACCTAAACGTGATGCAGTCATCGGGGTTTATAAGACAGATTATCGGAGCCTTCCGGTCATCCGGTAACTTAATTGGACAAGGTAGGGATGCGGGTTCAAGTCCCGTCCGGGGCACTACGAATAAGGTGACATTGTCTTTTCTCAGCCTTATATGGTAGTTTCATGTGTTAAATATACACATGTTACAATGGTTAATTCTGATGCGGATACATATTATTATGTATCTGAAATTATGTGTTATGTTTTTGTATTTAAATTTAAATTAAGGGCACAGACAACTTTGTTGAAGATTAAACAATATCATGTACAGCGTCCTCGAGGTGCTATGGAACAAAGATGGCGCTCTAAATACTCTCAGTTCATATTTATTTCATTGTAAAAATAGCATTGATAAACATTTTAGGTAGATTATGAAGCCTGTATTTGCAGACTTGATAATGTTGGATGTATTTGTACTCCCAATGATTCGGCACACCTATTATTACTCTGGCAACAGACTTGTGACCAAGGAAACAGTAGGTTAGGAGAAACGTCGAACATACAAAATCATCCAAAAATACAATCAAGTCCAAAAAGCAACTTCTAAACCATATATATCAAATGATTGAATCTACATTTAATACTGTTTGACAAAATGTTAACAGAGCACTTTACACTCTGCTTAGCAATAATATTGTATTTTCGTAAGTGAAGAATCGGAGTACAAGAAACTTGGTTAAGGATGATAGACAACACCATACACTTTGCTTTACAAGCAAAACATACATAAATAAACTATGAATGCAATGTGTTATTCATGTCAATTAATAAAGTGTTTATTACTATCATTGTGAAAATCTTTTAACAATTATTGAATACACTTTAACTGAAGAATTTTGTATACTATATGCATCGACGATATTCAAAAAGGGACATGTGAATTCATAAATGTTTTGACATTTATAGAATAAGCCGGTTATAATGATATCAAGTGATTCTTAATATTAAATATTAAAATTCAATACTTAACCCTTAATTAGGCGCATAAAGAAAATCACACAAATGGTCGCATGGGGTCACTACTGACCCCAAATAAATAAATGAAAATAGTGAGGAAGAAATAAATGAAACTATGTATGTATTACCAAAAATATTTAAATGCTTTATTATAATCATAATAAAGAAACAAAAACATAACTATGACTTTAAACAATAAAAAACACAAAACAACTTCTAATGCCTCTTTAAACTACGTATTTTTGGTAGAGCCGAGATCAACTTATAAAAAATTATTATTCAGATTCATCAGCAGATTTATCTATTCTGCATTCAATGCAGTAAGCCCTGAAGTGTTGCTGACAAACAAATTTACCAAACTTATAACACTTATTTGGCACTTTTTTGTCGTCCTTTCTAGGGCACGACGAACAGCGACCGCGCTTAGCAGACGATTGATTCATAACTTCCTGTATATCATGAACTTCACGGAGCCGCTTTTTTGTCGAAGAAGGGACAGCACGCTGTTGAATGCGACTTTTCTGGTAATCTTCCACTAGTTCTGTTGCTAGTTTTTTCAAAAAAATCCGCCTTATATGTGTGCTACTCTTATCAGTATTCGCCTTATATATGACAAATGCGTTGATACCAGATATATTTAGAAGGTGAAAAAATACCGCCAACGGCCATCTTTTTGTTCTTCTTGCAACGTTATAGTTAGCGGATAGTTGATCGTTGCAGTCGACACCACCTTTGGTACTATTATAATAGGTAACAATTTCTGGTTTTCGAGCGCTAGCTGTTCCTTCGTCAATGGAGTTATCATTATGCATTGTTGAAAGTAAAATGACGGCTTTTTTTGGCTTCGGGACATAAGAGACCATAGTGATTTGGTTGTTAAATCCAAAAAGCGAAGTAAATTGCTCCCTAGTCTTGTTTGGCAAGAATTCAGATGGAATCTCAGGTTTCCTTTTATTCAATGTACCAACAAGAGTTAACCTATATTCAGGCGTTAGTAGCTCCTTGGCCAGTTTCATACTAGTATACCAATTGTCAGTTGTTATGTTACGGCCACTGCGTTTTATTGGTTCAACTAGGCGTTTTACTATGTCGTCTGGAGAATTAGAAATTTGATATTCTCCTTCTGGTTGTTTGCCAGAATAAACTTCAAACTTGCACAGGTAATATGTCTTTGAGTCAACCATGGCCTGTACTTTTATACCGTATTTGTTCGGTTTATTGGGCATATAAACTTTCCCTCTAAATCGACCACGAAACCCAACTAACTGCTCATCTATAGTTAGATTTTCACCCAGTGTATAAGCTGCTAAAAACTTGTTCTCTAAAATGTTACACAGATTTCTAATAGCTGCTAAATTATCGATTTTTTGTCTTTCCTGGCGGTCTGAGGTATTATCAAACCGGAGACATCGTAACAAAAATAGAAACCGTTTATAAGGCATTGTTAGCCGAAACATTTCTACACCTGATCCATCTTGTGCCCATAAATCAATAAAATTCAAGTGGGAAGCTCTTAGCACTCCAGCCATAAGCAATAAACCAAAAAATGCGTTTATTTCCAAATTATCAGTAGGGAGAGCATCTCGATCTCGTTGGAATTTATCTTTTATCTTATCGATATATAAGTTGGTGTTCATGACAAGAAGTTCAATAACTTCACTGTCAAAAAATAATCGGAAACATTTTATGGGAGATTTAGCGTTTCTTGCATACTGCTTGACTCCCGGTAAATGAATAATAATATTTTGTGCATGAGTCCTTACTGTGTTTGATAATGGTACTATAGACCATTTCACTTTTGGGACATTTCTTTGACTATGTCTAGATAAAAAATAGTTACCCCCTTCAGATGATTCAGGGCCATTTTCGCTCTCTTCAGACACTTCGATTTCGCTTTCCGAGTCATGGGCACTAAGTATAGAAGGATTGTCTGCAATTTCATCTTCCGAGGTAGGACCAGCGACATCTTGCTCATCATCGGACAAATCTTCCAGCCATTGTTGTATCTGTCTTTCTTGACTCATATTTTTTTTAAGAATGAATTTTTAAAACTAAAAGAAAAATACAAGAAATAGGTTACAGAAATATATAAATACACGAACACTAGTAACAATAGGTAAATAAATAGATAATATACGTAAAAACACAAAAATGAAAACTTACCTTTCGCCAAAAATTGTTACGTAATTAGTCGCATGGGGTCAGCACCTAAGAGAGCAGCGACACGTGCGTACGCGTTGGCTTTCCGACCGCAACTGATTTACGTACCCTGCGGAGAGGTAGGAAGCTAGAAAGAGCGCTGTTGCGTTCCAAACACTTGAACATATTTTTTTTTCAATTTGAAACTGACTTGACCCCATGCGCCTAATTAAGGGTTAAAGAATAATATCACATGTCAATAAAAAGTCCAAACTACAATTTTAATGCCTTAACCGCCCTACCTTCAGATAAATTTTTGATGAGCAGGTAAAAAAAATCATATTTTTTTTCTACAGAATTTGGCAAAACAATACTGTTTAAAATCATTCTTGATAATATTTTAACATAATAGGTACGTTTTTGAAGGCTATTTGCACTTTCTAGATTCCAGGGGTTTCAAACCATTGTAAATAATATACACTGTTATTTTTTTATATTATTTATTTATATTAGAAGTAAATTTTAAAATTAGAAATATTTTTTAGTATGGTAAATTTTAAAACATGGGATACATAATCCCACATTACAATCGGGGCAATAATATTGCGTTTCACGCCTTACTTTTTTCCCCCTCTCATCTGTTTTGGGACAACAAACCGCACAACGTTTTGTTGCGTTCGCCTTAGAAGCTGTTGGTGGGATTACATTTATAAAATGGCGTTCAGTGAGACGAAGAGGATTAGGGGTTGTGAATGGCCTTCCGCTTTTTGAAGCAAATTCAGGGGAATGGTAGTTCTCTAAATATTGCCGTATTACATTCTCCCTGAATTTCGAATTATTGCCCTTACCACCTTTTTTCTTGAAGAGAACAAACGCATTCCACAAAGCCTGTTCTAAAAGGTGAAAAAACATTTTTTTGTAAAACTTTTTTCCTTGTTTTCGTGTGACCGGTCTGATAGCCAAGTGTTGGTCTACTCGGTCAACGCCTCCCATTGAAAAATTATAATCGTTTGCGACTGTTGGACGTTGTTTTCCCGATCTAGTCTCAATCATAGTGCAACTGTGGATAGTCGACAAAAAAAACACATCCTTTTTATCTCTCCATCTCATCACCATTACTTTGCCTTTCCTAAAGGCTTTAGAGTAGCCTCGATTCACTTTTTTTGGAAATGCTATATTTTTTGGAACCCCTTTGCGTCTAAACCTTAGTGTCCCATATGTATCGGTTTTATTCTGAATGAGTAGCTCTGTCAACTCAGGGGACGTATAAAAATTGTCTGTTGTAAGACAGTGGCCTTTATTGAGGAGGGGTTTCATCAAGGTCATTACAACCTGAGAGGTAACGGGCAAGTTTTTATAATTTTGATCAAATACCGTATTTTTTCCAGTATATATGATCGTAGAGTATATGTATCCCGATGATGATTCACACAGCATAAACGTTTTGATGCCGAATCTAGACCTTTTGAGGGGCATGTATTGAATCCAGCCTAAACGTCCTTTATATAGCATAAGGCTTTCATCAATTGTGACGTTTCTATCTGGAATATATCCTTCTCGGAACTTCTTTTGGAGGTATTGAAAAACAGGCCATATTTTATTTAGTTTTGGATTTGGGTGTGACGACTCATCATACTCTTCATTATTGCTAAAATGCAGAAATTTTTTTATAAGCAAAAACCTTCGATAAGACATAGTCCGAGCAAAAAACGGTGTTTCAAAAACAGGGCTTCTAGACCAGTACATTTTTTCTTCTGGTTTTACAACTATGCTTTGTACCAGAACTATTGCAAAAAAAAATCTCATTTCATTTATTGTAGTTGGTTTCCAAGAACTGACGAGACTTGTTGAGGAATGAGCACTTGTTCTAATAAATTGTTGTGCAAACAAATTTGTTTGTTCCACAATTATTTTCAATAAACCGTCATCAAAGAAATAGTTGAAAAATTCAAACTCATTTTCAATGTTGTCCAGATCGTTTGACACACCAGAATTTTCAGTAAATTCAAATGGCGGTGGTAACACGTCATTAGTTGAATCTATGTCAATCCATTCCGTAGAGCTCGTATCTGCTGCACTTTCATCTTCCTCTTGTGACGAAGAATCATCGTCAATCGTTGTATCACTTCCAGACGAGCTAATGTTTTCATATTCGCTCGCGGTGGATGCAGTTTCGTGTTCGCTTTCACTGGACATGTTTGAAAATCACAAAAAAGTCAAAATATACACAGTTATAAGTGTAAACGCAGAATTGATGTGATAAAAGTGAATATTCACAGAAATAATCACTAAAATAAAGCACGTAGTCAAATATTCAAGTTCAAATCAGAATTGATAGAATAAAAGTAAATATTCACAGAAAAAATCACTAAAATAAAACACTAAGCCAAAAATTCTAGTTCTAAATCAGAATTGCTAAGAGAGAAGTAAATAATCACTAAAATAAAACACTTCGTCAAATATGCAAGTTCAAAACCAAAGTTGATAGTATAAAAGTACCTAAATATTCACAGAAATAACCGCTAAAATAAAACACGTAGTCCAATATTCAAAATCAGAATTGATAGTATAAAAGTACCTAAATATTCACAGAAATAACCACTAAAATAAAACACGTAGTCAAATATTCAAAATCAGAATTGATAAGATAAAAATCAGTATTCACTAAAATAAAACACATCGTAAAATATTCAAGTCCAAAATCACAAAACAAATGAAAATATAAATATTCACAGAAATAAAATATTCGCAATAAAAACCACGAATTACGCGCCCCTGACTTTACTACTGGTTGCTAGGAGACAAATACGTAGCGGTGACGACACAACCTCAAGGATTGAATATTCGTGACGAACTACCTGTTATGATGTATCGTGATGTTTTTGTACTCTGGGCGTATTACGTACGTTTTAAATATTTTCAAAGCATATTTTTTTCTCAAGCGCGTACGTGATACGGGTTAGCGCAGAATGGAGCGGTCAATGTTCGCGTATCACGTACGTTAATATGTGTAGGGCGGTTAATGAACAGATTTAAAAGAGTATGCCTAAATAAAAATGTGGCCACATGTATCTTTTTGAATATGCAACTACGATATTTTACAAAGTCGGAAAAACAATGTTTCTGTGCACTTTTAGTTTACTGATCGCTAAACTCAACAATTTTAATTAAACAATTCATTATTGAAGTGACAGTGAGAGAAAATAAAAACCTTTTCATTTTGCTTTATTTCTTTATTATCTTTCGCCGTCCTAAAATGTGTAGCCAGTACACATGCTTCTGTTTATAATTAATATTTCAATAAATACAATAAATAGAAGGTCAAGATTTTAGGTAATCCTCAGTCATATATTTACGCATCGAATTAAAAAATTATATTAACAATAATTGGAACTTATTGACTATTTCAAAGACATTTTTTGGAGAATGGAAATAAAATTACAAACACAAACAAAATATCTTACTAATACAATCAAATGCGCGATGTATTAACTGTATCTCACGTGTCTTCCACTGCTCGTACTCGGCTGTTGTCGTTAGATAGTGAATACTATTTACGTCTCACTCTCGCGAACTGTGCTGAGGAATGACTATGCGAAATAGCACTCAGTCGTGTTTTATCATTAGAGATCTATTATTTTACTCCCGAAGTTGACTTAAATACAGAGGTTTCAAAGTGATTTATTATTTCCGTTCCATAATAATTTCAATAATTATAACTAGGTAGGTATTCATTTTACATTTCTAAATACCAACTTTTCATCATATTATTGTATCATAAGAGGGAAAGGTGTATATAACGTTACTTTTCAGTTCATTTCTTCGTGAGGGCACTTATTTTATGGATTTATAAGCGATTTATTTATATGGGAAACCCGCCTAAGTTGACGATGTTAAGCAATTTGTGAGATGTCTTACCGAAGATAGTGATAGGCCTTACCGAAGAGTTCCCCAAGATTCTTATCAGTTATGGTTTTTCCTGGATTTGAAACCATGAAATCGTCACTGTACTGATTAAAGAAT
Organism: Athripsodes cinereus; assembly: GCA_947579605.1. NCBI lineage: Eukaryota > Metazoa > Arthropoda > Insecta > Trichoptera > Leptoceridae > Athripsodes > Athripsodes cinereus. The sequence continues at coordinate 8,434,635 of OX388325.1, read as the reverse complement.
TTTTTTAAAGGGCCAAAAAATGCCACGTCTAACGGCTGCAACCTATGAGTTGTGTGTGGAGGAAATCCCAACATTACAATCCCATTTTCTCTACAGTAGTTTATGGCTGCTAATGAAACATGAGACGCATGATTATCAAGTAGAAGTAACACTGGAGATTCTTTGGATGACTTTGAACATTTTGAAAAATGTTGCAAGCAAATACAACAGTTGGAAGATATTCGTCTCTGCGATAAACTCGCCAATTGTGCAAAACTATCTATACTAATATTATAAAGAGGAAAGAATTGGAAACCGAATTGAAAAATTCTTTCACTGTTGGGAAGCTACACTATTCCCGGGTGACATAGGTTATATTATATAAATATCTAGTACAAAATAATGAATTGGTAAAAAAAAGAAACGATAGTAAATTAAAAGCATCATTCGCTGGTGAGACAAAGCAGGGAAGACAACCGAGGAATGAGATGATGAAACAAGAGCCACAGTCACAATGTGCGAAAAAAGAAGAATATACCATATACAGTTAAGCATTTAGACAAAGTTAATGATATTATTAACTTTGTCTAAATACTAAACCCTGTTCGAAAATTGTGGCAAACCTTTCAAGCACATTGATCAGCCTTGATTCCAAGGCCTGCCTCCTCAACTCTTCATCCCTTCGGTTGTCTTCCCTACGTCTGTCGAGCTCCAGTCTCTGGAGCTCAATTTGCCCAACAAACTCCGCTGCCCTGTCGAAATGGGTTTGCCGGGTCCCACTAACCCGGCTTGGCAGATCTCTGGACACCCTATGACTCCTCTGAGGTGTCGGGTGAGCAATTGCCCTAGGAGTGCGTGGACTTCTCCTAGGAATTCGTGGACTTCTCCTAGGGGTGCGCGGACTTCTCCTAGGGCTCCGCTGTGGACTTCTTGTGGGCTCTGGAGCTCTTACAGGTGTCTCTGGAGCCCTTACTGTAGTCTCTTGAGCCCTTATGGCTAATTCCCTGGGTCTCGTGGGAACCCACGATACATTGTCTGTAAAAATGTCATAAACATATTACATTTTGAAATAATATTACACTGATTAAATGAATTTCGTTATTTATCACTATAATTAAAGTACTTGTTTTTTATCATTTTACTATTCTTTTATTTCAATGTGACAGCCTTATGGGCCTCTAACATAATAAAGGAACCTATAAACTTTTATTTTGTGTACACTTATAAACAGGGTGATATATTCTCCTTTGCACGAGACTTGTCTCTATAAGGAGGATGTTTAGATTTAAGTTTTTATCAAATAGTCTATGTATTGTTATGTCTGTATTAATTATGTTAAATAAAAAAAAATTGATACTTTTTTTGTCTGCATTGTTTGTTTTTATGAATATATTTTGTCTGTAGTGTGCTATTGATGTTAATAAATAAATGCAAAAGAGAGATTCCTAGAAAGCTTAACATTAGTCTATTTTATTTCACAATCCACGGCGTGAGCCTTTTACATGTTCAAGAATACATTTTACAACTCATTATCACAGCACTTACTGTAATCCGGCGACTCATGCTGACCAAAAGTGGTGGGGGCATTGTTTTGGGGTGTGCAACTTGACTGAAATAAGAATAATTTAGGTTCATAATTATTTTTTCGAGTTATGTTGTACATTAAACTTACCACGACTCCATATTATCCACTTACATATTTTCAACAGGTACATAGGTATAATCCACACATAAATATTTGAGTCCGTTCGTATGTATGTATGTATGTCCTTAATGGACTCGGAAATTAGGAAAGACCGAAGTAAAATAATACACTCTATACGAGGTCTCATCTTCTGGGCAGGTTTAAGGCTAAAAACATTAAAAATATCTTACATATTGATAAAGATATTTTAATTTTAATGCGACTATGTCACAAAATTAGCCACAAAATGTATGAAGAATATATGCAAGGTTTAGTAAAGAGCAATATTCACAGTCAAACATTTTTCATTGTATTGAATTAATTTCAAAATGGATGTAACAATAAACACAACAATTCTGAAACTAAATAATTAGGGTTTATTTTCGTAATAAAATATTGTGTTTGCTAATGAGAAAAGCTTTTGAATTACGTGAATAAAAATTGCATATTTTTGACATATTGGGCTATTTTCATAATTGAAGACATTATGAAACCATAGAAAACTATACTGTAGAATAATAATAGTTTTACCTATAAAATCCATAATGTTAAATGATTTTTCAATGAGTGGGAACCTATTTATTTTCACCTAATATTTTTTACATGCATTATGAAGTATTTGATAGTTAAATATTCTTGAATATTGAAGGATGCAGATAATCCATTTTTTAAGGTTTTTTTGGGAATATAGAGTACAGAGGTGACAATTTATTCTTGACTTTTTTTAATTTCATAGCAAATCTCTCAAATACCCATTTATGTACTGCAAACCAAAAATACAAATTCGAATGTGGACAATTATATTTTAACATTAATGTGCCTACAATTTTTTCGCGAAATGGGATATTTACCCTTTTTTTCTTATAGAAATTTGGGATGACAATCTTCGAGTTTTTACATTAAGATGAAGTTTTTAGTAGTTTTTGCACGTAGGTACCCGCCTATTTTTCTAAATAAAATATGAGCGTTCGGGGTGTCGAGCTCACATATTTTTCATTTGGAAGAGGTTTTTAGCACCTTTTCCATGTAGGTACCTACCAATATGTGGGATTTCTTAACTTCAAGCTTTTTCATCGCGACGAGGTTTTTAGCACTTTTTTCGATTTAGGTACCTACCTATTTTTTTTACCTAAATATGGGCATGTGAGGTATCAAACTTCAAGATTTTTCATTAAGAAGATATTTGCAATGCTTTTTATGATGTAGGTACCTACCTATTTATTGTTGCTTAAATATGGGCATGTAGGGAGTCAAAAATTAAGTTTTCTCATTGGGAAGAGCTTTTTACTTCTTTTATCCACGTGCTTCATTTTTTTTCAATAGGATTTTGTTGTTTTAACCCATGTATTTGCAAGGTTTTCTATTTAATTAAACCCGAGCGATGCCGGGTTACATACGCTTGTTTATAATAAAGCAGTAATAGTAGAAATATATTTCTCTTCTAATCACAATGTCTAAGATAAATAAGAAAATTAATTATCAATCATATAAAGTTAAAACCACTATAGATGACTCCTACACATTGAATTAGCTCAGAAAAATTAACATTAATCAGAGCAAGTAAAATACAGTAAACGTTTGACATTTTGTAAGTGATATAAAGTTTAATACCGCGAGGTTAATATACACTGTTGTTATGAATGTTTATACACATAAAGCAACAAAAATTGTTCACTGAAATCTGAAAACTTGTCGATAACTATTCATATATATGAGGACGACATTGCACTAGTTTGATTTTGGTCTCGCGCTGCACTTTATTTCAGTTAAGTCAAAAAATAATTATAAATAGACACTAAGTTTTATGTAATTGTGCAAAATAAAAAAGAAATTGTACATACCTTTCCATAAATCCGACCATTATAATCGTCTGACTGGCACTCGTCACCTATTTTCCGGCCATCTTTGTTTATTTACATTTGATTGTCAACAAAGGAACACCAGCTGTTGCATGGTGCAACTTCATGTTGGTAGTTTAAGATGATTTCTGCGCATGCGTTGTATGAACGACGCTTGGATTCGTGAAGTCCCAGTGTGACCTGTTAAATATGTAGTTGACTACCAACGGAATGGGAACGTGACCTCGGTCACGTTGATGTGTTAGACACGCTGACCGACACACCTCAAGTAATCCGACTTCGACCCCAGGTACAATGAGCTCCTGATCCAATTTGGTGAAAAAGATATATTTTATTTATTTATTCATTCTTTACTGTACATTGATTACATACAATTTCATTGAAGGCATACATTCAAATTAAATACAATATTATTCTCGAGGTGCTATGGCACAAAGAGGGCGCCCTAAATACTCTTCATTATTATTATTATATAATGTATGTTCAAGGTTCCTTATAGTGTTTAGTCATACTGGTTGTGTGTATAGAGCCGGGGTGTAGACGCTGGATGTGTTTCTTCAAGTTTGATACATGATTACATTTGTAGGAGCAGTGGGAGCACGAGTACGGTCTTTCATTGGAATGTGTGCGACGATGGACCTTCAATGAGTTGATGAAGTTTGTTCTGGAAACGAATAATTATTACATCAATAACTTTTTTAGTAAGTTCCACTTTCTTTCTATATAAGTTTTCAAGTGTCCTTAAAACGTCATAAAAAATTAATTTACACATACTATATTAATATCATCATAGCATATCTCTTATGTGGGGTAGTCAATGAATTAACAGCATGTTATAAACATAGAAGTTGTATCCCTTGTGCCATAAAAAGTAAGACACTCAGGATTACCAAGGCAGACCATGAAACTCCGCTGCACCTGCTCACTGAATGTGAACCACTAATTCAGACCACGGCAAGAATAATCGGCACACATATCGCTGATCACACACAAATCCAAGATACTCAAATTCTTTCGAGAACTAGGACTGTGGGAAGACATCTAGATACTGATTTCACAATGGACTACCAAAAAAGTTGACGTTATGAAACGGTTGAATAAAGTGAATTAAAAATGTTTACTAACTTAAAATGGCACTGGTTACAGTGGTAAGGCTGTTCCATAGTGTGAGTCCTGATGTGTTTCTTCAAATTGCTGGATATCTTGCACTGGTAGGAGCACTTGCTGCACTTGTACGGTGAGTCTCCAGTATGTACTCCTGGAGAAAGAAATACACAATTGTTGCAGGTGGTTCAATTTTATATAAGCTGCAACACTTAAGATATTTGAAGATGCTGTTAATTAATATTGTAAACCGACGATACTTGGTGAAAGTTCATGTTAATTGAATGAAAATAAAACAATTATATTAAGTGTTTCCACCGTGACTTTATTAAAAGCGAGCCGGCTTTTAAAAGTTTCTGCTTTCATCATCAGGTTAGCGTTAAGAGTTACGTTAGCTTGATGACAAGAGCGGAAGCTCTTGAAAGCTGGCTTACGATTAATAAAGTCACTGTGAAAGTAATAAATATAATTGTTTTATTTTTATCAATTTTAAGATGCTTTTTAGATTATCACATACTTAGCTACATAATTTTTAGATGCTTTTTAGATTATCACATACTTAGCTACATAATTTTTAGATGCTTTTTAGATTATCACATACTTAGCTACATAATTTAAAGATGCTTTTTAGATTATCACATACTTAGCTACATAATTTTAAGATGCTTTTTAGATTATCACATACTTAGCTACATAATTTTAAGATGCTTTTTAGATTATCACATACTTAGATACATTACTATCTATCACTATTACTATACCCTCACGCCGTGTCCCAAGTGGGGTAGGCAGAGAGAACGGAACGCCAAACAGATCTATCTTTACACACTTCCTTCGCTTCCTCCACATTCATACAGTTCCTCATACACGCACGTCGGTTCCTCTTCCTTCCATCACTTTCTTTAATACCACACCCTTTCCTCTTCGTTTCGCAGACACACAAAACATCCAAATACTTATCATTCATCATCTCTAAAATTTCGTCCGTCTTTCTCACCATCCCTCCTCTCACATTCAAAACTCCCACCCTGCATTCCGCTCTCCTCTTTGTGATGCTTTTTAGATTATCACACACTAAGCTACATAATTTTAAGATGCTTTTTAGATTATCACATACTTAGCTACATAATTTTTTCCTTCCACAATTTTTCATTATCTTTTTAAATACCTAACCTTATAACCTTATTTGTAGGATATTTCATTTATCCGTTTAGGTGACAATTTATTTATATTACAACTCTCTCTAGTCTAGTACCACTATGCCAGTGTTGGCATCTCCGACCCTACCACGTCAGTGGGCGGGGGACCCGGCTGACGTAGCATATCCCATCTTGAGACCCACACATCCACGAATGCCTTAAAGTGTGAAGCGTTTGTGGCATTTAAAAACACTTCCCCAAACCAGATGGGTCGAGGAGTGTCAACAGTCATACCCAGAATCATTTCCTCTCTTGCATCCATCACCAAAGGACATTCCCAAAGGATATGTTCCGCATATTGAGCTCCTGTCTCACATGTGCACCATGGATTATCGGTCTAACTCAAAAAATAAATAAAATAACTACCTATCATGAATAAAACACAAACTGCACATAATAAATAATATGCCAGTCTCATAATGAACACGCCTCTTAGGGCCCTTAAAAAATAAGCCATTCAGGATGGGTGGCATACTTCATCACTGAATCGTACATGTTGGATGTAAATATACTATGTTTTCAAGTGTAAATTGTGGAAATGCACTATTAAAAATTATTAAGATAAAACCAACAGGTGATGATAGATTAAACAGTGTTCGTTTATTACAATAATCTTTAGTGTTTATTTATTTATTTATTTACATATATTCACGGCGTTAGCCTTTAACATGTTAACAATCAAATCAAAATAGAGAACAACAACATAAAAAAAATTACAATTAATGTTGATATAATGAAAACAAAATTGTTTTTAGGTTTTACTATGATTTATTTGTTAAATAATTTAACAGGTTTCGACCTATGAGGTCGTTGTCAAACTCAGTTTGACAATCACCTCATAGGTCGAATCTCATAGATCAAACAGTTTGACAATGACCTCATAGGTCGAAACCTGGTAACTTATTTAACAAATAAATCATGTACATTGAATTGTATAATTGTTATTTTTATGACACTATTTCATTATGTAATATTGTAACCAATGTGAAGAATAAAATAAATAAATAAATAAATAAAACCTAAAAACAATTTTGTTTTCATTATATCAATATAATGGAGTTTTACAAAATCAACGTCGACTTAATACAATTAATGTGTCAAATCAAAAATAGTCATACAGGTAAAATAAATGTATGTGAGACAATTCTTATAAATATGTCAAACTAAAATATTCAAACAAGTCATTTTAAATAGAGGATTCATAAATACAATATAGTCATACAGGTAAAAAAAGAAGAGTAATGAGATAACTATTATTTGTCAATCAATAATACTTTAAAATTCAATGTGTTGAATGGTTTATGATGTTTTACGAAAACTTGTCATTTATAGGTCATTCAAAAACTTACAGAAAAGCGTGGGAGTCCTAAATTAGCCTTGTAACACCACGTAATTTTTATATGGCATAATAATAATATCACCCGCCGGATTCAACTAGCAGCCGCTACCCAAACACAGGAAGTGTCTATTAGTCACCCGATTTGCCGATAGATGTCTCATCGATGGAATGTTCGCGAACCTTCTAGAACCTTCCAGAACAACCTAACCGGAAATAGGAAGGCGGAGTCCAAGGCTAAGGTACATCCCCCTCCATCGTGACATCCACCACCAAGGCTACGATCAGCTGTTCCTTACTGCTGAAAGGGTATATAAACAGGAACACTCCATACAATCGGCAGATCGCCTCGGCCCATCCTGGGCCTAGGTCCTCCCTATACCTATATGCTGGTCACCTGCTGTGCTGTGCCATCACAGGCAGTTAGGTGGTGCATTCCTTTCATACCTATACCTGAATACCTATACCTATATGCTGGTCACCTGCTGTACTGTGCCATCACAGGCGGTTAGGTGGTGCATTCCTTTCATACCTATACCTATATGCTGGTCACCTGCCGTGCTGTGCCATCACGATCGGTTAGGTGGTGCATTCCTACATGCTTGTTCTTCCTAGTGAGGTATAGCATCCCAAAACCACTACCTATATGCTGGTCACCTGCTGTGCTGTGCTATCACAGGCAGTTAGGTGGTGCATTCCTTACCTGCTGGTCGTTGGGACTCTAGCGGAGTCCGCAACGGAGCAGGGTTCCTCTGATCCTCCTTGTTTAGTTCCATGTCCTGCAGTAAAGATCCGGGGATTGGAGACGTCCTCTCTGCCGCGTTACTCAGTGTTGGTTAATTGTTATAGGATCAGTGTAGTAGTTTCATTGTGGGTTTTTATTAGTATGGTATTCAGAGGGTTTCAATGTATAGGTATATGTAAATAGTGTTAAGTTGTAAATAAAAGTGTTCATAGTTCATAGTGTTTATTGTTTAATTCTCTCGGTGTACCCCTTCAGGGACTACACCTGGCGCCCAAAGTAATTTTAGTCTTGTCTCTCTGCTCTCCCCATAAGGGAGGAAATAACTGGTGTTATAAATGGCGGCCCAACTCGTGGCACGAAAACGACCCTGAACTATTGAAAGTGGTAAGTGAACAATCGTAGTTATACTGTACTTCAAAAAATCTGTGAAAGTGTTTTTTTTTTCAAAAACTTTGATAATATTCGTAAAAACTATTTCAATAGTGATAAATGTTATTGAACTGTATTATGCAAACTTATATGTAGTCGTTTGCTATAGTGTTTATAAATAATTATAATAGTTAAGTATGTAAATAATCATGGTTGTACTGTAGGCACTCATCGAACACTTACGGTACACAGTGAAAGAGTTTTTCATAAGAACTATGTCGGTGCAATGTGCTTATATTAGCTACCTCCATGAATAAACTGTTTATAAGTTGTGTTGTATATTTTGAATCTACAACGGTTCACAGTAAAATCATTGTATTATAAAATATGTTGCAAAAGTACGTACTAAATATATTATATTTAAATAATGTTGTACAAGAAAATAACAATCCTTGTAAACTTTAACTCAAAATATTCATAATAGACTGTATACAAATATTTATACTATGTTTTGATAGAATGCTTGACAGTGTGTAATCTTGTGTTTTGCAAAAGTATTATAGAGGTGTTACATTGCACACTTTGAGACGGGTATAATGAACAATATGTAAAATTATTATGAACGTATCGTCTTGCACATAGTAAAATGGTTTCATCTTTTTGCAAGCGAAGCAAACATGCCATGTGACAATAATATTAAAAATGATAATGATTTATTGATTATGGGAAAATTATAATAATAAAATATTGATTTGGTAAAACTAATAATAATAAGATTTTGTTAAATAAATGATAAATATGTACATGATTGTAATAGTATTATTAAAGTAGTGTGTCGCGTAATACTTTAAAGTACACCCGTCCGCCATTGTTGTGCAACGGTTTCAAGTGTGCTTACTTTTTCAATGTTTATAAAATGTACTAGAGGACAATTATTATTATGAAAGTTGTGATATAAAAGACTCACTAAGTGTTTTGTATATTTTTGATAAAATTTTGTAAGGTAATTGCAAGTGTACATAGATAATACATAATATAGTGTTTTTCGGATGGACTCAATCGGAGCAATTCTGTGTTAAACTATTGAACTCTTCAGAGTGATTGATTGTTTTTATACTGTTCTGTATAAGGTGATTTCAAGTGTACATAGATGTAGTGTTTTCGGATGGACTCAATCGGAGCAATTCTGTGTTAAACTATTGAACTCTTCAGAGTGATTGATTGTTGCGATCATTAGGCTTCAAACTGGAGTCTAAGCCAAAATATCATACCCGCAGCGTGACAGACACCTCCACCATGTCGGTTAGTTTCAGTCAGGAGCAGTTCGAGCACTTCTTGTCAGCCGTAGCACCAAAATCCGGGTCCTTCGCACATTGTACTGCCTCCTACAATGGGGCCCGTGACCCGGAAACAATTGAAACATTCCTGGACACAATTAAGGTGTTCAAGGAAATCGAACATATTGCTGAGCAGGATGCCCTGACTGGAATCACAATTCTGCTGAAGGATGAAGCTGGAAGGTGGTGGCAAGGTGTCAAGAATGAGGTAACTACTTGGGCGGAGTTCGAGAAGCGTATCCGAAATGCTTTTGTTCCAAAAAAGCCTGGATACATACTCCTCCAAGAGATCATCACTCAGAAACAGGGGCGAGACGAATTGACTGACACATTCATCACTAAGAAGAGAGTGCTGATCTCCCAACTCCCTGGTAAGGCTATATCAGAAGAATTACAACTAGATATGGTATACGGGCAGCTGAATTTCCCAATTCGCAATAGAATTCCCCGCACAACTTTTTCTTCGTTTGGCACCTTGATGACAATGGCGCGAGAGGCAGAGCAGCTCATGAGGGAAACTGATAAAGATGATGGTCAAAGATCTAGACTGCACTGTAGAATCTGCAAGGTATCGGGCCACAACGAGAGCAGGTGCAAAAGGAGAGGGGAGACAAAGAACCAGGATCCAAGAAACAGAAACATGGAGCAAGAACGTGCAACGGGTGCTCCAGCACCAAGATTCGCCTGCTATGGATGTGGCACGCCAGGGGTATCACGCAGTAGGTGTCCCAACTGCTCTAGAGAACGAAGGCCGCCGGACAGAAATCACGAGCTCTCATTTTTCTCACTGGATACTGCAGATGCCAGGAATCGACCATCCGTCCCCATCCAAGTGGAAGACTACCAGGACACAGCAACGGGTACGTTCTGTCCAAGGGGAGGAGAATAGTATATATCAAATTGGAGCAGTTTCGATCCAAGGGGAGGAATCAAGCTGCGTCTCATCCAGGAGAAGCTGCCATCGAATCAGCAAGACAACCAGCCTAGTCATCAAGCAGAACTACCAACCAATCATCGCACAGGAAAATCTGCTGCCATATCATCAGGAGTAGCTGTCTATTTATCGAGCAGAACCACCTGCCAATCAAACTGGCAGTATTGTCTGCTAATCAACTAGTGGAACTCCATGCCATCAGCCTACTTCGGAAGCAAACAGATTCCAGTAAACAGGGGAACCTGCCACACATTTGGCAAGACAGCCTGTAAGGGGAGACACCCGATTACGTTACATCGTGTTACATTTAGAAGCTGGATCATCGTCGGGGCGCCTTCAGATCCAGAAGGGGAGTCTGTAACACCACGTAATTTTTATATGGCATAATAATAATATCACCCGCCGGATTCAACTAGCAGCCGCTACCCAAACACAGGAAGTGTCTATTAGTCACCCGATTTGCCGATAGATGTCTCATCGATGGAATGTTCGCGAACCTTCTAGAACCTTCCAGAACAACCTAACCGGAAATAGGAAGGCGGAGTCCAAGGCTAAGGTACATCCCCCTCCATCGTGACATCCACCACCAAGGCTACGATCAGCTGTTCCTTACTGCTGAAAGGGTATATAAACAGGAACACTCCATACAATCGGCAGATCGCCTCGGCCCATCCTGGGCCTAGGTCCTCCCTATACCTATATGCTGGTCACCTGCTGTGCTGTGCCATCACAGGCAGTTAGGTGGTGCATTCCTTTCATACCTATACCTGAATACCTATACCTATATGCTGGTCACCTGCTGTACTGTGCCATCACAGGCGGTTAGGTGGTGCATTCCTTTCATACCTATACCTATATGCTGGTCACCTGCCGTGCTGTGCCATCACGATCGGTTAGGTGGTGCATTCCTACATGCTTGTTCTTCCTAGTGAGGTATAGCATCCCAAAACCACTACCTATATGCTGGTCACCTGCTGTGCTGTGCTATCACAGGCAGTTAGGTGGTGCATTCCTTACCTGCTGGTCGTTGGGACTCTAGCGGAGTCCGCAACGGAGCAGGGTTCCTCTGATCCTCCTTGTTTAGTTCCATGTCCTGCAGTAAAGATCCGGGGATTGGAGACGTCCTCTCTGCCGCGTTACTCAGTGTTGGTTAATTGTTATAGGATCAGTGTAGTAGTTTCATTGTGGGTTTTTATTAGTATGGTATTCAGAGGGTTTCAATGTATAGGTATATGTAAATAGTGTTAAGTTGTAAATAAAAGTGTTCATAGTTCATAGTGTTTATTGTTTAATTCTCTCGGTGTACCCCTTCAGGGACTACACCTGGCGCCCAAAGTAATTTTAGTCTTGTCTCTCTGCTCTCCCCATAAGGGAGGAAATAACTGGTGTTATAGCCTTTAAATTATACTCACTTTGATGCTTTCTCAGATCGGCCATGAGATAACATTTGTAGGGGCAGAGTTCACAACAGAGTGTTTTGCCAGGGCCGTGTCTCATGAGAACATGGAGACGCATACTGCCTGGGACATGACTACTATAATCACAGTGTTCCACTTTGCATCGCAGAGGGTCTCCACAAGGATGGTACTGTAAAATATTAAATTATTGTGAGTTGAGCGGAGAGTTTGAAGAGGAAAAGAATAATTAAAACATGACTGTTACAATTTAAAAACCTTTTATTTGACAGTTTCACTTAATATCTTGGGTTAGTTGGAAGAGATCGCGCCCAGTGGCGTAGCTAGGGGGGGGCAGAGGGGAACATATGTCCCCGGGCGCCACATTAGGGGGCGCCAAAATGAGTATTAAAACTATTTTTTTAATTTTATTTTGATGTAAACAAATATATCCCAAATACGTTTGCAAGATTAAATTTTGGAGCTCCACAAATATCTTCATTACAAACCAGTTTGCAAACACGATTTTGGCACCCCCATTGAGCATTAAGGAGCGCCATTCTATTCAGAAACAAAATGACACATCCACCATGCAGGATTGCTTATGGCAATTTTTTTTAACAAAGATCAGTTCGGGTTCAATATTATTCTTCATAATGCTTCATGCTTCGAAAATGAACCATATAAACCGTAAAATTTCAAAAATTTCTTGAGGACTCTGAGAAGGGACGCAAACTTTGTCCCCGGGCGCAGATGACCCTAGCTACGCCACTGATCGCGCCTTTGCGACAAACTCGCCCTCTGTATTTTGATTGTATTTAATTTGAATGTATACCTTTTATGTAATTGTTTTAAATCAATGTACAGTAAAAAATGAATAAATAAAAAATATTAGGAAGACAAGATTACTAAATTTGAATGAAGTCAAATTGCATATTTTTTGCATATTATTTATAAATATTTTTCATCATTTTTAAATGAAGTAAAAACAGGGTATTTCTAAAACTTAAACTAATTAGAGTTTACTAAATAAGTGTTTTATTTGTAATTAATTTAACATGAACTTTCTCCAAGAACCGTCAGTTGAAAATATCAACTTAATTTGTAAAACATCAAGTATAAGACATTAAACATCACCAATTCTTTAATGATTATTTACGTCACCTATACCAAATTAATTATGGCACAGAGAGGAAAATCTGTATGCTTATTACATACAGTTGAATGTCTCATTTTTTATGATATGTAAAAGACAATTTGTACATTTATTACGTCCCATAAGTGTTCTGGTAATTACTTTTATTAAAAATACCTGCTTTTTACAGTATGACTCTCAAAAACTTGGAATTGATAAGAGTGGGAGACTTATCTTATTTCAGGGACTAAAAACATAATGTCGTTGCATATTCAAAAAGAGACATGTGAATTCATAAATGTTTTAACATTTCCAGAATAAACTGCTTATAATGTCATTATAACCATTTTATAAAGTGATTCTTAGTATCAAATATTAAAATTCAATCATCATCGTCGCCCTCAACGCTCCTCTCGGGAGCACAGGGCAGAAACCAGCCTCCTCCATTCAGAGCGTCTCTGTGCCAATTGCGTCACCTCTTCCCACGACATTCCTTGCGCTCTGATATCGTTGTCATAGGAACGGTGTATTGAGAAAGAGGGACGCCCGGGCTTACGGAACCCCTGCGGACGGAAGAACAGTGCTCTTTTTGGCCAACTATCATTGGGCATTCTCAAAACATGTCCCAGCCAGGACCATCGTCTCTCTTGTATTACGGAGATTACAGGTCTCTGCTGGGTGCGCCGGCGCACAGCATCATTTGTAACATGTTCATACCATCTGACATCCAAAATCCTTCTAAGACACTTGTAAAATTCAATACTTAAAGAATAATATCGCATGCCAATAAAAAGTCCAAACCAAAATTTTAATGTCTTAATGAACAGTTTTAAAAGAATATGCCTAAATAAAAATGTGCACACGTGTCTCTTTTTGAATATGCAACGACGATAATTAACATTCTTATGTTCACAAGAGTAGTGTAACAGGGTGAGGGAAGTGATATATAATGATGTTATATTTTGATACATTACCTTTTTCATATGATAGACCAAACTGTTATTATGTTTTGCCTTGAAGTCACACTCCGGTACTCCACACACGTATGGCATTTCTCCACTGTGCTGCCGGGAGTGCTTCCTACAACGTATAATATTTTTAATTTAGTCAACAACATTATGCAAAGTCTCGAAATAAATAGCAAGTTCTGCAGACAACGACAACGATATGAAATCATAGCCTGGATGCAGATCCAACTAAACAGCTTCCAGGTTCTACGTAGTCCAGAAAATCCAGTGCACTTTAAAGAGACTAAGAACTCAGTGTCACATCTACATTAATGAGGATTCACAGCTGGCTGTCCCACAAGTAGGATAGCCAGCAGACCAGTTGCATGTAACAACAAATTAACATGTTCAGGATGAGTGGCAAGTCTCATGGCCAAATTTAAAATGTCTTTATTTTTTTGAACACCTCCCTTCTAGAGAAAACTCGAAAACTTACGGCAAAGAATGGAAGACCATTGGGTTAGTTAGTGCAATCTCTTCCAACTCGCCCTCTATGTATTGATTGTATTTAATTTGAATGTATACCTTCTATGAAAATGTTTGTAATCACAGTGAAGAATGAATAAAATAAGACCAATTCTTTGCCTGATAAAGAAATAAATCAAACATAATTAATGAGCTTACCTAAGATCTGAAGCCGTGGATCCTCTGTAAAGACACTCATGGCATTGGAACTCTTTCACATCCTTGTGGCATTCCTTTTTGTGTTTATTCAACTCACTCAAAATAGAAGCAACAAAGTTACATTCAGAAGACATCTTACAACTGTATAAACTGGACGTGAAGTCTTTTGATTTTTTACGTCTCTGAATAGTCAACTTTTCACCATTTTGGGTTTTATTATCACAGACAACATTTTCATTTGTATTATCATGCCCATCTTGAGCTACTGCATCACCATTTTCATTTTTAATATGACAATCATTTCGTTTACTGATACAGCTGCCATTTTGTGTTAAAATAATGCTACCATTTTGATTGACATTATGCGAATGAAAGTCGAGAGAATTATTTTCAGTAAAATTATCATCAACAGAATGATTTTCAAAACAATTTTGCTTCAATTTATCAAATTCATCGTTACAATGTTTACTAGACAATTCTAAAATATCTTTACAATCCAAGGTAGTGTTTTCTTTGAGTCTCACTTTCTTTTGTTTTACTTTGATTCTATTGTTTTTATTTCTTTTTAATTTCTTAGACCCTTTTGATTGTGTTTTAGAATATGGTATTACATTTGATTCCTCAAAGACTATGGAATCAGCACAAGAATCAAATATTTCTTCATGTAAATCTTCTGAATTCCGTTCCAACTTTGTATCAGATTGTTCTTTCTTTATAGAAGTGTGATCGGTTTTCTTATTTTTGTAATAATGTTTTTTCCAGAGTATTTTATTGTCTGATGCTGTATCCAATTTATCAGCAAAAAATAGAGGATCTTCAGGATACTAAAACAAATGTTATGATTTTGTTATGAACAACATTAAAAAAAATTATGATGACAACAAAAAAAAAACCCTTTATGATACATAAAGATGATCGGATCTGTGGATGGCGCTTGTAGTAGCTGGGTTAAACCCCATCTTTAAAAATTAAAAAATTATCTAATAATGATTCAAAATAACAAATAAATTTTAATACAGTGTTTTTGGTTTCAATAGTTTTATAAAGATAAGTTTTTGAGTGTTAAATCATTTTCAAACTAATTAAAAATTACAAATTTAAAAACAAATGAATTAGTGGACAAAATTTGTGACAGTTACAAATGCATTAAATTTTTTTTTAGTAGATAAATTAAAATTATAAAACATATACCTATTTAAATTTGATAATAACAATAAATAAATAATACTGAAAATGCGCTTGCAGTGGTTTGTACCACAAAACGGCGCTAAGGGCCGATCTTATAAACATCCGTTAGTTACATAACCGACAAATATACCGAAAAAAGCGTCAATCGGTTACTTTTGCGTCTTATAAATGTCCGTTAGCCATATTTCGGTAAAATCTGTAGGTTAGCAATACCGACTGTTTTGGGAACGGTTTTGACACTCAAACCGTCGGTTTATATGACATTTCTTAATTTTACAACCTACAACCATTTTACTAATAATTTTTCCTGAATTTAAACAAAATAATATATTTTTCAAACGTGATTACACAAGCTGCGAGTTTAAACTATAAATTAAATTCAATAATGCGTGTGTATTTGACCGTTGCTATGCATGTAAAAACAATAAATCGTAGCAACACCAGTTTATTTAACATGTGGATGACGAATGGTCAAATAGGTTTTATAAGACACCCATCGGTTTGTTTGACTCATAAACTGCCATCCGTCAACAACTTACCAAAATGCTAACGGATATTTGATATAATGTTTATAAGATCCGCCCTTAATAAATTGTCCAGATTATTATTATTATTATTATGAAGATGATACTATAATCTGTATGTTTATACAACATGCAGTAGGTTTACTGGCCATCTTACTAGTGGGAAATAACGTGATGGTATCAATGATTAAATTAATGAAGATGAAATTTGAGCAGGTCGGCAGCGAGACCATTAGAACCTCGAATCTCGAAAGTCTGAGACTCAGTAGGAATCAATTCTGTAAAGTCCACCGTGAATTACATTATTTATATACCTATATACAATTTTACAGGATTATAATATGGTAGAAACCATAGACCATTAAAGGTCACGTGGTCTTGTCTATGGATTTGCTTTTGCTTGGGGGGCAAACAGTCAGATTGCGCAAATCATCCTTGTAGGATGTTATGCCATAAGAGAAAAAAAAGAATGTCAGACGACAAAATAATAACAAAATCGACACTGACAGTTTTTTTTTATTATTAGGTATTCTTTAGGCGTTCCACCTAATATTACACCGTAATTGTCTGTTGTGTTGGGATGCCTGATGCCCCTCAATGATTTTTCTGTGACGTCATCCTTTAATGGTCTATTGAAACTTACTTGATCATTATCAATTTCACTGGCTTGCAAAAGATTGAGAGTCCCCGATGGAACCACTTCCACATAGAGCACGTGTTTATTTGTGGGACCAAGTGAACCAGTACTCTCTAAGTAGCCAACAGGTGATGCCATGATCTGTAATTGAAATTATCAACTGATTTGCAAAATAATGTGTAAGAAATTTTATTTGTTTATCACAATAATTGAATAATATTATGGTTTGATGTACATAATATACATTTAATTTATTTCGGTACCAATGACTTCTTCACTTATTTAAATAAACAGTAATAATTGATTTTATACGTTTTTAATAATTGAAATATACACAAAAATCAAGAAACGAGAAATACGTAAACAAGACTCTTTGACATTTGACGGCAGCTGTAAAAAATATTTTTATTTGGTGGGTTATACAAAAAAATATAAACTTATGTTTTTGGCTTTTTTAGTAGTATATCAATAACTTCATTAGTAAATTTCATGCGTAGGTATTTATTTTAAATATTTATATTATTGTTTGAATCAAAAATACATTGATTTATTTTTTAACAGATTTTTTTATTTTATGGCGATTATTTTTTACTATATGGTAATGTTCTTTCTAATTGTCAAGTTGCGAAAATATAAATATTTTGATCATCTGTTTATTCCTTAACTTTAACTTATAATTTTTCCTCGAACTTTTTAGTAGTGAATTATATAATTTAATTTGAAAGGTTTTCAAAGTATTTGCAAATGCTAATTTCCAGACTCTCTTGGAGGTGTGCTGCTCTTGCTGCATCTCCCAAAGGTCCTCAATTCGTTTGTTTTCGTAGAAATGTCGCAGCACATCAACCTAAAGATGATTTTGAAGAAGAATTTCACAAAAATCACGTTCAACTCACTCAATTTCAGGTAAATCAATCAAATTTGTAATAGTTTAGATACTACAAAGCAATTTAAACTTTTTCAGACCTGGACATGCCTAAAGGTCGATTTTTTTTTATAATTATGTAGATTTGTAGTGATTTTTGTAGCACAAAATTAATTATTTACGTTTATCAAATTTGACCGATTGTAGGTTAGGTTAGGTTAATTCTGGTGTTATTTTATGCAACAACACATTTATTGACAAATATTTTTATATTCGACTGATTGAAGGTTAAGTGAAGTTAGATCTGGTGTAATTTTTTGCTACAGCATTATAATTAGGTATACGAAAAATGTAAATAATTAATTTTGTACTCATGCAATCGACCAAATCTAGACAAGTTATCATTTCTCAGGTGAAGTTCTATATAGTTACGTAAATATAGGTAACTCTTCTGCGTAAGTTTTCGAGTGCCCTGTAAAAGGCAGGTGTTCGAAAAAAATAAGACATTTTACATCTTAAATTCAGCGATGAGTTTTGCCACCCATACTGAATGTCTTGATTTTATATTGGCACGAAGAGGACAGTTTGCATGTTTCTTACATGCAGCTGATCTGCTGGCTACCCCACTTGTGGGATATGCCGTGATGGTATAGTATAGTAAATATAGGTACAAAATTTATGTATAGTATTTTGATTAGTCCAGCTTATCTAGAATTTTAGCAGCAAATATTCTTGAGATTAAGCTCTTCAATTCAGCAGTGAGATATGACATCCATCCTGAATGCCAGTATGCTGGTTGTCTTACTCGAGGGATATGCCGTGTTGATATATCACAGGACTTTATTATTCATTATATTTTTGTGTGTTCATTAGTTAATCCATTTGTGTGAAATGTCGTGATGTTATAGATAGATATTTTTTTGAGTTGGTTGGAAGAAATCGTGCCTTGGCGATAGGCTGTATTTAATATGAATGAATTATTGTGTAAAATTGCTCGTAATCAATGTACAGTAAAAAATATATTAAATATAATAATTTTTAATGTGACCCGTTTATGAATTATTTCAGAGAGCCTTGCTCAGTGTGGGGTCTGCGACTGTAGCCCTTATGGACCCCTACAGAGGTGACATGATAGCCTGCCTCGGGGAGACCACAGGGGAAAATGCCCTCCACTACATGAAAAAGAAAATGGAAGAGACAGAAGAAGGTTGCGACATTCTAATTGAGCGTCCTCGCATCAACTCAAAAACATTGAATTATGACAATTTGAGAAAATTACCAGAAAACACTTTAGGAAAAACTTATTATAATTTTTTAGTCGAAAACGGCGTTACGGCCGATTCTAGATTACCCGTACAATTTATAAATAATGTAGAATTAGCATATGTTATGCAGCGATATCGAGAAGTCCACGATTTAGTTCACGCGTCGCTTAAGATGAAAACTACAATGTTGGGAGAGGTGACAGTCAAGTGGGTGGAAGGCCTACAAACCAAACTTCCCATGTGTATTGGCGGAGGTATATTCGGAGCCATACGATTGAAAGCGAAGCATCGAGAGTTGTATTTGAAACATTATTTACCGTGGGCTATTCAAACAGGTTTAAATGCAAAATTTTTACAAGGGATATATTTTGAAAAACGCTGGGAACAAGATCTAGATGATTTTTATAATGAAATGAATATTAATAAATTTGTAATAGATAGTAGGGATAGTGAAAAAACTGCTTTTAATCCAATTGATACGGTTTAAATTGTTAAGCCAGTTCTTTTTTATTTAGTCACTAGAAGCAGAGTTTATTATAGCATTGAAGCTGTGAATTACTATACCAATACTTATTTTCAGTTGTTGAACATACTAAATAACGTAATGATGATGATACAATATCAATATCTTTCACAATACCATACATATTTATGTAATTTAGGTATATTCTTAAAATAGTATTTGTTCCGTGGAGTTTTCACCAAAGAATTCGTTAAACGGTGTCAAATAAATCATCCAACATATATACATCATGAATATGATATTTAATATCTTAAATTTAGCTCTAATGAGGTATGGCACACATCCTGTGTGTTTATTGGCACGTAAAGAACAACTTGAATGTTTATTAAATGCAGTTAGTCCACTGACAATTCCACAACATAACACTTTTGTACTACTGTGCCATCAGCTTCATAAGTCTCCAACATAAGTTAGTATATAAGAATATGGTGTATTCTCATTCAATTAGGTGTAATATATAAAGTTGTACAATGTATAGAGCAGTGGTTCTTAACCTTTTTGGGGGTACCGAACCCCACCAGTTACATATGCATTCACCGAACCCCTCATAATTTGAGAAATAAAATTAGATTTATACAAATTCAAAACATGGTAGGCAACACCTATATTTATATATAGGTGTTGCCAGATGTAAAAATAGGTGTTGCCAGATGCAATATTTGGATTGTTAGAATAAACTGGCAACATTGTTTTTCAAACTTGTGATGGCGGTTTGAAGGAATTATCGGAGTATTTTTTCTTTTTCTAACTCGCAAAACTATCTTGCCTTTCAAATGATTTTCACCGAACCCCCAGGACTGACTCACCGAACCCCAGGGGTTCGATCGAACCCAGGTTAAGAACCACTAGTATAGAGTATTATTTAGCAGATTGTTATTAAAGTATCGTTGATTTATTTCTTTAGTTTTATTTGTCATAGCTCTTTCAGCCGCTGACCCAAGATCGGATCAGGTGTATTTCACACTATTACCAATTATTCATTTAGTACATAGATGCAGAGAGTGAAAGAAACGGATGCGTATTGAAAATTAAACTTGTTGATTCAACACAAATATATGTGATATACGCAAGTATATACAATTATGCCACCCACACGCCAGTAATTTTGGCTTTGATCGCCTGCAGTCGGCCAACTTGAAGTCAGTTAAAAATATACCAGATAACAATGATAAAATTTTGTTGACCATAATCAAGTGTTTTTTTTATTAAATCATTATCAGTGGAGTCCTTGGATTAGAATAATTCTCCTACCCTTTTCAATGTCCTACTGTAAGTGACAGGTTTTTATAAAGCATCACATATGGATGTTCTGTAAATACTGGCAAAGAATGTATCCCACTCATCCCGAGTCACTTTATTTTTTATTGGCACGAAGACGGCTACCACACTTGTAGGATATTCCATCATAATATAGATAAGTTATCCATAATCTTCAACTCAGCAACAATAAGGTGTAATGTCGCCCATCATGAATGTCTTTATTTGTTATGGCATGAAGAGATCAACCTGGATGTTTATTAAATAAATTTATTAGTCCACTAGGTACTCCATTTATGAGAAACACTATAAAGTAATAGATTTACAAAGTTGAACAAGCCTTGATGAAAATTAACAATTTAAATTCGAGTTTGTCAGTAGCATGAAGGTAGAGTCTTGGCCTCATACACATGAGGTCCGCTGTTCGATCCAAGGTGCCAACAAACTACCCTTTCACGACACAAACTTTTAGCGTACCATGAAGGGTGTATAAGATTTTATTTGGGTTTATAACAAAAACCCAGATACATCTTTATAATTAAAAAAAAAAATTGGCATTGAGGTATGTCAACTATCCTAAATGTCTATTATTTGTTGGCACGGAGAAGACGGCTTGCATGTTTAATACATGTGGCTGGTCTTTATGCTAGCTATTCCACTTGCGGGATTTGCTGTGATGGTATAATCATAGGTGATGAAAATTTCAAATTCAAAGTGATTGCCAAAATAGCGAAGATGCTTGAGTTACTGAATAGAATATTAAATGACTTAATTATTATTTTTTCATGTAATTAAACAAAGATTTTTTTTGTATTATTTAATATTTTTCTGTTACATAAACAATTTTCACAAAAAATCAATATCATTAAGTACAAATCAAAATACAAAATTTTATAATATTAAAACTATTATTATTAGTATCATAAGGCAAACAGTCCTCGCAATGAAGACTATTATGGAAAGTTGTCGAGTGTCATCGCAACTTCAGACAGCAACTACAAGACAGTGCTTAGTTACGAAACAAGGGCTGATATCAATATGTCATATTATATGTAATTGTATGAGAGCGTTGTCCAGCGAAGCAGCTGAGTTGTCTAATACTTATCTTTGACGACCGGTGTGGCACGGAGACTAACGTTCTTGCCTTTGAGTCACAGGTCCCGGGTTCGATTTCCCGGCCAGGGCAAAATGAAGAATGACCTTTTTCAAATTGATCTGGGTTTGGGTGTTACATGTATATGTGTTTAGTGCAATGTGTATAATATATGTGTATCGTTGTGTTAGTACCCATAATATAAGATTTATTTCTTAATTTGGGACTAGCTCGGTCTGTGTGAATTGTCTATACATGTTATGTATGTTAAAAAAAATAGCTTTGTTCGACAACACTCTCTTACAATTACACAGTGCATTGCATCACCATTGCTCGTCATGACTTAATCCCCTGTTTTACAGTCGCTATCTGACATATCATACCATTGAAAACAATGTTTTATGAAAGAAATTAGCTGCACAATGAAATTAGAATATATTGAATAAATTTAAAACATTGATTTGCCTATTTAATATCACTGCATCTTGAGATTGTTAAGTTAAGGCTAAAATATTTACTCACTCCCAGACTTTTTGTAAGGATGAGTTTAAATGACTGCTGCCGTAATAAATAAAATATCTTACAACAATTCCTATGTCACTTCAAATAAGAGTATTGAATAAAACCCTGTGCCTATATAAAAGTGCATTGAAAAAGTGATAGAGAAATTTTAAATAAATATGTCTTCAGTTAAGATAAAATTTAATTTCTCTCTGGTTTCAATCGTGTGAATTGGTTTGCAACAAAGTCTTGTATCTTTCTTTCTATTGCGCTTTATCCTATGCAATCTCCAGCTCTTCATATGATCTGCAGCTCATATCTTCACATAGATCATCGAGGTATTCTCAGTGTGGAACGTCTATATGTGTTCTGTGATTATATCTAATCATTTTAGGATGCAATTATTCTTTTGAATCTTCAGACTCAATTTATACAAACTAAAATGAAAACTTATGACTCAGATAACACCGAATAAATTGGGACAGTGGTTCACAAAGTTGACTGGGCTTCGACCCATCTAATGAAAATTATCAATCTTGGGACCCACCCTTTAGCTGTCTTAGAGAAAAGAGGTCATAAATATTGGTAATGTTCAGATTCTCTAGTAGCGAGACATGGAACTACTTAATGCTCAGGGCCCACTCAATATTCCGACCCATAGTTTGGGAAACACTGAATTGGGATAATATTTTAGAGCCAATATTAAAAATATTTTTCTTAAGTATTTATAATAGTCTCAACACAAAACCATGCATATCTCATAATTTGAAACAATTTTTGATTATATTTTTTTTTTATAGTTTCGATGTGTATACACTTATTGAAAAACATTTAGATGCGTTCAGAACCGTGTTGTATCAAGTCCATTTTTTCTTAAAATGTATTATCAATGAAACCTCAGTCACTTTCTGAGCAGTGTGTTTTCAAAACACCTGCAAGCAGACCTAAGCTCAGTAAACACATCCAACAATATGCTAGATGAGATCAATAGAGCAAACAGGTCCTGCTTCTATGACAGGGCTTTTGGTATCGCAGGATCCATCATCTAGAACCGACTCTCCGAGGATCTTCGTAAAATCGGATCAATAACAACATTCAGGAGCAAGTTGAAGACATCGCTCTTCCAACATAGTTTCCCGCGCCCTTGAGATGGCAGCGAATAAATCATCCGACATACATTCTTACTCCATAGGCATTAATCCATTCGGTGCCTTAAGAAGCTTAGCCTCAAGTTCATAATTTGAGCCACGTATGTCTCAAGTCACCCAAATTGTGTTCTAATTATCAAGTATAATCCATTGACTTACTTTCCAAATATCTCAGATTTATATTTCATTATTATTATTATTATTATTATTTGGATGATTTGTAAAGCGCCGTTTTGTGAAAAAAATCCACCTCAAGGGCGCTCTTTGCTAACTTAGGTTGTGCTTGAATTATTCCGTGAGCTTGATCATGGGCTTGATCCACCACGGTTTTGTACGCCTCATTTCAAAATTAAAAAAAATATATACATACTTAAATTAATTAAATTTTAAAAAGGCAATATTTTAAGGCACTAGATGTTTGAATATTATAAATATCAATTATATTGATATTTCAATACTAAAAAAAAGATTAATTTTTCGTAATTTATTTTGGAAAACCACGCTAGCTCTGCTCCGAGCCATTGCATATTTACGAGTATTTGTTATTTGACTGTAGCATATCTTACAGTTTGGATAACGCCTAAATATTTAAAAAGAAAAATATTTCAGCTATTTGTGTCTGGACTCACTATGACAGAAGTCTTCGAATTACTTGAAGTAGAATTATTTTTATAAAGGGTCAGAATGTTAGTATTGTCAGCAATTAACAAATCATTCTTAATATTATTCTTTTTTTCGTTATTAACTAATTTTATAACAGTTTTATTGTTTTCGTTGAATTTTGAAACATCTGCGTCTATATTTTTGTTATTCTTTTTTAAGCGATTACTGTTTTTCAAATTATTTTTAATGTCAACGTCGCTGAAAATGATTTGATCGTCATCTGTGATATGTAAGCTTTGCATTTTTAGATTGTTAATATTATCTATGACTTTTTGTTTTGTTTTGGGACTTTCTGGCAATGTTTCGTCTAGTATATTTCTAACTGGTGACAATGTGTCATTACTTTTGACAGAATCATCTTGACTTATATCTAAGCTTATACTCGTTTCGGGAAGACCGTTACTTTCTTCGATGCTACTACTCTTTTCGAATGCTTGCAGTTCTTCACTTTCTTGCCTTTCGTTGATTCGACTCTGCACCACATGTTTCATAACAATATCTACAGGTTCACCATCCTGATTCACATTCAACTGTTTTGGTTGTTGATTTTCACTTGCCATTTTGGAGTTATTTTGTTTCTCTTTTAAATATTTACTATAACTACCACTACTACTATTGTTATTAGATGATGTAGATTTTGAAGTTTTATTACTTTCACTGTTTTCTTCTTTATTACTTTTACTAACTAATTTAACAGATTCTTTTGTAGTTTCAGATTTGACTACTTCTGAAGATGTTGAATCTCCTTGTGATGTCTCATTGTTTATCAAAACTTCTGAAATCATCCTAGAACTGTCATGTGTGTCTCCATCTTGTTTAGTAGAATGTTCTGATTCTGAATTTGAATTTACAAACTTCCCATATTCGGGACTTCTACTTTTATAATCATTCAGTTCTGTCGAGATTGAATCACTGGACGCTGTGGAATTTGTCAAATTTAACGATGTTTTCTTCTTTTCTACAGAAGAACCAGAACTGTCTGCATCTGATACAAACGACAAATCGTAATTATCTGATCTTCCGCTATTTACAACAAACGTGTTATTCTGTGTGTCCACATTAATGCCTCCATCACTTTCAAATGATTTTTCCTCTAAGTTACTAACATTTTCTTCATGGTTAACTCCTCTTATCTTGGACAGTTCAAATAAAAGTTGTATCAAATGCACTAACACAGGAATATCACAAGTATCGCCATTATTTTGATTAGCAAACTTAAAATATTTACTCACAGAAACGTCTCGACCTTCATACACATACCATTTCCCCTGACCTGTTTCAGACTTAAAAACTGATGACGTTTGGACTAAATTACAAAACTCTAACAATTCTTGTATTAATATTAAAGCGTGGAATCCATATTGTGATTCTAAAACACTTTTTAATTTGGGATTTTGATGCTTTTGTCCATTTTCATCTTCGAGCGTCATAAATATTTGCGCACGAATTTGTGCTCTTAATTTAGCCAAAACTCCATTTTTTTCTAGCGCTTCCGTCACGAGATCCTTCAATTCCACATCTTCGCACTGCGACATCTTTATATTTTCAAATAATTATTGTTTATTTCAAAATAACTATTGTTTACATTACATACCAAACGTCAAAAACACGACACGACTCCATATTGAATATTCGGCGCCATGTTGGCATGCACCATAAACACAAATTAACACCAATGAAGTATTAAAATTATTGGAAAGATCAAACTGTTAACATTCAAACATAATGCGATTCTATAGTCCTATTAAGGAATCTAAAAAAAACATAGTGTGACGCTTTTTAATAAAATAACTATAATAAGTAAATGTATTAAAAAATCGTTTTGGTATTGCATAAAATGGATTGGTGTAATGGTTTCCATAGTAGTCATTCTATTTGGATACTACTTCTATGATCCAATCATAGACCACAACTTGCTGTTCCATTTACAGTAAAAGTAACAAAACATAATATTTCGAGGAAAAGCGTCGCGTCAGTTGTCGATTATAAGCGGGAAAGGAGATTTTCTATTATATTATGTAGGTAATACGCATTTATAAAATTATGGCATGTACTTAGGTACTGTATAGAAATCCTGGCTTTTCTCTATCTTTTGTATAAATTTGAGAAGCCACGGAGTAATAAGATGAAAGAAACAGTGGAGCAGAGATATCTACTCAGCTGAAGAAGTTTATTTTCATGTTTCCTTCAGTTCTCAAATATCCAGGTGTTTCTTGTACAGTTTATATATTATTTAACTGGCTACCACAACATTATGGGAAACTGTTGAATATTGTAATTGTAGTAAAGGGTTTTATTAAAATACTACTACTACTACTATACCATCACGGCAATTGTGACGTGGGGTAGCCAGCAGATTAGCTGCATATATAATAAACATGCAAGCTGCCCTCTCCGAGCCAAATATAAAATCAACATTCAGGATGGGTGGCAAACCTCATCGCTGAATTTAAGATGTATACTCTCTTAATTTTAAGTCTTTGCCCTTTACAGGACACTCAAAAACTTAAGGAGAATAGTGGGAGACCAATTCTTTACCAGGTGCTCCACGGGATAAAATAATACTTAATTAAAATGAAATACCTATATTTATTTTTACTTATTCTTTTCTTCCAATGATTTAGCTAACTATAGTACAAAAAAATAATATTTAGGGTACAAACTTTTATCAAATTAAACAGTTTTTATATTGCATGAATTCGTCCAGTGCATTTTGAGCATCTTTTCAGAGAAATTGTTAGGAGTCTTTAATCCTTGTACATTGTCCTGTGTAATGAAAGTTAAGTGATCAACATATAATTTTTTAAATATCTTTAACATTTTAGATGTTTTTCTCTGAGTGTAAATTAACTTTAATTAATTGAACCCAATGCTTATAAATATTACATTAATACTCTCTGAAAAGGAGTGTTCAGCACGTAATATTTCATAAAATATCTTGTAAGGCAAATGAATTATCAAGTTTTTTTTGTTGATGGTGAATAATCTCCGCTTTAACATCCTTTCAAAAGAAGGCTGTGATCTTCAGGAAATATGAACCATCAACCAACTGGAAGGCAAACTCACACTTCGAAGTTTTTTGCATCAACCAAGGAACTCTAAGGATCATTAGATTTCTCTTTAAAATATAGACATTCTAAATTTGATTAATTTCCACGAATTTTTCCTTAGACGACATCCAAATAAATATTTAGTTTAATAAAATGTCAAGGTTCCAATCGATCCATCAGATTACAATTCTTTTAAATGTCCGGTGAGTTCACAATTTATTATAATTATGTCGTGTGCGCTCTGAGGACTCTGATTAATATTATTATTCCCTCACCATTGATAAAATCGCTTTCAGTCTTGTGAACAAAGTTCCTGTCTATATCTATATGATACTTTAAAACCGGAACATTATTCATTATGGTATAGTTCTCATATCTGATGAAATTTTGACAGTGATCTTGGTCGAATATCCTCTAAAAAAGAAGAGGTATTTTAGCGGTGAAAAGTTTTTCTTGATGTTTTTGGAAAAAACTTATTCACACCACAATTTGTGTTTTATCGATAATCTGCCAGTAGAACAATACATATTATATTCTTCGTAAATGAATAAAGTTTTTGGGTAAACACAAGCCCTTGTTAAATTGTTTGCATTTTTATTGACTTGTCTTTGTGCAGAATCACAATTTCATTTTTGAAACCATTTTTGCCATATTTGTGAAACGCAAAAGTCATCAAATTTGCCAACCGTATCTTTATCTGTTTCCTCTTTCAGTTGATTATTGTTGCTTCCGTTAGATACTGAAAGTGGTAAGACCAAGATCAACATCTTAATTCTTGATAAGGTTGTATGTCTGAAAGAATCATCAATGTGTATTAAATTATGATAACAAAGTCTGAAATTTATAATCAGAGCCAATATTTTGAAATGGCGTGAAAGCAATTTTATTGACATACTAGCTATAGTTATTTAGTACATCTACTTTCTTACATTTTTTTATACAATATTTCCTATAAAAAAATCTGGCCTATAAAAAGTGGAATAAATTGGCCAGATTAGTATTGGATTTTCATGACGTCAGTATTGCAAATGTTGATCGCTAACGTATAGTTTAGCTTGACAAACTAGACGATATTTTGAATCTCCTCTTGTTTATGGAGTACGACAAGCCTGTGTACACATAGGCTCCAGTGATGGTTCCATCTTATATCGCCGTATGGACAAGGACCTGGCTTGTTCCACACCACTGCAGATGGCTCTAGACAACAGCTTACTTCGACTCACTTCCAAATCCTGAAATGATGCAATATAATCTGTAAAGGTTTACTCAGGAAAAACTTATTTTACCTTTCATTTTTATACCGTCACAGCAGCGTGTTAATCGTCAGCGGATTAACTGCATGTAATTAACATGCAAGTCAGCTTCTGTGTGCCAAATAAATGTTACCCAATGTATATTTTTACTATTAAAACCTATCACAAAATGGAGTATTTGCCTTTTGTGAAAAACCACCGACTGATTGTCGTAATGTGTTAAACCAGCGAATCCCAAAGTGGTCCAGGTGGACCCCCAGGGGTCCACGAAAGACTCGACGGGATCTACGATGGTGTGACTAAAAAATGGGGGTGCACGATTCGTAAGTGTGGGTCCCTGAATCCATAGTTAAAGTATTGTACATTCGGTAAAAGCACCAGATATTGACATAAACAATATTGTCAGTAAAAAATTACCCGGTACATTGTTCACCCCTCAAAGCACGAGCTCTGCTCAATTTTGAGGGTAAAGAAAAAAAATTAAAACAGATAATATAAAGATTTGTATAATTGTGCTTATTGTATATTTGTATGTGTTTATTATTATCTCAATAAAAATATTTGAATTTGAATTTGAATTGTAGAACAGGTACTGTGAGAAAATATTCTGTAAGAAAACCAAGGAGTTTTTGATATATTTCATATTTCTATATCATTTCGAAAACTTAGCGACGAGGGGGAAGGGGGGTAGAAAGTGGTCCATGAGAAAAAAAAGTTTAGGAACCTCTGAGTTAAACTAAGAGCAACTAAGTAGAATGTACTCTAATTTAAATAATGATACAAACTATATTGATACCTTCAGTAAATCTGCATTCCTTCTTTTGGCCAATCGACTGTCTTCTTTTAGCCAACGAACCAGTGCGGGCTCCGCAGCAATGGACATTGTAATATTATATGAACATCCAACATCCAGCAGAGATAGTTTTAAGGGTTGTTTAATAAATAATGCTCCTTGTCTTCTTTAGACAATTATCTTTCGTTGTCCCTCAAACCGTATTCCAATCACTGCCGGGAATCATAAGGAATGTTGTAGAATGAGATATTACTCTGCTTGCTAGGCAGTATGTATAGTTATATTTTTATAATATGCAAAAATACGATAGACCTAGAGTCTATTGAAAATGATTTAAAATGGCCAATAACACTAATACTGTATTATTTATATTATTCTATAATCAACAATGACCAAATTCCAACAACTGTATATTATGTATATTCTTGTATACATCAACGTTACTATGGTGACAAATTCTTTGAGAATAACTTTGAGCTACGACATGGACCTAGATAGAGTAGTATACATCTATACTACCTATACCTATATACTAGGGTTGTAACGGATGTCACTTTGCGGATACGGATGCGGATGCGGATCTGGGGTGACACTGTTATGAGGATGCGGATTTTTAATTTATGAAAATGCGGATACGGATGCGGATGCGGATTTTGATATATCTTTACCAAGATGAAAGAATGACAAAGAGGATGTATTTGTCTGAAAGAGGAGGTGTGAGGAAGCGCAGACGTCCAAGAACCACGTGGCTTGAGCACGTGGATCAAATCCTAAAGGACAGGCACGTGTTGAGTAAGAGAAATCGGTGAACATGTATGAGAAACTGGATGAATGTGGAGGAAGCGAAAGAAGTTTGTAAGGATAGATCTAAATGGCGTTCCCTTCTCTCTGCCTACCCCTCCTGGGACATGCGTGAGGGTGTTGATAGATAGATATCTTTATTTTAAACATGAATAAATAATGAGTATTTTTTTAATACTTGATACTTGCTGTTTTTCTTCTAAAAATCTTGGGAAAGATAAAATTCGTTATTTTCTCTAATAGATATCTATGACTAAAAAAATATCAAAACTTGTAAGATTACTTACTCCATGAAAAAAAAAATTTAAAAGATGTATCTGGGTTTTTGGTATAAAATACGACCAATTATTACGATGTATTTACTTACTTTTTCTATACTAAAAGTTACAATCATTTTTGTAAGGATTTGATTTCCGCCGCCGGAAAATGACCGCCGAAAAAAATTGAAACCGAGGAGTTTTGAAACATTTCAAATTCCTATACCTTTTTGAAAATTTTGCGACGTTGGCGTTCGCAGTTTCGTTCAGCATTTCGCTGGGTAACAACTTGACAACCGAAATCAGAGCAACTTTGACGTTTGAAGTTTGAACGGTGGTGGTTGTGAAAAAACCGGATAGCCTAGTATTCACATCAATTTTAAAATTTTCAATGCTAGGATCCTCTACAGACGGACACCCGAAGCATTTTTGCGCATGCGCAGATGAAGGCACAGAATAGTAGGTAAAGGAGGCGCATTATTCGTTTTGTTTATTCATAATTATTTGTTCATTGCCTTGTACGTTTCAAGAGATAACGCAAACTTATAAATCTGATAGGAAGGTTAAGAAGTGTATGATCGATACGAAATTAATGAAATACTGCATCATAAGGCTTTTAAATTTAGATGAAAGAAAAATAAAATACGACTTTGTGGAACACAGGATAGTAAACTATAAACTTAATAGTATTACTATACCTGCTATATCTCAGTTCTCAACAGCAAGTCGAACAAGTAGGGTAGCCAGCGGACAAATAATAAGCATGCAGATTGTCCTCTTCGTAAGAAATGGGAACTAATTATTTTCGACTATTAATCCATTCGTTCGGTATGAAAATCAGCATTTAAGTCATTTGAACAGCAAACAATGTTAAAAAAATAAAAATAAAATTACTGAAAAAAATATGCATTGTTTAATTTTATGTGTGTATAACAGGTTTATGGCCTAAGGGTGCTAACACAAAGAAAGCGGGTTACCTGCTTTCAGATGCCTGCGTCTACCAGCGCCGAGAATGTTAACATGCATTTCAATGGACACGAACATAGTAAAAGCAGGAACGCCGATTGCGATTTACTTTGCCGGCGCTTACCAGCACTTATCGGCGCTGGCAACCTGCTTTCTTTGTGTTTGCACGCTTTTTTTGCCAAAACCAAATAAATTAATTTAAAAAAAAGAGTGAAATTCGCTTAATTGGGACAGCCGCTCAATTGGGACAAAATTGATGTGTCCCAATTAAGCGGAATCGGATGTACTTCGAGCGTCCGTCGGTAGAGGTGCCTGGCGTCCAAAATTTTAAAAATGCTGTGAATTCTAGGCAAAATTGAATACCTTTAAAATTGGCGCGAAAAGAAGATCTAGCTAAAACCATAGACAAAACATGCGGTTTCAGTGTAGCCAACATTTAAGACCAGTGGATAGCTATCCGTTGGATAGTTTTAGATTGATGCGGCAAAAAAATTAACCATCACTTTATCCATAGGATATTATATTATTATCCTTTAGATAGCTATTTACAACTTTTCTCTATATTATATTGATGCGTTAGGCCGTAGCGCCAGTAACGCACGAACGCACACAGCAAAATAGTTTGCAACAGTGATGGAAATTAATGCTATTTCACATAAATTTTAATTAACGGTGCTAAGGTGTCAGTTAGCAGACTAATGATTATTGCTATGCTAATGAGATAATATGACCAACGTGTTTTTACACTGGTAACTAATAATATACTTTCTCATAAAAAAGAGTTACTGTTACTTGCATTGCTGTAAATATTCGGAAGAATGCTTCATCCCTTTTTACTGAGTAGTATCAGCCTAATATGTGTAATTTGCATTTCAAAGATACGATTGCTAATTTAAATTAGTTTAGTACATAGAGTATAATAATAGTATATTAAAAGTTTAGTACATAGAGTATAATAATAGTATGGTTTAGTATGCTATTGTTCATCGTACGTGTAGGGCGTGTCGGTTTACGCTGCGATTGCGAAGATTCGCAGCTTAGCATTAGCAAATTAATCAATTTTCAGATAGCGTTTGCTAAGACTATTTTAATTTTACCTTTAGCAGATTAGCATAGACTGTCCATGCTAATTTTTCCATCACTGGTTTGCAACAGCGTGTGACAGTATGTATTTCAAGCGGCGGTCACGTGATATTTTATATAGGCGATTTATAAGTAGAGGTGGGAATAACTGTTATTTCAAAATGTTATTTAATAACGATCAAATTGTAAAAAAAAAAAAAATTTAAAGAATCCGAATATTATTATTATCTTATCAAATGGAAACATTTGCCTACCAATGCAAAGAATAAAATACATAAAATACGCATAAAAATTGTATTTTATGCATGATGTGCAAGATGAATAAATAATTAAATAAAAAAAAATCATTCCGAAATAATATATCACCAGTTTAAAATCAAACAAATATTATATTCAAAATAATTCTTTGATTATAATATAAATGTCATTAGAAAACTTGTACCTACCAGCTACCTCTAAATAAACGAATGACTACGTTTAAACGAAATGATTGTGTTCCTCCAAAAAATTCAAATAGTTAGTTCAAAATAGTTCAAATAAACACAATTAAATAGTTCAAAATAAAAACTAAATAACTGCCATCGTTATTAAAACATCCGAAGTTATTAAACCATATGAAAAAACTGTTGTCGTTCAATAACGTGCTATGTTATTGAAACGTTATTGAACGACGACAATAACAAAGTCGTAACAATGTGGTACGTTATAATATAACTAAACGAAAACGAAATAACTATAGTCGTCGACAAAAACGGAATAATGATAACCTTGTTATAACAGTTGAATAACGTCGTCGTCGACAAAAACGGAATAACGATAACCTTGTTATAACAGTTGAATAACGTCGTCGTCGACAAAAACGGAATAACGATAACCTTGTTATAACAGTTGAATAACGTCGTCGTCGACAAAAACGGAATAACGATAACCTTGTTATAACAGTTGAATAACGTCGTCGTCGAAAATAACATTTATGTTATTGACAAGAAACTGTTAGTTTAGTTATTTTGAAATAATGAGTTTAAAAATGAGTTATTATTTATAACGGCCAACTCTATATTATAAGGTCTAAACACGCCTACTTTTTAATTTTTTCATTGTGATTGGTAAAGTGTATCCGACAGATTGGACCAATGATGAATTTGGCGGGAATACCAAAACATTACTGGATCAAACGCACAGATGCAAGCCAGATCCCATAATATTAGGCTTGTTCTTGCTCGGTCATTTTTGGGAGCGATCTGATCTAGTACAATTGTCCTACGGAACTAGTACGCTCTTCTAGTACTATTAGTACTATTAGTTCACTGAATATTTCCATGTCAAAATTATTCAGTCATGAATGTAGTACATGTACTAATAAGAATACAGGATGCATATTATTCTAATTAGTACATGTTCTAATAAGAATTTAGGATGCATACAGAGTACATACATAGGAAATGCACATTTATGTAATTTTGTGATTATGAAAATCAATACTTAGTAACTAACAAAGAGAAAATTCAGAGAATATTATATTTTCCTTCATAATTTGAAGGCATTGGATTTTCATTTCAATAAATTTTAATAATTTTGCTATCGACAGTAGGTACCTACTACATTATTATTTTATATGTTTATGAGACGTTCATAAGGGATAATATTTTAACTAAGTAAGTCTACTAACTTACAACACCGTTATATAAGTTATTATGTAATGATACTTTTTCGTCCTTATTGGCGCCATTTTCAATGTTCATAGCAAAACAAAACACTAAAAAGGTCTAACACCAATCTATCTATCTACCACTCTGTATTAGAATACTACCTACTAGAATGTACTGAACTAATAAGAAGCCTAC
The DNA here is from genome assembly GCA_947579605.1 of Athripsodes cinereus. Taxonomy (NCBI): domain Eukaryota; kingdom Metazoa; phylum Arthropoda; class Insecta; order Trichoptera; family Leptoceridae; genus Athripsodes; species Athripsodes cinereus. The sequence goes on along the minus strand of OX388325.1, from coordinate 8,400,221 downwards.
TAGAATGTACTGAACTAATAAGAAGCAAAAGAGAAGGCACTATATCCTTTATAGAATCATCACATCAACTATCTCACTCGCACTCGTTTAAAGATCGGACATAAACCGAGTGGCGCCGAGCGGAGATGCCGAACGTCACCGGCATTATTTTAGTTCTGTCCGATTGGGAATGAATGTACTAAAAGAACTAAGAGCGAATGAGATACGGAATAGTTCATTCTAGTACAGTACTGGGAATTAGTTCCTAATAGTACCTAGTACATGTACTACACAAGCCTACATAATATATCTTGAACGTACCCGTGCGTTGGTACTCCTTTGCAGATTAATAGAAGTGTGAAATGTCAGATTTGCCGCTGAATTTGACATTATAGTTAGTTCTGCTATTTATTTAAGATTAATTTATTTATTATTCAATGTTTAAGATGCCAAGAGCTGCCAGGGCCCTAAAGCCGCAAATGACTTTACTCATCAACCAAATATTTCAGAAGAAAGAGATGGTGAATGGTAAGTTATTTAAGTTAAAACATCAACGCACCAAATGAAAGATATTGTTTCATTGAAGGAGACCCACCGACTACCCGGATAGCGCCGAAGTCTGAGGACTTCCATATATCCGAATTCTACACTACACAAAACTTGTCTACACCCGAGGCGCCATTGTAGGCAGCCTGAGGGGCTGGCCGGCCATAAATCACCATAACCTCCATGTGTGGAATCTTTTGACTACACTTCTTCGATGTCCCTCTAGCCGAGAGAAGCAAATACATTAACAATATAAAACTAACAATAAATTTACAAAGACATTTCCTTGACCTAGAAAACAAATCAAAGATTGTTTCAGAATAAGATCGCAGTATTAAGAGGTAAAACAAAAACCTTTTCGTCAGCGTCCTTAAGATTGTTGAAGCATCGTAAAACGGTGCCAAAGAAACAAGTCATTCACATCATCATCTGTTTTGTGCCACTCTAACCCAGTTTTTACTCATGATTTGGACAGCATCATCAAGCCATCTCTTATTTTTTAAATATGTAATTTCATATATTTGTTCTTATGTACTTTACAGGAAACAGTAGAGATCCAGAAATTACACAAATGTGGGAGAACATAGTAGAGCGTATAAATGCACGTGGCCCAGAAAAATCAATTTCAGAATGGAAGGAAGTTAGTATTTTGAAACTGCTTTCTATTTTTAAGTTTTCAAACAGGCATATATTGTATAATAATGATAATTGCAGGTTTATAAACTGGCCGCCCGTAAGGCCAAGGCAAAGGCCAGGAGGCTGAGTCAGTCTTTAGAGTCTACCAGCGGCGGGGAGGGTACCCCGGAAATATTGACACCTCTGGAGGAAAAAATTTTAGACATAGAAGGGAGAGATGCTGTATTTGGCCGCAATATCCAAAAGATAGAGGTAAAAACAAATACTATGTAAATTTATGACATACTTATTTTTTTGCAAACTATTAATTACACATTGTCAACATAGTATCACACATTATTTTGGTTAGCTGGAAGATATTGCCTCCAGGCAGTGTTGGGCGTTATTCAATTGATTTTGAATTGAAACCAACTGTATGTAATAACCTTGTGGGAGATGGCGTGATGGTATAGATAGATGGAGTTTGATCGTCAGTTAACCAACTGTATGTAATTAACTTGTGGGAGATGCCGTGATGGTATAGATAGTGGGATAGTCGGCAGACCAACTGTATGTAATAATCTTGTGAGAGATGCCGTGATGGTATAGATAGATAGATTGGGATAGTCAGTAAACCAACTGTATGTAATAATCTTGTGGGAGATGTCGTGATGGTATAGATAGATAGAGTGGGATAGTCAGAAGACAAACTGTATGTAATAAACTTGTGGGAAATGCCGTGATGGGATAGATAGTGGAGTAATCAGTAGATTAACGGCATGTGATAAACTTGTGGATAGTAGCACGGAGAGGACAACTTACATGTTGATTGCATATAATTAGTCTACTGACTAAGTGTCTTACCCCATTTGTGGGAAATGTCATGATGGTATAGATAGAGAGATATGGAAGGCCGGATACTGGTTAGTTTCAAACATACACATTACTTAAATTTTTTTAATTGTTAATTATTTTTTTTATACATTCTACAATTAACAATTAATCAATTGTAATTGCAAAGTTCTACAATTACAACAAATCAATTGTTAATTGCAATTAAAAACTGGCAATTTAATTGTTAATTGTCAATTGTTTCTACAATTGATTTTTGCCCAACACTGCCTCCAGGCAATAAGCTCGCCAATTTCGCTCGCTCACGATTTTTTTTCTGATCAATAAAGTGTTCTTATTATTATTAGAAAATTGAATCGTGTATTTCAGAAAGCCCAAAACTCCATAGAATCAATTTATTGGGAAATCGAAAAAAAGTGAATACTGCAATTTTTTTGTGGGAAACGTATTTTTGTGTATGAGAGAGAAATATAGTTTTAATGCTAACGGATACGATAAGAGTAAAAAATGAAACACATTTAAGTTTCTTTATTTATTTTTTAAGTTTTGAAATTGTTGGATTTTTGGTGTTTCTGCAATACACGTATTTATGGGTGAACATAAAAGTAAAAAAAATCTGTTTTTATATAAAAAAAAAATTCAAATTAAAATAACAATAATAAAAATTAATCTTCATCTGGGCTAGCATCTTTATTGGGGTCACATGTCAGCCAATTAAAAAATTCTGTGTAAAATGCTGAAATTCCCTCCTCATCGGGAATATACTTTTCAAGTTTTTTTATGTCCTGCATTTTCAACGTATTTATTGGTATACAGCCTTGTGTGTACACTTGGAAAAATACTAAACGAATCATTAGTACGGTACTATCAGATTTGGACCAGATATCATACATACGATTCATTGGTATAAATCTATAATATTCACTCTTCGCAAACAAATCATTGGTAAATTTACCAACAACTTGTTTGCGAAGAGTTTATATTATAGATTCGTACTAATGAATCGTTTGTACGATCTCTGGTCCTAATCTGATAGTACGTACCTACCAATGATTCGTTGTGAAATTTCGTTAGTATTTTTCTCAGTGTATGCTGTTTTTGAGGGAAAACGAATAATATCTCTATTACTATTGCGTAGCCTAAAAGAGTGATCTTGGAAACCATCAATAAAGTTTTTTTTTATGACAACACCTTCATGTTCCCAAGAATGGATAAAGTGGCGAAACTGAGATATTTGAAAGCTAAGCTTTTGATCTCTTGAAATATTTTTTTTTCCATTGATTTTCCCAGTGTTTCACTATCGTATATTCAGAGTGTATTGCAGAAACACCACAACTCCCGGATTTTTGGTGTTTCTGCAATACATGAAATTTTTGGCGGTTTATTTGTTGTATTGAATTGATGAATTTTTGATGTTTCTCTTCACTATAACATGTGTCTACCCATTAACAATTAAATTCTGCAAAAAAGTGAAATTCGAAAAAATGGGAGTTTTGGGGTTTCTGAAATACACGATTCAATTGTTGAAGTGAATTTGTATTCACACTGTGAAAAACAATTTTATTTACAAAATTAAAAGATAAATCACTGTTTAAATATTCATTTTTTAAATTTTTTTGTTTTTTAAATTTTATATGAAATAAGCTTATTTAGGCCTGTACTTGTTTATTTTTATTTCAGTTCCTAACCTCAGTGCAGGAGGCATCCTTTATTGAGCCCACAGAAGATGCAGGTGTCGGGAACATCTTACCAATGTCACCTGTACCTTCTGCTGGACAATCTGATGTGTCTCTTGAAGGTGCAGGTGAAGTGGGATATGATCCTCCACCTGCATCTAATAGAGGAACATCAAGAGCAGGAAGAAGGAGGGTCAGATTTAGAAGAAGAAGAAGGACTACAACTGAGTTTGTAGATGCCTATTCATTGGCATCTGCAAACTTCGTTGAAGTCCTTCGGGATGGTTTCAGGGGGATCACATCCGCACTGTTGGAGATTGCCAATGCTTTGGGCAACCAAAATTTGGCAAATTCCAACAGTGGGGATCCCTTAGATTCAAGCTAAGATTATTATTTTAGATATATTTATTTTTAGCTCAAATTTTATTTTTTTATAAATATACTTAATACAGGATTAAAAAAATTGAAATTAATTAACCCTTAACCAGAGGCCTGAGTCAATAACACACTTTCGCGTCACATTCCCGCTCCGTTAGCGTTTGGGTGCAGACGATGTTGCGCCAAAGTGTTAATTTTCGTAACTATTGTGTATCTTAGCAACAAAATTGACACTTGCTTGCAACTTCGTCTATACTCGAACGTTAACGGAGCGGGAACGTGACGTGAAAGTGTGTTGTTGACTCAGGCCTCAGGTCACAGATATATAATAGCAAACTTATTAAAAATGTATTTGTGCAATCAAATTACTTATAGAGTATATTTAAAAAATCTATATATTGCATAAAAGAAAATCCTTGTGGAAATCCTGAAAAAAAATGTGGGAAATATATTCCCTTTACCTGGTAAGGTTTTTTTTTTTTTTTAAGGTTAAGGGACCTTGTATCCCTTGTGTCACTGCGACCATAGTAGATCTATTGTGACATCCTTCTGTGTCATATCTCACTCTCAAGACCTACATGGATCATGTAGCTCACGATTTGTCTTGGTGTGAGAAGCCTCACTTTCTCCGAGTCCAGCAGTGGTCCTCCGAGGATGTGACTTCGATTGCGAGCGAGTGCGTCACAGTTACAGAGGATGTGGATAGGTGTCTCATTATCCTCTGAACAAAATCTGCAGACTGGGGTATCTGACAGTCCTATTTTTGTCATGTGTTTCCGTATTCTGCAGTGTCCCGTCAAGGTCTTGGTTAGAACCCTTATTTGTTTTTTATTAAGTTTTAGAACTTCTGTGGTGAACTTCCGCGAGTACCCTATCATTAGTTCCTTCGCGTGTTTCAACCCTATGCAATTGGACCAAATTTTGTGGCTCTGGTCCATGGCCCAGTTTCTTAGACTAAGCCTGATAGTGCTAAGCGGTAATCCGCATATGGGCTCAGGACCTATTGGTGGCTCCTCAGCGCCAGTTCAAGCAAGTTCATCAGCAGCTTCGTTGCCCATGACTCCACAATGCCCCGGTACCCAAACCAGCCTTACCGCCTAGGCGATTCAGAACCTGTATGCATTCAAAAGTTAGTTTAGATCTCACCTCTACAGAACCTAGGGCTTTAAGCGCCGCCTGGCTATCCGAGAGGATATAAATCTTTTTGTTATGATATGATCGGTGAAGGTTCATATGAGCGCACTCCATAATTGCGCTCATTTCAGCTTGGAAAACAGTAGCATATTCTCCCAAGCAGACCGATTTGCTCAACTTAGGGTGGACGCCAAAGATTCCAGATCCTGCCCGACCATCTTTTTTGGATCCATCTGTGTACCATATAATGTCTCCATCTCGAAAGGTGTAGGGATCATTCTCTCGCCATGTCTCTCTTTCGAATATGTCTATTGTGTAGTATTTAACAAAGCTGTAAGCCACATTCATGGTATCTGTGGGCATATCCATGATGGGAGCTTTGTGGAGGTCTGAATATAATCCTCTCATTATGCTGGAGCGCCAATTGTTCCTGCCTCCCTTTGCCTGGTAAGGTTACTGAATATGTAAGGAAAATTTTCATGGATGTTATAAGGAATTCAATAAAAACATGATTATTCTTACAAAAATTTATTGACAACATAAAATAAAAAAATAAAATATAATGAATGAAAAAGCAACAAAAATAATTTTTTATGGTATCTCTCTATACACTGTGGTACACGGCATATCTTGCATTCAAATTTTGTTATTTTTTCTGTTTGCCTCGTGCTGCAATATCTACAGCGTTTAAATGTAGATTCAAGAGGCCAATGTTCACCTTTTTGTCCCAACCTTATTTCTTCAGGTACTCCAAATACACCTCCTTTTTATTCTTGAAAGCTTTTTTGGACATTGATAATTTGCCTTCTAACTACGGGCCAACCTCAACTGGAAATCCATATGAGTATTTTGACGATTTTAATTTCCTTGAATTTATGACTGAACATTCAAACAAAAACCAAAAAAGTCTCAACCATGACTTTGATTTTCACCCAATCGAATAGGAACTTCGAAAATGGTCAAAATGATCTATACCACCCATATTTTTGGTGTAGCTAACAATCGCAGATGGACAAAACATTAGCTTTTTCCGTCCATCCTTTTGTCGTCTCATAATCGTCTCCAAGTTTTTTAGATCTTCAGCAGTTGATAAAAGATAGACGTCCTTGGTATCTCTCCATTTGACAAAACCAACTGGATCGCTGTACCGGAATGTGAACTCGCCTGGCGCTGATTTGTTCTCTTTCTTCATTCTTTTTTCACTCAAGGATAAATTCTTTTTGTAACAAAGTTCTTCAAGTAATCCTTTCCTTTGATTCTCACAGTCCCCAAAGCATATATACCCTTCAGATACAGCTGCTCCATAAGTGGAAGCGAAGTGAAAAAATTGACAAAAACCAACAATGTATCCTTTGGAACTTGTTCTGCCAACTTCATCACCACCCTGTAACCCAAAGCTTCATCAATCGACTCCTTTTCCTTTCCAGTATATATATCACATTGATACAGGTAGCCCGTCTCAGCGTCACATCTACACAAAGCTTTGTAACCTCGCTTCTTTGGTTTTAGAGGCATATATTGCTTTTGGCTGTCTCTTCCTTTAAATTTAATCATGCTTTCATCTATCGATTGAGCTCCTGAGTTAGTAGCATTTTTTCGGAACTGCTGATTCACTATTAGCATTGGCCTAATTTTTTGAAGCTTGTCATAGTTGGGGTCCGACATTGGCAGGTGCGTCTTGACATCACAGACGTGGATGTTTTCAAGGATCTTCTTGAACCTTTTGCACAACATTGTAGCATTGATCACTGGATTGTTGTGGAACGGGTCTGAACTCCAGTACAATTCTATGTCAGATTTTGGACTACCCATCATAATGACGATAGCCAGAAATGCTTTTATTTCATGAACATAAGTTTCATTCCGAAAACTACTTTTGCTCAATTGAGCGTACTTATTGGTAAATGAAACTATGATTTCCCAAAGTTCCAAGGGAAACATGTTCATGAAATAATCAATTGGTTGGCTTCTATTATTGTATACATTTGTGTGTTGAAGTTGTCGTGGGAAACCAGAATTATCAGGAAAAGTGAAATTTGCGCTCCAATTCCTTACTTTATTCAATAATTCAGAATAGGATGGAGTCAATGGAGATATTTCCGGATAGACATCTTCAGTAACATGCTGATCAGAAACATAGGGCATTTCAGATTCATTGGCTGACTGACTGTGACTGATTATGGTCTATACCTTGTATGTTATCTAAAATTGAATCAATGCCAGGTGGATTGAAAATAGTGTTGTTCACACCATCTAACTCATTTTGTTCATCACTGCTTTCATCTCCTGAGGAATTCCACATTTCCAACATCTTTTCGATTTCTTTATGTTGCAGAACCTAAAAATAAAATGACACAGTTATTTTTTATAATGATAACAATACAAAAAAAACAATTATAAATAAAAATATGAGGGTAGATATAAAATTCCGGCCATTTTATTCCTATGGTAAAATATTCCCCACATGTTTCAAAAAGTCATCGTAAGTGAAACATAAAACTAAACTATTATTTTATTTTTTTAAAAGATATATCTGGGTTTTTGTTATAAACCCAATTACAACCTTATACACCTTTCACAGTAAGCTACTAAAAGCTTTTGTCGTGAAAGGGGGGTTTGCCGACACCTTGTATCGAACCACTATTAGGTGAGAATAACTCAAAATTAACACAATATCAAAAAATCACTCAACTTACCTTTGATTTTTGTGCCATTTTTCAAAAAGATGCTCTTCAATAACAAAAACGTGGTACAAAGGGCGGCTTGCCAAAATCTAATGAATGACATTTCATTAACCAACTGTCAAATTCTCTCTCTTTTTACTTTTGTTGGCTTTCACCTTTGAGAGTGTTCCTAGTCAGAAACTGCAAATAAAAATTATTAGATCAGGACAAAATAAGTTTTATCAAATGGGCCTTGAGGAATAGGACAAGGAGTTTGAAAATGTTTTTGTCTCTAGAACTCAAGAGCAAGGAAATATTTGTAGGTAGTGGAACCCTGTAATGTGCCAGGTCATTAATCAAAATTGGGTAGATGTTGTTGATCGGGCATTCGAAAAATATATGATCAAGATCCTCCTCCTCTTGGCAGTTACACAGAGGAGAGTCGATAACGTGGATTCTGTAGAGATGGGATCTGGTACAGCAATGAGCTAATTTCATTCTGCAGATTGTGGAGGTGTTAGTCTTACTCATTAAAATTTCTGAAAACCAGGGTTTCATAGACACATCGGGTTGGATTAAGGCATACTTTCTTCCTTTGAGTTGACTGGTCTCTGACCATTCTGCCTGCCAGGACTGGATGAGATTCCGGTTAAATGACAAAGTGCAATCAGAGGCTGAAATAGTTCCAGATGGATTGGGGAGGTCGGTAGCCAATTTGGCTAATAGATCTACCGCCTCGTTGCCCCGGATACCGCAGTGACTTGGGATCCAGCCCAGTACCACATCCACACCTGAAATCTGAAGTTTATGTAGGAGGTCTCTAATTTCTAAGGATAAGAGATCATCTGGTCGATAACTGTCAAATTCAGTGTTGCCGCTTCATAACCATAGAAGATATATTTAGGTTATAACGTTTTTGACATTTTGCGGGAAATTAACAACCATTGCCCAGTAAAATGTATTTTTTTACGTGGGAATGATATTACCATTACCTGGTTAAGGGTTAATATATATTTGTAAATAAAATGTAAATTCAACTAATAATATTTAAGCACTTGATAGATTGTATTGTAATGTAACTGTTATGCAAGTGTCGCTAAATATGAAAGTTCATGTCCTTCAGTTGGTCCATATAATTGTCTCTTGGTCGGCCTCTACCGTTTGTGCCTTCGGTCTCGCCCTCCGTGATGGTGATAAGCAGGTCTGGATGCCTGATGTTGTGGCCAATTCAGAACATGATGCTGGTGAAATTATGAGAGTAGTATCTACTTACGATCCTATCTCTTATGTTTCTTGTGGCGTAAAAACAAATTTTCCTCATCATTACTTCAAATAGTCACGGGGTCAACTGTATCTTCCACTGTAATGGTCAAAATAAACATAAATGTAAGGAAGAATAATAGATTATTATTGTATCAACATGGAAGATATAAATTATTGTATTAATTGCTAACATGTTATGTTATGACTGTTTGATTCTGTAAGATTGTAAAATAAAATATAAAAAAATAAAGATGACATACTTGGCATCGGATCACTTTGACTTAACGCAATATTATGCAGGATTGCAACGGTGTTTATTATTTGCGCTGCCATTTTTGGACTGTAATGCAGTACGTTACGCTTCAGAGTACATTGGAATCTGTTCTTCATGACACTGAAACATTTCTCTATCACAGCTCTTGTTTGCATGTGGGCACGGTTATACCGCTGCTCTGCTCCACTCTCGGGGTGTTCCACGGGTGTCATAACCCATGGAAGTTGAGTATAGCTAGAGTCGCCTGAAATAAAATTTAAATATCATAGTCGCCATGTACAATAATTGATATTTATGTATTATGGTAGACCTAAAATACTCCCCTTAACTGCATCGTTCTGGAGTAACCTAACTTCAAATTTCTGATGTGATGTTATGCTGCTTGGCCATTCACAGAAAATGTCAATGGTTATTCTTTCATACCAATTTTTTTTATTTTAAATAGTGTTACCATCCATTACAAAAACATAATTTACATCTGTCAGGACTGGCATCGTTGCAGATTTAACAAATTACTAAAAAAGTTACATACCCAACAACCATTCCTCACATCCTCTTAAGTAGCTGGATCTTAATGTACTATTGAGCTGTGATAGCTGAAATATTGCGGCATCATGAGTAGATCCCGGATGATTTGCATTGACATTCATGATTTTCATATTTGAGTCACAAACCTACGAGCACACAAACATTAGCTTAATACTTGTACATATGTGAAATATCATAACTGGGTGTTATGAAATAGTCATTCCAATATGTTGTAAATATTTGTTCTTTGTAGCTATTATATTTCCAAATAAAATAATTTCAAAAAATAAAATAAATAGTACCATTTGGCAGTTAATGCTGAAATATCCTTCCCTATTAAAAAAATGTATTCCTGGATGTGTTGGATGGTCTTTTGGTGGTGATATAATAGCGATATGAGTGCCGTCTATTGCTCCCAAAACGCCAGGCATTCCATAAATCGCATAGAATCTGAAGTGAAATTAAATTTTATTGTCATTTTAACATTATTTTTTTATTATTCTCTGGGATCTTATTGGCCGAAGGCTGTTATGGTCCCAGTAGAATATGGTGTCATTTTTAATAATAATTATCATCAACCATTATTATTTATTGTAAATATTTCTATATTACCCGTCTTTTACTCTATCTTTTTCTTGAGGGGTTTGAGGAAATTTTATTGCCTCTTCCATAAAATTCTGGATAATCCCCTCTGTCACTTGTTGCAAGAACCTGAATACAAGTAACAATTATTGTTAATCAAAGTTTTAATACACAAGCAATAAAAAAGACAATGTACATGGGCTTGCAACCATAAATGCATAATTAAATGATACTTTTATGACTCGAGGAACACTCATCACTTCTTCTGTAAGTGCCCTCTCAGATCCCTCCGACATTGGTGATCATTTTAACATAGGCTTCGCAGTTCTGCGTTCTCCTCCGATAGAACAAGTTATTCTTGTGAGAGTGTTATGATTTTGCAAGGTCACTTACTCTCACCTTCACGCCTTCACCACACACTTTTTCTTAAGCTATTCTGATTCATCACTTATTTGTATTTGTTTACCTATTATTGGATCTACATAGATAAGATTTTAAGTTCTATATCCCATAAATTAATGGAAAAATTATTTACCTACTGACTGTGGGCTGGCTCAGACCTAGTGTATACCCATGTCCTACGGCTTTCTGGTAACCACCGTGCCCCAAGAAATGTAGAGATGCCAATATCTGAAATTCAATTTATTATTTAAATAAGTGTGGTATCTTATGCTAAATATTCACGCTACCTACGTGTTATTGACCATCAAGCCGGAGTTGATCATTGGTCGCTGGAAACAATCTGGTGTAAAATAAATTAGAGACAGTTATGTGCAATAGCTTTCCACAACTAAGTTTGGCAAATGGAATGTATACTTGGTAAAGGCGAACATTATTTTTTGGATACTTAAAATACCTTTATTAGAATAACCTTTAAATTATTCTTTCTCTATTTAAAATCAATTAATATGAAGTCATGCTTACCTTAATAAGTGGATGAACTCCATATCTCTTACGGGGCAATAAACATGGTCCCAAACGTGTCAGCAATAGGTTTACTGAACCCTTACTTAACCTATACAGTTTGACGAAGTAAGCGTCAGGTAATTGCATGGGATCGTTACTATCCCTGATGCTCCTGTTCAAAATTCGAACTGATTGACTAGAAAAAGCCAGAAAACTGTTTTTTAGTTGTCACGTTTGTCTTGCAATAATTGACAAATAATCAAACATTCAAACTAACCTCCTTTCGCGTTCCTCTTCATTCATAAGATAAACAAATTCCATTTTTTAACTGAAAAACTACCAACAAACTTCCAAAATACAGCAATTTTATGCGGCAAAATGACAGCAACTGAGATTACCACTCGTCATAATTTTGATGAAAGGTCCTTTCACTGAAACGACCATAAACAAGTTTTACCTTATTATTTGTTTTATTCTCTATGTATTTGTATTGAATGTCAGAATCATGTACAAAATTATTCTGCAGTCGATGGCTATATTAGTTTATTTTATGTGTTATTTTTCATTTTTGAATTTGTTTAATTATTTTTTTACGAAAATATGTTAAACTACATACAACATGAGTGAGAGTGTTGACATGGCAGTGAAAGCATAGGATGAACAAGTGTGAACAGACGTGTTCACTTTCGATGAACAGGTTTGACCCTGACACTCTGGATGATCATCCAAAGTGAAGCAATGTGAATGCTACTTAAGAACAGTCGCACATTCCAAGTCACGGATAAACAGGGTTGCCAGCAGTGTTCTCGAACGACATTGTCTAATATCGGTAGAACTATCCGCTAAAATCGTTATAAATGGTATATTTTGTACCCAAAATCGGTATATGGGGTATTTGTACCGACAATGGTCAACATCGGATACTTTTCTTTTCACGAAAATTTCTACCCCCCGTTGCCGAATTTTCAAAATGGTATAGGAATTTGGAATATTTCAAAAACTCCTCGGTTTTCTTAAGGACCTTTCATCAAAATTATGACGAGTGGTAATCTCTTTCCTCCGTCATCGCTAGTGATCACTAGTGATGAAACGCCCGTTCACACCAGAGGCCTGAGTCAACAACACACTTTCTTCTCACGTTCCCGTTCGGGTGCAGACGATGTTGCAAGCAAGTGTCAATTTCGTTGCTAAGATACACAATAGTTACGAAAATTAACACTTTGGCGCACCATCGTCTGCACCCGAACGCTAGCGGAGCGGGAACGTGAGACGAAAGTGTGTTGTTGACTCAGGCCTCTGTTCATCTTGGAGGATCATCCAGAGTGATCACTGAAAGTGAACGTATGTGAACGACCCTTAAGGTCTTACAGTTGATCAAAGTGAGTTTATAATGATACTAAACTTTTAAATATTTTCAATCTTTATTTATTCTTACCATCACGCCATCTAACATGAGTGAGGTGGCCAGTGGACAAACCACATCTAATAAACATGCAGATCGTCCATTGTGTGCGAATGAAAAATAATACAAGTAGGGTGGGTGGCATATCTTATAGCTGAAGATGTTAAACTGGCTTAAACGAGATGTTTTACGAACGCCTGCTTTTCACAGGAAATTTTATTTTAAATAGTCTATTGTTTTATACATTTGTTTTTGTTTTCAGTATTTGAAATCCTCGAATACGAATTTGCAAAGGCAAATACTGGCCAGAAGTGCTGATGCATCTTGTACTAATTAGAAAAGGTGACTGTTAACATGAAAAACGGTAGTTGTGAAGTCGATAATAATAATCACAATAGTTCAACAGAAGATAAAGTATCACGGGGTTATACAGAGAATGTAAAAAATAATTAATGTTTTGCAGAAGGTGATTGTTTAAGTAATACAAACAAGTACAAAGCAATAATAAATATGTATTGAATTTATCAGAGAACTCTTTGTGTATTTATTTAACGTTACTTTGCCAACATCATGCAGGAGAGGGGATTAAAGCGGTGATAGATAATATTCTTTTAAGGATATGTATGAAATGATAATAAAAAATAAAATTAATTTGATAGTAGAATATTTATTACAAAATCATAATAATTATTTTATACTCGACATTATAATCATGTATGATATAATTCATAGGTATTAGAAGTAATAGTTACAATAATGAGTTCTAATGATCTTTACATGCAATATCTTCCTAGAGAATGAGAATGTAAAGAACTAAACAGTTTGTTGTCTGTACTCAAAATTTAGACAGATAGATTAACATTAATCTGACATGTTCATAGCCGAATAAATCAGGGGACGTTCGGCAAAAATTTGTGCGCAGTGTGCTTGGCATCTTACATTGATAAATTTATTTCTTATAGTTATAAATATACAAGTCAATTTTTAGCCAATGTGAGGAGATTACCATAATTTTATCTGTTATTGATGTATTGAAATCTTGTATGAATTGCTATGATTTCGGTTGATCACCCGACGACATCCTTGAACGCAACAGTGTGAGTCGTCGGGTGACTCGCTCCGGGTTCGTGATCGGCTGTATGAACGCTGCCCATGGTCGCTCAACATTTATGCTGACCCAGAGTCGCGTTCAAGGAGTCAAAATGAATTAACTAAATTAGTTTTAGTACGGAAAACTGTGAATACGAATTTGAACTAACTATCATGACTCAACTTTCTCCTCACTCTTAAGTAGCATTCACATTGCTTCACTTTGGATGATCATCCAGAGTGTCAGGGTCAAACCTGTTCATCGAAAGTGAACACGTCTGTTCATCCTATGCTTTCACTGCCATGTCAACACTCTCACTCATGTTCACACTTGTTCATCTTGGAGGATCATCCGGAGTGATCACTGAAAGTGAACGTATGTGAACGACCCTCTAGTTAGTGCAACTAAACTATTTTATGTTTCAGAATTAAGGGTCGTTCACATTTGTTCACTTTCAGTGATCACTCCGGATGATCCTCCAAGATGAATAGGTGTGAACGGGCGTTTCATCAATAGTGATTACTAGCGATGACGGATGAAAGCGATTACAACCCGACATAATTTCGATGAAAGGACATTTCACTGAAACGACCATAAACAAGTTTTATCTATGAATTTGTATTGAAAGTCAGAATCATGTACAAAATTATCATGCTATCGAGAATATTAAAATTATTAACTTGTTTTAACTTTTGATAAATGATATTTTAATTTTTTTTATTTAATTATTTTTTTACGTAAATATGTCAAACTACATACAACATAACCGTGAGTGTTGACACGGCAGTGAATGTGAACAGAGGTGTTCACTTTCGATGAACAGGTTTGACCCTGACACTCTGGATGATCATCTAAAGTGATGCAATGTGAATGCTACTTTATGTACATTTAATAAGATATCCTACTTATTAAAAAAGCATTATAAGATTATTGTGACGTCATTACACTGCCGTCACTTCTATGAACCCGCTGATGTCTTACTAAATTCGTCGACTGTTTGAATTTTTTCATACAAATATTACATTCATAAGACTTTTCATCACTATGAATCTTTTTATGCTCCGCCATGTAAGAAGACCGAGTGAATTTCTTAAAGCAAATGTCGCATTCGTGGACTTTCTCCCCTGTATGAATTCTCGAATGCACATTTAAATCTGATGTGCGACTGAATTTTTTCATACAAATATTACATTCAAAAGGTTTTTCAGAACTATGACTGTGTTTATGAGCGATTAATTGCGATGATCTATGAAATTTCTTCATACAAATATTACACTCAAACGGTTTATCGTCCTCATGAATGCGCTTATGAGCAATTAAATTTGAACGATTGTTGAATTTTTTCGTGCAAAGTGGACACTCAAATGGTTTTTCATCACTATGAATTCCTTTATGAATTGTTAAATCCGATGGACGAGCGAACTTTTTCATGCAAATAGGGCACTCGAATGCTTTTATTTCGTTATGAACTCGTTTGTGGGAGACTAAATCTGAAGATCGACAGAATTTTTTCATACAAATATTACACTCAAAGGGTTTTTCACCACTGTGGATCCGGTCATGAATAGTCAAATTAGAACGACGATTGAATCTCTTCTGACATACTGTACATTCAAATGGCTTACTGTTGTTGTGAATAAGTTGATGCTGCTTGTAATTTGATTGGAAAACGAATTTCTTTGAACATATATTACATTCAAATGGTCTTTCGTCGCTGTGAATCCTTTTATGAATGAAGAGATTCGAAGAATGTTTGAATTGTTTCATACAAAGATTACATTCGTATTTCTTTTCGACTTCTTCGTGCACTATAATTTTGGCACGAGTCTCTCGTTGTAAACGACGCGAAGCTCTCTTGAAATTTTGAGATGTGCCAGCTTTTTCTCCCGCATTGCTTTCCTTAAATCGTTTCTTAGTATCTCCATAGTTAATAGTTTGTCTAACTTGAATTTCTTCGTTAGTTAATTCATCTTTTTCATCTATCAATGGCACCTCATAGATGAACTCGCTACTGGTTACTTCGTTTTCATTTTTAGAAGGTTTTGTATGGACATGATGACTTGTATCGTCATCGGATTCACTGACACAATCGGGTTTTATGTTTAGTTTTGCTAAAGCGTTGGTGCTCTGGCCTTGTTTGATATTTAATTCATTATGAGGGCTAGAGCCGTTTCCTTCCATGATATTAGTTTAAAGAATTTATGCAGCTTTATTTTGCACAAATAACATTAAGAACACGTACTTCAAACAGTAAAGTTATTGACGTT
This sequence comes from Athripsodes cinereus, assembly GCA_947579605.1. Lineage (NCBI taxonomy): Eukaryota > Metazoa > Arthropoda > Insecta > Trichoptera > Leptoceridae > Athripsodes > Athripsodes cinereus. The sequence continues at coordinate 8,384,066 of OX388325.1, read as the reverse complement.
TCTAAAAACACAACAAAAACGTCAATGTCAAAATTTGACCATGGACAGTGTTTCCTTTCTCAGTACCTACGTCATCAAGGCAGGCCAAGTTTGTTTCTACAAAATAATAAAATTAAGCCATTTCGTAAATTTAACACAAGTAACAACTACATTAAATTAGAATTAAAATGTATTAAAAAATAAAACACTGTCTTACAATCATTACCATATTAAGCTATTTGTCGACCACAGAATTCTCATTTTTTTATTTTGTCGATTTGAGGCATATATATTTACATTATATTATTTTTTTTACAAATGAAACATTGAATTTTAAATAGAAATCTCTGTAGGAAATGTTTTCTAACCAATAAAAACCGAAAACAATTAATAAAGAAATTAAATTAAGATCAAAAATAAAGAAAAAGTTTATTTTAGTACCCATCGAAGACATTATAAAAAATATTATCCATTGACACCCTCCTAGAAAGAAACACAATGCCTGTGTGTCGTTTTATCACAATGTACTTTTTTGAGCAGTGCAGTCTTGTTTCCATTTTTTCTTCTTTAGGATCGTTCTTTTCTGCCGTGTACCGACTATTGTATCATTAATTATCAGGTACTTTTCCCACAAATACCCGATACTTTATCTACCAATCATCATCATCATCATCATCGCCCTCAACGCTCCTCTCGGGAGCACAGGGCAGAAACCAGCCTCCTCCATTCAGAGCGTCTCTGTGCCAATTGCGTCACCCCAATCTACCAATAGCCGACTAAATTAAAAACTACTGAACACTGTTGCCAATGCCTCGAAAACTAGCAAATCTTGTCACGCTGAACACGTGCCACGTGAGTGAGGGGAAAGCGCCTCTTCGGTAGTGTCTATATGTCCATGTTATTGTATGAAAATAATATACTTAACATGATTGCATGTACAATGTATAGAATATAATTCAAACAAATCGAGTTAGTCCCAAATTATAAGATATGAAACTTTTATTGTGTGTACTAGCACGACTTAAAAGTGGAATTAAATATTATGTAATGTGGAACTTGTTTCAAAATAGTGTTGTGATTTTTTAAAACAAAATAAGTAGTTACTTTTCAATACGCAGGTTTTATTTTACCTTAGACGATATTATAATCGGTTTGGTACTTGTCATTAATAGTAAAATCCAAAACCATTATTTTATCAAATAATATTAACAGCACGATCGTAACTTTTGCTGTTATTCTAGGATTAACCATTTTGATGGTTTGCATACAGAACGGGGCACGTTAGTTACGATCCTCAGAATTGAAGGTCCGAGATTCTGGAGATGATGATGATAGGTTCTCACTGAGAATGCACAAGGCGGAATAAAGAAATGATTAAACACAACTATATTTGCATAGTACAAGTTTTATTTTTATATTGTTTCAACTATAATAGTAATTCCTACAGATAAATAAATTCTACCATAGAATAAATAAATTAAACATTATTGGCACTCACACAAACAATGATTAGGCAAATTGGGTATATAAAATAATATGCCAAAAAGTCTAATTTTGCAAATCAACTAAAGTCTGATATCATAATTATAATTTTTGTCATTTGAAATAATCAGACTTTTTGACAAATATTTTTACGTCTATGAAAAAAGGTAGGTTTTCAAAACGCCTATTTCAGAGATATTCTAAATGCATGCTTTTGACATTTGCGAACGGGAATATCCGAAAATATACAAATATTCGTAACATCGTTAACCTACTTTACTGGTTACTTATTTTTCATTACAGGCATATCAAATCTTCTCTGAGCATGTTAAATTTTAAATAACGAAATATGAGTTCTTCAGATGCATGCGCTTGTGTCTATTCAAACTGGATGACCGAGTGAATCTGGTCATACAAATAGCACACTCATAAAATTTCTCATCCATTGACGGAACACTGTGCAAAAGTTTGTGCGTGTTTAAAACATCCTGATCCACAAATATTTCCATACAAAGGTTGCATTTAAAAACGATTTTCTTGTTACTATGTATCTGTACATGTTCTTTTAAATAAGACTCCCATTTGAATCTTTTCAAGCATACATGACACTCGAAAGGTTTTTCGTCACTATGAATTCGCCGATGTGCGATTAAATATGCATTTCGGTAGAATTTTTTCTGACAGATCTCACACTCAAAAGGCTTTTCATTTGTGTGCACTAGTTTATGTACTTTCAAAGCAGGGAGATGCTTAAATTTTTTGTCGCAAGTATCACACTCGAAAGGCTGTTCGTCACTGTGACATCGCATATGTTCTTTTAAATGTGAAGATTTATGAAATTTTTTCTGACAAATATGACATTGTAAATGTTTTTCACCACCGTGAATCCGTTTATGACCGATTAAAGCTGACGATTGTTTGAATTTCTTTAAGCAAATTTCGCATTCAAACGTTTTTTCATCACCGTGCGTGCGTTGGTGTTCTTTCAAATGAGAATGTCTATAAAACTTCTTTTCACAAACATTACATTCAAAAGGTTTTTCTCCAGTGTGAGAGCGTTTATGATCAATCAATATAGATGATCGACTGAATTTCTTCATACAAATATTACACTCAAACGGTTTATCTCCACTGTGAGCACGCTTATGACGTGACAAAGAAGATAGATACTTAAATTTTTTTACGCAAATATTACATTCAAAAGGCTCTTCAGTGTCAACATTGTTCTTTATATCAGGATTACTTTTACTTGTGTTCTTCCTATCCTTTATTCCTTTTGAAGATGTACTCGCTATCGCTTCTTCGTTCTTATTGCTATTAATAATTTCAGTTTTGATGTTGAATTCCTGGATTTCAATAACGTCGTAAGGAAGTGCAGATCGGTTATCAGTCAAAGGTTTTTCTTCCAAGTCCACGTCATTATATTTACTACAAACACTGTCTAATGTCTCTTCATCCAGGTCTTCTTCTTCATCAAACTCAATCGGTTCTTTTTTGATAAGGGGAATTTCAAAAATAAATTCACTTTGAACATTTTCGTTTTCACTTGAGGCGCTTTGTTTATGACTAGAAGCGTCTCCAACGTCATCCGAAGGTTCTAATTCCTGTTCGCATACAGGTTCAGATTTAATCCAAGATAATTTTTGTACATCTTGATTGTATGCATTATTGCCACTTCTTTCCATTTCTAACTATGTAATGGAAGTGACCGTGCGGCAAACAATATATATTTTATTGCACTTGATTTACATTAAGTATCATTCTATCCCATTTTTAGGATTATTTATCGTTTATAAGAGATCAGTTACAAAAAATGTACTTTTTCGTATTTTGACATCAAATTTTCAGCCACTCAGCTTTTAGACACTTTTGACAGTGACATTTGTAAATCCATAAACAATAAATAAAACAAACTAATTTAGTCTATGAAACTATTTTATCGACTTTTTCACTGCATTAAAAAAGGAATATTATTATTTTGGCAGTGTCTTTTTCAATTATTGATAATGTAACTAGTACATTATTTCATTCTGGTAACAAAACTACACATTTTTAATAGTAATGAAATATTTGTTTGAATAAAGTGATGTTATTTATTCACATTCAAAATGTTCATCTGAGAGACGAATGTTTAAATATTTAATTATGAACAGCGAACCTCCAAATATGATTATGAGTTAAGGAAAAATACATAATTATTACACATATCTGACGTAAATCAATAATTATGTAACTGGCTGAAACCTAAGACTAAAGATTAGCATAATAAAATTGGCGATGAAAAAATATGTTAGCTGTCAAAATATGTCAAAGTTGCTGTCAGGACGAGTTGTGGATGTGATGAATGGATGTGGTGAATATCAACAAACAATTAACGTAAAAAAAATAATAATGTTGTGTAAAGCAGTTTATGCAAAGCGAATCGTATTTATATAAGTGACGTAATAGATGTCAATGTAGTGTATTTAGTGTTGAATATCATGATATGGATGATTGGTTCACAGTGGGTTGAATGTGGCGGGCTCAGTATTTAGAACTGTATAAGAAACTTTGAAATACTTTGTATAATGGATGCTACAGTCAAAGTAGAACCCGAAGAGGTGGTAGAACCCAAAGATGTTGAACCTCCAGAACCAAGTTCTTTTCCGAGTATATCCCCATATGATATAAACATAAACCAATTAAATAACATACGAGACATGCAAAGAATTAATAATGAATGGAATATTCACATGATGGCCAGTACATCATTCCAACGCGTATGGGAGGTGCCACTTATGCAACAAGCTGTAAAAAATATACAACAAAGATTGAAATCTAGCAAATTGTACGAGTGTAAGATTTGTAAGCAGACATTTAATCAAATCACTCATTTGAGGGAGCACCGACTTGTTCACAAAGAAAAAAAGCCACACAAGTGTACAGTTTGCTCAAAGAAATTCCGTTACTTATCAAATCTGACTGTCCACAAATTGAGTCACACAGATGTGAAGGCTTTCGAATGTAATACTTGCCAACAGAAGTTTAAGCGTCTCTCTTCTTTACAGAGACATGTAACGGTGCATACTGGAATTAGGAAATTAGAATGTGATGTTTGTATGAAGAAGTTCTTTCAGCCCTCTCAATTAAAGGAACATAAGTTAGTTCACTCTGATGAAAAACCATTTGAATGTCATATTTGTAATAAGAAATTTAAAAATCAGTCAACTCTAACTAGACATAAACTCATCCACGGGAAAGATAAACCTTTTGAGTGTCAAATTTGCATGAAAACGTTTAAGTATTTGACTCTTTTGAAGAAACATAAATTGGTGCACACTGAGGATAAACCGTACACGTGTAATATCTGTATGAAAGCTTTTAAAGATCAGTCCTCACTGACCAAACACAAACGCACCCATATGGCAGACAGACCGTATAAGTGTGACTTGTGCACTAAAACATACAAAGACCAGTCCACGCTGATACAACACAAGAGAATACATAGCGGAGAGAAACCATTTAAGTGTCAGGTGTGTGAGAAGAGCTTCAGTAACTTCTCCATTTTACTCTATCATAAAAAAAGTCACACAGACGAAAAACCTTTTGAATGTGGAATCTGCTTGAGGAGATTTAAACATGTGTCTATACTGAAAAAACACAGTCTCGTTCATATAGATGAAAAACATTTTCCATGTGGCGTTTGCATGAAATCCTTCAAGGACCAGTCCACTTTAAATAAGCATGCTCGCATTCACAGCGGAGAGCGACCGTATGAGTGTGATGTATGTTTCAAAAGGTTTACTCAGTCATCTACTCTAGTGGGACATAAACGAATTCATAATGATGAGAAACCTTTCGAGTGTAATATTTGTTTTAAAAAATTTAGACAGTCCACTGGTTTGACAAGCCATAAACGAACTCATTCTAATGAAATGCCATATTTCTTTTGAACATATTCAAGAGATTTAATATTTATGTAATTTAGATTTATTATGAAGCTTATTTGAACTTACCTCATCTCCAATACGATCACTGCGTAAATATCGTGAGATATTGTTATTTTTAAAACAAGCAAGACTAGCTCAGGTTTACAGTCTCTAATATTCCATCTATAAAATCACATTATCTTCCATAAGTAGTGGATTAACTGTATGTGATAAACATGCAAAATATCCCCCCCCCCCGTGACACTTAGGATGGGTGGCAGTATACCTCATCACTCTTCAACTGAAGATGTCAAATACATGTTTTATGAATAGTTGTCTTTAACAGGACATTGGAAAACTTAGAGAAAAGAGTGGGAGAGTTCTTCTTTACAGGGAACTACGAAATATTGCTCCGGTAAATGTTTTGCAGGTCAAAACATGGGCGGGGATCCTCCCAAAATTTTTTAAGAAATCTAAAAATCTGTCGGGCATTTAACTCTACTCTTTTAGAATATCCTAGATATATTTTGTATATAGCTTCATTTAGCACTGGTTTCTATGTAGAAATAAACCTTCCATAATTATGATCTCAGGCTTTCATAGCCGACGTCACTAGAAGAAAAATTTTCAGCCGGCTTGGCTGGTCGTTGCCTCGAGGGCAATTTATGTCCCAATATGTCGCATCCCATCGACGGACAAACGTGGTATAAGAAACCTACACATGCTGGCACAGGGGGTTGCCAGCCATAATACTATTGTTTCAAATGTGATAGACAGCTCTTGTAAACCGACCCCTGAAGATGCCCATCTCAGTTTTGGGTGAAACATTGGTACATAAATTTCCCTGGAAACTACGACCACTCAGCCCGTAAGAAAACTTTTCTATTTCAGTAATGAGTTCTTCCATAGTTTTACCGCAAACTTTACAGAGTAACCCCTCATAAAATGTGTGCCAGAAAGTTTACTGCAAGTTCTTTTTCATACTATTTATTTAAAATTTGGTTATAAAGAAATAAAACAACATAACAGTAATAGACCATTAAAGGATGACGTCACAGAAAAATGTTTGGAGGACAAAAACGGAACAAAAACAATACAAACAAAAATATGGTATCTCTTTCTAACTGCGCAGTTCTAAAACAAAAACAAAACAAACAAAAAGGTAGTATCTCTTTCTAACTGCGCAGTTCTAACTATGCGTGAAAAAGAGATAAAGTACCATAACACATGCTACCTCAGATAGTAAATTATTTCAAAGAAGAGCGTTGTCATGTAGGTATTATCCTTCCAACTGTCAGTATTGCAAAATCACTCAATATTGGATGAAACTCATAAAGAATACCTAATAATCATAAAAAAATGTCAGTGTCGTTTTTGTTATTATTTTGTCATCTTACTTTCTTTTTTTTCTCTTATGGCATAACATCCTACAAGGATCTGACGGTTTGCCCTCCAAGCAAAAGCAAATCCATAGACAAGACCACGTGACCTTTAATGGTCTATAATAACAATATAAGTGTGTGATCTATAAAGATTGTGTATAAGCAAATAAATTAAGAACTTACTAAAAAACTTCTTTGTGTCTATGTACATATTGCCCCAATGACCTTATTAGTTTAAGTGTATTAGGGGTCACAATACAATGTCTAGCATTCAATATCATACATACTTTCACCTACCATCAGTTACAACTCTTCAACTATTGAACATTCTTTATCGATTATCATTCATATTAGTTTTTCTTTTTTTTTCAATTTCAACAAGCTTTTAGTAGCTTACTGTGAAAGGTGTATAAGGTTATATTTGGGTTTATAACTAAACCCAGATATGTCTTTTTAAAAAAAAAAAAAAAAAATATACTTGAAAAATACATTAATACAATTGTTAAACTATATTTTTCTTATTTAACAGATTGTCGTTGTATATTTAAAATGACGCACGTGAATAAATGTTTTGATATTTCTCGAATAAACTGCTTATTATGAAATTAAAACCATTTTCTAAAGTGATTCTTAGTATCAAATATTAAAATTTAATATTTTAAGAATAATATCACGCGGCAATATAAAGTTCAAACTACAATTTTAATGCCTTAATGAACAGTTTTTTAAGAGCATACCTGAATAAAAATGCTCATATCGTCCCTCTTCTGATGACTGTCGTATCTGACATTTTTTGCGAAATCGAGTTATGATCACCAATGTGTACTTATATGTGCCCCTGCATGTTCTCACTGAAGATCACACCTGTAACTGTTACCGTTATCCTGGAATAGCTTTCTGATTTGTTGTCATATTTACCAATTATTCTAAATAAAATGATTCTGAGATATATAAGAATAGGTACAAATAAAATAATGTAATATATTTACACTGTATCAACTAGGAGACACGAAAATATGCACGACAAAACACAAAAAAACGCTCTCCTGAACAATTTACATTTAGGCAGATACGACTGTTAGTCAGAAGAGGGACGATTGATTATATGTGCCATTTAAACATACAACGACAATATTTTTTTTTATATCTATGGTTCAAATTTGATAAATTAATTTTATATGAAAGTGATAATTATTTATAGTAAGTATTGTACTATTATTGTTATTTTATTATAGTTAGCATATTTAATTTATTTTGTGTAAATATAATGTGTCATGTAGTTATTAGAAAGATATGTGATAATGTTGTATGAATCTCAATAAACAAATTGATAAATAACCAATATTTTTTCTATACTTATATTATAAAGAGAAAAAATTTGATTGTTTGCATTGAATAGGCTCCGAAACTACTGAACCTATTTGAAAAATTCTTTCACTGTTGGGAAGCTACACTATCCCCGGGTGACATAGGCTATATTATATTTACAAAAAAATTAGGGATCCTTACTAAAACTCCAACAATGTGAGTTAAATTATTTTTTTAAATACCTATCTACCCGAGCGAAGCCGGGGTGGACTGCTAGTTTTAAATAAATTCAGTATAATATATTGTTGTACACACAGACATCTAGATTCTATATGAACTAACGTGAAGCTGTTTTATACTGACTCACATAATGTGAACTTAAAATGCAAACCAGAGACAATAAATGGCTTACACACACTGATTGAGAACAGGTCAGGGAGGCTAACTCACAGAAAATTCTGCATTTCTTTTAAGATTAATGTTTGCAGGAAGACATCTGAGGACTGAATCTCACAATGGACTACACAAAGAGGTTGAGGGCAAGGTTGGATAGAGGAAGAAAAAAAATGATAATCGTTGCAAAAGCTAGGAGACTGTTCGTTGCGAACGAACAGTCTCCCAGTTCCTCTCTGATGTTTAAATTGATCAAATTACGTGTGAAATGACACATAGGGTTTCATTTCTAAGACGTTATATACAACAAAGCCAAATTCAAACAAAAATATACTTCCCACTATTGTAATTAGGTGTATATTCGTAGGAGAAACTCAAGTGTTAGGAAATATATGAAAGCGTTAGGTTGTCGTCCTTTTCTAACAATACATGAAAACACAAAAACATAATAGAATTATAGTAGATTTGTATAGTAGTATCTATATATTAGAAAGGGACAATGACATCCTAACATTTTCTATCTCAGATGACAAGTTTTATTTTTTAAGAACGTAGTCTTGTTTTATACATTTACTGTCTTTGTTTTTTTTTCTAGTTCGAAGTTAGTTTTTCATAGATACAATTTTCACTCAAAACACTGGACAAATGAGAGTCACGTGATTTCAGAAATATCTGGGCGTAAGAGAGAGTCTTATAATTCATCATTATCATCTCCATCGGTCCCTCAATTCTGAGAATCGTGACCGTCATGCCTCCTTCTGTAGATCATCTGTCTCCACCTCAAGCGATCCTACGCTATGTGCAGTGAATTCTGTGTGGCCTCCTTCATTAAATAAAATACAAATTTATTTTGATCTTAATTTAATAAAAATACACAATATATAATTATATAATATGATGTAATGCTTTATAATATCAAATAGGTGGTAATTATAATAATAATAAACACTACTAATACTACACGTGACTTTGTTCAGCTAGAAAATAATACATTTATTTAGAGATGGGCCGATTAATCTGTGTTCAACTAGCTGGCAATACTGACATTAGTTTCAGTTATGTTTGGGTACACTCAGAAACCTTTCTTTTGATTTATTCTTCAAATCGTCGATGCATATTCAAAAAGAAGTACGTGCAAACATTTTTATTTAGACATACTCTTTCAAAACTGTTCATTAGGGCGTTAAAATTGTTGTTTGGACTTTTTATTGGCATGTGATATTATTATTTTTAAGTATTGAATTTTAATATTTGATACTAAGAATCACTTTATAAAATGGTTATGATGTCATTATAGCAGTTTATTCTAGAAATGTCAAAACATTTATAAATTCACATACCCCTTTTTGAATATGCAACGACGATATCATTATGTGTCACACATTTGTGTGCTGGCAAGTTTTTTTTTTTATTTTATAAAAATAAAAAATATACAGCAAGTACTGTTGATTTGTTTCTTTTATTACTTATATATTTTTTTGGTTAATAAAGTGCCAACTAGTGCGTATTTTTTTAACTATTCACATACTATAAACGTGGTCGGATAGCCGGTCCATCTCTAATTTTTTACAATTCATACAATAAATACATTTTGATATAAGATGTCAAACATAACTTAACCTAACCTACAAAACGACAAAGATTGGTGCAGCCAATTTTAAATAAATTTTGAAAAGTATTGAATCATTACGTAATCTATTACTTGACAAAAAAAACCCGCTTTAACTTGATTTTGATGGCTTTGCACCACTGATGAGCTGTTAAAGACAGAAACTTAAGCAAGTGTAATGAATTATCAATATAGTTTATTTATCAAAAATAAACGTATTACATAGTGCTTCAATAATTTTCAATAAAGTCCAAAACTATTACATAGTTGAAATCTTCAAAAATATCTGAAATCTAATATTTGACTTTTGTAAAAACTGAATTGCAGAGTGGCTAGTTTCAGTTGCAATTTAGTATGAAATATTTTTTTTGTGATGATATTATCAATATGTGTTCAATTCAATAGTATTTTATGGCACAGAAAGGACAATTTGTATACTTATTACATGCTGCAGTGAGTCCACTGGTGGGAATGTATTTCTGTCTTATTTAAAACTTTAAAAGCCCCGTTCCGAGTGCAGAAATCTTTCATTATAAACAAAATCTTAAACCAACCAACTTTTTAGTAATCAAAAAGAAACTCATCCCTTTGAAGTTTAAAAACGCTAACGCGTGATTCAAGCGTGTTTACACTGTGTAAAGCACAGCTTTCTCATCAGCTATGTTTTAAGCAAGCAAATTTGCATTATAATTTACAGTAAAGCGAAGATTTTACTTTATTATTTCTATAAAAATCTAACCTAAAAATGCAATTTTAGTAGACGAATGAGACAAACAGGTTTGAATCTACATAAAAAATAATCTGAATAAAAAAATATACTACATTAATTACACTGCAATGTTCATCACACTCATGTTAATAGCCATTCATGAGGTCCTAGGTTCGATACTCGATTGAGCCAGTGAATTTTTTTATAAGAGCTTTCAAGTTGAAAACAACAACATAAAAACTCAGTCAATCAGACATCACGTGGATGTAATGTCCTAGAATTGATGAATTGTACAGTGTCCTTGAGGTGCTTTGGCACGTAAACGACACTTTAATGTTGTCCAATAATAAACAAATTGAATTGAATATCTGCTGGTTGGCGACAAACTGCACTAAATCATGAGACATCATTTTTCACACTACGGCCGTTCAAAGTTTTATCAAAATAATATACATATTTGATATAACTTTCTATACGTAGATGTCACAAAATATAATATTTTTATAACATAGATGAATATGTCATCAGAAAGGATGTGAGGTGAGGTGAGGTGTTCAGAGTCCACCGATATAGATACGATCTGTCAGATGAGCTTTGATTTTCACATTGTTTTTAAAACGTCGAGGTGGAGATCGCGGAGTGTTTATTATTAGTTGAAAATGTTATAGTAGAGGTTATGAGGCGCCTTTTAATTAAGGAAACAAATGCCATAAACCAACAACAAAGATAACAACTGTCACGAAGCGGGAATCAATGTTTAAATTTTCACCATAGATACGGATGCAGTGCACATCCACACATGCGTGCATTGCTCCACCAGTGAAATAAAAGATGAAAGGTGGTAGTGGCGGATTCAGAAAAGACTCAAGGAAGGGGGGTGCCAGATATCTTGAGCTACCTTTACTTTTATCGTAATAAAAAAAATAATCAAGTCACAATGTCACGTCAATAGGCCCCGCAATTGGGCGCCCCCATATGTATCCGCCACTGCCTTGACACAATATCGTTCTTAATGTTTTTTATCATTTCAGATTTATTGACAATCTGTTCACACGGATCAAATGGCTGATGATATTTTGGTTTCCTGAAGATATTCACATCGAATGAACACCACATTATTTAGTCAATAAAATCAACATAGTATAGTTTTCCCCCCAGCATGCAGATACAAGTTTGTCAACAAAAATACATGATTGCGTCTTCAATATTTGAGTTATAGGAATTTGAACATATGTACATTCATCTACTATAAATACAAATTGATATATTCAACATACATGAGCGCCCTTGAGGTGGATTTTTTTCACAAAACGGCGCTTTACAAATCATCCAAATAATAATAATACAACACATTTATATATGTATATATAAGACATAGAATTTGAATTCATACAAAATAAGAGTGAGGAGTACGCGTGAAATGACTTCATATTTATAATTTTAGTACAATGCATAACTTAACTTAATTATATAACTATAAACAAATCAATCACCCAGTTCAATAAGAAAACAATTCAAAATTTTCCAAAATCGAGTATGTAGAAATTTATATTCTTTCGATTCGTATTCTTAGCCCCAATACAGGAGCATTGTACCTAGTGAGGCAGCAAACACCAAAGCATTGTTAATTGCCGGATAATTGTATTGTAATGTTATCAAATATGTAAGACATGTTATCTATTAAAAAAGAAATTTGATTACAAAAACAAAACAAAAATACCTCTTTTTCTCTTTACCACAACATCATCTACCACAAGTGGGACAGCCAGCAGACTAACGGATCGTCCTCTGCATGCAAAAAAATGAGGCATTCAGAATGGGTGGCACACCTCATTGCTAAGTTGAAGATGTTCTAATATAAATAAACAACTGCATTTTACAAGAAAATTAACAGAATAGAGTGGGAGACTATTTTTTGGTTGAGCCTCTACAGAAGAAAAAATTCTTAAATAAAATATTTTTCAATATAAGAAGTACATATTTGTCGATTGTGATTTTAATAAATTGTCTCCTAACATTGACAATTCATATGCGTTGCCTAGTTTTGAAATCTGCAATAACAAATTTTTGTAAATTGGAGAAATTCCATAAAAACTATTACACAAGTATTATTAAACGGATTTTCCCGAAGTTTATTAATTATAAGATTGTTTCAACAATTCAAATTGAAAATAAATTTTGCTACTGAATAAAAATAAACTGTTAATTTTGTATACATAAGAATGGCTCCTATTGGTCGGTTGAGTTATAAAGGATATTAAAAGACACATAAAAGGATGTAGCGGGATTCTTTTCTCATCATCATTTTTTTTGTACAATTGGTGAGTGTTTTGAAAGAAACAATTTTCCGCGGTTATAGAATATTTAATTAGGAATCCAACGACATATATAAGTAAATTTTCGTGAAAATGTGTTATAGCGGACTTTGAAACTCGGCGACACATATCTATGATTAGAATAACATTGTTGGCTTACAGAACTGGGCGATTAAAATGTTTTAGCATGATTTGTCATTAATACACGAAACAACACTTGTCACAGATGTCCAAAGTAAAAACAAGCCTCCTTCGTATAGACTAGAGATTTTATGTCAATTGACTTCCTTTAGTAGAAAACACATTTTGAATCATTTTTCTGGTAATTCATTTGAAATCATAAATATTGAAAACAATTTGGACAAATACATTTTTTTATTTGGACTAGATTTGGTAACTTAAAACACATTAAAATATATAATTAAAATAAAATTGTCAACACAAACAGAAGGAAACTTTGGTATTCCTAAAATTTAATTGTGTCTGGGAGAATTTGTTGTTTGTGTATTTAATTATTTATTTATTGTAGGTATAAAATAAACAATGAACAACATTACTGTAAAAATAACCTTTTCGCTGTCATTGTACGTAAACAGTAAACAATCAAGACAATAATAAAATATAACACAAAAATAGAAATTCTATGACACAAATATATAAGAAAAAGGAATACCTATTGACTACGTCGAATAATGAATACATTGACGGAATACTTTGTTATAAAACACAGAATATCATATACTTTTTTACAAAACACAGAACAACATATACTTTGACTGAATACTATGTTACAAAACACAGAATATTGTGTACTTTGACTGAATACTTTGTTAATAAACACAGAATGTCATATACTTTGACTGATGATATAAAACACAGAATAACATATACTTTGACTGAATACTTTGTTACAAAACACAGAATAACACATATTTTGACTGAATACTTTGTTACAAAAAACACAGAAAAATAAGCACTCTTGACTGAATACTTTGTCGTAAAAATAAAAACTTAATGAAATTAAAAAAATACTCTATCATTATAAAATTAATACAATGGAATTGCAACAGGAATCTCTATGAGAGTATATCATTATTTCTATTCTTTGGCCAGTGGGTAGTCGGCGGGCAGCTGTGTGAGAACTTCTTTGCTAACCTCGTTGTACGCGTTCAGCATGGCGGCGTGTGTCTTGTTGATGAGCTCGGGAATGTCTTCCTCTGTGCAACCTTTTGTATCGATGGGATCCAAGCAAGTTATAATAACACGACCTGAAAAAGTTTTCAAAAATCAACAAGAAGTCTAATAAATAAATATGCATCAGTTAATAACTAAATATGCATCAGTTAATAACTAAATATGCATCAGTTAATAACTAAATATGCATCAGTTAATGACTACATATGCCTCAGTTAATAAATAAATATGCAACAGTGAATAACTAAATATGCATCAGTTAATAACTAAATATGCATCAGTTAATGACTAAATATGCCTCGGTTAATAAATAAATATGCAACAGTTAATAACTAAATATGCATCAGTTAATGACTAAATATGCCTCGGTTAATAAATAAATATGCAACAGTGAATAACTAAATATGCATCAGTTAATAACTAAATATGCATCAGTTAATGACTAAATATGCCTCGGTTAATAAATAAATATGCAACAGTGAATAACTAAATATGCCTCGGTTAATAAATAAATATGCAACAGTGAATAAATACCTTTCCCAAAGTACTGCTTATCCCTGTTGATGAAATAATAGGGGGAGTAGACCACAGGCAGAATGGGCACCTGGGCTGCCACAGCCATCTTGAAGGCGCCCCGCTTAAAGGGAAGCAACCCACGACGGCAGTTACGTGTGCCCTCGGGGAACAGCCATATCTTTGTCTGCAACATGGTATTTCTAAAGTGAATACTTTATTTATTTTTAATGTGTGCACAATGAAATATTTGAACCCTTCAATATTCTTGTGCCATGAAGTTGAATAGATAAAAAGAGGGCTTTAACTCTTGGATATCTCAATCGAAGTCCAAGATGCTATAAAAAAATCTGTTATTTAACCGGGTTTGGGCTTGACGTGCAAATGATAAAACCAATTATGAATCTTGATCGAACAGAGAAACATATTTAAACAATATGCGAAATCCAACAGGAATAATCAATCAAAAAAGTTATGGAAGTCAAAAAATATCTTGATTCCTTCAAGATTTGAAATAGGATATTTCAGATGAAAATAGTTTCTTATACTAAATGGACTTTATATAGTGAAAGTGAGAATGGTGGAATTGGTTGTTCATGGACATCGAAAGTGATAATTTAAACTGATCTAAAACCAATTCACAAGCCTTTCTCACTTTTTCCTTAAATTTTACGCTGTATTGTATTGTCTAAGCATGGTTCTCCAATTGCGAAGTCTGATTAGTTTCGTCATATCAAACTGACCTTATGTTTCACCATCAATTCGGAAGTGATCTCCAGTTGTTTGTATGATTCTTTGGGGTTAGTTCTGTCTATAAAGACAACCCCTGCCAAGTAGGCAGCCAGGCCGAAGGGCATCACGTAGAATACTTCTTTCTTAGCGATGGCAGCACATTTGTCCATCACGTGCCAGATGTTGAACATTCCTGAAAGATACAGATATTTTATTGAAGTAAAGATTAATTAATTATTTTTTTTCAAAAATACTAATAATATATATATATATGATGATAGTGCTGGATGTTTTACGATCATTCGACCACTGTCGCAAGGGTGCCGCCGGTAAAAAGGACATCTTTCATTTTCCTTCTAAAACTAATGATGTTGGTCTGGTGCTACATTCTGGTTTTATATACCATATACAATTCATCTTCTAAGGCATGAATCTTGTATTAGAAGCACTAATACAAAAATCTATACACATAAGTGGCACCCAGACTCTGTACAATTTGAAAAAAGTAATTTTTTGTTTTGTAAGTCGTTTGTAGTGTACAGTTTATTTTCTCTCACCTAATACATCGATCATGGACTGATGATTGGCAACAATGATGGCGCCTCTGTCTTGTGCCAGAACGTGGCCTCTTCGTAGCTCCCATTCTAGTCCGATTAGCACCGTGATGTACTTCAAGATGGTGGAAACGTATCTGAAAAACAAAGCTATCGTCATCGCGAGAATTTTCTCTAGGGAAAAGGACAGCTTAGCTCAGCTCAGATTGGTCAAGGGAAGGAGAGTATCTCAGCAATATCTAAGAAGTCATTTTATCTACTTTTTACTAATTTATTTATTTTATTTTTATTCTTTATTGTACATTTGTTACAACATCAATCATCACAAAGTATCATATAAAATTATTAGTTATACATATAAAATTATTAGTTATACAATTCAATGCGCTGAGGGTGAGTTTATCGCTGGGTTGCGATATCTTCCAACTAAACCGGTAAAATGTACATTATAAATTGAAACTATTACCATAGACTAGATCTGCCTTTAAGGGAGAAAGCTAACCTCCACTTTGATTCTATTTTTCCATTCAGTACTATTCATTTCTAGAGGAAAGTGGCTGCCTCCCCCCCCCATTACCTTTTCTAAGCTCCCGGCCTATGCCGGCAAACTCCTCTTTCACGACACAAGCTTTTAACTTACTGTGAAAGGTGTATAAGGTTGTATTTGGGTTTATAAGAAAACCCAGATATATCTTATCAAAAAAAAAAAGATTTTTATAATAGTTTCACTTGTTAAATTAACAATAAAAATTGAACACATTGTCAACATTCCTTTATTTAGCTGGAAGATATTGTCTCCAGACGACAACTCATCAATAGCTCATGATTTTATGATTGATAAAATTATATTAATATTATGAGTTCGTCGGTAGCCTGGAGGTAGAGTCTCGGCCTCGTGAACATGGGGTCCGTGGTTCGATACCAGGTGCCGGGAAACTTCCCTTTCACGGCACAAGCTTCTAGTAGCTTACTGTGAAAGGTGTATAAGGTTGTATTTGGGTTTATAACAAAAACCCAGATATATCTTTAAAAAAAAATGATTATTACAAAAAGTTGAAGATACTCACAGACAGTTTTTGACATTCTTTGGATTGAGCATGAAGAGTGGTATACACACGATGGCCAAACAGGAGCAGAGGAAGTAGAAGATGAAGAACTTTGACTGGAACTTGACAAAGTTATCTTCGCGCGATAGTAGCTGCTTGACAATGTACGCCGCTAGCAGGATAGGCAGGTAGTAAACGATCCAACTCCACCAAAACATTTTCAGTTTTATATTTCTCTCTTAATACTTATATATCGACAGTTTCCTGTAACAAATTACATTTAATTATTCATTTATTCACAAAACCAAGACAACTGTGGTCTTGTTTCATGGTAAAACCACTACTATTACTACTACTAAGCCATCATGGCATAAATCACAACAGGGGTAGCCAGCGAACTAACCGTGAGAAATATTCATGCAGATTGCTCTGATGGGTGGTATGCCTCATCGCCAAATTGTAGATATTAATTGCCTTATAAGAATTTTTAGTTTTTATCTAACATGCAGTGAATCCGCTAGCTATCCCGCTTGTGAGATATTCCATGAAGATAATTGTTGGCTTATGGAATTGGTGATCAAAATATGTTTGATGATATTCCGTGATGGTAGAGTTAATTCTGTGGTAACAAGGTAAAGGGGCGTGGTCAGTTTTGCGGGATTGAGTTATTCCCTCCACAGAAACGTAGGTATATGTCATACCTCACAAAATAATGGCATCAAGGGTAGCCTATGTTACTAGGTAACCCTTGATGCCATTATTTGTGAGGTATGACATATATCTATCTACATTGCTGTGGAGGGAATAACTCAATACTGCAAAAGTGACTCATGCCCCTTTACCATGTTACCACAGAATTGTTGGCTCATAAGCAATAGAATTGGTGATCGATACATGTTTGATGATATTCTGCAATGGTAAAGAGATAATTGTTGGCTTAAGGAATTGGTAATCAAAATATGTTTGATGATATTCCGTGATGGTAGAGTTAATTCTGTGGTAACAAGGTAAAATCAAGGGTAGCCTATGTTACTAGGTAACCCTTGATGCCATTATTTGTGAGGTATGACATATATCTATCTACATTGCTGTGGAGGGAATAACTCAATACTGCAAAAGTGACTCATGCCCCTTTACCATGTTACCACAGAATTGTTGGCTCATAAGCAATAGAATTGGTGATCGATACATGTTTGATGATATTCTGCAATGGTAAAGAGATAATTGTTGGCTTATGGAATTGGTAATCAAAATATGTTTGATGATATTCCGTGATGGTAGAGTTAATTCTGTGGTAACAAGGTAAAATCAAGGGTAGCCTATGTTACTAGGTAACCCTTGATGCCATTATTTGTGAGGTATGACATATTATATCTACATTGCTGTGGAGGGAATAACTCATTTTATTTATTTATTTTTTTATTTATTTTATTTAACAATAATTATACAGACATTACAATACATAGACTATTTGATAAAAACTTAAATCTAAACATCCTCCTTATAGAGACAAGTCTCGTGTAAAGGAGGGTTCTCAATACTGCAAAAGTGACTCATGCCCCTTTACCATGTTACCACAGAATTGTTGGCTCATAAGCCATAGAATTGGTGATCGACACATGTTTGATGATATTCCGCATGGTAAAATGATAATTGTTGGCTTATGGAATCGGTGATCGATACATGTTTGATGATATTCTGCGATGGTAAAGAGATAATTGTTGGCTTATGGAATTGGTGATCAAAATATGTTTGATGATATTCCGCGATGGTAAAAAAATAATATTGTTGGTCTATGGAAATGGTGATCGACACATGTCTGATGATTCCGCAATGGTAAAATGATAATTGTTGGCTTATGGAGTTTGATGATATTCTGCGATGGTAAAGAGATAATTGTTGGTTTGATGATATTCTGCGATGGTAAAGAGATAATTGTTGTTCTATGGAATTGGTGATCAATATATGTTTGATGATTTTTGATACTGCGTAGATTCTAAATATAAAATAATTGAAATTGGGCTATATGTAAATTATTTGATACATTACCCTGTATGCTCAACAGGCCAGCCTTCTAAGGCTATATCACTTGTTGAAATTGGCTTTTTTATTAAAATACTTTTGGTTTATATCTTGCTGCGCTAAAACAGATTAAAAATTAACAATAAATCATTGATGAAACAATAAAAGAATAATATTACAAGATACGATAGGCACAAGGCAAAAATATCAATTAAGTTGTAATTTTTGGTCAAGTGGTATTAGGTGTGTATGTGTGTGTGCAGAAGACAATAAAAATGAGATTATTAGAATATTAAGTAATCAAATGTCATAAAATTTAATATAGAATATTATCAATATGATGTAATTAAAGATACAAAGACATCATATATATATAAAAGATTGTCCACCTGAAAAAGTATGTCTTAGGGTGCTACACACCCTTTCTAACACATAGTTAGTACTATATAATACAATATTCATTATTAATGGCATACTGTATGTTCACATTCTTATTTTTGTTTTAGAATTGTTATGGGAAGTGAATTTAATAAACTCATTTTTTTTTTACTTTCTTATAGATTTGTAAACACACCGATATGCCTACTTGTAATATCCGCAAACTTCATTGGTGCAATATTGACGTAATGTACTAGTTTGTAATATGTGACATACGACTGTATGTTTTGCTTGGTTAACAAATATAAAATAATAAAAAATAAACACTGCTCTTTGTGTATTTGTAGTATATTCTAATTAGGTGCAATTCATTAGTGTGTCATTGGTAATATTGTTAATTCTCTGATTTTGTATTTGAATAATATAAGTGAACTTTTTTGATCCATAATCTGTGTAGTATTGAATTGTTGTTGTTTTTTGTGATGACTGTTTGTTCTAAAGGAAGTTAAAAAATAAACGTAATATGATTATATTATGCACTGACAATATATCAAAAAGGGACACCATTTGTACACTATTTTTCATATGTGGTACACTTTATTTTTTCACAGGAATAGAGACATTATTGCAAAGGTGGAAAGCATATTTCATGTGAATTTAGTCAACAAGTGCCCACTCTTGCAACGTATTTAATGTCTTTGGTCAAATATTACGCCTTTGCGATAAACT